>CM040184.1:76620453-76622953 GCA_022606455.1 Callitettix versicolor | reverse complement strand
TTAACTACTAATATAACTGCTAAATATAACGAAAATATTTTTAGTATTTTTAGTGGCAATATTTTTACTTATAATTTTTGTAACTACTAATATAAATGTTAAATATAACGAAAATATATTTGGTATTTTTAGTGGCAATATTTTTACTTATAATTTTTTTAACTACTAATATAACTGCTAAATATAACGAAAATATATTTAGTATTTTTAGTGGCAATATTTTTACTTATAATTTTTTTAAATACTAATATAACTGCTAAATATAACGAAAATATATTTAGTATTTTTAGTGGCAATATTTTTACTTATAATTTTTTTAACTACTAATATAACTGCTAAATATAACGAAAATATATTTAGTATTTTTAGTGGCAATATTTTTACTTATAATTTTTTTAACTACTAATATAACTGCTAAATATAACGAAAATATATTTAGTATTTTTAGTGGCAATATTTTTACTTATAATTTTTGTAACTACTAATATAAATGCTAAATATAACGAAAATATATTTAGTATTTTTAGTGGCAATATTTTTACTTATAATTTTTTTAACTACTAATATAAATGCTAAATATAACGAAAATATTTTTAGTATTTTTAGTGGCAATATTTTTACTTATAATTTTTTTAACTACTAATATAACTGCTAAATATAACGAAAATATTTTTAGTATTTTTAGTGGCAATATTTTTACTTATAATTTTTGTAACTACTAATAAAAATGCTAAATATAACGAAAATATATTTAGTATTTTTAGTGGCAATATTTTTACTTATAATTTTTTTTAACTACTAATATAACTGCTAAATATAACGAAAATATATTTAGTATTTTTAGTGGCAATATTTTTACTTATAATTTTTGTAACTACTAATATAACTGCTAAATATAACGAAAATATATTTAGTATTTTTAGTGGCAATATTTTTACTTATAATTTTTTTAACTACTAATATAACTGCTAAATATAACGAAAATATTTTTAGTATTTTTAGTGGCAATATTTTTACTTATAATTTTTGTAACTACTAATATAAATGCTAAATATAACGAAAATATATTTAGTAATTTTAGTGGCAATATTTTTACTTATAATTTTTTTAACTACTAATATAACTGCTAAATATAACGAAAATATATTTAGTATTTTTAGTGGCAATATTTTTACTTATAATTTTTTTAACTACTAATATAACTGCTAAATATAACGAAAATATAAATAGTATTTTTAGTGGCAATATTTTTACTTATAATTTTTTTAACTACTAATATAACTGCTAAATATAACGAAAATATTTTTAGTATTTTTAGTGGCAATATTTTTACTTATAATTTTTGTAACTACTAATATAAATGCTAAATATAACGAAAATATATTTAGTATTTTTAGTGGCAATATTTTTACTTATAATTTTTGTAACTACTAATATAACTGCTAAATATAACGAAAATATTTTTAGTATTTTTAGTGGCAATATTTTTACTTATAATTTTTGTAACTACTAATATAAATGCTAAATATAACGAAAATATATTTAGTATTTTTAGTGGCAATATTTTTACTTATAATTTTTGTAACTACTAATATAACTGCTAAATATAACGAAAATATATTTAGTATTTTTAGTGGCAATATTTTTACTTATAATTTTTGTAACTACTAATATAACTGCTAAATATAACGAAAATATTTTTAGTATTTTTAGTGGCAATATTTTTACTTATAATTTTTGTAACTACTAATATAAATGCTAAATATAACGAAAATATATTTAGTATTTTTAGTGGCAATATTTTTACTTATAATTTTTGTAACTACTAATATAACTGCTAAATATAACGAAAATATATTTAGTATTTTTAGTGGCAATATTTTTACTTATAATTTTTGTAACTACTAATATAACTGCTAAATATAACGAAAATATTTTTAGTATTTTTAGTGGCAATATTTTTACTTATAATTTTTGTAACTACTAATATAACTGCTAAATATAACGAAAATATTTTTAGTATTTTTAGTGGCAATATTTTTACTTATAATTTTTGTAACTACTAATATAAATGCTAAATATAACGAAAATATATTTAGTATTTTTAGTGGCAATATTTTTACTTTTAATTTTTTTAACTACTAATATAACTGCTAAATATAACGAAAATATTTTTAGTATTTTTAGTGGCAATATTTTTACTTATAATTTTTTTAACTACTAATATAACTGCTAAATTAACGAAAATATATTTAGTATTTTTAGTGGCAATATTTTTACTTATAATTTTTTTAACTACTAATATAAATGCTAAATATAACGAAAATATTTTTAGTATTTTTAGTAGTAGTATTTTTAGTTACAATTTTTTAAACTACTAATATACCTGCTAAATATAACGAAAATATTTATAGTAATTTTAGTAGTAATATTTATAGTTATATTATTTTTTGAATATGGTTTAGTTGGTCGAAAAATAATTTGTAAATGTATAGTAAGC
>CM040184.1:76607953-76615453 GCA_022606455.1 Callitettix versicolor | reverse complement strand
TCCCTAAGCAAGGACCTAACTGACATGTTCTAGCTGCTAACAGCATCGATCTTATTAAGTATTTTCCCGAAAGAAAGTCAGTAGGGCATATTACTATTATTAATAAAAATGCCTGACACTATTCCTCTAGAAAAATTGCTGTAGAACGAGTTCTACCTGATATCAACAATGCACTGAAGCATTCCTCTAGAAAAACCTCTGTAGGATGTGATCTAGCTGATATAAAAAATGCTCTTGGGTATTCTTCTAGAAAAATTGCTATAGAACGAGTTCTACCTGATAACAACAATGTTCTGAAGTATTCCTCTAGAAAAACTGCTGTAGAACGAGTTCTACCTGATAACAACAATGCCTGAAATATTCCTCTAGAAATAGAAAAACTGCTCTAGAACGAGTTCTGCCTGATATCAACAATGCTTTCAAGTAGTTCTCTAGAAAAACTGCTGTGGAACGAGTTCTATCTGATAACAACAATGTTCTGAAGCATTCCTCTAGAAAAACTGCTATAGAACGAGTTCTACCTGATATCAACAATGGTCTGAAGTATTCCTCTAGAAATAGGAGAACTGCTGTAGAACGAGTTTTACCTAATATCTACAATGGTCTGAAATATTCCTCTAGAAATATGAGAACTGCTGTAGAACGAGTTCTACCTGATATCAACAATGTTCTGAAGTATTCCTCTAGAAAAACTGCTGTAGAACGAGTTCTATCTGATACCAAAAATGCTCTGAAATATTCCTCTAGAAATAGGAGAACTGCTGTAGAACGAGTTCTACCTGATATCAACAATGGTCTGAAGTATTCCTCTAGAAATAGGAGAACTGCTGTAGAAAGAGTTCTATCTGATATCAACAATGGTCTGAAGTATTCCTCCAGAAAAACTTCTGTAGAATGAGTTATACCTCATAACAACAATGCTTTGAAAATTACAGTAGAACAAATTTTGTAGATAACAACAATACTCGGAAGTATTCCTCTAGAAAAACTGCTGTAAAACAAGTTCTACTTGATATTAACAATGGTCTGAAGTATTCCTCTAGAAAAACTGCTGTAGAACGAGTTCTATCCGATATCAACAATGGTCTGAAGTATTCCTCAAGAAACACTGTTGTAGAACGAGTTCTATCTGATAGCAACAATGTTCTGAAGTATTCCTCTAGAAAAACGACTTCTATCTGATATCAACAATGGTCTGAAGTATTCCTCTAGAAAAACTGCTGTAGAACGAGTTCTATCCGATATCAACAATGATCTGAAGTATTCCTCTAGAAACACTGTTGTAGAACGAGTTCTATCTGATAGCAACAATGTTCTGAAGTATTCCTCTAGAAAAACGACTTCTATCTGATATCAACAATGGTCTCAAGTATTCCTCTAGGAAAACTGCTGTAGAACGAGTTCTACCTCATAACAACAATGCTTTGAAAATTGCAGTAGAACAAGTTCTGCCTGACAATGCTCTGAAATGTTCCTGTAGAAAAAACTGCTGTAGAACGAATTCTACCTGATAACAACAATGTTTTCTTTCTTTAGAAAACTGCTGTAGAACGAATTATACATCATAACAACAACGCTCTGAAGTATTCTTGTAGAAAAACCGCTGTAGAACGTGTATTAGCTGATAGCAAATAACGTCCTAAAGTATTTCTCTACAATCGTTTTGCTGGAAGTTTCTAACAAAGAACAGAAATACTTTGTATTATCTCTCTACAGAATATATTACAGAGACATATGTTCCTGTCCGAAGTACCTATGCTTCTAAATGTAAGTGTTGTTAGCTTGGCAGTGTTCCTGCAGAGGACGGACTGTAGGACGTTCGTGCTTCGCGTTTCAATCCACTCAAGGCCAGACCGGTTCTTCTGCTTTCTTTCAGTCGTCTTTTTCTTCTTCTCGTCTTCGAATTTATTTCATTGTTCCTTGTTATTTATCCCGAGACGACTTCGACTGGACCAAAACAAGGCTTAGTTTCATCTCCTTGCGCAGAACTGTGTTAATTGGATATTCTCACTTTGAAGTGATAAAAGATCACGTAAACGTAATTAAAGTTTTGGGTAATAAAAAATTGTATTTAAAACAAACGAAAGCATTTACTGAATTTGAAAAAAGTGTTAAAAATCAAAACTAATGTATTTTATTATATTTTATTACCCATGAATACTAATTTAGAAAATATATGAGTTTCGAAACACGCTCTTAAAACGAAATAGTTCACGAATTACAGGCTACAATAAAAATGACCTTGCTCAAAATCGTAATGGAAAATAATAAACAAATTTACAGATGTTTGTAAATGTTTTTTTACATAGATAAACAAATCAACAGATTTTGATGAAATTTTACTGTGCAGGCTCATGTTTTGCCATCTGATTGCTTTCCTTTCAGTTAAATTCTAAAATGGATTCTGATGAAGTCATTGTAAAAGCTGTGAAATTCAGTTTTATATAATAAGAAACAGAGGTCTTATTTCATATAAAGTGAGGCCTCAACTTACGAAGGACCTTACGAAAATTTCAACTTACGAAACGGTATTTCGGAAATTTTCCGACCTAACTTACGAAACGACGCTAAAAAACACCCCGAAAAAGTGTTGACGAACAGGGCAGACGCACGTTTTGATGACGTTTGCCTAACGCATTTCAGAAGCATCCTTACAAATCGGCAAAAACATTCGTTGCAGGACCACTATTTCACCAGACGTACGTCAGAAGCAACTGGGGGAGGTGAAAGTGAACCAAAAAGTGCAAAAGCAAGTGATAATCAAATATTAAGTTCTAAAAAGTGTAAAAAATCATTAAAAAAATTGAAAAAGTTAAAAAATTTAAAAAGTATTAAATTCTTTTCAATTCTTAGTGTTAAATTTTATTTTGTAATACACTTTGTATGCGTGCACGTACGCTCTCTACAGCTCTCCACGTTCATCTCCTCCTCCTCCATATCCACTCCTTCGCCGCCGCCTCTCCCACGACGTATCCGAATCTGTATTATTATTTTGTTTTTGTTGTTATTTTAAGGCGAAAAGCACATTATCACCTCCCTAAATGTAAGTGTGAGTGTAAAGTGTTAAAGTAGTAAGTGTAGTATTGTAAGTGTGTGTGTTAGATTCGGGTACCGCGAGGGACGTCTAAATCCTCTCTTTAGACATAAGAAACTTTATTACGTACATTATTTCGTATTAGCATTGAGTATATGTAATGCAGTACATATTATGTGTAATTAATACATTTTTTATTTCAGGTTTTATCTGTGTTTCATTAACGTATATTTCTTCCATACTGTATTTCACATAAAAGTATATATTTTTTTATTGTATACATTTTTTGGGGTGTGATGGAACGAATTAGACAATTAACATGTAAAACGCGCTTTAACTTACGACATTTTTGACTTACAAACGACTTCCACAACGAATTAAATTCGTAAGTTGAGGCCCCACTCTAATGTAAGCGAACTAGAAGTATAGCCACCATTACAAAAAGCGTACTCAATTTCAGCGACTAAAGTCCTAGTGATTGGACTGTCTGCCGCTGCGAACGCTGCAAGGTCAGGTCTGGAAACATTTGAGAAAATAGACAGACTATTATCTATTTAACTGTAGTTGAACACTGCCGCAAGATGTCACCAGTAGCGAGTGCTCACAAAACTCTCATAATGGTTATAATTCTAGTACGTTTACGTCATTGAATATAAACGGAATAGAAGTACAGCCACCGTTACAAAAAGCGTGCTCAATTTTAGCGGCTAAAATCCATGTAATTGGAATGTTTGCCGCTACGAACGCTGCAAGTTACAATGTTAGCGGTTGGATAAGTTTGAAAAATATGTAGTACTATTATATATTTAACTGTAGTTTAACACTGCCGCAAGATGTCACCAATAGCGAGTGCTCACATGTCTCTCGTATGGGTTATCATTCAAGTACGTTTATATCATTGAGTATAAACGCACTGTAAGTACAGCCACAATTATAAAAATCGTGCTTAATTTCAGTGGCTAAAATCCATGTAATTGGACTATCTGCCGCTACGAATTTAGCAAGCTGTAAGGACAGTGGTGGAGACGTTTGAGAAAATAGGCAGTACCTGTTTACCTGTATCTGAAAATAGACAGTACTATTATCTATCTAACTGTAGTTGAACACTGCAGCAAGATGTCACCGGTAGCAAGTGCTCACAAAGCTCTCCAAAGGGTTATAATTATAGTATGTTTACATCATTGAATATAAACGGAATAGAAGTACAGCCACTATTAAAAAAAGCGTGCTCAATTTCAGCGGCTAAAATCCATGTAATTGGACTGTCTGCCGCTATGAACGCTGCATGTTGCAATGTTAGCGGTTGGATAAGTTTGAGAAAATAGGTAGTACTATTATATATTTAACTGTAGCTTAACACTGCCGCAAGATGTCACCAATAGCGAGTGCTCACATGTCTCTCGTAAGGGTTATCATTCAAGTACGTTTATATTATTAAACGCACTACAAGTGCAGCCACCATTAAAAAAATCGTGCTTAATTTCAGCGGCTAAAATCCATGTAATTGGACTATCTGCCGCTACGAATTCAGCAAGCTGTAAGGACAGTGGTGGAGACGTTTGAGAAAATAGGCAGTACCTGTTTACCTGTATCTGAAAATAGACAGTACTATTATCTATTTAACTATGTTGAACACTGCCGCAAGATGTCACCGGTAGCGAGTGCTCACAAAACTCTCATAATGGTTATAATTCTAGTACGTTTACATCACTGAATATAAACGGAATAGAAGTACAGCCACCATTACAAAAAGCGTGCTCAATTTCAGCGGCTAAAATCCATGTAATTGGAATGTTTGCCGCTACGAACGCTGCGAGTTGCAATGTTAGCGGTTGGATAAGTTTGAGAAAATATGTAGTACTATTATATATTTAACTGTAGCTTAACACTGCCGCAAGACGTCACCAATAGCGAGTGCTCACATATCTCTCGTAAGGGTTATCATTCAAGTACGTTTATATCATTGAGTATAAACGCACTGTAAATACAGCCACCATTATAAAAATCGTGCTTAATTTCAGCGGCTAAAATCCATGTAATTTGACTATCTGCCGCTACGAACGCTGCAAGCTGTAAGGACAGTGGTGGAGACGTTTGAGAAAATAGGCAGTAACTGTTTACCTGTACCTGAAAATAGACAGTACTATTATCTATTTAACTATAGTTGAACACTGCCGCAAAATGTCACCGGTAGCGAGTGCTCACAAAGCTCTCCAAATGGTTATAATTATAGTATGTTTACATCATTGAATATAAACGGAATAGAAGTACAGCCACTATTAAAAAAAGCGTGCTCAATTTCAGCGGCTAAAATCCATGTAATTGGACTGTCTGCCGCTATGAACGCTGCATTTGCAATGTTAGCGGTTGGATAAGTTTGAGAAAATAGGTAGTACTATTATATATTTAACTGTAGCTTAACACTGCCGCAAGATGTCACCAATAGCGAGTGCTCACATGTCTCTCGTAAGGGTTATCATTCAAGTACGTTTATATTATTAAACGCACTACAAGTGCAGCCACCATTAAAAAAATCGTGCTTAATTTCAGCGGCTAAAATCCATGTAATTGGACTATCTGCCGCTACGAATTCAGCAAGCTGTAAGGACAGTGGTGGAGACGTTTGAGAAAATAGGCAGTACCTGTTTACCTGTATCTGAAAATAGACAGTACTATTATCTATTTAACTATGTTGAACACTGCCGCAAGATGTCACCGGTAGCGAGTGCTCACAAAACTCTCATAATGGTTATAATTCTAGTACGTTTACATCACTGAATATAAACGGAATAGAAGTACAGCCACCATTACAAAAAGCGTGCTCAATTTCAGCGGCTAAAATCCATGTAATTGGAATGTTTGCCGCTACGAACGCTGCGAGTTGCAATGTTAGCGGTTGGATAAGTTTGAGAAAATATGTAGTACTATTATATATTTAACTGTAGCTTAACACTGCCGCAAGACGTCACCAATAGCGAGTGCTCACATATCTCTCGTAAGGGTTATCATTCAAGTACGTTTATATCATTGAGTATAAACGCACTGTAAGTACAGCCACCATTATAAAAATCGTGCTTAATTTCAGCGGCTAAAATCCATGTAATTTGACTATCTGCCGCTACGAACGCTGCAAGCTGTAAGGACAGTGGTGGAGACGTTTGAGAAAATAGGCAGTAACTGTTTACCTGTACCTGAAAATAGACAGTACTATTATCTATTTAACTATAGTTGAACACTGCCGCAAAATGTCACCGGTAGCGAGTGCTCACAAAGCTCTCCAAATGGTTATAATTATAGTATGTTTACATCATTGAATATAAACGGAATAGAAGTACAGCCACTATTAAAAAAAGCGTGCTCAATTTCAGCGGCTAAAATCCATGTAATTGGACTGTCTGCCGCTATGAACGCTGCATTTTGCAATGTTAGCGGTTGGATAAGTTTGAGAAAATAGGTAGTACTATTATATATTTAACTGTAGCTTAACACTGCCGCAAGATGTCACCAATAGCGAGTGCTCACATGTCTCTCGTAAGGGTTATCATTCAAGTACGTTTATATTATTAAACGCACTACAAGTGCAGCCACCATTAAAAAAATCGTGCTTAATTTCAGCGGCTAAAATCCATGTAATTGGACTATCTGCCGCTACGAATTCAGCAAGCTGTAAGGACAGTGGTGGAGACGTTTTAGAAAATAGGCAGTACCTGTTTACCTGTATCTGAAAATAGACAGTACTATTATCTATTTAACTATAGTTGAACACTGCCGCAAGATGTCACCGGTAGCGAGTGCTCACAAAACTCTCATAATGGTTATAATTCTAGTACGTTTACATCATTAAATATAAACGGAATAGAAGTACAGCCACCGTTACAAAAAGCGTACTCAATTTCAGCGGCTAAAATCCACGTAATTGGACTGTCTGCCGCTACGAACGCTGCGAGTTGCAATGTTAGCGGTTGGATAAGTTTGAGAAAATAGGTAGTACTATTATATATTTAACTGTAGTTTAACACTGCCGCAAGATGTCACCAATAGCGAGTGCTCACATGTCTCTCGTAAGGGTTATCATTCAAGTACGTTTATATCATTGAGTGTAAACACACTACAAGTACAGCCACCATTAAAAAAATCGTGCTTAATTTCAGTGGCTAAAATCCATGTAATTGGACTATCTGCCGCTACGAACGCTGCAAACAGTAAGGACAGTGGTGGAGACGTTTGAGAAAATAGGCAGTACCTGTTTACCTGTATCTGAAAATAGACAGTACTATTATCTATTTAACTATGTTGAACACTGCCGCAAGATGTCACCGGTAGCGAGTGCTCACAAAACTCTCATAATGGTTATAATTCTAGTACGTTTACATCACTGAATATAAACGGAATAGAAGTACAGCCACCATTACAAAAAGCGTGCTCAATTTCAGCGGCTAAAATCCATGTAATTGGAATGTTTGCCG
>CM040184.1:76587953-76595453 GCA_022606455.1 Callitettix versicolor | reverse complement strand
TACCGTATCGAGTGTAAAGAAGTATTCACTTCAATTACATAATTCAATTGTGTACTCTTAATTCGATTTCACTGCACCTCAAAAATTACCGTATCGGCTGTAAAGAAGTATTCACTTCAATTACATAATTCAATTGTGTACTCTTAATTCGATTTCACTGCACCTCAAAAATTACCGTATCGGCTGTAAAGAAGTATTCACTTCAATTACATAATTCAACTGTGTACTCTTAATTCGATTTCACTGCACCACAAAAATTACCGTATCGGGTGTAAAGAAGTATTCACTTCAATTACATAATTCAATTGTGTACTCTTAATTCGATTTCACTGCACCTCAAAAATTACCGTATCGGCTGTAAAGAAGTATTCACTTCAATTACATAATTCAATTGTGTACTCTTAATTCGATTTCACTGCACCACAAAAATTACCGTATCGGCTGTAAAGAAGTATTCACTTCAATTACATAATTCAACTGTGTACTCTTAATTCGATTTCACTGCACCTCAAAAATTACCGTATCGGGTGTAAAGAAGTATTCACTTCAATTACATAATTCAACTGTGTACTCTTAATTCGATTTCACTGCACCACAAAAATTACCGTATCGGGTGTAAAGAAGTATTCACTTCAATTACATAATTCAATTGTGTACTCTTAATTCGATTTCGCTACACCATGAAAAATTACCATATCGGGTGTAAAGAAGTAGTCACTTCTATTACTTAATTCAATTGTATACTCTCGATTCGATTTCGCTGCACCACAAAAATTACCCTCTGTACTGTCCTTGTTATCAGCATCGCTTCCGTTTTTTCGAAGGATATTCGGAGGCCAACGTTTTCTGCGATGTTTTTCAGTGACTCGATCTGTCAATAAAAATGTTTATAAAATGTATTTCTGTTTATTTCTTTTATAATTTTGATTTACATTAATTTCTATATTTAATTTCATGTAGTCCTATTGCATGTGTCAGGGACTCTCCAAAATAAACCTATGTATACTACAACAAATAATATATTTTCAGATTTTATCATAAAGGGATATTTAGGTCCCTGAAGTAGATCAAGAATGTACTTATATCCATATGGAATTATTGTATATATGCATGAAACTATAATGTTTTATGAGTTATCGAGTTTATCCTTACGTCATCCCATCCTTTCAAACTGGCTGGAACAGTCCATGCTGTCTTCTTCAAAAGTGGAATTTGTACTGCATTAAAATTTACCCACATACGAGGTGTGTTCAGAAAGTAACGAGATTTTTAATTTTTTGAACAAAATATTTATTTATTTATTCTTCTACATTGATGTTGTCGCCTTCAAAATAGTCCCCATTGGAGATTATGCACTTGTGCCTGCGCTTCTTCCAATTCTCGAAACACTTCTCAAACTCGATCTTTGAGATTGCCTTTAGTTCTTTCAGCTATGCGCTTTTAATGTCATCTACGACATTTAATGTAAAACGACGGCCCTGTAAGGTTCTGTTTATTTTTGGAAATAGAAAAAAGTCACACGGAGCCATGTCTGGAGAATATGGAGGCTGGGGCGTCGTTACAGTACTGTTTTTGGTCAAACATTCACGAACAAGCGATGAAGTGTGAGCTGGTGCATTATCGTGGTGCAAAAGCCATGAATTGTTTTTCCACAGATCCGGGCGTTTTTTTCGGATTGCTTCACGCAAACGGCGTTGAACTTGTAGGTAGGACCTTATTGACCGTTTCACCTGGAGGCGGGAATTCATGATGCACTATGCCATTAATATCGAAGAACACAGTGAGCATAATCTTCACGTTCGACCGCACTTGTCGAGCCTTTTTCGGTCTAGGCGAGCCAGAATGCCTCTACTGGTATGATTGAGCCTTAGTTTCGACGTCATATCGTAAACCCATGTTTTGTCACTTGTTATAATACGTTTCAGTAATTCTGCATCGTCGTTGACTTCATTTAGTGACTCCTCAGCAACTACCATTCGCTGCTGTTTTTGTTCAAAATTAAACAATTTTGGAACGAATTTTGCTGCCACGCATTTCATACACAAAACATTGGAAACAATGTCATGACATGATCCAATAGATATGCCAACATCATCAGCGACCTCTCTAATTGTGATTCGCCGAATGTTTATAACCATTTCTTTAACTTTTTCCACGTTTTCATCGGTTGTTGATGTGTTGGGGCGTCCAGAGCGTTCGTAATCTTCAACGTCTTTACGGCTTTCTTGTAAAAGATTATACCACTCGTAAACTCTTGCTTTACTCATAGCAGAGTCACCATAAGCCTTTGTTAACATTTCACAAACTTTGTTACACTTTATTCTATCTTTTACGCAAAATTTGATACAAATTCTTTGATCCATTTCTTTTAACAAACGAAAATCGCCGAGCTCATAAAAACACGTCTAACCTTAGTGGCTGTCACAGACAAAGTCAACAATGAAAACAGCTGAAAGTTTTATCATACTTCAAGGGCATGTATACCAACATAATTAAAAAAATGTTTGACAATCGTACTCTCCAAGCCCGCGAAATTTAAAAATTCTCGTTACTTTCTGAACACACCACGTATACACCGACCTTAATGATCAAGTTTTGCTTGAAAGTCGGGCATGCTGGTATAACCCAAGAGTAAAAGCTTGGATTTAGATAAACCCGAACTGAATACAAATAAACCATAATCCATCACGGTGATGTGTTGGGGACAACATTCGCAAAATATTCAAACAAATTCTCAGACGTGTCTGTTCGTCCCGCTCTAGCTCAGCAATATATTACACTAAATTCCCCTCGCACATTTGTGCCCAGGCTGTATAATGTACAGCTATGTAGTACGCATAACGTTTGCCTGAACGTGAACAGTTCAGCAGTTCGGTGATCTTGATGGGTGTTACCATGATGGCTGCTTCCAGTAGCTCATTAATACCCATCGGTAAAGGACCCTACATCGCTCCCGTGTCCGTCTGTCGTTAACGCACCCCATCGCAAACGATGGGACCGATCGTTATCAAATTTCTGGAATATTGCCTTTGTAGCACGGCCAGAACCCAGAAAAATACAAGGGTTGACGGTGAAAAAATATTTAAGGGTTGTTAAGCGGTAAAATCTTAATGGTATATTTTTAAAAAAATTAGGGTATATTTTGAAGCTAAAAGTGATACTGATTTAAAAAATGTACAGTACATAGAAATTCTTTTTATATTCTTCTTTTCTGCTAGGATTATTGTCACTATGTTCAGTATAATAATCTGCCTTCCCTAGCTTCGTCATTTCAAAACGTATGATTTTGAAGAGCCAATCAGAAGCGACCACGTCAGGTTTAATGTACACTTGTTGAATAGAGGAGGGGTACGAGGTGGAGCTAGAAAATTACAAATATGACGAGCCATAATATTGGTGACCAGTATATAAAGTTTTTGAAGATGGAGGTTCTCCGAAATGCGTCAACGAAAGTAGAATTGACGAAGCTAGGGAAGGCTAAACATTATACTGAACATAGGTTTTGCTTATAAACAGTTTAGAAAGAACCTCGTCAAAAGTTCAAGTTTTAATTCCCCCCTCTCACGTTAAACCAGAGAAACTCGAAAAACTTATAAACCTAGTTTGGATCAAAACAGAAAACAGATTTTCTGGTTCAATATTTTAGGAACAAAAGCATTTTTTGAAAAATTCACCAATTTAAAATTATTTTTTTTATGTCCGATCTTTTATGGTAAAAATAAGCATAATATGATTGAAAAGTTATATTTTTATTTGGGCATTACATGATTTTAAGCCGGTACAGTCCGCGTCGCGACAGTGCAGACGACACGGAAGTCAGCTGATCCATTTTTGTTAATACGCAGTTTATATTTTAAACAGAACGTCAACGACTCTGACGTGTTTTAAGAATCTGTAGATCCTGTCGGCCATATTGATTCTATTTCCTGTAAGAAATTGTGGATCCCTTTTTACATTTTTGTATGTTTTGCCTGTACGTTTAAAACCAAAAAATATATTCAAAATGTTACAAAAACGAGTCACATTCCGCACATACAGTACTTTGAAATTACACATCGAACATAATTTTATCCAACAAATAGAGGAGTTAACTTCAGTCTTATTAAGTATAGATTCAATATGGCCGACAGGATTCAGACTCTTGAAAGCACGCACGTGACCATTTTATTTTTCAATTTAAATACTGTTACCAGTGGTATTACGTAATAACGTGAGTAAAGAACCGCCATCTTTAAAAAACAAGATTAACGATCCAAAACTCAATATCGAGTTTGTTCTCTGATTACATTAGCTTAACATTTATTCTATAATATCGATAGCCTAACATCATCACATATATTATTTCTCGAGACAACATCCATTTTTCTCAGCACATACTATTCGTACAGGCATAAATGAGAATTATTTACCGGCTTCTGATATTGCAAAACGCCTTTGCTCTAAAACTTACTGTTTGTGGAAAATTTTAACGTAAAAGATACTTTTAACTGTCAAGGGAAAAAATTACAAACGCCACTTTTTGCATAAAGTGCTTATAACAATTCCAATATTTACTTAAAAGTCATTAAACTTACAGGTTATGTGGCCCTACTGACAGTCCCCTACCCCTGCCCGTCGTACAAGCCGGGACAAGCTTTGCGAATACCAAACACATGTTTTGAACACTGTTTTTACACAAATATATTTGTGATTTGTCCTTCCATCGTGCATTTATCTATTGTTAATCCGGACGTCATAAAATACGAAGTACAATAAAAATGTCAAAATACAGTTATCAAGCATGCCTTTTCAATTGACTAGAAGACGTATTAAAATTGCGTTTGCTATCACTATAAACAAGTCACAGGAAATAACACTTCAAAGAGCAGGATTGTGTTTACCAAATGCCGTCATTACTGACACACAATTGTATGCAGCCTTTTCAAGAGTAACTAAATCAACTAACATGTTTGTATCCATTAAAGAAAACGAAATATTTATTTAGACGGCTGTGCATACATAAAACTTTCATAATACGAAATTTCGCACGGACGCCCTGGTTTCTCAATATAGCCCAATAATTGTTCTATAATATCAATAGCATTACATTTGTTCTATAACATCGACAGTCCAATATTTCTTCTATAGGCCTAATATCAATAGCTTAAAATTTTCTATATAATATCAGCAGCCTAACATTTCTTCTATAACATCAACAGGCCAATATTTGTTCTATAGGCCTAATATCAATAGCTTAAAATTTTCTATATAATATCAGCAGCCTAACATTAGTTCTATAACATCGACAGGCCAATATTTGTTCTATAGGCCTAATATCAATAGCTTAAAATTTTCTATATAATATCAGCAGCCTAACATTTGTTCTATAACATCAACAGTCCAATATTCGTTCTATAGGCCTAATATCAATAGCTTAAAATTTTCTATCGTGGGTCTATAATATCAGCAGCCTAACATTAGTTCTATAATATCGACACGCCAATATTCGTTCTATAGGCCTAATATCAATAGGTTAAAATTTTCTATATAATATCAGCAGCCTAACATTTGTTCTATAATATCGACACGCCAATATTTCTTCTATAGGCCTAATATCAATAGCTTAAAATTTTCTATATAATATCAGCAGCCTAACATTAGTTCTGTAACATCGACAGTCCAATATTTCTTCTATATGCCTAATATCAATAGCTTACAATTTTCTATATAATATCAGCAGCCTAACATTTGTTCTACACCATCGACAGTCCAATATTTCTTCTATATGCCTAATATCAATAACTTAAAATTTTCTGTATATTATCAGCAGCCTAACATTAGTTCTATAACATCGACAGTCCAATATTCGTTCTATAGGCCGAATATCAATAGCTTAAAATTTTCTATATAATATCAGCAGTCTAACATTAGTTTTATAACATCGACAGTCCAATATTTGTTCTATAGGCCTAATATCAATAGCTTAAAATTGTCTATATAATATCAGCAGCCTAACATTAGTTTTATAACATCGACAGTCCAATATTTGTTCTATAGGCCTAATATCAATAGCTTAAAATTTTCTATATAATATCAGCAGCCTAACATTAGTTCTATAACATCGACAGGCCAATATTCGTTCTATAGGCCTAATATCAATAGCTTAAAATTTTCTATATAATATCAGCAGCCTAACATTTGTTCTACAACATCGACAGTCCAATATTCGTTCTATAGGCCTAATATCAATAGCTTAAATTTTTCTATATAATATCAGCAGCCTAATATTAGTTCTATAACATCGACAGTCCAATATTCGTTCTATAGGCCTAATATCAATAGCTTAAAATTTTCTATATAATATCAGCAGGCTAACATTAGTTCTATAACATCGACAGGCCAATATTTGTTCTATAAGCCTAATATAAATAGCTTAAAATTTTCTATATAATATCAGCAGCCTAACATTTGTTCTACACCATCGACAGTCCAATATTTCTTCTATAGGCCTAATATCAATAGGTTAAAATTTTCTATATAATATCAGCAGCCTAACATTTGTTCTGTAATATCGACAGTCCAATATTTCTTCTATATGCCTAATATCAATAGCTTAAAATTTTCTATATAATATCAGCAGCCTAACATTAGTTCTGTAACATCGACAGTCCAATATTTCTTCTATATGCCTAATATCAATAGCTTAAAATTTTCTATATAATATCAGCAGCCTAACATTTGTTCTACACCATCGACAGTCCAATATTTCTTTTATA
Organism: Callitettix versicolor; assembly: GCA_022606455.1. Lineage (NCBI taxonomy): Eukaryota > Metazoa > Arthropoda > Insecta > Hemiptera > Cercopidae > Callitettix > Callitettix versicolor. Next base: position 76,588,698 of record CM040184.1, on the reverse strand, counting down.
TGCCTAATATCAATAACTTAAAATTTTCTGTATAATATCAGCAGCCTAACATTAGTTCTATAACATCGACAGGCCAATATTCGTTCTATAGGCCGAATATCAATAGCTTAAAATTTTCTATATAATATCAGCAGTCTAACATTAGTTTTATAACATCGACAGTCCAATATTTGTTCTATAGGCCTAATATCAATAGCTTAAAATTGTCTATATAATATCAGCAGCCTAACATTAGTTTTATAACATCGACAGTCCAATATTTGTTCTATAGGCCTAATATCAATAGCTGAAAATGTTCTATATAATATCAGCAGCCTAACATTAGTTCTATAACATCGACAGGCCAATATTCGTTCTATAGGCCTAATATCAATAGCTTAAAATTTTCTATATAATATCAGCAGATTAACATTTGTTCTACAACATCGACAGTCCAATATTCGTTCTATAGGCCTAATATCAATAGCTTAAAATTTTCTATATAATATCAGCAGCCTAATATTAGTTCTATAACATCGACAGTCCAATATTCGTTCTATAGGCCTAATATCAATAGCTTAAAATTTTCTTTATAATATCAGCAGCCTAACATTAGTTCTATAACATCGACAGTCCAATATTCGTTCTATAGGCCTAATATCAATAGCTTAAAATTTTCTATATAATATCAGCAGCCTAATATTAGTTCTATAACATCGACAGGCCAATATTCGTTCTATAGGCCTAATATCAATAGCTTAAAATT
>CM040184.1:76577953-76582953 GCA_022606455.1 Callitettix versicolor | reverse complement strand
TGTGTGTGTGTGTGTGTGTGTGTGTGTGTGTGTTTTTTGATGCTAAAAGGTGAAGCAGATCTTTTATTGGCTACCTGGAGTAGGGTACCGTCACTTCCCAGAGTGTGGAACTCAAGTTTTGTGTGTGTGTGTTTTTGCGATGCTAAAAGGTGAAGCAAATCTTTTATATGCTACCTGGAGTAGGGTACCGTCACTTCCCAGAGTGTGGAACTCAAGTTTTGTGTGTGTGTGTGTGTGTGTGTGTGTGTGTTTTTGCGATGCTAAAAGGTGAAGCAAATCTTTTATTGGCTACCTGGAGTAGGGTACTATCACTTCCCAGAGTGTGGAACTCAAGTTTTGTGTGTGTGTGTTTTTGCGATGCTAAAAGGTGAAGCAAATCTTTTATAGGCTACCTGGAGTTAGGGTACCGTCACTTCCCAGAGTGTGGAACTCAAGTTTTGTGTGTGTGTGTTTTTGCGATGCTAAAAGGTGAAGCAAATCTTTTATAGGCTACCTGGAGTAGGGTACCGTCACTTCCCAGAGTGTGGAACTCAAGTTTTGTGTGTGTGTGTGTGTGTGTTTTTGCGATGCTAAAAGGTGAAGCAAATCTTTTATAGGCTACCTGGAGTAGGGTACCGTCACTTCCCAGAGTGTGGAACTCAAGTTGTGTGTGTGTGTGTGTGTGTGTTTGCGATGCTAAAAGGTGAAGCAAATCTTTTATAGGCTACCTGGAGTATGGTACCCTCACTTCCCAGAGTGTGGAACTCAAGTTTTGTGTGTGTGTGTTTTTACGATGCTAAAAGGTGAAGCAAATCTTTTATAGGCTACCTGGAGTAGGGTACCGTCACTTCCCAGAGTGTGGAACTCAAGTTTTGTGTGTGTGTGTGTGTGTGTGTGTGTGTGTTTGCGATGCTAAAAGGTGAAGCAAATCTTTTATAGGCTACCTGGAGTACGGTACCGTAACTTTCCAGAGTGTAGAACTCAAGTTTTTGTGTGTGTGTGTGTGTGTGTGTGTGTGTGTGTGTATGTGTGTGTTTTTGCGATGCTAAAAGGTGAAACAAATCTTTTATAGGCTACCTGGAGTAGGGTACCGTCACTTCCCAGAGTGTGGAACTCAAGTTTTGTGTGTGTGTGTGTGTGTGTTTGCGATGCTAAAAGGTGAAGCAAATCTTTTATAGGCTACCTGGAGTAGGGTACCGTCACTTCCCAGAGTGTGGAACTCAAGTTGTGTGTGTGTGTGTGTGTGTGTGTGTGTTTGCGATGCTAAAAGGTGAAGCAAATCTTTTATAGGCTACCTGGAGTATGGTACCCTCACTTCCCAGAGTGTGGAACTCAAGTTTTGTGTGTGTGTCTGTGTGTGTGTGTGTGTGTGTGTGTGTGTGTGTGTGTGTGTGTGTTTGCGATGCTAAAAGGTGAAGCAAATCTTTTATTGGCTACCTGGAGTAGGGTACCGTCACTTCCCAGATTGTGGAACTCAAGTTGTGTGAGTGTGTGTGTGTGTGTGTGTGTGTGTGTGTGTGTGTGTGTGTGTGTGTGTGTGTGTGTGTGTGTGCGCGCGCGCGCGCGTGTGTCTATGTGTTTTATTATTCACGTTATTCAGTATTATGTTCACAATTTATGGTCCGATTATATTCAAAATTCAGCAAGAAAATTGATTTTGGTAATTGTTAGAAAAATCTGTTCAACGGTTTCAAAATGGCGACCGTACAAATTTTATAAAGTTCGGTATTTTTGTAACCTGATTTCACCGTTGTAATCAGTGTTGAAATTAGGAAATTGATATTTGATGGCGGCCCGGGTTTTGTTTGCTTATTTCATTCCTGATTGTGACGGTGTAGTATTTCAAAATATATAGAAGATGACATAAGAAACTTTGGAAATTCTCTTATAAACACAAGAGCGAGACAGCTGCGTGCCGCAATTATGTTCTAGTTTGTACTGTTATCACTATTTGTCGTAAGTCTTAACTTATCTATGTTCGTATTTTTGTAATTCACATAGCCGACAGTAATATGCTTAACGTTTAGCCTTCAAGGAGAAAACCTATTGTTGTGTTTCCAGACGATCTTTATATAATTTTCTTTAATTAAATTCGGAAAAAAGGTTTTCCCTCTTGTATTGTTATCAAAAACGTTGATGGTTGTTACATTTTACGATGTTTTTATTGCACAATATAAGTGTAATTGAAGTTTAATTGCAAAAGTTTAAACGAAGAAACGGCTTACACTCCAAGTTGTGTTCGCCTTGTTTTACAACTGTGTTTTTGTTTTAAAACCTTTAAAACTCGGAATTATTCGGCAACGTTCGGTAATCTTCGTGTTTGTTACGCTAAAACTAAACTCGCATTTTCTGTAGTAAAATAATTTATGTAACAATGTACACGTTTAAATTATTACTCTGTATTTATTTTACAAGTGGTTTTCGCAAAGAGCTTAAAAATTAACGAGGGGTTTTATAGACGTCATTTGCATTTTCAAATATTTTCTGCGTTCAACGAGTATTTGTTTAACACACACGCTTTATGTTCCGTTTTAGATATTTTTATTAGGTGAGTTTATGTTTTTTTAACCAGACCTTTTACAGTGTAATTTCTGCGCGTAAAAAAGTTTTTTTTAAATTTTGAGTTCACTATCGCAATTAGTATTAAATCTGCCAGTATGAACACGTTTAGAATTTCAAATTACGTGTGACTAACGAAAACGAACCCTGACCGCCGTTAAATACAATTTTAAATTAACGCAGTTTATAAACTGTTGATTACATTAGTGAAATAAAGATTCTGGGAAAAAAACATTGACTGACAAAAGAAGTTGTGGATTTTTTAAAAGTTTTGAATCTCTGTTGCTTGGGTAGAGAACTTATCCAATCTATTAAATAAATAGAAAATCAGACTGAAAATGTGTAAGTTATTACGCGCACACCCACGTACCCACGCACGCACGCACGCGCGCACACACACACACACACGTCATGGTCATGATCAGTGCTTTACATGATCGTGGCCGCTTCATGTAGCTCATTTTTCAACGGAAATGCGCTAATGACCTGACAGCGGTCAGGGTTCATTTTACGTGTTTTCAATCTCATTTAAAAATTGAAAATGCTTATATATATCACAGAGAAAATATCGAACCTGGCAGCAGATATCAGAAGAAGGAGGCTTCGTTTCTATAGAAACATCAGTAGACTCCCATCAACGAGACTTGCCAACAGAATCCTTAAGTATGTACAAAGAGTCAAATCAACAACGTCGTGGATCGCACAAGTCAGAATAGACCTACATGACGCAGGAATAGACTCAACAGACGTTGAAGACAGGAACGCATACAGGAGAAAGATGCTCGGTTGGAAGGTCCCAGAGAATGAAATCCCAAAGAGAGCAGGGTTAAAATGGACGGAGGAGCGGAAGAGGATACATGGGGACAGGATGAGGGAGGTGTGGAGGATTAGACGGAACAAGACATGAGTCGGAGTGCTTTGCGTGATCCAACAGGGTCTATACGCAAATAATAATAATATATATATATATATATATATATATATATATATATATATATATATATATATATATATATATATATATATGCAAATGTAAAAATGATTATTACGGTACAAGTATTTTTGCAAATTTGCTTCCATCCAGTCAGCGAGTAAGGTGCTTACCGTGATTATCAATAAGGTATTTGTTACAAATCGCAAAATTTGAATGTTTCGCGTATGGGTTTAGAAGATAAATTCGGTTTTTTGAAAAAAAATAGCGTTTTTACTATACAAATCCGCTTCCATTTTGAATGTTCACATAGAGGCGGGAGCTGAAATGTTAAACACCAAAACAATATTGCGTTACGTATACAATGATTTTATTTAACCGTTCTGTTAGCGTACTTTTTTCACTCCCTGTATAAGCTACACAAGGCTTCCCAGCGGCCGCTTATAACACGCCCTTGAGAGTGCTCATTGATTTCCACACGAGTTATCTCGGCTCTTAGGAATTTATTTACCAGCGGTGTAGTGTGTACTCGTAATATATTTATGGAACCGGAACTATAAACCCTAATGGTACGAAATGGGCACATATCACGCACATGCGTAAAACTTGTCTCGCGGTTGCGTGCCACCACGAGTACGCTGGTATTGTTTATTATCGTTTCTCTTATTCAGCGCTGAATATTTACAACCCTTTTGAAACACGAGGCTAATGCGCCTAATCAAAACTGTATACTTAACCAATAGCTGCTGGTCTCGCTGACGTGATGGAAGCGAATTTTCAAAAATTAACAACATTTAATAAAATAGTCTGCATAAAGAAATATTTCAAAATAGGTGAAAATTTTTATTTTACAATAGAAATACAACCTTAATGTTCACTTAGCCAGTGAATGTAAACGGACTAGAAGTACAGTCATTGTTTTAAAAAAGGTGCTTAAAATTAGCGGCTAATGTCCAAATAACTGAACTATCTGCCGCTAGAACGCTGCAAATCGCAAAGACGGTGGGTGGAGACGTTTGAGAAAATATACAGTAATTTTATCAGTTTAAATGTAGCTGAACTTACTGCCTCAAGACGCCACCAGCAGCGAGTGCTTGTAAAGCTCTCATAAATGTTATCATTCTAGTACGGTTATACTCAATCGCTTAGCAATCACACCATACTCTCTCACTCATCTACTCAAGATGCATACGTTGCTTGGCTAACTCTAAGTGTAAAGCGACCCGTGCTGATGGAGTGAGGCGTTATATGGTGTAGCAAATCATTGAATATAAACTTACTAGAATGATAACCCTATTAGAGGTATGTGAGCGCTCGCTGGTGGTGACATCTTGCGGCAGAGTGTTCAACAACGGTTAAATATATAATGATACTATTTTATCAAACGTCCCCTGTGCTTGCAGCGTCCGTAGCGGTAGATAATTCAATTACCTGGGCTTTAGTTACTGATATCGAGCACGTTTTTTATAACGGTGGCTCTATTTCTAGTCCTTTTATACGGGCTGACCTCATTGTTACTTGAGGATGTTCC
>CM040184.1:76542953-76572953 GCA_022606455.1 Callitettix versicolor | reverse complement strand
CTTTTTATGTTCTTCTTCTTTTCTGCTAGGATTATTATCACTGTGTTCAATACAATGATCTGCCTTCCCTAGCTTCGTCAATTCCGCTTTCGTTGACGCGTTTCGGAGAACCTCCATCTTCAAAAAGTATATCTATACTGGTCCACATAGATATAGGACCAGTATAGATATAGTTTTTGAAGATGGAGGTTCTCCGAAACGCGTCAACGAAAGTAGAATTGACGAAGCTAGGGAAGGCAGATCATTATACTGAACATAGTATTTAAATGATCTTTTGAACAGAATTTCACGTCCAAGCATAAATATGAATTTTGAATACTACTCTACTTAATTTTAAACACACTGCAACAAGTCTTCTAGATTTGTTGGGTGAACTTTTCAAAACACTCTTTTGTTAAGATCAATAAACGTACACTTCTGGAATTCGTTGAGTTAGCGTCAGAAGCGGAGCTTTTTGTTAATTATATCTTTTATGAATGTATAATTAGTTTCAAGATATGTTTACAAATATCTTGTTTTTTTTAATAAATAAATACTTAGGATATTATTCACTGTAGTTGTAGTAAAAGATCAGCTGTTTTATATTAATTCGTAACGATCACCTGATTTCATCGAACAGCTGATAGCAGTAAGTTTTAGGTTATGTCGTTAAAAACTATCAACATTAACAACAATTATTAAAACCGTTAGTATTAATTTCGAATTATAAACGGTTACAACGTGCACGTGTTCTTCAACTATGGAAAAATATTGAAACCAGATCAACACAACGTTTTCGTGTAATACGCGTGTACTGTTATCGAAAAGGAGGAAGAAAAACAGACAGGAATAGGGAGACGAAAATCGTTTACTCGTTTCCGTTTCATATTTCCGTTACATTCTTCCGTTCGGCAGACGGTTTTTCTATTCACTCCTCTCGCCAAAGCTAACATTGAAAGCTTCGCTTCAAATATATGGTTTTGAAAAATCGTGAAAACAATTTTCGTTTAGACCCAAATTTAGTACATACATTATCGATATTTTCTATCTAATGTATCGAAATTAGAGGGAGGCAATATGAAAACTTCATCTTTTAAAGATAAAGAGAGTTTATAAGAGGTGTGCTTACTCTTTATAATCTAATAAAAACTATATATTTTCGAAATTAGTATTATTTCCAGTTTCAAATGATACCCCACACTCGATAAAAAAAAATTACCTTTAGCTACGTTTTCCTTCTCAGCTACCCCTTCATTATCGTTTTGTCATTTTCCTTTCATTCGGATCGTTACAAAGATCATTTTCTCAAAATTTCATAACGATCGGTCTCGTTTATAGTTGCGTGACAGACGGACGGACACACGCGCGAATTCCTCCTAAAAAAGTAATGCTTGAGGAACGACATATGGATATGTGTAATATTTTCACAGTTTCGGCAGTGTTGCCAATAGTAAAAGTGGCGTGAGAAAAGTCCCTGCGAATATAACCTAAGCAGATGCCGCAAGAATTCCCTTACGGTTTCTTCGGCCTATCGCAAAAACTTTTTCTGTGCCGCGAACAAGGAAAAAAGTAAAAAGTTGACTTAAAGAAACTTAGTTTAAAAGTTTGGCGTTAAACAAAAATACGTTTGCGGAAAAGCAACTCGCTCAATTTCTAAAATCCCAGAACCAAAGAGAATATTCGTTTTTTATATTTTCGTTACTGTTCAAAAGAGAATAGATTTTTTGTAGTTTTACTGTGCGACTGCCTACCAGAGAATTACTATTGGAAAAAGAGTTGTGGAGCAACCATTATGGTAAAACCCAGACCCGGGGCCTTGAAATGAGCGCCCCTTCTCTGGATCTCTTTTTAAAGGGTCATTAAAATTTTTGATATTTATACGTGTGTGTTGGCAATTTCAGTTCGATTCCCTTGGCATACAAATTGACTTTGGATATGTTAATTCACCATAAAAATACTCAAACCGGCGGCCAATTTGAATCTTTAAAAATACGTAACTTTTTGTTTAATATTTTTGTTTGAAAACAGTTTTTAAAAGGCGACCATGCCGGTTCCTTAAAAATACATGATTTCTTTTTTTATTTTTCGTTGTTTTTTTAAAAACAATTCCAAAACGGCGGTCGTTTCGAATCTTTAAAAATACATAAATGTTTAATTTTTTTGTTAGAAAACAGTTTTAAATTGGCAGCCATTTCGAATCTTTAAAAGAACCAAACTTTTTATATAATTTATGCTTGTTTGAAAACAGTTTTAAAACGGCGACAAATTTGAATCTTTAAAAAGACGTTACTTTTTGTTTATTTTTTTTTCTAAACAGTTTTAAAACGGCGGCCATTTTGAATGTTTAAAAAGACAACTTTTTTTGAAAACAGTTTTAAAACGGTAGTCTTTTCGAATCTTTAAAAATACATTTTGTTTGAAAACAGTTTTAGAACGGCGGTAATTTCGAATCTTAGAAATTACGTAATTTTTTGTTTATTTATTTTTCAAAACAGTTTTAAAACGGAAGTCTTTTCGAATCTTTAAAAATACATTTTGTTTGAAAACAGTTTTAGAACGGCGGTAATTTCAAATCTTTAAAAATACTTAATTTTTTTTTCAAGAAAGTTTTAAAACGGCGGCCATTTTGAATGTTTATAAATACATAACTTCTTTTGAAAGCCGTTTGTTTGAAAACAGTTTTAAAACGGCGATAATTTCGAACCTTAAAAAATACGTAATTTTTTTGTTTATTTATTTTTCAAAACAGTTTCAAAACGGCGGCCATTTTGAATGTTTATAAACATAACTTTTTTTGAAAGCTGTTTTAAAACGGAAGTCTTTTCGAATCTTTAAAAATACATTTTGTTTGAAAACAGTTTTAGAACGGCGGTAATTTCGAATCTTAGAAATTACGTAATTTTTTGTTTATTTATTTTTCAAAACAGTTTTAAAACGGCGGCCATTTTGAATGTTTATACACATAACTTTTTTTTGAAAGCAGTTTTAAAACGGAAGTCTTTTCGAATCTTTAAAAATACATTTTGTTTGAAAACAGTTTTAGAACGGCGGTAATTTCGAATCTTAGAAATTACGTAATTTTTTGTTTATTTATTTTTCAAAACAGTTTTAAAACGGCGGCCATTTTGAATGTTTATACACATAACTTTTTTTTGAAAGCAGTTTTAAAACGGAAGTCTTTTCGAATCATTAAAAATACATTTTGTTTGAAAACAGTTTTAGAACGGCGGTAATTTCGAATCTTAGAAATTACGTAATTTTTTGTTTATTTATTTTTCAAAACAGTTTTAAAACGGCGGCCATTTTGAATGTTTATACACATAACTTTTTTTTGAATGCAGTTTTAAAACGGAAGTCTTTTCGAATCTTTAAAAATACATTTTGTTTGAAAACAGTTTTAGAACGGCGGTAATTTCGAATCTTAGAAATTACGTAATTTTTTGTTTATTTATTTTTCAAAACAGTTTTAAAACGGCGGCCATTTTGAATGTTTATACACATAACTTTTTTTTGAAAGCAGTTTTAAAACGGAAGTCTTTTCGAATCTTTAAAAATACATTTTGTTTGAAAACAGTTTTAGAACGGCGGTAATTTCGAATCTTAGAAATTACGTAATTTTTTGTTTATTTATTTTTCAAAACAGTTTTAAAACGGCGGCCATTTTGAATGTTTATACACATAACTTTTCTTTGAAAGCAGTTTTAAAACGGAAGTCTTTTCGAATCTTTAAAAATACATTTTGTTTGAAAACAGTTTTAGAACGGCGGTAATTTCGAATCTTAGAAATTACGTAATTTTTTGTTTATTTATTTTTCAAAACAGATTTAAAACGGCGGCCATTTTGAATGTTTATACACATAACTTTTTTTTGAAAGCAGTTTTAAAACGGAAGTCTTTTCGAATCTTTAAAAATACATTTTGTTTGAAAACAGTTTTAGAACGGCGGTAATTTCGAATCTTAAAAAATACTTAATTTTTTGTTTATTTTTTTCCAAAAAAGTTTTAAATTGGCGGCCATTTTGAATGTTTATACACATAATTTTTTTTTGAAAGCAGTTTTAAAACGGAGGTCTTTTCGAATCTTTAAAAATACTTGATTTTTTTTCCAAAAAAGTTTTAAAACGGCGGCCATTTTGAATGTTTATAAATACATAACTTTTTTTCAAAGCCGTTTTAAAACGGAAGTCTTTTCGAATCTTTAAAAATACATTTTGTTTGGAAACAGTTTGAGAACGGCGGTAATTTCGAATCTTAAAAAATACGTAATTTTTTGTTTATTTTTTTGTTTATTTGAAAATTCGATTTCACCATCTTAATAAGCCTTAAGAACCGCGTAATTTAACGCTTGTAATTCTGACAAAGGTCAGGGTCCGTTTTGTATTTGCAACGTAATTCGATAGTTTAAAATGCTGACCTCTGCAGATTTCAGCGTAGTTTAAAAATCGGAAATGTTTTGTACCTTTACGTTTTTTTAAAGCGAATGAACAGCGTTACATAAGGCATAAGTTTGATCTTTAAGAGTTTTTTTAACTCAATAAAATTAAAAAAATGATTATTTATGAGGAAAGGACTTAGGTACTGCGCTTATAACCTAGGGCGTAATGTTTTCGGGGTCCACAGATGTAAATTAGTAAATACATCTCAGAACCGGTTATGGGGGGGGGGAGACTGGTTTCTCGTTGTTATCGTGTAACGTAGAGCCCACAAAGTAGCTTCGTTGTATTTGCTATTTAAAACTTTCGAACCAGTTAAAGTTAATATTAAAAAAAACAGGATCAAATTGCAATTTCAAAAGTCGTTTTTCAGACCGTAAGATTAAAACTGTGTATTATAATAAAAAAGTTTTGGTTTCTTTAAGTAACTTGCAAAATGTAACAATTACAGCGAACGGTTTAAAAAAAGATATTCTATCACGACGAACACGCCTAAACGAATGACCAAGTGAAATATAACTGTCTCACTGACGTGATGGAAGCGAATTTCCAAAAAATAACAGAACATATTCGAAGATCTTCAATAGGAGAACGATTTAGCGAATTTTATTTGGAAATGAACTATTGGAGAGATCCAGATTCGGGGTCTTAAATATTTTTTGAAAATCAAATTTCTCCGTTTACGTTAACGACTGCGTAACATTGCTTTTGAATTTTTTTAAAAATCCGATGAAATTTAGAAAAATTGAATTTTTACGACGGTCAGGGATCATTTTCGTGTATTCAGTGCGAATTGTAAATGTCAATATGAGGCGATTCTTTCATTCTGTGATGAGGCCAGCGTTGCCATCGTAGGCTGCAGATAGCTGTCAATGGAATTTGTGACTGGACTAAAAAATGGCGAATAAAGTTGAATGAGACAAAATCTGTTCGTGTTACTTTTACTAACAGAAAATTCAATTATCTTCCCGTGGTTATCAATCAACAAGTGATCCCACAAGATAATAATGCAAAATACTTGGGCATGACACTGGACGCACGACTGCGCTGGAAGGTACATGTCAAAAAGAAACGTAATGAACTGAATCTGAAACTAAGGAAAATGCATTGGCTTCTTGGGCGACATTCTGAGTTGTCAGTGCACAATAAACTATTACTTTATAAACAAGTCCTAAAACCCATCTGGACATATGGTGTGCAGCTTTGGGGCTGCACGAAAAGAAGCAATATTAAAATTATTCAAACGTTTCAAAATAAAGTACTGAGAGGCATTGTTAATGCCCCATGGTGCATACGCAATGATGATCTTCATAAGGATTTACAAATTGCTACAGCCGCCTCGGTGGCCTAGTTGATAGCGTACTGGGTTTTCACCCCGAGGAACCGGGTTCGATTCCCGGCCAGGGCTTGGCATTTTCATACGCTATAAATCATCTCATCGTCTGCATTAGCCCAAATGTGCACAATAGTCGAACGTTAAAAAAAAAAAAATATATATATATATATATACAAATTGCTACAGTTCACGAAGAGGTTCGGCGATTTGCTAGGAAGCATGAAGACTGCATAAGCACCGTAACATCGAGATGCTACAAGTTCTCGACAATTCAGTTCAAGTTCGGCGGTTGGACAGGATAAAACCGTTTGATTTGTACTAAGACAAGATTGATACAACTGTCACAAGATCAAGTGGTTTTTGGATTTTGGAGTGCGTCATAGGATGTGCAACCAACTAACGCTTTCATTTCATAGATATATTGATAGATGGACTAAGTTCAGTTTCAATTGTAATAGCCGTCTCGATGGCCTAATTGACAGCTTACTGGGCTTTCACCACGAGGACCCGGGTTCGATTCCCGGCCAGGGCTTGGCATTTTCATACGCTATAAATCATCCCTTCGTCTGCATTAGCCCAAGTGTGCACAATAGTCGGACGTTAAACACCAAACAAAAAAATTCAATTGTAATAAAATTTTAAAAAATGTGGCAATTCGAATGCTGTTAGTGATGGGGAAAACGGAGTTTCAAACAGAGGGTAAGTTAAGAAAATTGCTTCCATCAGCGAGACAGCTGCGCGTCGCGATTATTTTGAAATTTCATTTCTGAATCGTCATCGTTAAAATTTTGTGTGTTTCATTAAGTCCATATTATAATGAAAAACGACCTGTAACCGCCGTTGGGTTCAGTGAAAGTTTAAACTTGAAAATGCAAATGTTAACGTTTTAAATTCGCCTAATGTGTAGTGAAATTTGATTTTCACACGACCTTGAAAGATGAAAGACAGTTTTTACGTAAAGGACTTGTCCCAGCAACTACCGTAGTCTACTTTTATTTGATCCAAAACAGAACAAAATTTCGAAAACTAACGTAATAGTTTCGGTATCAGTGTTTATTGGTCGCAGGACTGGGCCTTACTATGACGGCGCTGTAATGACACATTTCCAATAGATGCGTCATCATAATAAGACCCAATCTTGCACCCAAGATGGCGCTCTAATGAATACATTTTTCAGTAGGAAGGCTATAATAAAATTAAATTGCTAGACAATATTATAAGAGATTCAATTACAGGGGTGTATCAATTTTGCCTAACCTGCGCCCTGATTTGGTAACGCGATCTGCAATGCACACTAGCGGTGGTTCTAGAAAGAAATGTAAGTATTGAAAAGCGACTAGGCAGAGTTAGGAAGTAGACTGAACACACACACACACACACACACACACACACACACACACACACACACACACACACACACACACACACACACACACACACACACACACACACACACACACACACACACACACACACACACACACACACACACACACACACACACACACACACACACACACACACACACACACACACACACACACACACACACACACACACACACACACACACACACACACACACACACACACACACACACACACACACACACACACACACACACACACACACACACACACACACACACACACACACACACACACACACACACACACACACACACACACACACACACACACACACACACACACACACACACACACACACACACACACACACACACACACACACACATATTAGTGCGCGTACTGTAACTACATTTTCCGAACTTTTAGCGAAATAACGTAAGTTGAACGTTATTTCCTTTATACAAAAGAGCTACCTAACACACGTACCATATTACGTATTTTGATTTTATTCCTAACCTACGAGGTGGTCTGAAAAGTTTCCGACCTAACAAAGATACAAGACATTTTTTCAGATTTTTTTTCAACATAGTCTCCTTTTACCTCTACACACTTCTCCCATCTCTGTAACCCGTCCAAATAGTACTCGGCGTTTTTCTCTGCAAAATAATTGTTCACGAAGGTGATTGCCTCTTCATTTGACGAAAATCTCTGTCCTCCGAGCGCAATTTTTAGATGAGTGAACAAAAAGAAATCGCTTGGGGCTAGATCTGGTGAGTAAGGCGGATGGTCAAGCAGTTCAAACCGTAATTCTTGGATTTTCGCCATGGAAACCGCTGAGGTGTGAGACGGTGCGTTGTCTTGGTGAAACAGGAATTTTTTTTTCTGCAAATGTGGCCGTTTTTCCGGAAGTTCTGACTTCAGCTTGTCAAGTAATGATGCGTAGTATGCTCCTGTAATGGTTTTTCCTTTTTGAAGATAGTCGATTAAAATAACTCCATGACTATCCCAAGAAACAGTCGCCATCACTTTCCCAGCCGAAAAAACAGTTTTTGCTTTTTTTTTGAGCCGGTCCCCCCTTTGCAGTCCACTATTTGGACTGTATTTTTGTTTCGGGCGTACAATGGTGTATCCAAGTTTCATCTACAGTAATTAATCGGCACTAAAACTGGGATTTATTGCGCCTAAACTGCGCCAACAGAGCATTGGAAATGTTCATTCAAACACGTTTTTGGTCTAACGTGAGCAAACGCGGCACCCAACGCGCGGACAGCTTTCTCATGTCTAAATGTTGATTTAATATGTGACAAACACGTTCTTTTGACATGTTCATAACGTCTGCTATCTCTCTCACTTTAATTCGGCGGTCATCTAGCATTATTTGTTGAACTTTGGCGATGTTTTCGTCGATAGTTGCAGTTTTTGGACATCCCGAACGTTCATCGTCTCCCAAGCTCTTACGGCCACGTTTAAATGCAGCTGCCCAAAATTTCACTGTGGTAAATGATGGTGCAGAGTCTCCATACACAGAATCAAACTCATCTTTGATTTGTGTAGGCGTATTGTCTTTCAAAAACAAATATTTAATGACAGCTCGATACTCGATTTTGTCTATTTTCATAAAAATACTCACATCAACTCACTCAAACGACAGTTACATAACAACTGCGCGTCCAAAATGGCTGAAACTTTGGTGAGTAACTGTCAACAGATGAACAACGAAATTCGGTTGCTGCCACCGACGAGTGCTGCTATCTTCATGTTGAGGTCGGAAACTTATTAGACCACCCTCGTATTTTAAGAAGGATAACACCGCAATATATCTGCAAATGTAGATATACAACTATCTGGCTGCGTTGGCATTGGGCCTTTATTATTTCCAATTGACAACTGACATTTCAAAAAACCCTGACGCAGTATCTAAAATGTAACGCCACTGAAATTTCAATTACATATAAGTATACCTAATCACCTCAGGGTAGCATACCGCCGAACCCTGAAGTCACCTCGAAGAAACAAAACACACAGGTTATTTTCATTCGCAGTTCACATTAAATTAAACATCATATTCGTAATAATATCGTAACCATCATTCAGGCTTAAGATACTTTCATATGAAACATACCTCAATAAACGATCGATCTATCAGAAACAATAAAGAAGAACCAATAGTTTGTAGAAGAAGAAGGAGAAAACTCCGCAATGAGGAAAACATCGTGAATTTCGATGATTGTGGTCGAAGCATTTGAAGAGAGAAGTTGAACATTTAAAAAAAAAGAAACAAATTAAGAAACAAATTTGAAACTGCGCTACAGCATCCATGTTATCCATTATTCGACGAAATTCATTTTACAGATAATTGTAAGCTTTTTAAACTTAATTAGTAATGATTTTTAATACTAAATTCAAAATTCCACCAGTGGATTTAATCATCAAAATTCTACCAGTGATTTTAATCATCAAAATTCCACCAGTGGATTTAATCATCAAAATTCCACCAGTGGATTTAATCATCAAAATTCTACCAGTGATTTTAATCATCAAAATTCCACCAGTGGATTTAATCATCAAAATTCCACCAGTGGATTTAATCATCAAAATTCCACCAGTGGATTTAATCATCAAAATTCCACAAGTGGATTTAATCATCAAAATTCCACCAGTGGATTTAATCATCAAAATTCAACGTATAGGCCTAATCAATAAAAAAACTCACGAACTTTTTTGTAATTAGTGAAACTTTACACACTAATTCTTTTTATATTCTTCTTCTTTTCTGTTAGGATTATTATCACTGTGTTCAGTATAATGATCTGCCTTCCCTAGCTTCGTCAATTCTACTTTCATTGACGAGTTTCGGAGAACCTCCATATTCAAAAACTATATCTATACTGGTCCGCATAGACATAGGACCAGTATAGATATAGTTTTTGAAGATGGAGGTTCTCCGAAACGCGTCAACGAAAGTAGAATTGACGAAGCTAGGGAAGGCAGATCATTATACTGAACATAGTATTTAAATGATATTTTGAACCGAATTTCACGTCCAAGCATAAATATGTATTTTGAATACTACTCTACTTAATTTTAAACACACTGCAACAAGTCTTCTAGATTTGTTGGGTGAACTTTTCAAAACACTCTTTTGTTAAGATCAATAAACGTACACTTCTGGAATTCGTTGAGTTAGCGTCAGAAGCGAAGCTTTTTGTTAATTATATCTTTTATGAATGTATAATTAGTTTCAAGACAAGTTTACAAATATCTTGGTTTTTTTAAATAAATAAATACTTAGGATATTATTCACTGTAGTTGTAGTAAAAGATCAGCTGTTTTATTTTAATTCGTAACGATCACCTGATTTCATCGAACAGCTGATAGCAGTAAGTTTTAGGGAGTATAGATATAGTTTTTGAAGATGGAGGTTCTCCGAAACGCGACAACGAAAATAGAATTGACGAAGCTAGGGAAGGCAGATTATTATACTGAGCACAGTTTACACACTGTTTTTAAAACCAAACTAAAGTACAATAGCCTAAATTTAAATTCATTTTATTTTGTTAAATCACCCATCTAAACAAAAAAGAGTTTATTTTTAGTAACCGTTATGTATTTAATTATTTTTCGTAAACGTTAACGCCAGTTAGACTAATGAGGACGAGGGATCAGCGTTTACGGTAAGGGAAATACAACGGGGTTAAGAATTAAGAACCTTAAGGTGTACAGTTCAGAGACTGACCGGTGCTTTGGCCACATCGACCACCGAATCCCCTCTGTACGCATAGAGCTATCCGAGGCACAAACTGAATATCGAACCCGATATTTGTAATACTATAAAATAAAATAAATCAATAATGTTTTTTTAAATCACACATCTTACGATTGGTTTATCTATGGTATGAAAAAAATCATGACGAACAGTTTAGATTTCTGTTTCTGGCAAAACTTTCAATTTATAGACATAGATTGATTATTTCCTTCGATAATCTTTACTAATTTCAGTGTTTCGTAATTTCGTGATATTTTCGAAGCGTTGTGTTACGGTTGTGTCTTGTTTTTTTAAATAAACAAATACGTGAACCTAGCTTAGGATATTCACTGTAGTTGCAGTAAAAGATCAGAAGTTTGTTCTTAAAACAGGATTAAGAATTAAGAACCTTAAGGTGCACAGTTCAGAGACAGACCGATGCTTTGGCCACATCGACCACCGAATCCCCTCTGTACGCGAGAGCTAGCCGAGGCACAAACTGAACATCGAACCCGAGATTTGTAATACTATAAAATAAAATAAATCAATAATGTTTTTTAAATCACACACATCTTGCGGTTGGTTTATCTATGGTATGCAAAAATTCATTACAAACGGTTTATATTTCTGTTTCTGGCAAACCTTTGAATATATACGTATAGATTGATTATTTCCTTCGATACTCTGTACTAATTTCAGTGTTTCGTATTTTCGTGACATTTTCGAAGACTAAAACATTTTCTGCGTCCAAGGAATCAGCGCAACATGTGTGTTTAGGTGGTGAAACATTGTACCACCCTCGAGTCTCGATTGACATAAAGGAATTACTTTAGGTTACGTTAATTGCAATCAAGTGGCAGACATGCGAAGTTTACTAATTTCAGTGTTTCGTACTTTCGTGACATTTTCGAAGCGTAAAACATTTTCTGCGTCCAAGGAATCAGCGCAACATGTGTGTTTAGGTGGTGAAACATTGTACCACCCTCGAGTCTCGATTGACATAAAGGAATTACTTTAGGTTACGTTAATTGCAATCAAGTGGCAGACATGCGAAGTTTACTAATTTCAGTGTTTCGTACTTTCGTGACATTTTCGAAGCGTAAAACATTTTCTGCGTCCAAGGAATCAGCGCAACATGTGTGTTTAGGTGGTGAAACATTGTACCACCCTCCAGTCTCGATTGACACAAAGGAATTACTTTAGGTTACGTTAATTGCAATCAAGTGGCAGACACGCGAAGTTTACTAATTTCAGTGTTTCGTACTTTCGTGACATTTTCGAAGCCTAAAACATTTTCTGCGTCCAAGGAATCAGAGCAACATGTGTGTTTAGGTAGTGAAACATTGTACCACCCTCGAGTCTCGATTGACACAAAGGAATTACTTTAGGTTACGTTAATTGCAATCAAGTGGCAGACACGCGAAGTTTACTAATTTCAGTGTTTCGTACTTTCGTGACATTTTCGAAGCCTAAAACATTTTCTGCGTCCAAGGAATCAGCGCAACATGTGTTTAGGTGGTGAAACATTGTACCACCCTCGAGTCTCGATTGACACAAAGGAATTACTTTAGGTTGCGTTAATTGCAATCAAGTGGCAGACACGCGAAGTTTATATATTAAACTGTACGGCGTGACCTTGAGTGTTGTATGCCGCGATGCAATCACTGCTGCACAAAGTTGTGCCTCGGTAACAAGCAAGTGGGTAATTAATTCCTTATGTTTGCACTTCCCACACTTTGTACATAAGAAACTTTCCCGTAGTGGATAAGTGATTCTGTGCACCGGCTTTGTAAAGTTCATCGTCGTGGTGGTTTTGTAAGTTGTAATGCTGATAACACACAGCTGCGGAAAGAAAAGGGCAGTAAGATCCTATTTAATTAAACTAAAACGACCCGAAATAATCTGGAAATCAATGTTAATTCTTGAATTCTCGACAGCTGGTTGTTGACTTTTGGAAAAAAATTATTAAACGCAGCAGGCAGCCGTGATGAAATCACATTTTCTAATTTTCGTTTATTTTTGCAAACCCCGCAGGGGCTGCAGACTAGCTGCACCAATTGAGAGGATTAGACGTCCCTCACGGTACCCGAGTCTAACACACTCGTACATTACACTTACGACTTTAACACTTTACACTCACACTTACATTTAGGGAGGCGATAATAGCCTCAATGTGCTTTTCGCCTTAAAATAACAACAACAAAATTATTTTTGCAAACCCGGTTCCGCAATCATAACCACCATTTTAAATTTCTAAATTAAACTGAAAATATGGAAGTGGACCCTGAACGACGTCAAGTTTAAAATTTCAACGGATTTTGGAAATTAAAAATGCTAATTTACGCAGTTTTTACGCCGATTAGGTTTTCAAAAATATTTAAGACGAAAAATAATTTTTTTTTTGAACATTTGAAATGGCCGCCGTTTTGAAAATGTTAAACGAATTTTAATGGGTAACGGCCTTGACTAAGCTATTATCGAAAACGATTTTTGTATGAAATTTGAAGCAAAATAGAAAAAATTTGCAAAACACACATACTCATATATATACAGCAAAGGGTTCGGCTACTAAGAATGAACAGGGCTCTTGGTATAACGCGTGATTTCTACAATAAGAAATGTATGTCGACGCACACAAAAATCAGACACAACACAGTCATAAAACCGGAGGTATTATATGCAAGCGAGACGCTAGCACTCCACACAAAAGCTACCATGGAGGATATTTTGAAGGAAGAACTCAAAATCTTGAGGAAGATCCTTGGCCCGAGATTAACAGAAAATTGATACAGGTTGCACTCCCGGAAGACCACAGAGAAGATATCGAACCTGGCAGGAGATATCAGAAGAAGGAGGCTTCAATTCTATGGACACATCAGTGGACTCCCAACAACGAGATTTGCCAACAGAATCCTTAAGTATATATGAAGAGTCAAATCAACAACGTCGTGGATCACACAAGTCAGGATAGACCTACATGACGCAGAAATAGATTCAACAGACATTGAAGACAGGAACACATACAGGAGAAAGATGCTCGGGTGGAAAATCCCAGAGAATGAAATCCCAAAGATAGCAGGGGTAAAATGGACGGAGGAGCGGAAGAGTATCCATGGGGACAGGATGAGGGAGGTGTGGAGGATTAGAAGGAACAAGATATGAATCGGAGTGCTTTGCGTGATCCAACAGGGTCTATACACAAATAATAATAATAATAATATTAATATTTATATATATATATATATATATCCACAAATCATGGATTCGAAATGCATTTACTGCCGTAAGCTTTACCCTTACCGTTAAAGCCGACCCCTCATCCTCATTAGTCTGATTGGCTTAAAGTATGACGTTAAATTTCTAACGACCCCTCAAACAGTGATCTGTGCTCATTTCAAGGACTGCTTATCATTACAGCCGTTCCAATAGCTCATTTTGCACTGGAAATTCGCTAATAAATGTTACTTTCTCATTTGGTAAATTATATAGATGTAGTGATTTTGTAAAATATCCTTGTTTATAAACAAGGATTTTAGGCCATACGTCTTTTTAAATTTCATTTAAGGAATTTTCTCTAAGATTACCGGTAGAACTTGGGAACACCCTGTATAAGTTCCCATCTGACAATATTCAAGTACTAAAATTATTTCCGAAAGCTTGATGAATGCGACTAATAAAAATTCTCAAATTTAGAAATTAGAAATTCTTCAAGTAATTTAAATTAATGTATTACTAATTCTTTTATTTAAAAAAAAATCAATAATAATTTTACTTTCAATAATATAAATAATATAAACTTACAACTTTTTTCCTGGGATTGAAATATTAAATGAATGCCAAAAAAACAGCTGTCTTTACGATACTGGAAAACAGCTGATTTCTAACAACAGCTGGTAGTTTGTTATTTTAACTTTGAGGTTATGTTTGTTGTTTTCATTAAGCTCGTGTAAGACAAAAGTTTTAACAAACTCGTATACTGTAAGCAAGCAAGGGGAGAAACGAGATCACGTGTTTACCCCAAGTACAGAGTAAGTTAGAAACAATTAGCACACTAAATAACCCGCAGTGAAAGTTTGCGAAACAAGCGTAGACTATGCAAATTGTGTTGTTGGCCTTCAGGCTATCAAACATTCAGCGACAATACACCATCAACCCAAAAGTGTAATGAACACTGCATAATCCTGTAGCTGGAAGAGCCGGTTTTAAAATCAGAATAATGTTTTCAATAAATTCAGAACACTATTGAAATTCTGAATTTAGTATTATCTTTACACTTAAAACACGATCAAAATTGTAACAACTGCCTTGACGATTCTAGAAAACAGCTGATTCTAAGCAACAGTTGTTGTTTTGTTACGTTAACTTTGAGGTTATGTTTGTTACCATTGTTTCAGTGTATGTTTGAAATGCACGTTTACAGCTGAGTGTGTAACTTTCTTGGCAAGTTGTTCCTTCTGCTGGTATACGTGCTAAAACAAAAAATATTTTATCAAACTGTCGGAGGTCATCATGGTAACACCCAGACTCGGGACCTTGATATAAGTGTATATAGGTAATATTAGCACACTCACGTTAGCAATTTTAGTCATTTTGATTTAATCACTACACAAAAGACGATTTTAGTAACAGCTTCGGCAAGTTCGTTAACCAGTAAAATTCTTTCAATAGTTTCAAAATGGCGGCTATCTCAAATTTTCAAAAATTAACTTTTTTCTTTAAATATGTTTGAAAAACTGATTTCAGCATATTAATTAACATTAAAAACTGCATTATTCGGGTTTTTAATTTTTGAAATGCCGTTGAAATTATTAAATTTCATTTGACGACTGTCTGGGTTCATTTTCAAATTTTCCAGTGCAAGTTGAAAGTGTAATAAAATGCTAATATGCAGGTTTTATTGATGTGTTGGTGAAATAAGAGTTTTTAAAAGTGGGAATAAAAAAAAATAATTTTGGAAATTCAGCGTGGTCTTACAAGTGTTGATTTTATCTTTATATCATTTTTAGAGGGTTTTTTAAAAATTCTCTCTCTCTCTCTCTCTCTCTCTCTCTCTCTCTATATATATATATATATATATATATATATATATATATATATATATATATAGAGAGAGAGAGAGAGAGAGAGAGAGAGAGAGAGAAAAAATTTTTAAAAACCCTCAAAAAAATGTATGTATGTATGTATACATATACACACACACACACACACACACACTATATATATATATATATATATATATATATATATATGTGTGTGTGTGTGTATATATATATATATATATATATATATATATATACACATTTTTGAGGGGTTTTAAAAATTCTCTCTCTCTCTCTCTCTCTCTCTCTATATATATATATATATATATATATATATATATATATATATATATATATATATATATATAGAGAGAGAGAGAGAGAGAGAGAGAGAATTTTAAAAACCCTCAAAAATGTTTACACACACACACACACACACACGTATATATATATATATATATATATATATATATATATATATATATATATATGTGTGTGTGTGTGTGTGTGTCTCTGTGTATCTATGTATTGTATGTATCTGTGTAGCTATGTATTGTATGTCTCTATGTATTGTATCTGTGTATCTAAGTATCTATGTATTATATATACCTGTGTATCTGTGTATCTGTGTATCTGTGTATCTATGTACCTTTGTATATATGTGTATTGTATGTATCTGTGTATCTGTGTGTCTACGTCTCTGTGTAGCTATGTACCTTTGCATCTAGGTATCTATGTATCTATGTACTTTATTTATCTGTGTACCTGTGTATATTTGCGTCTATGTATTTGTGCACTTAGATATCCGTACACTACATATCTGTGTAGCTGTATATCTACGTATCTGTGTGTCTATATATCTGTGTACAGCATGAACGAATTGACGGATGATGGTAAATGTTTCCTTGCACGAGTAGACTTTGCCCACCCACATCAAGAATTTTGTTGACAATCAACTGTCAAGGCGATTTGCTTGAAATTGATTTTTATGATTTCAATAAAATTCATTGTTTTACGTTGTCCTTAGATATATATCGATAGATAATTTAGAAATTGTAAAAATTAGAACTTGGCACTGCTGCCAGAAGGTCTATTGTTCAACTAAGCCTCTTAGAACTAGGACTCAGTGGGTTTGAGTAGTCCATTGTCTAGTTCATTCATCAAGTGATCCTGGAAGCCAATCACCCTTTGTCCCCCGCTTACAAGAGCCTTACAATCGTAGATAACGTGATAGTTTACTCTTTACCTCCTCATAGCATGGTTTCTCCATGGTGCATACCTATCCTATTAGGCCTTTTAGTAAATCCCATGGTTTTCTTGAGTTATACTCTACCCATGATCTCAACTGTCCCTTTTAACCTAATTTTTCCAAAAGTTGCTTAGGAATGCCTGCTAAGTTTATCACATATTTTCTAGTATTTCTTACAGATCCATCAATTGTTTATTGACCCAGCCAGACTCGGGAAACCGACGGCTCGTTTTGCGTCCTAGTGCCCAGTGTGAAGCGACTTCCAGGGATAGAGCGTTGAGGTTCTCTCGGTATTCTTTGATCATTTTGGTTTTTACAGTTGAGCCACTATGACTGACTATAAGTATAAATCCCCGCAGGGATGCAGACTAGCTGCACCTATTGAGAGGATTTAGACGTCCCTCGCGGTACCCGAGTCTAACACACACTTACACTTACAACACTACACTTACGACTTTAACACTTTACACTCACACTTACATTTAGGGTGGCGATAGTAGCCTCAATGTGCTTTTAACCTTAAAATAACAAAAACATCAGGTATAAATTTACGTTCGCTTCAAATTTTCACAAACGCAGCCGTATATGGTCATTAACCACACGTATAAACCTCCCAGCACCACCAGCGAAAGTGTCCTCCTTCGTTTTGGAGCCACCTGTATACCATACAGTCTCTAAAATTTCCCATCACTCGATCGTCCTTATGAAATGTCCTTAATTAGGTAAAACAAAACGCATATTTGTCAGAATCTTTCCTAAAAAAGTATTTTATTAACCAAAGAAACACGCGACAACATTGCAATAGATCGTAATGTAACGGACCGGGCAAGTACTACGATCGCGTGTAATTACTGCAAAGTGCAACGCGTTGTTCGTGTGCATTAGTTAATTAAGGCGAAGCAATGCGCGCGCACAAAGTCCCTGGCCCGGCGTGTATCGCTGTCTATTGTTTCAGTAACGTAACACGGAATATTACTTAGTGTAATCACTCGCTCCACTAGCCTCCAGCAAGGGCGCGACGAAGGACAGAGTATTGTGTCTGATCTGTGCGTGAGAAGACACACGTCGGACGCATCTCTGCGTTGAACAATGGTAACATAACCTCAAAGCTAACAAAAAGTAGCACGGAATCAGATGTTCCGTAAAGATAATTGGCGAAATATTCACGATTTAATCGCATAAAGAATAGCACAGACTTTCTCACGCGCAATTCAATTATTTAAAAGAAATTCCAATGACGCAGTGAGACACACGAGTCTCTAAAAGTATTCTCGTAATCGATAAGTAATCGCAGCACGCAACTGTATCGCTGACGCGATGGAAGAGAAATTTCAAAAGTATATGTTTTAACTTTCTCGCTTTTTATTAAAAACACCACCGTCACATACAGCATTAATCTGCGCTTTCAAGTTGCATTGAAAATAAGAAAATGAACCCTGACCGTCGTCGAATTAAATTTCACGATTTCGATAGAATTTGAAAGTTTAAAATGCTAATTTATACTGTACGTAACGCTGATTACGCCGGTGAGATAAGATTTTCAAAAATATTTAAGAGAAAAAAAGAATTTTTAAATTAAAGATTTAGAAAATGTAAGACGAATTTCGCTGGTTAATTGATATTACAAAAATCGATTTTTTGGTCAAGTTTGAATCAAATCGAACTGAAATTGTTAACGTGAGCTTGTTAATGCACTCACACACACACACATATATATATATATATATATATATATATATATATATATATATTAATAGACTCTACAGACGTTGAAGACAGGAACGCATACAGGAGAAAGATGCTCGGTTGGAAGGTCCCAGAGAATGAAATCCCAAAGAGAGCAGGGGTAAAATGGACGGAGGAGCGGAAGAGGATCCATGGGAACAGGATGATGGAGGTGTGGAGGATTAGAAGGAACAAGACATGAGTCTGAGTGCTTTGCGTGATCCAACAGGGTCTATACGCAGATAATAATAATAATATATATATATATATATATATATATATATATATATATATATATATATATAGAGAGAGAGAGAGAGAGAGAGAGAGAATTTTAAAAAAAACAAATGCGGAGCGGAGTTGCTCTGAGCGGAGTGAACTACGCATACACAACTTAACCAATTGCTTTAAATTTAAATGAAACCGTAAAGGTACTGAGCGGAGTCAAATAGCGTCACAAAGCTGCACTCTGCGTAGCTTCGACTCTGTCTAGTACGGTTTTGGAGCTGACTCCGCCCCCACCACGCTGACCACGCCTCCAAACTTGTTATTTCTCGTTGCCTAGGTTACGGTTTTTAAACATAGTACGTTCTACAATCCGTTACAGTAGGCCTAAATATTTAGATTTAAAAGATACAAAAACGTTCTATAAACAGACTGAACTCCGCTTCCGGTTGCCGTTCGTCTTGGGTCTGGGTCTTACCAAGATGGCAGGTAATAACATTGTATTAATGCACGACCGCAGTTACGGTTCAGTTGAAGGCAAACATGTGATGGTCTTGTAGGCAGGCTGCACAGGTGTTCTAATGACATTAATAACGATTAGCTGATTTCTTAGATTGATCAAACCCACGGTGTAATTACAAAGTTTACCATCTATTGTAATACAGTGCTGTTTATGTACATCAGGAAACGTGCACGGATCGCCTACACGCAACAACTCACCTGCAATAATTTACCAACGTTTCGCATAAATTGCAAGAAAACTTGCACAAACTTCCCGCTAATTTGTAACTGCGTGGTTTTTATTCGTATTATTTACTGATCGTTCAAAGGTTCAATTTGAAAGCCAACGTAAGGAAAATCATATTCCATCGCAGGTTGTGTTGTTAGCGAATTTCTATTGGAGCACCATCACGGTACGGACCCGGACCCGGGACCTTGAAATGAGCGCCGCTACTGATTTCATTCGAGCTAAAAATATTTCGGCGTTATTTGATTTAAACTTGGCACAAAAATCAATTTTGTTAGTAGCTTACCCAGTAAAATTCGTTTAACCGTTTCAAAATGGCGGTCATGTCATATTAAAAAAAAACTATTATGTATTGGAAAATCTGATTTCACAATCGTAATCAGCTTTAAAAACTGAATAAATTAGCGTTTTAAATTTTCAAAATCTCTTAAAAATTAGAAAATTTATTATGACGGCGGTCAGGGTTCATTTCTGTAATTTCAACGAAAATTTTAAAGTTTAAAATGCTAATATACGCAGATTGTGCAGAGTTTCATGTCAGCGAGACAGGTGCGTGTCGCGATTGAATCAAAGCTCGTAGCGTCAGATGCGTACAGAGTGCTCCAAAACCGCGATCCAAGTACTGTACAGGCAATCAATCGTTCATAGAATATGCATAACTTTCAAATCTCGAATTGTTTAAAAAACTGCATTTTGACCTTTCCATTGGTATTGAAGCATTGGATTTGACGGAGGGCAATGTTTCTGTATTCTGTGTTTGACGGCAGTTCGTAGTTTTAAAATAATTATGATTACGACCTATATTCTTCCGTCTAGTAGTCTTTCAATTCACATCTCGTAAAAGCTACGCGGTTTCGGAACTTCATTGTTTCATCTTCAGGCTGTGGATCGAGGTCGTCACAAAGTTAACGAAACATTGAAAACGTCACAAACACTAAACACGCACAACGATAAGATTTGGCTTAGCCAAACGCTAACGTGCAACTCGTATGTCGTTACAAACATTTTACGTTTAATAAAAATCGTGTAATTGTGTTTAGTGTTTGTGACGTGTGTTTTCATTGTTTTGTTAACCTTGTGACGGCCTCAGAGGGTTTTGACCATTTGTATTTTTTTTCCGGCGAAAAACCGTTAAGTTTATCATCGCCGTCATGCAAAATAAAGGTATAAAAAAAAAAGAATTAACAAAATTTACTTATATATAAAAATAAAACTACAACAAACTATAATAGTAAAAATAAATTAAACAAAATTTAAACAACAGGTATAACTATATCAATAATAAATACTTAAGAACTAAATAACAATTAATAATGAATAAAATTTAATAACAATTCGTAAAAGTATATATAAACATAACAGAAATAAAGTTATTTAGATAAAATAAATAAATAAAATAACACGAGAAATAACAAATATATAAATTAAATTT
Organism: Callitettix versicolor; assembly: GCA_022606455.1. NCBI lineage: Eukaryota > Metazoa > Arthropoda > Insecta > Hemiptera > Cercopidae > Callitettix > Callitettix versicolor. The sequence goes on along the minus strand of CM040184.1, from coordinate 76,551,672 downwards.
TATTTAAAATATTCAGTCGATGAAGGAAGTCTAGAACCCGGTCAACGGCCGATCTCCCAACACGTCTGCAAACAGTTGCTCAGACCACACATAACACGCACGTTTTGGAAACCATCACAATCGAACAATATATTGACCATTTGTATTGCGGCCTGAAGATGAAACAGTGAATTTCGAAACTGTGGTAGCCTTTACGAGATCTGAGTTAGACGGAAGGAAATAGGTCATAAATCAAATAATTTAAATATGCGGTCTGGTGGCTATTTTGCAAAATTAGATTAGATTAAATTAGATTCAAACTAGAGGAAGGGATAATACAACCCCAGGCACTGCGATAAACCGACCTATTGTGCAACTAAACCTCTTGAGTACTAGTTTAGCAGATTTGTGCCCTTAGTAAGTTCCAACAATCCATTGACTAGCTCATTCTGCTGAAGATCCCTAGGATCTTGGAAACCAAAAACTCTTGCCTCCAACTAGCAAGAGCCTCACAATTAAGGATTATATGTCCTGCAGTTTCCTCTTCCTTCATGCATAACCTTCACACAGTTTCTCCGTGGTACATACCTACCCTATTAATGTGCACCCTCAGACCACAGTGCCCGGTAATAAGCCCCATTATTTTCCTTAGTTGTGCTCTGCCCAAGACGTCTGCTGCCACTTTAAGCCTTCCACGTGGAACCATGCTTAAGAGGCGCTTGCTATGAGAATGGTCATGAAGGTTATCCCATCTTGTCTGGTGTTGCTTATTAATCCATCTCTATTAATTAGGCCATTATGTGCAGTTCTTAATGCTATTTACAACTTTGAAATCAGGGTAATAGACAAATAATGTTTAGGGATTCGCTAGTGTCACGTCATCGATTTTGTTGTTTTTTTTTTGTGTTTAACGTCCGACTACTGTGAACACTTGGGCTAATGCAGACGATGGGATGATTTATAGCGTATGAAAATGCCAAGCCCTTGCCGGGAATCGAACCCGGGTCCTCGGGGTGAAAGCCTAGTACGCTGTCCACGTGACTAGGCTCCGAGGCGGCTTAGTCATCGAGTGCCGCGTTTACTAACTGGATGTTAATATTTCGATAGTATCGAATGCGATTATGTCGTTACTATCGATTCCCGGCTTATCGATCAGTTCTGTCGAAAGTAATTTCGCCGTACGACTTCGCATCCCGCTCGAGCCTTTAATAATGCACCCAACACCTGTCTAAATACCAAGTTTTCCCATCACTTTGACCGGCGTACCGCTAAATTATTTTATTCATGTTGGATGTTTTCGCTTCCGTTCGAAATCCCCGCGCTGGGGAGAGGGATGAGGGATGAGGGATTAGGGGAACCGGAACTTTTTAATGTTTGATTCCAAAAGGAAAAGTTTTTACGCGCTACACAGCTAAGCCAAGTGGTCCCGTATTAAACACGCTCCGCGCCCAGCTACGTGTTCACTTAGAAGTTTTCTTGTTTTATTAAATTACACACGGACGTGCCTCGAGGCTAGTTCACAAAGTGGTGCAGGCTGAGAGGTAATTTCATTCACGTGTTGCGTCGTTGGAAAGAGGAAGCGGGATGCAAAAATAATCTGGGCACGCACCTGTCTCGCTGGCGTGATCGTATCCTGATCTCGCAATCGTAATTCGAAAATGGACCTTGACCGCCGTTAAATTAAATTTACTCACTTTTTAACATTGATTTCAACAGTAGAATCAGAGATTTTTAGTAACTTCTAAGGTGAAAAAGTTATATTAAAAAAAAAATTAAAATCGCCACCATTTTGAAACTGTTCAACGAGATTCGCTAGATAACAAACTTGTCGATTACTAAAATTTATTTTGTTTTTTTTAGTTTATATAACAAACAAAACCAACAATACTGATAAAAATATTATTTAAAAAAATTTTGATTCAGTATTAAAACTAAGTACAAACTTATCTTGTAGTTAAAACTTAGTTCACTGTGTCAGATGTTCATTGCACTGAATGGCTCTGATTGTCAGGTACAGCCTCAGCTTGATATGCTTACACTGCACCAAGTCATATGTGCTAGTTGCTGAACACTGTCCGATTGTTTGTGTGTTAGTGTGTATGGGGAGGGGTCAGAATAATGGAGACGTAGAATCGTTTTAAATGCAAGGAAATTGCCAACGATAGAAACTGAACTCCAACCTGCTCAACGAGCTATCCGCTATCGTGTCCAGTGATTTACTGAGGTCCCCGGGGAGTGTGTGAAGTAATTTAACTTTCTCGCCATATGGTATACACGTATTGACAAAATGCGGGAGAGAGAAAGGGAAGGAGAGAAACGGGAGAGAGGTTCATCGATGCTGATTTTTTTTACAGCTCTAGAATATTTTTCCAGATATTGCTGTGTCCACCGCTTTAAGCGTACAGTTAAAATTAAATTGAGTATTTTAAGAATTTTTTTTACTTTTTCACTATAAATATAACGATTAGATTACATTATATTCTAGAGGAAGGGATTTGTTCAACCTCAGGCACTGCGATCGACTGACCTATTGTCCAACTTACCTCTTAAAATACCTAGTTCAGCAGATTTGTGCCCTTAATAAGTTCCAACAACCCACTGACTAGCTCATTCTGCTGAATATCCCTAGGGTCAAAAACCCCTAGTTTCCTACTAGCAAGAGCCTCACAATCATAAATTATGTGACCTGCAGTTTCCTCCTCCTTCCTCACAATCTACACACGGTTACTCCGTGGTACACACCTATCTTGTTCATATGCACCCTCATACCACAGTGCCCTGTTATGAGCCCCATGAGCCTCCTGAGTTGTGCTCTGCCCAGGACATCTGCTGCCCCTTTCATTCCTCCAGAAGGAACTTTGCTGAGGAGACGTTTACTATGGGAATGCCCATGAAGGTTATCCCATCTTACCTTTTGTTGACATGTAATCCACCCATTAATAGCGGACCTGGTCAACGATAGAGAAATCCCTAAAGCCGGCTCAGGTCCGATAAACTCAGATGCAGATCCAAGTCCAGCCAGTTGGTCTGCCTCCTCATTACCCTCAACTCCCCTATGCCCCGGAACCCAGTGAAGAGTTACCCGGTTATCCCGGGACAGAACGTCAAGGTTCTTCCAACACTCCCAGACCAGCTTGGACTGTATTATAGGACCCGCAAGTGCTTATATTGCTGCCTGACTATCGGTATGAATATGAATACGTGCCTTGTTGAAGCCTCGATCACGAACACAGTCATTAATGGCCATCACTTCAGCTTGAAATGCTATTGTATGCTGTCCCAGGGTACAAAAAAAGTAATTACTTTCTTTAACCCCGGCTTCAGACCGTACACCCCAGCACCAGTGCCTGACTTTGTCTTGGAACCATCTGTATACTATACTATGTCTCCAGGTTTTTCCAACACACGATCTCTCCCCTCAAAGGCCAAGTTGACATCAAAGGGTCTAGATACTATGTGCCGTTTAACCATCTGATCAGTCCCCATCAACAAGATTGGGTCAAAGATCTTGTCTGTGATTCTAGCATGCCTATAGATAGAGGGCAGCCAGCCACCACCACCCTGCAGTCTATAAGCTGCTTTACGTGCCTCCCCCATGACAAAAAGGTCAATAGGGGGAAGTCCAAGAATGATCTCCATGGCTGCCGTTGGCGCAGTGTCCATACAGCCAGTGATACACAGGCAGGCCAACCTCTGTAACTTAGTCAGAGTCTCTCTGGCCCCCCCTCTGTTCGACCTTAGTCCACCACATCACAGCACCATAACACACCACGGGTCTAATGATACCAGTATAGATAAACTTCATCATTCCTGGTCTCAGTCCCCATGTTTTGCCAACCATTCTTCTAACTGTCATTAAAGACTTATTGGCTTTCCCCATGATGCGCCCCAGATGAGCATTCCAGGTTAACTTAGTGTCCAACACCAAGCCTAGATACTTCATCTCGCTTGCAACTGGAATTGTCTCCCCAAAGTATAAAGATAGTAAAAAAAACTATCTTTAGGTTTTGTCCGTTTCAAATGTCCTGACTCAAGGAAGTGTTTTATTTTTGTTTTTGTGCAAATACATAACACTTCGAAACGAACATGATCTACAGATCAGCATCGGTGCACGTTACGTTGTTCCGGGTCTGGGTGTTGATGATGGCCGGTCCGACAGCTCATTTTCCAGCAGTATTTCGCAAGCAATATCAACAACGCCTTGAAGCAATGTTGTTTTCATTAAAGATCGTCTTACTAAATCAGGGCGCAGGTTAGGCAAAATGAATACACCCCTGTATTTAAACTGATATACTGTACATAGCCTTCTATCTTTACCCTACATTATCAAACTAAAAACAGTTGTTCAAAGAATAGTAGACGTCGAAGTATTAATTAATTTTCTGGCCACCGCTCGACGACAGCGCTGACAACCTTTCCCGCCAATTGAATCGGTAACCGTAATACTTAAAGAAAATTGTTACTGGACCAAATTTATTGGAAATTTAATGCTCTTTCTCTACCAACCCGTCAGTATTATTATAGGTCTTGCCAGTATTAGAGAAAATAGCCAGCCACTTTTGATCGTTTAATCAGAGTCCGCCATCTTGAAACGGAAGTGAATGGGGAAATTTTACACATACGTCATTTTGGTTTTATGCAAGGTTAATTTCTACTAAATTTGTAAACAGTCGGTCAACGAGTTTGGCCGAAACTGCGTACAATCGCCATCGTTAAATCAGAGGACGCCATCTTGAAACGGAAATGAACGGGGGAAATATTGTACATACGTCATTTTGGCTTTATGTAAGGTTAATTCGTACTAAATTTGTAAACAGTCGGTCAACGAGTTTGGCCAAAAATGCGTACAATCGCCATCGTTAAATCAGAGGTCGCCATCTTGAAACCGAAATGAATGGGGGAAATCTTGTATATAGGTCATTTTTGCTTTATGCAAGGTTAATTCGTACTAAATGTGTAAACAGTCGGTCAATGAGTTTGGCCAAAACTGCGTACAATCGCCATTGTTAAATCAGAGGACGCCATCTTGAAACCGAAATGAATGGGGGAAATCTTGTACATACGTCATTTTGGCTTTATATAAGGTTAATTCGTACTAAATTTGTAAACAGTCGGTCAACGAGTTTGGCCAAAACTGCGTACAATCGCCATTGTTAAATCAGAGGACGCCATCTTGAAACCGAAATGAATGGGGGAAATCTTGTATATAGGTCATTTTGGCTTTATGCAAGGTTAATTCGTACTAAATGTGTAAACAGTCGGTCAATGCGTTTGGCCAAAACTGCGTAAACTAGCCATCGTTAAATCAAAGGTCGCCATCTTGAAACGAAAGTGAATGAAAAAAAAATCTTACATAAACTTCCTTTGGGCTTTATGCAAGCTACCTTCGTGCTGAATTTTAAAGCAATCGGTCAATGCGTTTTGACCAAAATTGTGTATACTCGTCATCGTTAAATCAGAGGACGCCATTTTGAAACAAAAATGAATGTTTTTTTTCTTAACGTCCGACTATTGTGCACACTTGGGCTAATGCAGACGATGGGATGATTTATAGCGTACGAAAATGCCAAGCTCTGGCCGGGAATCGAACCCGGGTCCTCGGAGTGAAAGTCCAGTACGCTATCAACTAGGCCACCGAGGCGGCCAATAAAAATGAATGGCATAACATCTTACACAATACATAATTGTTCAGGCTTTATACAAGGTATTTTCGTAACAAATTTTTTAAAAAAACGGTCAGTGAATTTGGCCAAACTGCATACATTCGTTTTTTTTTTTTAAATTAGTGCTCGCCTTCGTACCAAATTTCAAAGCGATCGGTCGATTAGTTTGGCCAAAACCAAATTCTGGACGTTCGAGTTTAAACAGTGACCTTGAATGTCCTGAGTCCGGGTCTTACCATGATGGCCGCTCTAATATCTCAATTTCCAATGGAAATTTGCTAACGAAAGGTCGATGTCTACATTAAGCCGCCTCGGTGGCCTAGTTGATAGCGTACTTTCACCCCGAGGACCCGGGTTCGATTCCCGGCCAGGGCTTGGCATTTTCATACGCTATAAATCATCCCATCGTCTGCATTAGCCCAAGTGTGCACAATAGTCGGACGTTAAACAAAAAAAAATGTCTACAATAAACAAACTAATGGAATCCAGGAAAAACAAACTTGAATTGGCCTTCCAATTGACGAAAGAAACATACAATAAGAAATCCCTTTCATGGGGGGTCCAAAATTAAACATTATAAAACAGTGATCAAGCCGGAAGCACTGTACGCAGCAGAAACATTAACCATGAATCGCATAGGCCAGATAGAAAAGCTTGAAATAACGGAAAGGAAAATCTTAAGAAAAATTATAGGAACAAAATTTCAGGATAATAAGGTAGTATATATAAGAAATGAAGCTCTCTATAAGAAAATTGAAAAAACTGTCAGATACTATGAGAAAAAGGAGAATAAATTTTTACGGCCATCTTCTTAGAATGAACTCCAATAGATTGACGAAACAGGTGTTTGATTTTTTCCATAATCGTAAAACAAAACCGAACTGGTTTAAAGAAATTGAAAAAGACCTAATAGAGTTAAAAATTACAGAAAATTCACTGCTTGACCAAACTGCTAAGATAATTACCAAAGACGAAAGAATAAGATTCCAAGATAAAACCAAAATAAGACCTAAACCTGTCATTTCGGAAGAGGAGAGGACAAGAAGATCGGAAAGAATGAAGAGCTACTGGGAACAAAGAAAAGTACAGCGCGCAAGAAATGATTGATTCAGCGTACCCCAAAGAGGGTGAAACGAAAAGAAGAAGAAGAAACAAACTAATGTCACCTGACCGTACTTTAAGTTTACAGAAAGCATTGTTATCGTGAAAAATCAGTAGTTTTTATGGAGTCCGTCTGTCTGTCCGTCTGTGTGCGTGTAAACGCGTGCGCGTGGGAGCTTGTACAAGCTAACAAAAATAATAGAACTGTCTATTATCTACAATCCGAACGCGTACAAAGAATGACCTTGAAATATTAAAATTTATATTGCGTGTAAACAATCAAATAAGTATTTAATATTTATGCCTTTGTTTACATCCAGGCCGTTGCCTGAGTTGTTATTTAATTGCGCAGTTCGCCTGCATTTATTTATCAAGCGTTATACAATTGTTCTGTGTGTACAGTTGGTTTCGTATGTTCAATTTATAATGATTTCACACGTGTAATCTTAGCATTGTCTTGTCAGAAGCAACAGATAACACGTTAGATATTGGAAATAAATCAGCCTATAAACAGAGGCGATTTTACGTTGTTCAATCTTGTTTTGAAAATCCTGTAAAACTGACTTTTACGGCCTTCATTTCGGTAAATTTTGCGTCAAATTTCACACATCCGAATCCCGCGTACTGGTGAGAAAATATTTTTATAAAACAAATACGTTCTGGGACAGAACTTTACCACAAAAAAATGTTCCTTTAACACAAAACAGTAACCAAAACTAATTGCAGATCATAAAGCCTAATTTAGGTGGACTTTTTATGTAACAATTTAATGACTTACAGCGAAACGACTTCGCGTTGAATCTAGGCCTAATTAGGGCTAAGAGGCCCTCATTAGTGACTGTAGGGGCTTCGGCTAATTTCTGTATTTTTTCAAAACGTTCCCTCTTTTGATGGAGCTTAATATCCTCCGCGCGTTATCTTTATGAAAAGGGCAGCGGTGATAAAAAAAGTTGCGCAATTTGTTTTAGTTTATAAGCTCCCGAACATGGAACAGGAGAATAAAAAAATTCGTTTCGCTGTTGTGAAAATACTAGGGTATCGCGAAGTTAAAAGCGGTACGATTTAAATGTACTTTAAATACGGCCATTTTGAAACCGGTTCATTATTGCTCTACGGGCGGAAAGGCAAACATGCATTCCATTTGGTTTACTTGAAGAAAAATATTTTTATTAAAATCTAAAAAACTTCTAAATACCATATTTCATCGATTCCTAAAAAAAGAGGTGTGTCTTAGAATCGATGGCGTCTTACATTTGATGTCAAATCAGTAATCCAAAAATACTTCTACGAGGCATGCCGGAAAGTAAAGAGCGTTTGAAAAAAAACCTAATTTTTTTTCAAAACAAAATTTATTTTTAAATGAAAGAGTATTCTTAAACGCGACGACAGCCACTGCAGAACACCGTTTTTGTGTCGTCAACGCTGTCAAAAAGTGTCCTTCAAAATCACGCTTCAAGTTCAGAAACAAGTGAAAATCAGAAGGAACGAGACCGGGGCTGGTGGATGGTCCAACTGCTCCCAACCTAATCCTTCGGATGGTGACACTGTTTTCATTCTGCTGGTGTCACTCAAAACCTTATTTTTGGAATGACCTTATTCGTTTGGGAGAAATTTGGTTATCCGCCGTACAGCCCCGGGGTCGCTCCTTTTGATTTTCACTTGTTTCTGAACTTGCAGCGTGATTTTGGAGGAGGACGCTTTGACAGCGGTGTTCGGAAGTGGCTCTCTTTAGTGGCGGCATCTTTTTATGAAGAGGGTGTTAAAACGTTGGTACCTCGCAAAAACACATGTCTGAACAATGTGGCAGCTATGCAGAAAATAGTTTAAGAAATGCTCTTTCACTTAAAAATAATTTTGTTTTTGTTTTTTTCCAAAACGGTATTCATTTTCCTGATTTGCCTTGTATTTTCGTATACTGCTGCCTCGGTGCCCTAGTTTATAGCGTACTGAGCTTTCACCCCGAGGACCCGGGTTCG
>CM040184.1:76530453-76535453 GCA_022606455.1 Callitettix versicolor | reverse complement strand
GTAACATAACAGGCGTTATGTAACTTAAAGGATAATGTAACATAACAGGTGATGTGTAATTCAACAGATGATGTAACATAACAGGTGATGAATAACTTAATAGATAATGTAACGTAACAGGTGATGTGTAGTCTTTATCAGATGATGTAACAAAACAGGTGATGTGTAATCTTTAACAGATGATGTAAAGTAACAGGTGATGTGTAACTTAACAGATGATGTAACATAACAGGCGATGTGTAACTTAATAGATGATGTAACATAACAGGCGATGTGTAACTTAACAGAAGATGTAACATAACAGGTGATGTGTAACTTAACAGAAGATGTAACATAACAGACGATGTGTAACTTAACAGAAGATGTAACATAACAGGTGATGTGTAACTTAACAGAAGATGTAACATAACAGGTGATGTGTAAATTAACAGAAGATGTAACAGAATCTTAACAGATGTAGGTGATGTGTAACTTAACAGAAGATGTAACATAACAGGTGATGTGTAACTTAACAGAAGATGTAACATAACAGGTTATGTGTAACTTAACAGAAGATGTAACATAACATGTGATGTGTAACTTAACAGAAGATGTAACATAACAGGTAATGTGTAATCTTTAACAGAATTACCGAAATTTGTTTCATTTCTCAAATTACCTAGATAATTTTTTTATCAAATTCTTAGATATTGTTTTTCTTTAACGAGGCGAATTTCATGCAAAAATTTTTTAATATTTAACATTGTACAAAAATGGTGTATTTCACAATGAAAAGACGTAGCCTACATTTCACTCCACAACATTCGCCATTTTGTTTTTTTAATAATACATTTTACCGAAAGCAAACAGTTTACTTGAACGACAAAGAAGCGGTTGTATAACAATGCAATTATCATGTCAAGAAAAATGGCTCGCGTGTCGTCCTACGCTGAACGGCAGCTCTCGAACGATCGAAACACAATTTCGTATTGCCTCACCGCTAACCGCTAACCGCTAACAAGGAACTGCCGGTACCGGAACAACTGCTTTGTCCCATTTTTGTTTGCGTTATCTCGCAAATCACGAGATTACCGATCCAATATCGTGTTCAGGCGATGGCTTAACTTTAAATCATGTTTTACGAGGTTTGCTGTTCAAACGTTTATTGCCAAAACGATAGCGTATTAGCTCATACGTTTTGCAGTCACCCTGTATACACATTAACATAAAACGTATTGTCGACGAAAGGATATTTTGAAATTCAAATACAGGAGTCAAATTATTTTGCTTGCTAATTTCGCTACCTGAACCTAATTGTTTGTTTTGTTTCAAATAACGTAAACACACATAATTCTTATATACGTAAGAATTATCTGTATAACTATCCGTAATCAATACAGATTGTAATGTAATATATTTCACTAATATAATACGTGCTGTTTCTTAATATATTATACGTTATATAATATAATAATATAATATAGGTTATATTATACGTACCTGTGTTGTTATTTTTACAAATTTAGGCTAAGTTAACAATACGTGGTCCTGTTATAATACATTAAATATAGGTTAATATTCTTACTTTTCAGTACTTTTTTTACACATAGGCTAATAATATGAGTTTCAGTAATGACTATTAACATATAAAACAACACTATTAACTTCCTGTTTTGTTACCTTAGTCATGCCAACAATACGTGTTCCTGTGTTGATTCTAAACATATAGGCTAATATACGTTCATGTGTTGTTACTTCACATATAGGCTAACAATTTGCGTCCCTGTGTTGATTCTTAACAAACCGGCTAATATTATACGTTCTTGTTTTGTTATTTTTACACATAGGCTAACAATTTGCTTTCCTGTGTTGATTCTTAACAAACAGGCTAATATTATACGTTATTGTGTTGTTATTTTTCCAAATAGGCTAACAATTTGCGTTCCTGTGTTGATTCTTAATAAACAGGCTAATATTATACGATCCTGTTTTGTTATTTTTACATATTGGCTAACAATTTGAGTTCCTGTGTTGATTCTTAACAAACAGGCTAATATTATACGATCCTGTTTTGTTATTTTTACAAATATGCTAACAATTTGCATTCCTGTGTTGATTCTTAACAATATCATACGTTGATATTATTCTTAATGTCAACAATATTGATTCTTAATATTAGAGTTCCTGTGTTGTTATTTCACATATAGGCTAACAATATCATACGTTCTAAACAATATCAAACGTTGATATTATTCTTAATGTCAACAATATTGATTCTTAATATTATAGTTCCTGTGTTGTTATTTCACATATAGGCTAACAATATCATACGTTCTAAACAATATCAAACGTTGATATTATTCTTAATGTCAACAATATTGATTCTTAATATTATAGTTCCTGTGTTGTTATTTCACATATATGGTAACAATTTGCATTCCTTTGTTGATTCTTTACAAACAGGTTAATATTATCGTTCATGTGTTGTTATTTCACATATAGGCTAACAATTTGCGTTCCTGTGCTGATTCTTAACAAACAGGCTAATATTATACGTTATTGTGTTGTTATTTTTCCAAATAGGCTAACAATTTGCTTTCCTGTGCTGATTCTTAACAAACAGGCTAATATTTTACGTTCTGGTTTTGTTATTTTTACATATTGGCTAACAATTTGAGTTCCTGTGTTGATTCTTAACAAACAGGCTAATATTATACGATCCTGTTTTGTTATTTTTACATATTGGCTAACAATTTGAGTTCCTGTGTTGATTCTTAACAAACAGGCTAATATTATACGATCCTGTTTTGTTATTTTTACAAATATGCTAACAATTTGCATTCCTGTGTTGATTCTTAACAATATCATACGTTGATATTATTCTTAATGTCAACAATAATGATTCTTAATATTATAGTTCCTGTGTTGTTATTTCACATATAGGCTAACAATATCATACGTTCTAAACAATATCAAACGTTGATATTATTCTTAATGTCAACAATATTGATTCTTAATATTATAGTTCCTGTGTTGTTATTTCACATATAGGCTAACAATATCATACGTTCTAAACAATATCAAACGTTGATATTATTCTTAATGTCAACAATATTGATTCTTAATATTATAGTTCCTGTGTTGTTATTTCACATATAGGCTAACAATATCATACGTTCTAAACAATATCAAACGTTGATATTATTCTTAATGTCAACAATATTGATTCTTAATATTATAGTTCCTGTGTTGTTATTTCACATATATGGTAACAATTTGCATTCCTTTGTTGATTCTTTACAAACAGGTTAATATTATCGTTCATGTGTTGTTATTTCACATATAGGCTAACAATTTGCGTTCCTGTGTTGATTCTTAACAAACAGGCTAATATTATACGTTATTGTGTTGTTATTTTTCCAAATAGGCTAACAATTTGCGTTACTGTGTTGATTCTTAATAAACAGGCTAATATTATACGATCCTGTTTTGTTATTTTTACATATTGGCTAACAATTTGAGTTCCTGTGTTGATTCTTAACAAACAGGCTAATATTATACGATCCTGTTTTGTTATTTTTACAAATATGCTAACAATTTGCATTCCTGTGTTGATTCTTAACAATATCATACGCTGATATTATTCTTAATGTCAACAATATTGATTCTTAATATTATAGTTCCTGTGTTGTTATTTCACATATAGGCTAACAATATCATACGTTCTAAACAATATCAAACGTTGATATTATTCTTAATGTCAACAATATTGATTCTTAATATTATAGTTCCTGTGTTGTTATTTCACATATAGGCTAACAATATCATACGTTCTAAACAATATCAAACGTTGATATTATTCTTAATGTCAACAATATTGATTCTTAATATTATAGTTCCTGTGTTGTTATTTCACATATAGGCTAACAATTTGCATTCCTTTGTTGATTCTTTACAAACAGGTTAATATTATCGTTCATGTGTTGTTATTTCACATATAGGCTAACAATTTGCGTTCCTGTGCTGATTCTTAACAAACAGGCTAATATTATACGTTATTGTGTTGTTATTTTTCCAAATAGGCTAACAATTTGCTTTCCTGTGCTGATTCTTAACAAACAGGCTAATATTTTACGTTCTGGTTTTGTTATTTTTACATATTGGCTAACAATTTGAGTTCCTGTGTTGATTCTTAACAAACAGGCTAATATTATACGATCCTGTTTTATTATTTTTACATATAGGCTTACAATTTGCGTTCCTGTGTTGATTCTTAACAAACAGGCTAATATTATACGATCCTGTTTTATTATTTTTACATATAGGCTTACAATTTGCGTTCCTGTGTTGATTCTTAACAAACAGGCTAATATTATACGATCCTGTTTTATTATTTTTACATATAGGCTTACAATTTGCGTTCCTGTGTTGATTCTTAACAAACAGGTTAATATTATACGTTCTTGTGTTGTTATATTTACATATAGTCTAACAATTTGCTTTCCTGTGTTGATTCTTAACAAACAGGCTAATATTATACGATCCTGTGTTGTTATTTTTACATATAGGCTAACAATTGGCATTCCTGTGTTGATTTTTAACACAAAAAGTTAACTTATACAATCTCGTGTTCTATATGATAAATTTCTTATTAAAATAATTTTTTCTTAAGAGAAGAAAAGATTTTTTTAATGTAAGCCTATTAATATAGGTTAATATTTAATGTTTCTTTATTATTCTTTTTAGGTTACAGTTTATATTATACTTTCCTGTGTTGTGTCTAAACATAGCCTATAAGCTAATAATTCCCTTTGTTGTTTTCTACTAAAACCATTAATTTATTGCATTAATATTACTGCCATTGAGTTTATCAGTTAACTAAGCCTCGTGCACACATCACACAGCCTGTTGTATAAATTGCCGCTATCTTGTGTGCCTAATGAATTACATTGTTAGTCACCCATCTCTAACATTGCATCATTTTCAAACAGTGTCTTAAGTTAAAATTAATAGTTCGGGCT
>CM040184.1:76522953-76525453 GCA_022606455.1 Callitettix versicolor | reverse complement strand
TTGTTTAAGGAACATTAACCGGTAACCGTTATATTTAGGGAAACCGTTACTGGAGCTACTCTATGCACGTTATGTTATCTCAACGGAGCGATCAACGTTGATAGGTTTTGCCAACTGCACTGTGATTGTTATCAGTGGCCGCCATCTTGAAACGGAAGTGAATGGGAAAAATCTTGCACGTTCGTCGTTTGGGCTTTGTACAATTTCAAAACAATCGGTTAATACGTTTGAACAAAACTGCGTTGAAACAGAAACCTCGCTTCGCTCCGTCAACAATGTATTTTGATCTTACACAAGCATGTATAAGATTTTCCCATTCACTTCCGTTTCAAGATGGCAGCCTCTGGTTTAACGATAACGAGTTACGCAGTTTTGGTCAAACGCATTGACCGGTTGTTTTGTAATTCAATACGAAGGTACCTGTACGAAGTCCGAAAGACGTATGCGTAAGATTCTTTTCTATCTTCCGTAAGATTCTTTTCTATCTTCCGTAAGATTCTTTTCTATCTTCCGTAAGATTCTTTTCTATCTTCCGTAAGATTCTTTTCTATCTTCCGTAAGATTCTTTTCTATCTTCCGTAAGATTCTTTTCTATCTTCCGTAAGATTCTTTTCTATCTTCCGTAAGATTCTTTTCTATCTTCCGTAAGATTCTTTTCTATCTTCCGTAAGATTATTTCTATCTTCCGTAAGATTCTTTTCTATCTTCCGTAAGATTCTTTTCTATCTTCCGTAAGATTCTTTTCTATCTTCCGTAAGATTCTTTTCTATCTTCCGTAAGATTCTTTTCTATCTTCCGTAAGATTCTTTTCTATCTTCCGTAAGATTCTTTTCTATCTTCCGTAAGATTCTTTTCTATCTTCCGTAAGATTCTTTTCTATCTTCCGTAAGATTCTTTTCTATCTTCCGTAAGATTCTTTTCTATCTTCCGTAAGATTCTTTTCTATCTTCCGTAAGATTCTTTTCTATCTTCCGTAAGATTCTTTTCTATCTTCCGTAAGATTCTTTTCTATCTTCCGTAAGATTCTTTTCTATCTTCCGTAAGATTCTTTTCTATCTTCCGTAAGATTTTTGTCTATCTTCCGTAAGATTCTTTTCTATCTTCCTTAAGATTCTTTTCTATCTTCCGTAAATTTTTTTTCTATTTTCCGTAAGATTCTTTTCTATCTTCCGTAAGATTCTTTTCTATCTTCCGTAAGATTCTTTTCTATCTTCCGTAAGATTCTTTTCTATCTTCCGTAAGATTCTTTTCTATCTTCCGTAAGATTCTTTTCTATCTTCCGTAAGATTCTTTTCTATCTTCCGTAAGATTCTTTTCTATCTTCCGTAAGATTCTTTTCTATCTTCCGTAAGATTCTTTTCTATCTTCCGTAAGATTTTTTTCTATCTTCCGTAAGATTTTTTTCTATCTTCCGTAATATTCTTTTCTATCTTCCGTAAGATTCTTTTCTATCTTCCGCAAGATTCTTTTCTATCTTCCGTAAGATTCTTTTCTATCTTCCGTAAGATTCTTTTCTATCTTCCGTAAGATTTTTTTCTATCTTCCGTAAGATTCTTTTCTATCTTCCTTAAGATTTTTGTCTATCTTCCGTAAGATTGTTTCACATTTTTCGTCAGCGAATCGTCTATTAGTTCTTAATCAAAATTAAATGTTAATATAGTTTTTAAATGTTTAGATTGCAAGAGCTTACTTTGTTGATAACGTTAAGTGTTTATGAATTTGAAAAAAAACTAGCCGAGGCATAAACTGAATATTAAACTAGAGATGTGTATTACTTTAAAATAAAATTAGACGATTTTTTTTTGTAAATCATACACACGTCATATAGGCCTAATTGATTTTATTTATAACGCTTCAAAAACATGCGTGGTGATTTTATTCATTTCTAAATTACGACGTAAATCTAGGACACAGTTTACAGCTCGATGTAACGCCGTCCTAACCTGGAAACACCCCCGCCTTCGTGCGATACGCGAGCGCTGCACGTCATAACGGAAAACAAGCGCGTGAAATATTTCTTCGCCCAAGTTTTTCAAAAAAATAAATTGCATCGAGTCCCGCGGGAAATGCACGATTGATAGCGTATCGCGAAACATCCTCCCGGGAAGAGCTTGTTTCGTATTCTGGATGTATGCAGTTCCTGGGGGAAACTTTTCTCATCCACTGATTAAATTATCAGCTCCAAACTTTGCACATCCGCGGCTGCTGACGACACGCCACCTCACTGTGTCGCTTTTATGAATATTTCAGCGTTCGGAACTGAGGCATCCACATTTTGGCGTTACTAATTATTTTATTAAAATAAGTGGTGCAGGCGCATGGCGGAAACTTTATCAAATTTAATTATTTTCGCAAAAATTTCCTGTTTGTAGTAAAAAGTGTTTTTTTTAAATTATGTCTAATTGTTTATGTACTCGTATGTAAAGCAAACGTCTGGTACTGCGAGATATACGCCTACAAGGTTTTAATTTGTATATCTGTCGAAACTGGTTGACAGAAG
>CM040184.1:76507953-76512953 GCA_022606455.1 Callitettix versicolor | reverse complement strand
AGCTATCTTTGATTGGTTCGACGATAAAATCAAACATGCCTGAACCGCAAACATCTCGAATTAAATTTAAGCTGTACCGTCCAATTTGGGCAGGATCGATGTTGCAACTCATGCATTTATTTTCCGAGAAAGTTTGTGTAACCACTTAAATGTAACTCCATATTTTTATGGTCGTGTTTGCGTTACTGCTTGCAGGTTATGTAACTGCCCGTTTCGCGAAAACATCTTTTTTAACGATTTTATCCTTTGTGCCCGACTCATGCTCTGCCTATATGGTACTAATGATACTAATGGTACTAAGTGTACTATTGTATACTGTCTAGCAAATTTCCATTGGGAAAATGAGCTATTGGCGCGGCCATCAAGATAAGCCCCATACTCGTGACCTTGAAATGTTTTTTTACGTATAATTTGTGTCTACTAACAAGTCTACTTTATAACCTGTACACCGGGTTCGATTCCCGGCCAGGGCTTGGCATTTTCATACGCTATAAATCATCCCATCGTCTGCATAGCCCAAGTGTGCACAATAGTCGGACGTTAAACACCAAAAAAACCTACAATACATTAATTGTCTATTAATTGCTTATTCGTCGACCGACCGTTTCGAAATTTCTCATAGTTTTTAATAAAGTTACCGAAAATGTTAACACAAGTGGTGATTTTAGAAACAAAATGGCGGAAAAAATAACAGCTGCTGAAATAAAACGCTTGTTTAGTTTGAGAAAAACATCTTTTAATTAATATAAACGTTAATTCGAAACACAATTTTCTTTTAAGACAAACTTTGTTTTAAAAAATAATGGACCCCGCAGGGGTTGCAGACTACCTGCACATATTGAGAGGATTTAGACGTCCCTCGCGGTACCCGAGTCTAATATACACTTACAACACTACACTTACGACTTTAACACTTTACACTCACACTTACATTTAGGGAGGCGATAATAGCCTCAATGTGCTTTTCGCCTTAAAAAAAAAAATAACAAACAAAAAAAACTAAATGGAAATAAGATTTTTTTTAAATATTGAAAATTGGAACCCTATTACAGTGACGAACCTGTTATGAACCTTTAAGATTACTGTATCGTAAACGTAGTCCTATGTCTGCGACATATGTTACGTACTTTTGATTTTATAGATACAAACGATAATTGCGAATTACGCGAGCGAGACAGTTGCGTGCACCGTTGATCCTTCAGAAACGACCAACTCTAAGGACGTTGACTTTACGTTTTATTCCCAGTGACCCCAATGCTACAAATTGCTTTTTTATACTGTATAATAAACCTTACACTTTTATTGTCTGGCCGGCTCGGTTATCTGCGGGAATTTAATTGCACCCGTTAAGCCTTAAGTTGTGTAGGACGAATATATTGGATACGCCATCGTAGTACTCGCCCAGGCTTTATTGCTGCAATGGACTGGGTGCAATCAATTATTGTAAATGTAGTTACAGAATGAGTAAGATTGCAAACACACTGATTATAATAATGAAATAATATTTAGTTTTATTCCTTTGGAATTATGATTGGCAGGGATTTGCACTCCTCTACGATCCCGGTAGAGGATTTAGTGAATCCCTCCCATACACAATATTACGTTCCCGTAATAAATCTTTAATTATTTGCTAGCTACAGAGGAGAAGGGGTGTGGGCCATAACTAATTTTGTATTTAATTTTTAACGTACCGTTTGTTGAGCGCCACGTTGTCTTTAATTTTAATATAATTTATACCCCACTGTTTAGGCCAAGACAACGAGGCCTGTGCGAGGTTACAACGCTCAGGGTGACCAAAGAAATCAAAGTTGTTGCTTTTCAAAAATTTATAATTGTCTTGTTTTTTTTTTTTAATATGCCACCTTAAGAGTTAAACAAAGTAAGTAGTGACAGGAAAAGAAAATATTTAAATTAATTACTTCTGTTTTCGTATAAAATTGAAAGGAAAAAATAATAATTAAAATATAGCACACTTACCGTGATAAATTAGTTCAACTTTCAGTAAGGCAAACAACAACAAAAATCAAAACTAAACTTAAACTCAACAACTAAACTTAAATCTTTACCAACCTCTTGGAATATAACATCTTACACATTAAATGTCACTTATCCACCAAAACAAACTTTAACAAAACAAAAATAACTTTTGAACTAAACTATATTCTTCTGGTTCACTAAAAGTAACAAATATTATTATTATTAGTGACGTCACTGTGCCTAACTAAAATAATCATAAACCAGGACCCTTTACAAAAATATATTAGTAAAAAAAATGGATTAAAGATACAGACTTTAATTGTATTAAACAGCTTGATTGTTTATATTTTTTTCGCTAATCCGAGTTCAGTGGTTTTCTCCTAGGGTAGCCGATATTTCTTTCCTTAACAGCGGAGCTACAAGATCGGTGAAAACACCCAAGTTCGCGCTGTCAAAATTTATATTTTTAATAAATTCTCTCCTTGCTGGCACAAGAACCAAAAAAAAAAAAAAAAAAAACAATTGGCCTTACGCATGAAATTTGTATCGTTCGCGTGTTCGCAAGAATGTTCTAAAAAAAAAAAATCACGATACACAATTTCCTTTATCTGAGCGCCGTAGCCTTAGCCTCACTCCAGAACAGACTGGTCGGTCGTCTCAATCGTTCCTTCCGAACAGCTGTTTATTTAGGGTATCATCTTATTGATATTGCACAATTTAACTTATATTTACCTTAGATATCCAATTGAGGATCCGAGATGTCTCAACAAGCTACAGATCCACTTTCATCTCCAACCCCTCAGGAGGAACCAGAACCTAAACTCTTCTTTCCTTCAACTTTCTCAAGTCTACTTATTTCTATCCACATACCAAGCCAAGGTGGAACAGTGTACAGAGGCTACGTGGCTAAGACGGACATCAGGAGTCATCCAGTTGTAAACCAGAATTGTCTATGGATGCGTGGAAATTCTACAGGATTTGGCGAACCATTGCTACAGCACTGTTGTACTTTTTATTTCTTTAGCGACTTATGGAATTATGATGGCTGGAAACAAGCCATCAAAACCCTGATAATAAGCCGTCAAAACCCTAGAATCAAGCAGTCATAACAATGGAAATAAGCCGTCATAATCCTAGAAACAAAACATCAAAATCATGGAAACGAGCCATCAAAACTCTGATAATAAGCCGTCAAAACCCTAGAATCAAGCAGTTATAACAATGGAAATAAGCCGTTATAATCCTGGAAACAAGTCATCAAAACTCTGGAAACAAGCCATCAAAACTCTGATAATAAGCCGTCAAAACCCTAGAATCAAGCAGTTATAACAATGGAAATAAGCCGTTATAATCCTGGAAACAAGTCATCAAATCTCTGGAAACAAGCCATCAAAACCATGGAAACAAGCTATCAAAACTCTGATAATAAGCCGTCAAAACCCTACAATCAAGCAGTCATAACAATGGAAATAAGCCATTATAATCCTGGAAACAAGCCATCAAAACCATGGAAACAAGTCATCAAAACTCTGATAATAAGCCGTGAAAACCCTAGAATCAAGCAGTTATAACAATGGAAATAAGCCGTTATAATCCTGGAAACAAACCATCAAAACTCTGGAAAAAAGCCGTCAAAATCTTGGAAACAAGCCATCAAAACTCGGGAAAAAGCCGTTAAAACTCTGGAAACAAGCCGTCAAAACTCTGATAATAAGCCGTCATAACCCTAGAATCAAGCAGTCATAACAATGGAAATAAGCCGTCATAATCCTGGAAACGAGCCGTCAAAACTCTGATAATAAGCCGTCATAACCCTAGAATCAAGCAGTCATAACGATGGAAATTAGCCGTCATAATCCTGGAAACAAGCCATCAAAACTCTGATAATAAGTCGTCAAAACCCTAGAATCAAGCAGGTCATAACAATGACCAAGCCAATTGTTTTTTTTGATTCTAGCAAGTCATAACAATGGAAATAAGCCGTCATAATCCTGGAAACAAGCCATCAAAACTATGGAAACGAGCCATCAAAACTTTGGAAAAAAAAGCAGTCAAAATCTTTTAAACAAGTCATCAAAACTCTGGAAACAAGCCGTCAAAACTATGGAAACGAGCCATCAAAACTTTGGAAAAAAAGCAGTCAAAATCTTGGAAACAAGTCATCAAAACTCTGGAAACAAGCCGTCAAAACTCTGGAAACAAGCCGTCAAAATTCTGGAAATAAGTCATCATAATCTTAGAAAAAAGCCTTAAAAACCCTAAAATCAAGCAGTCAAAATAATGGAAATAAGCTGTCAAACTCTGGAAACAAGCCGTCAAAACTCTGCAAACAAGCCGTCATAACCTGAGAAATAAGCCGTTAAAACCCTGAAACAAGCCGTCAAAAGTCTAGAACAAGTCATCAAAGCTCACAAAGATTCCACTAAATCGTGTGGAACTGGCAAAAAATATACCTGGGAAGTTAAAACAGAATAGAGGTGGTGGAAACCATCGTAAGAAAGACTAAGGTACAAGCGTTATAAATTTTTAAAGATTTGAATAACAGCCATTTGAAACCATTAAACGAATCTTGCTGGTTAACGAACTCGTCTAAGGTGTACCACACTTAATTTTTGTGCCACTTTTTAATCAAATCGGACCAAAACTGGGCACTTACTGCAAATTTATAAATAAATTTGAACTACCCTCTAAAAAAGTGATTTATATGTCAGGTTCTGTGCCCATTTCAAGGTACCGGTCTGGGTTTTACTATGATGGCCGCTACAACAGCTCATTTTTCCACTCAAAGTTGTTAATGATGATGCAACAACCGTTACTTGAAACTTAACTGACAACTTTAAGTTTTTTTTTTTTATTTTATTTAATTACAACTGAGGCTTGCCCCATCTAGTAATTTTTCTTTATCATTGTGTTCACTGTGTGCTGGGGTGCAGTCCGACGGCTGGTCCCAATGTGTTTACGGTCCGGAGAGGTCAATTGGCTTGGTCCTCTTCAGCCTTCTTGTGATGTTGTCACTGCGGCAT
>CM040184.1:76482953-76495453 GCA_022606455.1 Callitettix versicolor | reverse complement strand
TGATTCAAACTAGTTAGAAAAATCGATTTTTATACTAATATAAACAAGTTTGTAACCAGCAAACTTCGTTCAACAGTTTCAAAATGGCGGTCATCTCAAAACAGTAAAAAAAATCTTAACGTTTTTAGTGTGACACTTTTTTTAAAATAACAGATTTCACCATCGTAATTTTCTTGGAATTTGAATTTTTAAAATCAGTTGAAATTAACAAATTTGAAGGCATCAGGGTGTTTTCTTATTTTCAACGTAATTTAAAAGTTTAAAATTTCAATACATCATACACACGCGCGCGCTTGTGATGCTGGTTGTAATGTAGAACTTCAAAAAAAAGTTAAAGTAAAAAAAAAATATATTTGGTAATTAGCTTCCATCACTTCAGCGAGACAGCTGCGTGCCGCGAATTTTTAATGTCTTTCAACCTAACTGGCATTAATTCTCAAAAGACCTACTAACAGCTGCAATTATTTCACAATAATTGCGGTAAGTCCCAATTGTAAGATCATGAAATGTACACCGATCCTCTCTACAACACGCTACCGATTTTCTACCTTTAAATCCGTTAAACAGAAAATAGGCCGTTTAACTCAATAGACGAAAAAAGACATTTTGAATGCCCTCAATTTTGTTTCAAATTGGCGTATATTGCTTAAAACCTGTTATAATAAAACTGAAAAATTTGTATTAAAATGCTTTAAGTTGTCCCGTGAAAATCGGATAAACAGTGTAAAAAGAGATTTACGTTTTTAGAAGGCCATTTACTTTTTATCACCAAATGCGGAGCGGAGCGGACTTCTTATTACTAACCTATTGTTTTTAATGTAATTTCGGCCACTGAAAGCGTAACGGAGCTGAACGTAGTCAATCAGTGTCGCGTAGCTTCGACTCTGTCTAGGTTCGGTTTTGAAATTGACTTCGCTTCCCCCACCATGCTGACCACGCCTCCAAACTTATTATTTCTCGTTGCCTAGGTTACGGTTTTAAAAATTGTAGTTTCCTAGAATCAGTTACAAAAGGTCTAAAAATTTAGATTTAAAGGTACAAACACGATCTTTAAACCGACTGAACTCCGCTTCCGGTTGCCGTTCACCTTCATTCCGCTCCGTTTTTTGGTGAATGAACGGACCGCTTAAAGATTATTTTATATTTAGATTTCAAATCCCATTCGATTTTTCTATTCTTCTTGTACGACCAAAATCTGAGAAAATTTTCTCTAACCGATTTCCGGTTTTTTTGCCGATAGTTTTTCCGAACCGGTTGGGAAAAATTGAAAGTGAGAAAATCTGTGTATTGTTTTTCGCAACATTTACTTCCGTTCAGCTGTTTACACAGCAAAAAACGTCGATAACGATTTAGTTCCTTATCTGTTTTTTTTTCTAAATTTATAACATTTCAAAAGGGCAGCGGAAATGTTGTTGACACGTCATTAATTTCCCAGTTTGTAGGGGAGGCGGGAGGGGTGTGAAAGAGGCTCATAAAATATGAACGCCGCGTACGAGTTGAATGAGCGTATCTCCCTTCGGGCGCTAATCGCGCGGGGTTTTTTTATTTTCAAAACAGATTGATCAGATAAACTTCTTTATTGTACGCAGGCCTGATTAGTTTACGTTTGCTAATGAAACCTTATTGATTAAGTTAGGTTCCTACGCTGCGTAAAATATTATCAATATTGTTTCCACTTGTTTTTTTTTTTTTTTTTTTTTGTAAGACGTTAATTTTTTTTTACTTATTTGTTAAAAATAATCCTTAAACTATCTGAAAAAACTCTGCCTATATCCTTTTCTTTCCTGCTCAGTTAGCTGCACTTTGACAATTAAAGTGATGAATTTAAAAATATACAAAATTTCGCTGTCTTGGAGAAGAAAATTCCAAAAAAATAGTAAAAACAATGTATTAAAATCACATAAACCAACACTTTTCGACGGGTGATACACGTAAAAACTTGGCATAATCGTTTATTACGGTAACAACTTCGACAAGGTTTTTTAACCGGCGATATTCTTTTTACCGTTTCAAAATGGCGGCCATTTCAAATCATTCATAAGTTTTTCTAACTAAACGTTTTTTTGAAAATCCGATTTCACCATCGTGTACAACGTTAAAATGCATAAAATCTATACTTTCAGTTTTCAAAAACCGTTTAAATTTACAGCGGTCAGGGTTCATTTTAGTATTTCTAATGCAGTTTTAATCTTTAATTTTTTTTCGGCGAAAAACCGTTAAGATTATCATCGCCGTCATGCAAAATGAAAGTATAAAAAAAATTAACAAAATTTACTTAAATAAGAAAATAAAACTACAACAAACTATAATAAAAAAATAAATTAAACAAAAATTTAAATAACAGGTATAACTATATTACAATAACGAATACTTAAGAACTAAATAACAATGAATAATAAATAAAATTTAATAACAATTTGTAAAAGTATAGTCTATATAAATATAACAGAAATTAAGTTATTTAGATAAAATAAATAAAATAACACAAGAAATAACAAATATATAAATTAAATTTTATTTAAAACATTCAGACGATGAAGGAAGCCTAGAACCCGGTCAACGGCCGAGGCACTATCTCCCAACATCGTCTGCAAACAGTTGCTCAGACCACACATAACACGCAAATTTTGGAAACCATCACAATCGAGCAATATATGTTTTATTGTGATGGTTTCCCTACAGAACTCGTATTCAGGTGGGTCCCCGCGTTCCATCAGAAATCCATGCGTTAACATGGAGTGACCAATGCAAAGGCGGGTGTTCACCACCTCTTCTCTACGACTTGCACGTATTGACGACCCCCAAGGACGAACAGTATTTTTAATTACCCTCAATTTGTTACTGCTTGTAGCTGCCCATTCATTTTCCCACTGTAGATTTAATTTTAAAAGTGCATAATTTTTTATTGGTTATGATATCGTAAACGAAATTCCAAAAAAGGTAAAGTACTTTTGGAAATTCAGTCAAAATCCTGACCACTTCACGAAATTACACCGGATGCCGTATTAATGTACACGAGGAATTTCGCGGTAAATAAATTATTTAACTTCCCTGAATTCACATCCAAACAAACGCGGCTATTGATTAACGGCCGAAATTCAATTGAATAAAGCATTACAGTTTAATTTGGGCAGACAGGTTACACCGCGCATGCGTTTGATTGAAAATAAAGTAAATTAACTGAACAAACCGGAATACTTTTTGGGGGGGGGGTAACACGTCATGTGCTTTGTTTCGGTTATTAATGGTGCATTAGAGACACGTTTGTTGTGCACTTATTAGGAAGTCAGACTAATTGTAATGTCACCATTTTAATCAGCATTACTGTCTGCGTATATTAGCACTTTTTATTAAAAAACGAAATTACTTGACGGCGGTCAGGGTTCATTTACGTATTTTCAATGTAATTTGAAATTCTTTTTATATTATTCTTCTTTTCTGCTAGGATTATTATCACTGTGTTCAGTTTAATGTTCTGCTTTCCCTAGCTTCGTCAATTTTACTTTCGTTGACGCGTTTCGGAGAACCTCCATCTTCAAAAACTATATCTATACTGGTCACCAATTTTATGGCCTGTCCTATTTATAATTTTCTATTTCCACCCCCTACATTTAATAAATGAACAGATATCATCGCAAGCAGATGTTATGTTTAAAAATCTAAAAATTTTCAAAAATTAACAGGAGGGACGACCGTTAAAGAAAAAGTTTGAAAGTAGCCAATCAGAAGCGAGCGAAAACGTATGATTTTGAAGAGCCAATCAGAAGCGAGCACGTCAGGTTTAATGTACACGTGTGGAATAGAGGAGGAGTACGAGGTGGAGATAGAAAATTATAAATAGGACGGGCCATAATATTGGTGACCAGTATAGATTTTGAAGATAGATGTTCTCCGAAACTCGTCAACGAAAGTAGAATTGACAAAGCTAGGGAAGGCAGATCATTATACTGAACATAGTGATATGAAAGTTAAAACGCTAATATACGCAGATTTTAATGCAGATTATGACGGTGACATCGGAATTTCAAAAAGGATGAGAAAAGTGTTTTTTTTGAAATCCGTTTCTATCACGTCAGCGAGTCAACTGCGTCAAACTAATCACAAAATTTAATTTTTCGTTCAACAGTTTCAAAATGGTGACCATTTAAAATCTTTAAGAAGTTTTTTTTTTTGTTATTTTAAGGCGAAAAGCAAATTGAGGCCATTATCGCCTCCCCAAATGTAAGTGCGAGAGTAAAGTGTTAAAGTCGTAAGTGTGGTGTTGTAAATGTAAGTGTGTGTTAGGCTCGGGTACCGCGAGGGACGTCTAAATCCCCTCAATATATGCAGCTAGTCGGCACCCCCCTTCGGGGATCTTTAAAAAGTCAAAACATTTTCGCCAATAAATGATTCATTTGAAAATCTTACTTTCACCATCGTAATCATCGTGAAGTACCGCATAAATCAGCATTTTGAACTTTGGAAAATCCGTTGAAATTAAAAAATTTATTTTGAAAGCGTTAGTGGAACACTTTTGCATTTCTAATGCAATTAAAAAGTTAAAAATTGTATAATCTGCCAATTTCCATTAAGTGTAATTAAAATTTCCAGAAGATAGCCTAATCGCTTTTGAAAATTCGCTTCCATCACGTCAGCGAGACAGCTGCGTGCTGTGATTTACCATTAATATTAACTACTACCATTAAAGACCATACCATTAAAGATTTACCATTAAAGACTGCTATTGGATTTACCATTAAAGACTATAGCAAATATCCAACCGTTTTTGAGCCAATAAATTCCTTCAAACTGAATGCACTCGTCTGATCACATAATTATTCAAATCCCTCGCTTATTGCCGGCTATTAGTACTAAACGTTTTGTGAAAATACGTTCAGAGTTTAACGAGGAACTGGGAAGTGTCTGGAGTGGAAAATGCAAATTAGAAATGGAAATCTGGTTATCTGCACTTGTTAACGGAAACGGTGTATTAACTCGCGGGAAAAAAGAGTTCCAGAACGACAGAAATAAAAGGAAAAGCATTAGAGAGGAGTTTAACCGATTCGCCGGCTGGTCAGCGTGTGTTGCCGCGGTCGTAATGCCTTCGGTTGTACGATATCTAATTGCAATGGCATGTCGTTTTTCTAAGAAAACCTTCGCAAAAAGAAAAGTATAAAATCGTGTAAGTGTTTAATCCCGTTCGGCGAAGGTTAGTATAATTATTTAGAAGGCTGTGGATATGGTACTGATGAAAGTATGTTAGCAGCGCCTGCGGTGAAGAGACATTTGAGAATATGCAAGCTTCTTCAGTAGATACAGACGCTTGAGAGTAACCAAGCTGCTTCAGTGGTTAAGGTATAGATTCTTGAGCGTATGCAAGCTGCTTTAGTGTTCAAAGTATAGACGCCTAAAAATTAGCAAGCTGCTTCAGTGGGTGCAGACGCTTGAGAGTAACCAAGCTGCTTCAGTGGTTAAGGTATAGATTCTTGAGCGTATGCAAGCTGCTTTAGTGTTCAAAGTATAGATGCCTAAAAATTAGCAAGCTGCTTCAGTGGGTACAGACGCTTGAGAATAAGCAAGCTGCTTCAGTGGTTAAGGTATAGATTCTTGAGCGTATGCAAGCTGCTTTAGTGTTCAAAGTATAGATGCCTAAAAATTAGCAAGCTGCTTCAGTGGGTACAGACGCTTGAGAGTATGCAAGCTGCTGCAGTGGTTAAGGTATAGACTCTTGAGGGTATGCAAGCTGCTTTAGTGTTCAAAGTATAGACGCCTAAAGATTAGCAAGCTGCTTCAGTTGTTAAGGTATAGTCTCTTGAGAGTAAGCAAGCTGCTTCACTGGTTAAGGTATGCAAGCTGCTTTAGTGTTCAAAGTATAGACGCCTAAAGATTAGCAAGCTGCTTCAGTTGTTAAGGTATAGTCTCTTGAGAGTAAGCAAGCTGCTTCACTGGTTAAGGTATGCAAGCTGCTTTAGTGTTCAAAGTATAGACGCCTAAAGATTAGCAAGAGTGTTCAAAGTATAGACGCCTAAAGATTAGCAAGCTGCTTCAGTTGTTAAGGTATAGTCTCTTGAGAGTAAGCAAGCTGCTTCACTGGTTAAGGTATGCAAGCTGCTTTAGTGTTCAAAGTATAGACGCCTAAAGATTAGCAAGCTGCTTCAGTTGTTAAAATATAGTCTCCTGAGAGTAAGCAAGCTGCTTTAGTTGTTAAGGTATAGACTCTTGAGAGTATGCAAGCTGCTTCAGTGGATAAGGAATAAACCATTCAAAGTACGCAAGCTACTTCAGTGGTTAAGGTAAAGATTCTTGAGAGTATGAAGGATGTTTTAGTTGTTAAGGTATAGATTCTTGAGGATATGCAAGCTGCTTCAGTGGTTAAGGTAAATACCCTTGGAAGTATGCAAGCTGCTTCAGTGGTTAAGGTAAATACCCTTGGAAGTATGCAAGCTTCTTCAGTGGTTAAGATATAGACCTCTTGAGTAATATCGTACAAATAGGGTGTATGGATAGACCTATTTCTATTGATGGCAACCTGTATAACTCTGAATTGAAATTTATTTTCAAATACATAGCCAGAATTTGAACAAAATTTGTGTTGTCGATTTTTAGAAAACACGATTTTTCACTTCAATTTTGAATAAAATATTTGTACTTAGGCATAAAATTTATGAAAATCCTTATACCCGATATTGAGAAAGTCATCTTTTTAAGAGTTTTTAAATAAAAATAAAGCTTCGAGGAATTTTTCTTTTGAAAAATTATAAAAATATTGTTGAATTATGGGCAAACAAAACCTACCTATCATATTACGCCATGCACTGTCTTACAAATTGATGGACCCATTTTTATTGACGGCAACCTAAATTACAATTACTATCTTTAGTAACTAATAGACCTAATCAATTAGAACCTAATTAACTTCAAACAGTTCTAGGTAAACGTAAAGGCAGAACTACTTTATGCACCGACATTTTGGGAACATATATTGTAGTCATTTCGTTATATTCTATTTGTATTCTTTATTAATTTTATAAATGTTATCAATAGCATATTTGTTTGTATGGAGACTTAAGGATTATTTAAAGGTAGAATTAATTTTGAAAAATAGTTAATAAACCAGGAGGCCCGTGTGAAATTTCGCACTATGAAAGTTTTTAAGTAAACACAGCCTTTTGTATGAGTAGTCGTTGGGGTGAGGGCTGTAGTTGGAAGGAAGGGAAAACATGTTTAAAAAATAATTCGAAAAGCGATCGGTTTGAATTAATAATCACAAACTTGAGTCACTGTAGTATACACATTTCAATAAATATAAATGTTTTTTTAATAGAAATTTTTACAGAGCGTTACAGTACCTCGTTGTAAACGATATTTGATGTAAGAATGTAATCTTCTTGTACATCTTGTATTTCATTTTCTATAATGAATACAAACATGTTAGTTGATTTAGTTACCCTTGAAAAGGCTACATACAATTGTCCGTGAATAAAGACGGCATTTGGTAAATACAATTCTGCTCTTTGAAGTGTTTTTTCCTATGACTTGTTTATAGTGATATCAAACGCAAATTGAATAGGTCTTCTAGTCAATTTAAAAGGCAAGCTTGGATCAGATGGTGTTAAGTTTACCCGTGATATTACCACAGTTTTCCCGGTGTCAAACAAATGAGCATTAATTGTGAATTCATTGACCATAAAAAATTGACAGTTACGGGACTGTCAATAGGGCCACATAACCTATAGGCCTACGTTTAATGACATTTAAGTAAATATTGAAATTGTTTTAAGCAAGTTATGCAAAAAAGTGTCGTTTGTAACGGGATTGTCTATTCGTGATTAATAAGTTAGATTCGTAAAATATAAAAAATATTGTCTGATTTGTGATGCCGCGCATGCGCATCCAAGATGCCGTTTTTCCCATGACAGTTAAAAGTGTCTTTTACGTTAAAATTTCCCACAAACAGTAAGTTTCAGCGCAAAAACGTTTTGCAATGTCAGAAGCCGGTAAATAATTCTCATTTATGCCTGTACGAATAGTATGTGCTGAGAAAAAGGGATGTTGTCTCGAGAAATAATATATATGGTGATGTTAGGCTATCGATATTATAGAATAAATGTTAGGCTAATATAATCAGAGAACAAACTTGATATTGAGTTTTGGATAGTTAATTTTGTTTTTTAAAGATGGCGGTTCTTTACTCACATTATTACGTAAATACCACTGGTAACAGTATTTAAATTGAAAAATAAAATTGTCACGTGAGTGCTTTCAAGATTCTGAATCCAGTCGGCCATATTGAATCTATACTTAATAAGATTGAAGTTAACCAACGTTACTCCTCTATTTGTTGGATAAAATTATGTTCGATGTGTAATTTCAAAGTATCGTATGTGCGGAATGTGACTCGTTTTTGTAACATTTTGAATATATTTTTTGGTTTTAAACGTACAGGCAAAACATACAAAAATGTAAAAAGGGATCCACAATTTCTTACAGGTAATAGAATCAATATGGCCGACAGGATCTACAGATTCTTAAAACACGTCAGGGTTTAAAATATAAACTGCCTATTAACAAGAATTCTTGATTAATAAGTTACCTTCGTAAAATATACAAAATATTGTGTGATTTGTGATTCGGCGCATGCGCATCCATGATGCCATTTTGCCTGTGACAGTTAAAAAAGTCGTTTTGTTAAAATTTTCCGCAATCAGTTAAGTTTTACGAGCAAAATCGTTTTGAAATGTCATAAGTCGGTTGAAATGTCTGTCTAAAGGTACCCTTTAGACAGCCTGTACGTGCTGAGAAAAAGGGATGTTGACACTAGAAATAATATATACGATATTAAAAATTAAACATGCCCAGTAAACAACAATAAATCAAGTAATGGCTTCAATTAGTGCTTGTTTATAAACATATTTTTCTTAATCTGAGAAAGTAAGTAAACAGGAATAGTTTTGGAAGCGCTGCCATCTGAGTAATATTTTGAGCCGTTACACGTGGCGGAGGGCCACACGCGTTTATTAAGTAAACACAAAGTCTATTCGTTGTATTTTAAACTTGTTTAAAACACGCATAAACACACGACAAAAATATAACACTCTCTATTGGTCCAAGTTTGGGTTTTGTTAGCTGCAGTCCGTTTGTTTGTTCGTTAATTTGCTTGTTTGCATTGTTCCCTCTAAATAGTTCTAATTAAAGAGTAAACTATGCATCTTTGGTAGGTTTTTATATTTACTTGGTGATTTTATGTCTGCTTTGTGCCAGTTGGACTGTTTAAGTGGAATACAAACGGACTAGAAGTGCACCGTTGTAAAAAGCGTGCTCGATATCAGCGGCTGAAGTCCAAATAGTTGGGCTATCTGCCGTTACGGGCGCTGCAAGCTGTAAGGATAGGAATGGAGACGTTTGAGAATTTTTGTTTGTTTGGTGATTAACGTCCGACTATTGTGCACACTTGGGCTAATGCAGACGGTGGGATGATTTATAGCGTATGAAAATGCAAGCCCTCGCCGGGAATCGAACCCGGGTCCTCGGGGTGAAAGCCTAGTACGCTATCCACTAGGCCACCGAGGCGGCGACGTTTGAGAAAATAGACAGTACTATTATCTGTTTAATTGTAGTTGAACACTTCGCTAAAAGATGCCACCAGCTGCGAGCGCTCACAAAGCTCTTATAAGGACTATCAAAGCCACCATTATAAAAAGCGTGCTCGATATCAGCGGCTAAAGTCCAAATAGTTGGACTATCTGCTGTTACGAGCGCTACAAGCTGCAAGGACAGGTGTGGAGACGTTTGAGAAAATAGACAGTACTGTTTAATTGTAGTTGAACACTTAGCTAAAAGATGCCACCAGCAGCGAGCGCTCACAAAGCTCTTATAAGGACTATCACAGCCACCATTATGAAAATCGTGCTCATAATGCAGTATTATTATTATCTATAGAACTGTAGTTCAACACTTCGCTACAAGATGACACCAGCAGTGAGCTCTTATAAGGGTTATCAAAAAAGTAGTTCATGGAAAGAAACCGACGGTAATAAGTAGATTCGAACTAGCATACATGTCCGTGTTGTAGCCTATTTTACCGACTAAGCTACTGCTCTCCGCACCATGAGATTTTGATGAAACTGTCCATGTACAAAATACTTCAGTAAAATAACTGTTTTTACTTGAATGTCTGTCTGTCTGTATAGATGTGTTAATGCACATCTTGCCATAAAATTTTGCACGTAAGTGTAGTTTTCCGTATTCCAAAACCATTACTTTTTTCGAAAATTTTCATATCCATCGTTTTTTAAATCAAATTTAGGTTATTACGTCCTTATTTGTCTATATTTTCTGTAATCGTCTCGTATCAACTTTATTAAAAACTAGAACTACCCCCCAAAAAAACTAGTAAATATTCACAACATAAATGTAAACACCGGGGAATAAAACTGTTGTATGTGCTGCATTCTGTGGTAAACTTAATGAACTATTTCGGTTAGTGTACCTTTATTTAATTAGACTTTTTCCGTATGATTAACGTCGGAACTTTGAAAACAAACGGGGTAAAACCCTGAAAGGAAAATTATATTATAATTGCCTGAAGACACGTTTGGGCATAAAACAAACAATTGAAAAAATAAGTAAATATGTCGCACAGAAACACCGAAGTCATAATTTCATTAATATATAAATGGAAAATAAAATATCCGTGTATAATTCCGTAAAGTCAAATTTCAAATTTGAAAACAATATTATGAGATAAAATTAAATCGTAGAAAAAAGGCTGAAGGCTTCTTTTAAAGGTCGTGGTCTCGAATTTGAAGGGAAAGTATTTTTCTTGATTATTTCCCTAGAAAGCGATGTAAAGGGCGACAGTTTCCACAAGATATGAATGGTAATAATCAGCTGTTTTCAATAGGCCTATCAGTATTTTGAGTAAAAGCTGTTTTATATTTTATTTATATGTTTATTTACATGTTTTTTGAGGTTAGAGTCGGTAAATAATGTTTTCTGTTTTTTAAGGGTTGTGTGTGTGTGTTTGTGTGTTTTAGCAAGCTCATGTTCGCAATTCGTCCAATTGTATTCACACCTGGCACCAAAATCGATTACGACAATAGCTTGGGCTCGTTCGTTCAGGTACAAAATTCGTTAACCAGTTTCGAAATGACGGTGATTTCGAATCTTTAAAAAACAATTACTTTTTTTATCTCGAATTATTCTGAATATTGCGGCGAACGTAATCAACTTTGAAAACCGCATAAATTGGCACTTCGAATTTCCAAAAAATCCGTTGCAATTAAGAAAACAAAGTGTTTTGACGGCGGTCAGGGTTCATTTTATTATTTTCAATGCGATTGGATATTTTAAAGTTGTATTTTTAATGCTGATTATGATGCAGAAATCGGTATTTTAAAAAGGTTCAGGTAAACAAAATTTTTGAAATTTTGCTTCTATCACGTCACCCGCGATTGTTCTTTA
This sequence comes from Callitettix versicolor, assembly GCA_022606455.1. Lineage (NCBI taxonomy): Eukaryota > Metazoa > Arthropoda > Insecta > Hemiptera > Cercopidae > Callitettix > Callitettix versicolor. The sequence continues at coordinate 76,484,011 of CM040184.1, read as the reverse complement.
GCGTTTTTCTGTCCCCGTTATTTTCGAAGCAGCACTTTTTCACTGTGACTTTGACGAGGAACAGATCGACTGTCAATCACCAAATTCTGAAATGACCTCATCGAATTACAAATGTCTGTTTGACGACGTCGGCCTTTCAAAATACAATTTGGGTCGAGTCACGTGCCGCGCCGATGTGTATAATTGTGAGCATTGAGCAGGCGGTGTCGTGGTTCACGGCGCGAGGAAGGTTGCTGCAAGTGACATTTAAGAAAGGTTAAATCGAGTACATGCCATTAATCTACAGTGTCACACAAGTTTGATTCCTTCTTCCTTATTCACCGCGCGTTCGTAATTGTTTTACAAAATCAAAGAAACGCCTTACAAGTTTCATATAGGTTTTAATAATGTTCGACAGACGCGTGATGCGAGTACACAATTTTATATTGATTATAGTAAAAGATCAATTGTTTTATATTAATTCGTAACGATCAGCTGATTTCATTGAAGAGCTGATAGACTATAACAAGTTTTAGGTTATGTTGTTAAAAACAATCTATGTTATAGTAAATGATCAGTTGTTTTATATTAATTCATAACGATCAGCTGATTTAGTTGAACAGCTGATAGACTATAATAAGTTTCAGGTTATGTTGAAAAGATCAGTTGTTTTATATTAATTCGTAACTATCAGCTGATTTCATTGAGCAGCTGATAGGCTATAATACGTTTTAGGTTATGTTGTTAAAAACTAGCCATGTTATAGTAAATGATCAGTTGTTTTATATTAATTCGTAACGACCAGCTGATTTCATTGAACAGCTGATAGGCTATAATGCGTTTCAGGTTATGTTGTTAAAAACAAGCTATGTTATAGTAAAAGATCAGTAGTTTTATATTAATTTGTAACCATCAGCTGATTTCATTGAACAGCTGATACGCTATAATGCGTTTTAGGTTGTGTTGTTAAAAACAAGCTATGTTATAGTAAAAGATCAGTTGTTTTATATTAATTCGTAACGATCAGCTGATTTCATTGAACAGCTGATAGGCTATAATAAGTTTTAGGTTATGTTGTT
>CM040184.1:76470453-76477953 GCA_022606455.1 Callitettix versicolor | reverse complement strand
TAAAGATATATTAACTTCAGTTACCTTAAGTACCTAACTTAATTCAATTGCTTACTCACAATTCGATTTCACTGCACTACAAATTTTACCGTACCGAGCGAAAGGAAGTATTCACTTCAGTTACCTTTAAAATTTAACTTAATTCAATTGTGTTACTCTCAATTCGATTTCACTGCACTACAAATTTTACCGTACCGAGCGAAAGGAAGTATTCACTTCAGTTACCTTTAAAATTTAACTTAATCCAATTGTGTTACTCTCAATTCGGTTTCACTGCACCACAAAATTTATCGTACCGGTCGTATAGATGTATTCACTTCAGTTACCTTAAGGACCTAACTTTGTGTTACTCTCAATTCGGTTTCACTGCACCACAAAATTTACCGTACCGGACGTAATAGATATATTCACTTCAGTTACCTTAAGAACCTAACTTAATCTAATTGTGTTACTCTCAATTCGGTTTCATTGCACCACAAAATTTATCGTACCGTACGTATTCACTTTAAAAGTGTAGTTCCGCGTCGGTTGTGACGTCAGCAACGGCCTTATACGTTTTTATATTCTTATTGTCAAATGCAACACTTGTATATAATTATAGTTTATGTTGTTATAACCAAAATTTATAAATAATAATATTTCACTTGTGTATTCATTTTATTATTTTAATCTTGTAATTCTACCATTATTTTATTTAATACATATTCCATTCTCGCCTTTCAGTATTCGATCTAAGTAGTATATCTATGGTCAAATCGTTTGATTATATAATCCATATTGTTGTACCTCAATGACTGGCATTTCTGTTTCAATAATTCTTCACTGTTTCTTTCAATTCGATTTCACTACACCCCAAAAATATGACGTACTGTAAAGAAGTACTCTCTTTAAAAATATTTCGAAATATCACGAAGTGTTGCCCAACATTTTCAATTATAACTTAAGCGAATGATTTACTTTGTCTAGGCTAGCCAAACATTGGTTATGTAAGTTAATTAATTAAACAAGTCTACTGTATAGAACATACAAATATTGCTACCGTCACTTGAAAGGGTCATTGTACGACCTATATATGGATTATAGACTGTTACTTTTATCTATGTATTTCTACTTAGTCCGTTCACTGGCATATGAATATAAACAGTCTCAATCGAAAGACCTTCGGGCAGGGAATGTAGACAGATGTACACGTAAAAGTTGAAGTCGCTAAAAAATTTCAAAAAAATATATTTTTCGTTTTAAACTCTTAAACAAAAAGCGTCAAATGAAATTAAAATTTCAAATATTGTTTGATTTAAATGCAAGTTGGTACGAAAAAAATTGTTTTATAATTTTTGAGTAGTCGTAAATTTTTGTGTGATCCACTCACTTAACGTGCTTTTCATTTATTTTCGTAGTATCCAAATTGGTTTTAGCCGTTTAATTTAATCATTTTTTAAAAAATATAACAAGAAAAATATTTTGTATGCAAAACTAACCCTAATAAATTATAAAAAAGTTCAATATTGCTTACATAAGACACTTGAAATCCAGACAAAATATTTATGAACGTTAATAAAAAGTGTCTAATTGTTTTTTTTTCATTTGCAGCCCTTAGACTAACCTGTTTTTAAGGTAAACTTTTAAAAAAATATTTTTGTTATTCCAAATTTAATAAAGCTAGGTTTATAGTGTTACACTGATATTGGTTGCTATGGTGATTGATATAAATAATTAAATATTAAAATTGACTGGGCAGTAGTGTCTCCTATTTATAAGAATTTATTTATATAAAGTCCGATTTATAAGGATGCACAGTATTATAAAGTTTAGTCGACCGTAACATTCTTGTCTTCTTCTTCTTCTTTGGACACAAAATTTCTGTATAAATATATATATATATATATATATATATATATAAAACACAGTTCATACAATAACATAATAAAATGTTAGGCATTAATTTAATCTGCCAATCATTGTTGAATCTGTATTTAACCAGTTTATGCCAATGTGAAAATCAAAACCCAACAAATATATTTTCAGCTGTTTAGATAAACATTTAAATATATTTAGATAACCTAATTAATTGTAAGAGAACACTACAAACGAATACGTAAAAGAAAAATGAAACAATTAATTGCTTTCAGGTAGTTTAACCCATTTAAAGTAAACAAAATAAATTTATTGAACAGATAAACAAAGAAATATGTTCACATAACCTTATCAATTAATTGTAAAAGGACACAATAAACGAATACATTAACAGATCAATAAAATAATTAAGTGCATTCAGATAACCTTACCCATTAAAACTGAACAAATTAAAAATAATTGTATAGAACAGATAAACAAAGAAATATATTCAGATAACCTTATCAATTAATTGTAAAAGGACACAAACAAATATACAACCAGAACAATGAAACCATAAGTGCATTCAGATAATCTTACCCGCTGAAAGTCATCAAAAAATAATTTTATAGAACTACTAAACAAATTGATTCAGATAACGTTATCAATTTAACAGAATACAATAAACAAATATATTACCAGAACAATGAAACAACTAATTCTATTTAAGTAATACCACCCATTGAAGGAGACCATAATAAATACGTTTACAGGGAATATAAACAAATAAACATATTCAGATAGCCTTATCAATTAAGTGTAATAAAACACAATAAACAAATATGTTACCAGAACAATAAAACAGCTACCTCTATTCAGATAATATCACCATTGCAGGAGAACATAATAAGTAAATACGTTTACAGAAAAGATAACCAAACAATCACATTCAGATAGCCTTATCGATTAAGTGTAAGGAGAACACAATAAACAAATATGTTACCAGAACAATAAAACAGCTGACTATTCAGATAATATCACCATTGTAGGAGAACATAATACAGAAAAGATAAACAAATAATCATATTCAGATAGCCTTATCGATTAAGTGTAATAAAACACAATAAACAAATATGTTAACAGAACAATAAAACAGCTGACTCTATTCAGATAATATCACCATTGCAGGAGAACATAATAAGTAAATACGTTTACAGAAAAGATAAACAAATAATCACATTCAGATAGCCTTATAAATTAAGTGTAAGGAGAACACAATAAACAAATATGTTACCAGAACAATAAAACAGCTGACTATTCAGATAATATCACCATTGTAGGAGAACATAATACAGAAAAGATAAACAAATAATCATATTCAGATAGCCTTATCAATTAAGTGTAATAAAACACAATAAACAAATATGTTAACAATACAATAAAACAGCAACCTCTATTCAGATAATATCACCATTGTAGGAGAACTTAACATGTAAATACGTTTACAGAAAAGATAAACAAATAATCACATTCAGATAGCCTTATCGATTAAGTGTAAGGCGAACACAATAAACAAATATGTTACCAGAACAATAAAACAGCTACCTATATTCAGATAATATCACCATTGCAGGAGAACTTAATATGTAAATACGTTTACAGAAAAGATAAACAAATAATAACATTCAGATAGCCTTATCGATTAAGTGTAAGGAGAACATAATAAACAAATATGTTACCAGAACAATACAACAGCTACCTCTATTCAGATAATATCACCATTGCAAGAGAACTTAATAAGTAAATACGTTTACAGAAAAGATAAACAAATAATCACATTCAGATAGCCTTATCGATTAAGTGTAAGGAGAACACAATAAACAAATATATTAACAGAACAATAAAACAGCTGACTCTATTCAGATAACCTTGACTATTAAAAGGAAACAATAAATAAATACGTTTAGAGAACAGATAAACAAATAATTGCATTGAAATAACTTTACCAATTGAAAGAGGATAGGATAAACAAACATGTTTACGTAACAGATAAACAAATAATTGCATTGATATAACTTTACCAATTGAAAAAGAACAGAGCGTACGTTGTTTTAAAAATACTAGCATCAAAGAAAAGAAAATGGAAATATCTGTTATTGGAAGAGACGTTTCAGCACTCCCCTCCCACTACAATCACCCCTTCTTACGAAACCAATATTCCTTCTCTCCTTGTACACCTTTCGAGAATCCTTTTTATACTGGTTTCAATGGAATTGCCAATAATAAAATCGATCCTTGTTAAATCATACGGAATGTATAGAAGAAAACAAATTTAGCGTTGGATACAAATCTCATAGAATATGTGATTTAGGTTTATCAGGAAAGCATAATTATATTAGGATTAGAACTTTCATACGGCTTGCTTCTTTTCGAATTCAAACGTTAATAAATTCTTTTACTTTGTCGCAAAATGTCACAAAACATGCGTAAAGGAGTTTTTACGTTATAATTCCAGGAAATTTTTAACAACAGTTTTGAAGGTAAATATCGTACGGACGGCCATTTTGTGTTTCCTTGCGTTCGATATATACATCTTACAATCGATTACTATATATAACTGTCATAAAAATATTTACGAATTAAATTTACTAATTGAATTTTCTCGAATGCTCAAATATTTACGTACAGAATGTACGAGATGTGTTCAGAAAGTAACGAGAATTTTTAAATTTCGCGGGCTTGGAGAGTCCGATTGTCAAACATTTTTTTTATTATGTTGGTATACATGCCCTTGAAGTATGATAAAACTTTCAGCTGTTTCCATTGTTGACTTTGTCTGTGACAGCCACTAAGGTTAGACGTGTTTTTACGAGCTCGGCGATTTTCGTTTGCTAAAAGAAACGGATCAAAGAATTTGTATCAAATTTTGCGTAAAAAATGGAATAAAGTGTAACAAAGTGTGTGAAATGTTAACAAAGGCCTATGTTGAGTCTGCTATGAGTAAAGCAAGAGTTTACGAGTGGTATAAGCGCTTCCAAGAAGGCCGTGAAGACGTTGAAGATGACGAACGCCCTGAACGCCCCGGCACATCAACAACGATGAAAACGTGGAAAAAGTGAAAGAAATGGTTATGAACAAGCAACGAATCACAATTAGAGAGGTCGCTGATGATGTTGGCATATCGATTGGATCATGTCATGACATTGTTTCCAATGTTTTGTGTATGAAACGCGTGGCAGCAAAATTCGTTCCAAAGTTGTTGAATTTTGAACAAAAACAGCGGCGAGTGGAAGTTGCTCAGGAGTCACTAAATGAAGTCAACGACGATGCAGAATTACTGAAACGTATTATAACAGGTGACGAATCATGGGTTTACGGATATGACGTCGAAACTAAGGCTCAATCATCCCAGTGGAGGCATTCTGGCTCGCCAAGACCGAAAAAGGCTCGACAAGTGCGGTCGAACGTGAACGTTATGCTCACTGTGTTCTTCGATATTAATGGCATAGTGCATCATGAATTCATGCCACAAGGTAAAACGGTCAATAAGGAGTACTACCTACAAGTTCAACGCCGTTTGCGTGAAGCAATCCGAAAAAACGCCCGGACATGTGGAAAAACAATTCATGGCGATAATGCACCAGCTCACACTTCATTGCTTGTTCGTGAATTTTTGACCAGAAACAGTACTGTAACGATGCCCCAGCCTCCATATTCGCCAGACATGACTCCGTGTGACTTTTCCTATTTCCAAAAATAAAGAGAACCTTAAAGGGCCGTCGTTTTACAGCCATAGATGACATTAAAAGCGCATTGCTGAAGGAACTAAAGGCTATCTCAAAGATGGAGTTTGAGAAGTGTTTCGAGGATTGGAAGAAGCGCTGGCACAAGTGCATAATCTCCAATGGGGACTATTTTGAAAGCGACAAAATCAGTGTAGAAGAATATTTTAATATTTTGTTCAAAAAAATTAAAATTCTCGTTACTTTCTAAACACACCTCGTATACGAATAAATATGTACACTAAATGTTTTAATTGTACAAATATTGTTTGTAAACTTTACGTATAAACTAAGGTTGTCCCCTGGTCCCAATTCCTGTTCTAGTCTTGCCTTACTTATTATTGTAGCAATATTTTGAGACACAGATAAAAACAAAAATGTTACAATTCTAACCTAAGCGTATAAAAAAATCTGAATTTTATCTTGAATTTTTATTTTTATATTTCAGTTAAACATTACCTATTTTATTCTTTCATAATTCATTAAGGGGTGTAGTTTTATAGAAACATTTCTTTTTTCCTGTTATTCAATGTTTTGATTTGGAAATACTCTGAAACTAAATGCGAATTACGTGAAGTTCACATCTATTAAAATTTGCAACCGTTAAATTTTCAATTAAAAAAAGAGATTTATAATACTTTTGTACACAATTATTAAAAATTCATTATAACCAAATTTCATTAAATTGTGACACATTTTTAAATTGTCCCTTCATTTCAAGTTTTAGGTATTTTCTAAGGGTTGAAAATAAAATTGTTTCCCTTTAGAAGCGCGTGCGATTATTTTATTTTGAATTTTCAGTCCCATATATTAAAGAAAAACAATATTTAACTCTGTTTTAAATTTATTTGGGGTATTTTTACTTTAATCTGTTTAAATTAAACAGGTGAAACCAATTTGGAATTATTTGACGGATAAATAGTAATTATGTTTACGGGTTTCTTCATATTTATTTGTTAACAACACTAAAAAAAAGTGTAATATACCAACTTTGATTTAATTCGAATAAATTTCGAACTTTTACCCTTAGGAGTTATTAATTTAAGGGTTGAAAATAAGACATATAACGTTTTGAAGTTTTATAGTGACCTTTACTATCGGGACGATAGCATGTTAAATTACATGTTCGATGGACGTTTTGGGGACTCGGTGGTCGATGTGGCTAAAGCACCGTTCAGTCTGCTGCGACTCTGAACTGCGCACCTTAAGGTTGCTAATTCTAGCTGAACCGTTTAAAGCTGATCCCTCGTCCTCATTAGTCTAACTGACAAGGTACGAACGTTAAAGCGGAAAATCGATGGACTTTTTGGGGACTCGGTAGTCGATGTGGCTAAAGCATCGGTCAGTCTCCTGCGACTCTGAACTGCGCATCTTGAGGTTCCTAGTTCTAGCTGAACCGTTAAAGCTGATCCCTCGTCCTCATTAGTCTAACTGACAAAGTACAAACGTTAAAGCGGAAAATCGATGGACTTTTTGGGACTCAGTAGTCGATGTGGCTAAAGCACCGGTCAGTCTTCTGCGACTCTGAACTGCGCACCTTAAGGTTGCTAGTTCTAGCTGAACCGTTAAAGCTGATCCCTCATCCTCATTAGTCTAACTGACAAAGTACGAACGTTAAGGGGAAAAATTGATGGACTTTTTGGGGACTCAGTAGTCGATGTGGCTAAAGCACCGATCAGTCTTCTTGCGACTCTGAAGTGCGCACCTTAAGGTTCCTAGTTCTAGCTGAACCGTAAAGCTGACCCCTCGTCCTCATTAGTCTAACTGACAAAGTACAAACGTTAAAGCGGAAAATCGATGGACTTTTTGGGACTCAGTAGTCGATGTGGCTAAAGCATCGGTCAGTCTCCTGCGACTCTGAACTGCGCACCTTAAGGTTGCTAGT
>CM040184.1:76442953-76465453 GCA_022606455.1 Callitettix versicolor | reverse complement strand
TTTGTTCGTTTATTGAATTTTAAAACAAGCACTGAACACTTTTAGACCGAAAATTTGTGAAGATATTATGTGAAACTATACACGAATAGTTAAAGGACAAAATTCTAAAGTCTAGGCACTTGTTTTATGTGGCAAAATGTGATTACATCAAGGCGACATTATTGTTTATATACAGTTTTAAAAAAATGCACTGTAATTTAATTTAAGCATACAGTATATAGACTGAAAAACGCTTCCCTTTTCAATTTTTGTAAGCTTACAGTAATTTATGTTGTGTAAATATTGCTTGTGAAACTTAAAATTGTATTAAGATTGTATTAAGATTGTATTAAGATTGTATTAAGATTGTATTAAGATTGTATTAAGATTGTATTAAGATTGTATTAAGATTGTATTAAGATTGTATTAAGATTGTATTAAGATTGTATTAAGATTGTATTAAGATTGTATTAAGATTGTATTAAGGTTGTATTAGATTGTATTAAGATTGTATTAAGATTGTATTAAGATTGTATTAAGATTGTATTAAGATTGTATTAAGATTGTATTAAGATTGTATTAAGATTGTATTAAGATTGTATTAAGATTGTATTAAGATTGTATTAAGATTGTATTAAGATTGTATTAAGATTGTATTAAGATTGTATTGTATTAAGATTGTATTAAGATTGTATTAAGATTGTATTAAGATTGTATTAAGATTGTATTAAGATTGTATTAAGATTGTATTAAGATTGTATAAGATTGTATTAAGATTGTATTAAGATTGTATTAAGATTGTATTAAGATTGTATTAAGATTGTATTAAGATTGTATTAAGATTGTAAGATTGTATTAAGATTGTATTAAGATTGTATTAAGATTGTATTAAGAGTATTTATTAAGATTGTATTAGATTGTAGATTGTATTAAGATTGTATTAGATTGTAAGAGATTGTATTAAGATTGTATTAAGATTGTATTAAGATTGTATTAAGATTGTATTAAGATTGTATTAAGATTGTATTAAGATTGTATTAAGTATTGTATTAAGATTGTATTAAGATTGTATTAAGATTGTATTAAGAGTATTAATTGTATTAAGATTGTATTAAGATTGTATTAAGATTGTATTAAGATTGTATTAAGATTGTATTAAGATTGTATTAAGATTGTATTAAGATTGTATTAAGATTGTATTAAGATTGTATTAAGATTGTATTAAGATTGTATTAAGATTGTATTAAGATTGTATTAAGATTGTATTAAGATTGTATTAAGATTGTATTAAGATTGTATTAAGATTGTATTAAGATTGTATTAAGATTGTATTAAGATTGTATTAAGATTGTATTAAGATTGTATTAAGATTGTATTAAGATTGTATTAAGAAGATTAAGATTGTATTAAGATTGTATTAAGATTGTATTAAGATTGTATTAAGATTGTATTAAGATTGTATTAAGATTGTATTAAGATTTAATTAGATTGTATTAAGATTGTATTAAGATTGTATTAAGATTGTATTAAGATTGTATTAAGATTGTATTAAGATTGTATTAAGATTGTATTAAGATTGTATTAAGATTGTATTAAGATTGTATTAAGATTGTATTAAGATTGTATTAAGATTGTATTAAGATTGTATTAAGATTGTATTAAGATTGTATTAAGATTGTATTAAGATTGTATTAAGATTGTATTAAGATTGTATTAAGATTGTATTAAGATTGTATTAAGATTGTATTAAGATTGTATTAAGATTGTATTAAGTATTATTGTATTAAGAGATTGTATTAAGATTGTATTAAGATTGTATTAAGATTGTTGTAAGATTGTATTAAGATTGTATTAAGATTGTATTAAGATTGTATTAAGATTGTATTAAGATTGTATTAAGATTGTATTAAGATTGTATTAAGATTGTATTAAGATTGTATTAAGATTGTATTAAGATTGTATTAAGATTGTATTAAGATTGTATTAAGATTGTATTAAGATTGTATTAAGATTGTATTAAGATTGTATTAAGATTGTATTAAGATTGTATTAAGATTGTATTAAGATTGTATTAAGATTGTATTAAGATTGTATTAAGATTGTATTAAGATTGTATTAAGATTGTATTAAGATTGTATTAAGATTGTATTAAGATTGTATTAAGATTGTATTAAGATTGTATTAAGATTGTATTAAGATTGTATTATTAAGATTGTATTAAGATTGTATTAAGATTGTATTAAGATTGTATTAAGATTGTATTATTGTATTAAGATTGTATTAAGATTGTATTAGAGATTGTATTAAGATTGTATTAAGATTGTATTAAGATTGTATTAAATTGTATTAAGATTGTATTAAGATTGTATTAAGATTAAGATTGTATTAAGATTGTATTAAGATTGTATTAAGATTGTATTAAGATTGTATTAAGATTGTATTAAGATTGTATTAAGATTGTATTAAGATTGTATTAAGATTGTATTAAGATTGTATTAAGATTGTATTAAGATTGTATTAAGATTGTATTAAGATTGTATTAAGATTGTATTAAGATTGTATTATTAAGATTGTATTAAGATTGTATTAAGATTGTATTATTAAGATTGTATTAAGATTATGTATTAAGATTGTATTAAGATTGTATTAAGATTGTATTAAGATTGTATTAAGATTGTATTAAGATTGTATTAAGATTGTATTAAGATTGTATTAAGATTGTATTAAGATTGTATTAAGATTGTATTAAGATTGTATTAAGATTGTATTAAGATTGTATTAAGATTGTATTAAGATTGTATTAAGATTGTATTAAGATTGTATTAAGATTGTATTAAGATTATATTAAGATTGTATTAATTGTATTAAGATTGTATTAAGATTGTATTTAAGATTGTATTAAGATTGTATTTGTATTAAGATTGTATTTGTATTAAGATTGTATTAAGATTGTATTAAGATTGTATTAAGATTGTATTAAGATTAAGATTGTATTAAGATTGTATTAAGATTGTATTAAGATTGTATTAAGATTGTATTATATAAGATTGTATTAAGATTTGTATTGTATTAAAATTGTATTAAGATTGTATTAAGATTGTATTAAGATTGTATTAAGATTGTATTAAGATTGTATTAAGATTGCATTAAGATTAAGATTGTATTAAGGTCTAGATACAATCTTATTCCGTGTGAAATTTTACAAATTTCGGTAAAATTGCAGCCCAAATGATTGGATAGTTTTGACGTGAAAGAATGTTAAAAGTTAAAAATATTTTTTTACCTTTAATTTGTTTAATAAATTTTAACCTTTGAAGATAATATTACCGAATCAAAGTCATTATTTTTGCACTGAAAACAAATATGTCTTCAGAATGTCGTCCTCCAACTAGCCGTGTATATTTTAATAAAATATCTTTGCTAAGTTTTGGTCTAGAGGTTGAAAATTCATTAAATACAGACAAAACTAGAAAATCCAATTTTTACTTGTAAATAGAAAACAAATGGGTTTTGTATAAATTATATATATATATATATATATATATATATATATATATATACACAACACAGTCATAAAACCGGAGGCATTATACGTAAGCGAAACGCTGGCACTCCACACAAAAGGTACCATGGAAGACATTTTGAAGAAAGAACGCAGAATCTTGAGGAAGATCCTTGGCCCAAGGTTAACAGAAGACGGATACAGGTTGCACTCACGGAAGACCACAGAGAAGATATCGAACCTGGCAGCAGATATCAGAAGAAGGAGGCTTAAATTCTATGGCCACATCAGTAGACTCCCAACAACGAGACTTGCCAACAGAATCTTTAAGTAGGGCAATATACAAAGGGTCAAATCAACAACGTCGTGGATCGCACAAGTCAGAATAGACCTACATGACGCAGAAATAGACTCAACAGACGTAATACAGGAACGTATACAGGAGAAAGATGCTCCGTTGGAAGGTCCCAGAGAATGAAATCCCAAAGAGAGCAGGGATAAAATGGACGGAGGAGCGGAAGAGGATCCATGGGGACAGGATGAGGGAGGTGTGGAGGATTAGAAGGAACCAGACATGAGTCGGAGTGCTTTGCGTGATCCAACAGAGTCTATATGCAAATAATATATATATATATATATATATATATATATATATATATATATATATGTACAATGCGTCCCATGAAGATATTTACACATTTGATCCTCCATTATTTTCTCATTCCTCCATTGATCATTTTTAAAATACATACTTTTAAAAGAACGTATTACTACGTGAGAAATGCATCTGGCTGATGTTTTTAGAATCAAAATGGCGGCCAAAATAAATAAATTATACCTCTCTTAAAAATCTCACTGTACTGCAGTATTAAATCAGATTGTTCATTCTTTAGCAAATTCGATTATTTTTTTACCAGAACAAAAACAAATTTCAACAACGATAACGATTTTAAACTTTTTATCGAGAAGGAATCACTTCGGATACCTCAGGAGTTATTTCCAAAAGCGTGCGATTCATTTGATCGGCGTTTATCAGTGTGTAGCTGTGGATGGATTCCAGTTTGAATTGGTCCGATTTATGAAATGCTCATTGCTATTTGGTTTTCATGTAATAAGTTTGTATCTAGTTATTTTTTAAAAATAATAATTAAAAAATAAAATTTCGATTGAAAAAATAACAATATACTTTAGTTAAACTTTATTTTAGCCGCCATTTTGTTTCTACAAACATCAGCCAGATGCAATTCTCATGTAGACTACTATTTCAGGTACGTTCTTTAAAAACTATGTATAAGAACTATGCATAAAAACTATGCATATGAAAATAGTTTCAAAATGATCAATGGAGGAATGAGAAAATAATGGAGGATCAAATGCGTAAACCTTTTCATGGGACGCATTGTTTATATATATATATATATAGAGAGAGAGAGAGAGAGAGAGAGAGAGAGAGAGAGAGAGAGAGAGGGGGGGAGGGAGAGAGAGAGAGAGGAGATCCGAATCTTAATTACTGTGTTCCTCTTATCCATATTGTTATTCAGATAGTAATATTTATTCAAATTATCTAAAAACCACTCACTATGTTTTATGTTTTTAAGTAAACACTAAACGTTTTCATAGCGTCGTGACAAAATCACAGCGAAGCAGTGAAACAGTGAAGGTATGACGTACTTCCTCTTCCTCACCGGCCGAAGAGGAAGTCCGGAGCCTTGCTTCCAGTCACCTGTTTTCTCTAAAATTCGTCAGCTGCCTTATGCCACCTTTGAAGTCCCCTCCTGCCCGCTTCCCCTTCCTGCTTACGTTCTCGGCTTCTGACTCTGAGGGCATCCACTTGACGAGGTCCTAAAAAAAAAAAAATGAACACAGGCATTACTGAAATGTTTCGCATTCCCAGCAATAAAGCTTCGGGCGGCACTGGTGCCAACGTTTTTATTTTTTTAACCGACCGTAAAATAATATGAAACTTAAATGTGTATTTTTAAATAAAAATAGTCTTTTTGTTTTTTATAACCCGTGTTTGACTATCTGTAGTAACTTCCTAGCACATATGTTGTAAGTGAAGGGCCGTATTTTTCTTTACTTTTTCGTTAGACGAAGAGAAATAAAAATGCACGGCACGCGGCTGTCTCGCTGGTGTGATTGGAAGCGCATTTTTTTTTATTTTACCAATTTTTGAAATTTGTGGTTTCACAAGTCATATTTTATTTATTTATTTTTTTATTCATTTTTACTTATTCATAGCTTTTTTTTGTAATTTTAAGGCGAAAAGCATATTGAGGCTATTATCGCCTCCGTAAATGTAAGTGTGAGTGTAAAGTGTTATAGTCGTAAATGTAGTGTTGTAAGTGTAAGTGTGTGTTAGACTCAGGTACCGAAATGGACGTCTAAATCCTCTCAATAGATGCAGCTAGTCTGCTAAATTTGATTTAAAAGTTATATTCTATTTATTCACAGCTTTTTTTGTAATTTTAAGGCGAAAAGCACATTGAGGCTATTATCGCCTCACTAAATGTAAGTTTGAGTGTAAAGTGTTAGTCTTAAGTGTAGTGTGTAAGTGTAAGTGTGTGTTAGACTCGGGTACCGCGAGGGACGTCTAAATCCTCTCAATAGATGCAGCTAGTCTGCACTTATCTGCGGGATTCACAGTATTGAAATCTGCATATTAGGCTTTTTTAAATTACATTTAAAATACGAAAATGAACCCTGACCGCTGTCAAATTTGTTTTTTTTAATTTCAACGGAATTTTAAAATACGAATTTATTTTTTTTAACACTTATTGTGATTGACTATGAACTAGTTAGTTACCCAACAAAATCCGTTCAACAAGCGGTCATATAAAATTAAAAAAAAAACTTTTTCGTCTTAAATGTATTTCGAAAATGATTTCACCATCGTAATCAGCGTTAAAAACTGCGTAGATTAACGTTTTGAATTTTTAAAATCCGTTGAAATTAAGAAATTTTATCTGACAGCGGTCAGGGTTACTTTTCGAAATTCGTTTTCATTAGCGTGAGCGAGACAGCTGCGTGCAGCGTGATTATTTGTTTTTTATAATTTAAACTTTTAAAAAATTCTGTTTAATAAAAAAACTAGTTTTTTTTAAACGTTGACAATTGCTTGTACTATTATTTTCCCTTTGTGTCCTTGTTTGTGTTTCCTGTTTGTTCTACGCGATCCGACGTCTATTTGCATTTTTATTGAACCCCTTTGTGTTCCGGAAATTGTTATTTCAGGAACTCGCGTTTCCGGTCCATCATATCGTGTTTACCGAGCGATTTGTCAACTTAGAAATTCCATCTTTCATAAAGTGTTAACACGGAAAATATGAATAGAAATTGCCATCTCGTACCGGGAGAAGTTCGGAATGGCTTCTCATATTTTATGCACAGCTTGACAGTGATGGATGTCGAGAAGGGGGATTTGCATTGCCGCGGCTGTTATGGTCAGAGGTCGGAGGTTACGCGCTTTGCTAATGTGGCTTCTCGCGCCCTGATGATGTACTTAATAATCGAAACTGCGCTTTAAAACACATCAGCACAACCAACTACATATACATTAACAGCAGTTTTATAATTAATTGCATGAGCACTATTTGCAACTATGGGTTGCTGAATATGCGCCATTACGTTACGAAAGCACTTACTAAATATTGACACACAATCCTCAACAATAAGTCATTCGTTACCTAATTTCAAATAAACACTTAAAGGTACATAATGCTAAATTAGATTAGTGATTAATGTTCTGATGTTATGGTGTTTACCGCCCCTGGGGCCGCATCAAAGGACCTGCTGTGCAAATCTCTTCAGGTAGACGGTGATCTCTACTAGTCGTATCAGTCCACTAACTAGCTCATTATCCTGGAGGTCCTTAAAGTCCTGGAAACCAAACACTCTCTACTCCCTGCTGGCAAGAACCTCACAATTACAGATTACGTGATCTGCAGTTTTCTCTTCCTTCCTGCGAAACCAATACATGGTTTCTGCGCGGTGCATTCCTCTCCTGTTCATGTACACCCTAACAATAATTCCAGTAATGATTCCCGTCGTTTTCCTGTTATCCTTTGATCAGGACTTTAAATTTCCTGGACTACAATTCCAATCAGACCTGTCGTCGCAACCCTATAAGGCCGGGTCACCAGATGCGCGGAGTTGCTCTGACCGGAACGGAATAAGCATTGTCTTTTTTAATGTAAGTACGGTCTCTGAAAGCGTGGAGCTGAGCGGAGTCCGCGCAGCTTTCACTGTCTTGGTTCGGTTTTCAGACTCCGCTTCCCCCACCACGTTGACCACGCCTCCAAACTTACTATTTCTCGTTGCCTAGGTTACGGTTTTTAAACATAATAGTTCCTAAAATCTGTTAAATTAGGCCTAAACGTTTATATTTAAAAGACTGAAACTCGTTCTTTAAACTGACTAAACTCCGCTTCTGGTTGTAGTTCAACTTTATTCCGCCACGCTCGCATCAGCTCAGCGCAGCTCCGCTCAGCATTTGGCTGCCGTCCAGCCTTTTCACACATCTAAAATTTGATACTTTATCATTATCATTATCATTATCATTATCATTATCATTATCATTATCATTATCATTATCATTATCATTACCATTACCATTACCATTACCATTACCATTACCATTACCATTACCATTACCATTACCATTACCATTACCATTACCATTACCATTACCATTACCATTACCATTTTCATTTTCATTTTCATTTTCATTTTCATTTTCATTTTCATTTTCATTTTCATTTTCATTTTCATTTTCATTATCATTATCATTATCATTATCATTATCATTATCATTATCATTATCATTACCATTACCATTACCATTGTCATTGTCATTGTCATTACCATTGTCATTACCATTACCATTACCATTACCATTACCATTGTCATTGTCATTGTCATTGTCATTACATTTTCATTGTCATTTTCATTTTCATTTTCATTGTCATTTCATTTTCATTTTCATTATCATTGTCATTGTCATTGTCATTGTCATTGTCATTGTCATTGTCATTGTCATTGTCATTGTCATTGGCATTGGCATTGGCATTGGCATTGGCATTGGCATTGGCATTGGCATTGGCATTGGCATTGGCATTGGCATTGGCATTGGCATTGGCATTGGCATTGGCATTGGCATTGGCATTGGCATTGGCATTGGCATTGGCATTGTCATTGTCATTGTCATTGTCATTGTCATTGTCATTGTCATTGTCATTGTCATTGTCATTGTCATTGTCATTGTCATTGTCATTGTCATTGTCATTGTCATTGTTGTCATTGTCATTGTCATTGTTGTCATTGTCATTGTCATTGTCATTGTCATTGTCATTGTCATTGTCATTGTCATTGTCATTGTCATTGTCATTGTCATTGTCATTGTCATTGTCATTGTCATTGTCATTGTCATTGTCATTGTCATTGTCATTGTCATTGTCATTGTCATTGTCATTGTCATTGTCATTGTCATTGTCATTGTCATTGTCATTGTCATTGTCATTGTCATTGTCATTGTCATTGTCATTGTCATTGTCATTGTCATTGTCATTGTCATTGTTGTCATCATTGTCATTGTCATTGTCATTGTCATTGTCATTGTCATTGTCATTGTCATTGTCATTGTCATTTGTCATTGTCATTGTCATTGTCATTGTCATTGTCATTGTCATTGTCATTGTCATTGTCATTGTCATTGTCATTGTCATTGTCATTGTCATTGTCATTGTCATTGTCATTGTCATTGTCATTGTCATTGTCATTGTCATTGTCATTGTCATTGTCATTGTCATTGTCATTGTCATTGTCATTGTCATTGTCATTGTCATTGTCATTGTCATTGTCATTGTCATTGTCATTGTCATTGTCATTGTCATTGTCATTGTCATTGTCATTGTCATTGTCATTGTCATTGTCATTGTCATTGTCATTGTCATTGTCATTGTCATTGTCATTGTCATTGTCATTGTCATTGTCATTGTCATTGTCATTGTCATTGTCATTGTCATTGTCATTGTCATTGTCATTGTCATTGTCATTTGTCATTGTCATTGTCATTGTCATTGTCATTGTCATTGTCATTGTCATTGTCATTGTCATTGTCATTGTCATTGTCATTGTCATTGTCATTGTCATTGTCATTGTCATTGTCATTGTCATTGTCATTGTCATTGTCATTGTCATTGTCATTGTCATTGTCATTGTCATTGTCATTGTCATTGTCATTGTCATTGTCATTGTCATTGTCATTGTCATTGTCATTGTCATTGTCATTGTCATTGTCATTGTCATTGTCATTGTCATTGTCATTGTCATTGTCATTGTCATTGTCATTGTCATTGTCATTGTCATTGTCATTGTCATTGTCATTGTCATCATCATTGTCATCATTGTCATTGTCATTGTCATTGTCATTGTCATTGTCATTGTCATTGTCAATGTCATTGTCATTGTCATTGTCATTGTCATTGTCATTGTCATTGTCATTGTCATTGTCATTGTCATTGTCATTGTCATTGTCATTGTCATTGTCATTGTCATTGTCATTGTCATTGTCATTGTCATTGTCATTATCATTGTCATTGTCATTGTCATTGTCATTGTCATTGTCATTGTCATCATTGTCATTGTCATTGTCATTGTCATTGTCATTGTCATTGTCATTGTCATTGTCATTGTCATTGTCATTGTCATTGTCATTGTCATTGTCATTGTCATTGTCATTGTCATTGTCATTGTCATTGTCATTGTCATTGTCATTGTCATTTCATTTTCATTTTCATTTTCATTTTCATTGGCATTGGCATTGGCATTGGCATTGGCATTGGCATTGGCATTGGCATTGGCATTGGCATTGGCATTGGCATTGGCATTGGCATTGGCATTGGCATTATCATTACCATTGTCATTGTCATTGTCATTGTCATTGTCATTGTCATTGTCATTGTCATTTATTGTCATTGTCATTACCATTGTCATTGTCATTGTCATTGTCATTTTCATTGTCATTTCATTTTCATTTTCATTTCATTTTCATTTTCATTTTCATTTCATTTTCATTATCATTATCATTATCATTATCATTATCATTATTATTATTATTATTATTATTATTATTATTATTATTATTATTATTAGCCGTCTGAGGTCCACAACACACCAGGACCGCTGTTAGCATTGCATCATGGTGATGCTTGGCACAGTACTACGACTCTGTTCTGGCCGCCTTCTCCGTCTCTCTCGTAATCATGATAAAATGTGTTCTCCCGCTTGCCAGACCTGCTTATGTCCTATCATCATGTCTAACATCTTTTCTACTTCAATCAATTTTCCAGTAGTGTTTTCGAATTTCTCCCTCTCTGTCTACCACTGTCGGAAGAGTGTTTCTGTATCCAATTCGCTGCAGTATTTGAACACCGCGTCACCCCTCTTTTTTTGTGTGTGTTTAACGTCCGACTATTGTGCATACTTGGGCTAATGCAGACGATGGGATGATTTTTTGCTCCCCAAAATGCCAAGCCCTGGCCGGGAATTGAACCCAGGTCCTTGGAGTGAAAGCCTAGTACGCTATCAACTAGGCCACCGAGGCGGCTCACTCCTCTTCTGAAATCTGTGGAGGTAACTCCCGTATTCTCCATGCCCCATTAGGGCCTGCGTTCAGTTGCCCATGTCTTCTGTTGACCCACTTCCTGATGCCAGGAATTACCCGTCTGGTCCAGTTCCCTACACCATCTTCAACGACCCCCTCTGCCACTCCTGTAGTGTGGCTTCCTTCGAGGGTTTTCTGTAATCGCTGCCCTGGCTCACTCTTCTCTTCTCGACCATAAGGTCGATTGGTGGCATCCCCGCAAGCACTATCAAGGCCTTAGTAGAGTCATAACTAGGATGTCTTCTTTTCTGTGTCGTTCGGGTCTTCTCGGCGCTTTTGCGTTCTTGATAGACGCGTGTCTGATTTGAGTTAGGCCGTCGCTTTACTGATTTGATATGTTTAACCCCATCTCTCACTTCTTCCGTCTAGTATCTCTATTATCTGCAGTAATTCACTGCGTGTGAGTTCCATGGGATTAGATACTGTACCAGTTCCCTTTACTCCATGCTAATCTCATTCCTTAGGTCCACTTTTGCCAGTTTCTTATTGCTCTCTAAGGCTTTGAAGATTTGTTTCTAGTCAACGAAATCCCACAAGTAGCTAAGCTTATATGTCCACCCACACAGACCCTCGAACAGAAAGGTAAATCAAGTTACCTCACATTATTTGCTAAATCAATGCATAATAATGTATATACATAATGTCAAAATCTTTTTATAAATTTCTTATAGCTAAATATGATTGTTAAATGAGATTTTCAAATATATTTAAGACAAAAAGAGACGAATTTTGAAATTTAATATGACGATGGAGATAATTTTCTTAAATTTAGTGTAATTTTATCTTTAAAATGCTTAGTATATGCAGATTTAAATGCCGTTTATTACGGTGTGATTAGAGTTTCAAAAAATAACGTACAATTAAAAATCTACTTTCTTGAAATTCGCTTCCATCACGTCAGCGAGACAACTGCGTGCCGCTATTATTTTTCAACCCTTATACCGCGAATCTCGGCTTCCAGAATTCACAAAGGAGGTTGCGGGGAAGAGATTAAATTGGGCTTACCTAGAATATAAATTGCAAGGGTTGATTACTTTTGGGGAAGGGCGTTTCATTTCTGATTTAGCATATTAATCCCCCCCCCGGTTTGAGAATAACAAAATATTAGTAAGCGCTGAATAAGTAAATCGTCTTCCAGTTCCGCACGAAATCGTATTTTTGTTTGTGCTTATCGAAAAATGTTAATCGATTCAATAAATCGAAAAAATGTGTACTAGTATTACAAATTTACTTTTAATAAAGCACAATACTTAATTTTAATCTACAATTTTTAACTAGATCTTTACACTATAGCTTCTGTATTTCTGCTTGTGTACACTGCAGATCGTGTTACCAAATCAGGGCGCAGGTTAGGCAAATTAGATACACCCCTGTAGTTGAAGTGTACCATATCGATATCTACTTTTCATTGAGAATGAAACCAGCTACAAATGCCACAGCCATGTCGATATCTACTTTTCATTGAGAATGAAAACCAGTTATAAATGTCACAGCCTTGTCGATATCTTTTCACTGAAATGAAAACCAACCATAAAACCAACCATCATATAAATAGACGGACCAACAATATTTTTCTTAAAACTAACAGGTCTAAAATTAAAAAGCTAAAAAGAGCTCAATGGTCGATGTGGCCAAGGCACCGACCTGCTGCTTAATTCGAGCCGCAGTTACTGCCGTTGCAGTTAGACCCTTATCGTGTATGATTGCTAAGTGTACAACCTTAGTACTGTATGTTATTACGTAATTCCTACTGGAAAATGATCTATTTGTGTCTCCATCGTGTTAAGACCCAGCTTAAGGGGTCCTTAAACATTTTATACTGTACTAGCATTAACCGTCGCGGCTTGTTCATAATACTTAAACTGTTTCAGTAATTATAATAAATGTATAAACGTAAAAAATAGCTACGCGGAGCGGTGCCTAGTGAGGAAGCTTTAAATTAAAAACAACGCCCAAAAATTAATTTAAATTAAATTAAAATTAATTAGGCCATTTTAATAATGATTATTATTAATTAATTAGAATTAATAAATTAAATTTCAAACGCCCAGTGGCCGTACCGAAATTAAAAACTATAGGTTAGGTTTGAGTAAGTCTGTTCCGCGCAGTGCAACTCCACTTAGCATTTGGTGGCCTAAAGTGCGAGAGACAAAGTCCATTTGTAAAGTTTAAGAGTTTTAATGTGTAAAACAAGAAATACTTTTTTATAATTAGAGGATATGATAAGCATCAGTATCACTTACTCGTTTTTTCACTATCAAAATACTTTCTCTATTTTACAATAAGAAAGTAAAAACCTTTGTTGCAACAAACCATTGGTTTCATTTGTCCATACTTCATGCCAATTAGACTAATGAAGACGGGGTGGATCAGCGTTAACGATAAGGGTCTTGCAACGGCAGTAACTGCGGCTCGAACTAAGCCTTGGCCACATCGACCATTGAGCTCTTTTTAGCTTTTTAATTTTAGACCTGTTAGTTTTAAGAAAAATATTGTTGGTCCGTCTATTTATATGATGGTAGCATTTATGTTTGGTTTTCATTTCAGTGAAAAGATATAGACATGGCTGTGACATTTGTAACTGGTTTTCATTCTCAATGAAAAGTAGATATCGACATGGCTGTGGCATTTGTAACTGGTTTTAATTCTCAATGAAAAGTAGATATCGACATGGCTGTGGCATTTGTAACTGGTTTTCATTCTCAATGAAAAGTAGATATCGACATGGCTGTGACATTTATAACTGGTTTTCATTCTCAATGAAAAGTAGATATCGACATGGCTGTGACATTTATAACTGGTTTTCATTCTCAATGAAAAGTAGATATCGACATGGCTGTGACATTTATAACTGGTTTTCATTCTCAATGAAAAGGAGATATCGATATGGCTGTGACATTTATAACTGGTTTTCATTCTCAATGAAAAGTAGATATCGACATGGCTGTGACATTTATAACTGGTTTTCATTCTCAATGAAAAGTAGATATCGACATGGCTGTGACATTTATAACTGGTTTTCATTCTCAATGAAAAGTACATATCGACATGGCTGTGACATTTATAACTGGTTTTCATTCTCAATGAAAAGTAGATATCGACATGGCTGTGGCATTTGTAGCTGGTTTCATTCTCAATGAAAAGTAGATATCGATATGACTGTAGCACTTGTAATTGGTTTTCATTTTTAATGAAAAGATATTGATATAGCTGTGGCATTTATAGCTGGTTATCATTCATAATGAAAAGTATATCGACATGGCTGTGACATTTATATGTGTTTTTCATTCTTAAAGAAAAGTAGATATCGACATGGCTCGGGAATTTGTAGCTGGTATCATTCTCAATGAAAAGTAGATATCGATATGGCTGTGGTATTTGTAGCTGATTTATCATTCATAATGAAAAAATATGGGCAAGGCTGTGACATTTATACCTGGTTTTCGATCTTAATGAAAAGTAGATATCGATAAGGCTGTGCCATTTTTAGCTGGTTTTCATTCGTAATTAAAAGTATATCGACATGGCTGTGACAATTTATACCTGGTTTTCATTCTTAATGGAAAGTAGATATCGATATGGCTGTGGTATTTGTAGATGGTTTATCATTCATAATGAAAAAATATCGACAAGGCTGTGACATTTATACCTGGTTTTCGATCTTAATGAAAAGTAGATATCGATATGGCTGTGCCATTTTTAGCTGGTTTTCATTCGTAATTAAAAGTATATCAACATGGCTGTGACATTTATATGTGTTTTTCATTCTTAAAGAAAAGTAGATATCGACATGACTCGGGAATTTTTAGCTGGTTTCATTTTCAATGAAAAGTAGATATCGATATGGCTGTGGTATTTGTAGCTGATTTATCATTCATAGTGAAAAAATATGGGCAAGGCTGTGACATTTATACCTGGTTTTCGATCTTAATGAAAAGTAGATATCGATAAGGCTGTGCCATTTTTAGCTGGTTTTCATTCGTAATTAAAAGTATATCGACATGGCTGTGACAATTTATACCTGGTTTTCATTCTTAATGGAAAATAGATATCGATATGGCTGTGGTATTTGTAGATGGTTTATCATTCATAATGAAAAAATATCGACAAGGCTGTGACATTTATACCTGGTTTTCGATCTTAATGAAAAGTAGATATCGATAAGGCTGTCCCATTTTTAGCTGGTTTTCATTCGTAATTAAAAGTATATCGACATGGCTGTGACAATTTATACCTGGTTTTCATTGTTAATAGAAAATAGATATCGATATGGCTGTGGTATTTGTAGATGGTTTATCATTCATAATGAAAATATTGACAAGGCGACATTTATACCTGGTTTTCGATCTTAATGAAAAGTAGATATCGATAAGGCTGTGCCATTTTTAGCTGGTTTTCATTAGCAATTAAAAGTATATCGACATGGCTGTGACATTTATACCTGGTTTTCTTAATGGAAAGTAGATATCGACATGGCTATGGAATTTATAACTGGTTTTCATTCTTAATGAATATTATATATCGACATGGCTGTGGCATTTGTACCTGGTTTTCGTATTTAGTGAAAAGTATATATCGACATGGCCGTGGCATTTGTAGCTGATTTTCATTTTCAGCTGTATTTTTTTACGGCAGAGTTTATTTTTTATCCACTCCCGAATCAAAACCTGCTAAACCAATTTTGAGAAATTTAGTCGATTTTTTATATTTTCTCGATTCAAATTTTGTAATCCATACTTTTTATTATTGCAATAAACTTGATTGCATGAATGAATATTGATAATGATTGTTAGATAAGATTTTATAAACTTTACTGGACTTTGTTTTATTAAAATTAGTTGTTTTTAAATAAATTATAGCAAATTTTATTTTTGTTATTACATTTTATTTAACAGTAAACACATTTTTGTATTCCTGTAAAGTTATAATGAAAACGATGTATCTTCATTTTGCTATTTTTTAAATATAAAATACAAAACACAGTAAATAATAATTAAACAATTGAGCAAAAAAATGGAAAAAAACAATAATATAATAATATATATATATATATATATATATATATATATATATATATATATATATATTGTTTGGCGTTACAATCCGGGTACATTCAAACTGAGTTTTTTCTTTTAGATCATTTTTTTTTCAATTAAACAATTTTGCTGTAGGCTATACATTGTTTTTGCCTTGTCTCAAGTATAGAATACTTTTAATAACTAGATTATTGAAGGCATACGTAACGATAAGGCAATTGATTCATTCATTGTAATTAGTGAAAAAGCTTTTCCGTTTACTGAAAACATAATTTTCATTAATGCCTGATTTTTCTTTTCACTATTAAATTTTCCGACGTTATTTGAACCGTGTAAATACGTTATTAGACCGACCTATTCGGGAAGTGAAAAATCATTACAAGAAAGTGTGTTACCGTACGATAAGGTAGTAAATACAATGCGAGTGTTCGAACAGCTGTTCCAATAGAACCGCAGATACTGCTGCACTACAATGATTATCTTGTAACAAAGAGATAGTTACATCTAGGGCGAGGACAGCTTGTCGGCCGGTCTAGGTTAGGTTAGGCTAGTCCTATGTAAATCTAATTGCGGTGTTTATAATCTTATCTCGCGCGAGTAAATATACCGTGGGATGGGAAATTGTGCTAAGTCGGACGGGCAGGTCGTTAAGTTGAATGGTTCTTGGCCAAGTCACTGTTTTATTAACCCATAAGTTTCCGCGGGGAGTTACACAATTATGTAAAGTTTTAGGCATTGTGTTGCCATGGTAACAAGAATGTGTTGAAATTACGCAACTATGTTTGTGGTTATACGGTACAATGAACTTTCGGATTTGATAGTAGAGATTATTTGTCTTTATTTTCAAAATATAGCCGCCATTTTTAAAATCGTTCTGGAGGGCAGAATCGGCGCTCGAATAAAAGAATTTCTAGATTTACTATTGCTCTGCGACCTTTGTAGATCTATTGTGCCTCCTTTCTATATTCCTGAGATGCTCTGTTATGTTGCCTTCTCCAGTTCTAGCCTCTTTATAAAGTCTAGGATTTGCAGAGGATTCAAGGTGGTGACTTCCCAGTTCCTTATTGACGCATTTGCAGATGTTTACCCTGTTAAATCCTCTTCAATTTTTCTCTCTTGATCATTATTTCGGAGGCTTTGCTCCATTTCGCCAACCTATTTATTGTACTGTGATATTCCACTCATTCTGTTTAACATACTTCTTTACGGGAACACCCACAAGTAGCTAAGTGGGTAAATCCTCCACTTTCAATTGGTCACTTTGCAATCCGTTATCCAAGTGATTGCAGATGCTAATTTCCTTTTAATTTTTCTCTTTTAACCTTTATCACGAAGGTCGTGCTCCACTTCGCCAGCTTTTTGCCGTGCGGTGATATCCAAGTTATTAATTTTATATACTTACTCATGTTGTTACCATCAGTAAGTAGGGAAATAAGAGCCTAGCATACATGGGTAAGGCTAACGTACACTGGGAGGTTGCCAGGTCTTCCCAGGGCTCCGTTTGGTACACCATTAGGAGTCATTCACTCCATCAGTACGGGTCGCTTTACACTTTAGAGTTAGCCAAGCTATGTAGAGTAGTGAATGTGTGTGTGTGTGTGTGTGTGTGTGTGTGTGTGTGTGTGTGTGTGTGTGTGTGTGTGTGTGTGTGTGTGTGTGTGTGTGTGTGTGTGTGTGTGTGTGTGTGTGTGTGTGTGTGTGTGTGTGTGTGTGTGTGTGTGTGTGTGTGTGTGTGTGTGTGTGTGTGTGTGTGTGTGTGTGTGTGTGTGTGTGTGTGTGTGTGTGTGTGTGTGTTGTGTGTGTGTGTGTGTGTGTGTGTGTGTGTGTGTGTGTGTGTGTGTGTCGTGTGTGTGTGTGTGTGTGTGTGTGTGTGTGTGTGTGTGTGTGTGTGTGTGTGTGTGTGTGTGTGTGTGTGTGTGTGTGTGTGTGTGTGTGTGTGTGTGTGTATGTGTGTGTGTATTTGTGTGTGTGTGTGTGTGTGTGTATTTGTGTGTGTGTGTGTGTGTGTGTGTGTGTACTTTTGTGTGTGTGTGTGTGTGTGTGTGTGTGTGTGTGTGTGTGTGTGTGTGTGTGGGTGGGGAGGTTGTGTGTATTTGTGTGTATGTGTGTGTGTGTGTGTACGTTTGTTTGTGTGTGTGTGTGGGGGTGTATTTGTGTGTGTATGTGTATGTGTGTGTATTTGTGTGTGTATTTGTGTGTGGGTGGGTGGGTGGTGTGTATTTGTGTGTGTGTGTGTGTGTGTGTATTTTTGTAAATATATATATATAAATATATATATATATATATATATATATATATATATATATATATATATATATTATATGTGTGTGTGTGTGCGTGTGTGTGTGTGTATTTGTGTGTGTGTGTGTGTGTGTGTGTGTGCTCGCGCGCGCGTGTGCGTGTTTGTGTGTGTGTCTTGACTAGATGAAGGAGAGCAGTATGAGCTAGAGGTACGGTGGGATCGCTAATCCCATCAGCTGCTCACTTCAGCTGCCTCCGCCGGAAAAATTAAGCCGAGCGGCCAACAAATGCGGAGCGGAATTGAGCTGACCGAAACGGACTGCGCATTCAAAACCTAACCTCTTGTTATTAATGTAAGCACGGCAACTGAAAGCTGCATTAAAAACAATAGGTTAGGTTTTAAATGCATAGTCTGCTCCGCATGTGTTGGCTACCCGCCCTTAAAGTCTGTGTCACGTATGATGACCGCTGTAATAGTTCATTTTTCAATGGAAATCCGTTAATAATAATTTTAAAGTATAAAATTTGTTTTGTATGGCGAGAAATGGTTTTGAACCATTTTTAGCTTCCCGTGTATAATAATTTTTTTTTGTTTTCATTTGAACCAAATGTATTATTGTTACCGGATTTTGGACTGTACAAGTATGTTATTAAATTCACTGACTTCGTGCTTTACATAGCACTTTCATTTAAAGTCCTTGTTGATTAAGTTGCCCTTGTATGTAGGATAGCACAAAGCTACCGTGTTCAACTAATCCGGGATGCAGTGTGAATATACGAGGGTCCAGATATGGGGTGAGGTGTACGTTATGCAGAAACGGAATGCCGTATTGGTCATGCACTATGAATAAGTTAGTCGCACCATGACCCTCATTGAAATGAATAATGTCTCACAACTTGGCATTGCTTGGTGTTAACTGGTTCCTGGGCAGCGGAGGGGCCCCCTGGGATACTTGTTGATAATAAATACAGATATCAGCAACCACCTCTCGTGCTTTGATTAATTGGAGGCGAATGTAAATTTCCCTGTTCAATGTACAATGCAACGTAATCGATTCTGAATTTCGATTACGGTTTTTTTGCCAGACTAGTCTCAAAACTCGTTTTTACACCGCGTAATGTTGGACTAAAAACCGATACACATTTATTAAAAATAGAATTTTTCGATAATCGGTTGTAATGATTTTACAAAATTTACCTTACACGAAGCCCTTGAGAAAGAGAACCACACAATCTCAACAAGAAACTCTCAAAGGCTTATGAGGTTAACATGATTAAGATTAACACTAGAGGAAGTGATAATTCGACTCCAGGCTGATCAACTAAACCTCTTAAATACCTAGTTCAGCAGATTGGTGCCCCTAATAAGTTCCAGCAACCCACCGACTAGCTCACTCTGCTGAAGATCCCTATGGTCTTGAAAACCAAGAACCTACTACTAGCAAGAGCCTCACAATCATAAATTATGTGTCCTGCAGTTTCCTCCTCCTTCCTGCACAATCTACACACGGTTTCTCCATGGTACATATCTATCCTGTTCATATGCACCTTCAGACCACAGTGCCCTGTGATCCTCCTGAATTGTGCTCTGTCCAGGACATCTGCTGCTCCTTTGAGTCCTTCAAAAGGAACTTTACTTAAGATGCGTTTACTATCGGAATGCCCATGAAGGTTATCCCATCTTACATCGTAATCCGCCTATTAATAACAGACCTGAGAGATCCCTAAAGCCGGCTCAGGTCCATGAGCTAGCGATAGTGGTGACGATGCAGGAAACTTGCGCACTTTAGTGAACCATACTCCAAGAATGGTGTTATCCAAGGACATTCCCAGGAGAAACCGTAGATGGCCAAGCAGGACGGATAAAGAAAGGAAATTCTAACAGGAGGTAGAGGATGGAGGGTGGCTTTTAGTCAGTGAACTAAAATTCATTCTGGATACAAGTCTACTGAACTAAAATCCAGGAAATTTAGATGCACAACAGATCGTTTTATCACAATGCTGCATAACCTCTAAAAAAAAGCAAACAGTCAATCAGCTAGAAAATTAATGAAACCTCTATATCAGCTGTTATTAAATCAACTAAAATTACGAAAAGTTAGCCTTTATTTCTTTTTTCACTAAACAGCTAGTTGTATATAAAAATTAACGTCTTTTCTTCCTTTCTATTGTTATTATAATTAATTATTACTGTGTTTTTACTTGTGTGAATAAAAATATAATTAACCCAGACGTTCTATTTCGGAAGTTAATAGCTATCAGATGTTTATAAAACAGCTGATTTTTTTCAACGTTAAGTAAGGTTAGTGTTATAAGTCGAAAGTCAGCGATAATTGTTCATTCGATCGAGCGAAGACTTTCGGCATTTGGTTTGTGCATTTGTTACAGTTTTGGCTAAACTTATCGACCGATTGTTTTGAAATTTGATAAGAAAATACCTTGTGTAAAGCCCGAACAACGATGAAATTCTTTTTATATTCTTCTTTTCTGCTAGGATTATTACCACTGTGTTCAGTATAATGATCTGCCTTCCCTAGCTTCGTCAATTCTACTTTCGTTGACGCGTTTCAGAGAACCTCCATCTTCAAAAACTATATCTATACTGGTCACCAATATTATGGCCCGTCCTATTTATAATTCTATCTCCACCTCGTACCCCTCCTCTATTCAACACGTGTATTAAACCTGACGTGCTCGCTTCTGATTGGCTCTTCAAAATCATACGTTTTCGCTCGCTTCTGATTGGCTCCTTTCAAATTTTCTCTTCAACGGTCGTCCCTCCTGTTAATTTTCGAAAATTTTTATTTTTTTAAACGTAATATCTGCTTGCGACGATAGTAGAATTGACGGAGCTAGTGAAGGCAGATCATTATACTGAACACAGCCCGAAAAACGTATTTGTAAGATCTTTTTCAAGATCCGTTTCAAGATGGCGGCCTCTGATATAACGTTAACGCCGACTGTTTTCTGTAATATTTTTTTAACTACAAGACCTATCATAATTTTGACCGTTTCTGGAGCAAGTGTATAAAATTTCCAATGAAGTTGATCCAGTCACGTTTTTCCTAAGTATTACGGCTACCGGTTAAATTGAAGGTAAATCATGAAGGTCTAACAGATTTTTCGGGTTAGGCGGCAAATTTTTTCTTCTGATCCTCCGCATGCTTTGCTTCATATTTTCTCGCTCGGGAAGTTGTATCAAGACTCCTGATGGAACCCGAGCTAATTCGGTCCTCAAAATTTGCGCAGGGGGTTGCTCGGGGTGTTCCTCTGCTTTTCTCTCCATTACCATTGCTTACAAATTTTCTCTCCATTACCAAAATTTCCTTTGAAATTAAATCAAATAATAATTTGATGAATAAATAGATAAATAAATAAATAGTCGCCTAGCAACTAAATGTAATTTTCTATCTTTCAAATACTCATTCGGGAAAAAAAATAATCGGGAATTTAGTATTCGGGAAATTATTATTCGGGAAATCGAGTTCGGGATTATCATATTCGGGAAAATAAATATTCGGGAAAATTACAGTTCGGGAAAAACCATTCGGGAAAATGTAAGGGAATCGATCGACGACAGCGCTCTGACGCACTGATAGATTCCCTTACATTTTCCCGAATGGTTTTTCCCGAACTTTAATTTTCGTCGATACGAACTGTAATTCCCGAAGAGCGCTGTCGTCGATCGGTGGCAAATGAATTAATTAATAATATACCGCGAAATCTACTGTCCTTTGAACTACTAGTAATAATTACCATTTATATTAATACTACAGATTTAGATTAAAAATTTTTAAAAAAACATTTACAAAATAACGTGCACGAAATCTGTTTAAAAACGGAAGCGGTAACGGAAGTGTAATGCGAACTGTCAGGCCCAGCCGTTGCAAAGTGCGTGTAACATTTTGAGCTAATGGACTCTAGCAGGCAGCGCGGATAAACTTGGGCAGGAAATTATGTGATTTAAGTTCATCAAAGCGTTGTTCATGTCGAGACAATTAATTACAGTTTATCATTGGACCTAAGTTTGGCATTAGTTTATAAGCTCAGGCCTAACCAACTTCAAAGCGTTTTAGAGT
>CM040184.1:76407953-76435453 GCA_022606455.1 Callitettix versicolor | reverse complement strand
TTCGTGTTTTTGAACAAATTATTGTAATTAAAATTTAAAAAACGAAAAGAAGACATGACATAATTTTTATTTTTAGTTCAGTAACAGAATTTTTTAAATTTATTAACGAATAAATTTACACGTTTCAAGGCCATCGTGGAATCTGACGTGGGACCTTGAAACGAGCTACGATGATAACCTCTATATCACTTTTTAAAGGGTAGTTTAAAATTTTGTAAGTACATATATTTTTGTTAGCGCTCGCGTACGCATTTTTGGTCCGATTTGTTTTAACTTGGTACAAAAATCGATTTTGATAATACCTTACGTAAACTCGTTACCAGGCGTAATCCAATCAACAGTTTCAAAATGGCGGTCATGTGGAATTTTTAAAAAATCATATTTTTCTATTCTTGAATATATCTAATTTCACCGTCGTAATCAGCGTTAAAAACTGCGTAAATAAACATTTTTAATCTTTATTTTATTTTTTTTTAAATTAGGAACTTTGAACTTGACGGCGTTCAGGGTTCGTTTTTTATACGTTCAGTGAAAATAAGCTATTGCAACGGCCATCCCCTAACCGGGGACCTTGTTTGAGCTACAATCGTGACCTCTAGATCAATTCGTCATGAGTTGTTATAAAATTGATAAATACGTGTATGCACATATATTTCCTTGCATCGTTACTCAGCGTAATTTCTTCAACAGTTTCAAAATGGCGGTAATGTAAAATTTTTTAAAAATTCGTAACTTTTAGTCTTGAAAATGCATTTAAAAAACAATTTTACTATTTGGATCAGCTTTAAAAATTGAATAAATTAATATTTTAAATCTTCAAAATCGTTTGGAATTGAGAAATTTGAACGTGTAGGAGGTCAGGGTTCGCCTTCGTGTTTTCAGTGTATTTTAAAATTCTACTATAAGCAGATTTAAATGCCGATTATGTTGGTGAAATAATATTTTCGAAAAGTGGACGAGATAAAATTGAAAATCCCCTTCATCACGCAGTTACCGCCCCGATGTTTTGACTTGTGCACAGCCACCACGTCGCCTCAATGTGTTTATGTTTAATCAAGAAGGCGGAATTCGTAGCTCCGTCTGAGAGAGAAAACAGTTTCATATCAATTCTGCGACTCTCCAATTGGCCCACATTCAATAATCCCTTCAGCGCACTGACCTGATTCGAAGCAAATCTGTATGTCTTAGAGAACGAAATATTTTTTTGAAAAGTTAATCATATTGTTTGGGTTACTGGAAGCGATTCTGTTCCTTGTGGTTTGTTTGAGCTGAAAAGGAAGAATAAATTCTACCGTAATATTAAGATTAAGATTTGTTAAGATTAAGGGTTAAGATTAAGATTAAGGGTTAAGATTAAGGGTTAAGATTAATATTAAGGGTTAAGATTAAGGGTTAAGATTAAGATTAAGGGTTTTAAGATTAATGGTTAGGATTAAGATTAAGGGTTAAGATTAATATTAATGGTTAGGATTAAGATTAAGGGTTAATATTAAGATTAAGGGTTAAGATTAATATTAATGGTTAGGATTAAGATTAATGGTTAAGATTAAGATTAAGGGTTAAGATTAAGATTAAGGGTTAAGATTAAGGGTTATACAACCCCAGGCACTGCGAGTGTGCAAAACCTCGTGAGTAAGAATTCAGAAGATTTGTGTCCTTAGTAAGTTCCAACAATCCGCTGATTAGCTTATCCTGCTGAAGGTCCTGGAAACAAAAACCCTTAGCTTCCTATTAGTAAGAGCCTTATAATAATAAATTGTGATTTTTTTTTATGTCCATACTTTACGCTAGTTGGACCAATGAGGACGAAGATGATTGTGAACGATAAGGGTGAATTAGATTACATTATTGACTATAAGAAGAGATAATACACCAGGTGCTGCGATCGACGGACCTATTGTGCAACTAAACCAATATAAGTTGAGCAGATCGGTGCCCTTTATAAGTACCAACAATCCACTGACTAGCTAATCCTGCTGGAAGTCCTTAGGGTCCTGGAAACGAAAAACCCTTAGTCTCCTGCTAGCAAGAGAGGTTAAATCATAATTTTTTTGTTATGCAGTTTCCTCCTCTTTCCTGCACAACCTACACGATTTCTCCGTGGTACATACCTATCCTGTTCATGTACACCCCGGGACCACACCTGTAAGGCTAATTACAATAGTGAAACCAGATTTTCAACAAAAATTATGATTTTTTAAAGAATTGAACTGGCCGCCATTTTGAAACTGTCGTAAGAATTGTGCTGGTTAACGAATGTGTACAAACAAGCTATTACCGAAATCGATGTTTGTGCCAAGTTTGAATCAAATTGTACTAAAATTACGAACGTGAGAGTGCTAAAAACACACACACACACACACACACACACACACACACACACACACACACACACACACACACACAAACACACACATTCACACACAAACACACACACATTCACACACACAAACATACACACACATTCACACACACAAACAAACACACACACACACACACACACACACACACACACACACACACACACACACACACACACACACACACACACACACACACACACACACACACACACACACACACACACACACACACACACACACACACACACACACACACACACACACACACACACACACACACACACACACACACACACACACACACACACACACACACACACACACACACACACACACACACACACACAAACATACACACACACACACACACACACACACACACACACACACACACACACACACACACACACACACACACACACACACACACACACACACACACACACACACACACACACACACACACACACACACACACACACACACACACACAAACACACACATTCACACACAAACACACACACATTCACACACACAAACATACACACACATTCACACACACAAACAAACACACACACACACACACATATTCACACACACACAACACACACACATTCACACACGCACACACAACACACACACACACACACACACACACACAAACACACACATTCACACACAAACACACACACATTCACACACACAAACATACACACACATTCACACACACAAACAAACACACACACACACACACACACACACACACACACACACACACACACACACACACACACACACACACACACACACACACACACACACACACACACACACACACACACACACACATTCACACACACACACACACACACACACACACACACACACACACACACACACTCAATTTTTAACTGTATGTATCTTATTTTTACATTATTTTACGTGACTGATTTATTTCTAGAAATGCTGAAACTCGCACCAGTAAAGTCCGAAACGCCCTGTGGAAATTCATCGCTCCAGCT
The DNA here is from genome assembly GCA_022606455.1 of Callitettix versicolor. NCBI lineage: Eukaryota > Metazoa > Arthropoda > Insecta > Hemiptera > Cercopidae > Callitettix > Callitettix versicolor. The sequence goes on along the minus strand of CM040184.1, from coordinate 76,432,068 downwards.
CTCATTTCAAACCAGATCCGTTCTTTTTTATTGGACGAACCGTAAATCTCACGAGAGTTACACTGGCGGGGCGGGGAGGGGGTTAGGTTACATCGCTTTTATTGGGGCAATGTGTCAGCTGATACTGCCTACAACGGCAATGGACACCGCTCTGTTACGATATTTGCAAGTTTATGTTTGTTGTAATCACTGTTGCCATTGTAACAACACGCAACACGTTAGGGGAGCGAGGAGTGGCTGCTAGCTTCTGCTTCGAGTTGTAAATAAGCGTGTTTGGTCGTACGTTTTTAACAGTATCAATTGTATAGCAATATAATAGCAATATTTTAAAGGCTGATTCGTTTCACTTTCTCATACCATAAAAGTTTTTAGTCTCACACCTCAAGAAGTTTTTTGTCTCACACCTCAAGAAGATTTTTTGTCTCACACCTCAAGAAGTTTTTTTGTCTCACACATCAAGAAGTTTTTTGTCTCACACATCAAGAAGTTTTTTGTCTCACACCTCAAGAAGTTTTTTTGTCTCACACCTCAAAAAGATTTTTTGTCTCACACCTCAAGAAGATTTTTTGTCTCACACCTCAAGAAGTTTTTTTGTTCCACACCTCAAGAAGTTTTTTGTCTCACACCTCAAGAAGTTTTTTTGTCTCACACCTCAAGAAGTTTTTTTGTCTCACACCTCAAGAAGTTTTTTGTTCCACACCTCAAGAAGTTTTTTGTCTCACACCTCAAGAAGATTTTTTGTCTCACACCTCAAGAAGTTTCTTGTCTCACACCTCAAGAAGTTTTTTTGTCTCACACCTCAATAAGTTTTTTTTTGTCTCGCACCTCAAGAAGTTTTTTGTTCCACACCTCAAGAAGTTTTTTTGTCTCACACCTCAAGAAGATTTTTTGTCTCACACCTCAAGAAGTTTTTTGTCTCACACCTCAAGAAGATTTTTTGTTTCACACCTCAAGAAGTTTCTTGTCTCACACCTCAAGAAGTTTTTTTGTCTCACACCTCAATAAGTTTTTTTTTGTCTCGCACCTCAAGAAGTTTTTTGTTCCACACCTCAAGAAGTTTTTTTGTCTCACACCTCAAGAAGATTTTTTGTCTCACACCTCAAGAAGTTTCTTGTCTCACACCTCAAGAAGTTTTTTTGTCTCACACACCTCAATAAGTTTTTTTTGTCTCGCACCTCAAGAAGTTTTTTGTTCCACACCTCAAGAAGTTTTTTGTCTCACACCTCAAGAAGATTTTTTGTCTCACACCTCATGAAGTTTCTTGTCTCACACCTCAAGAAGTTTTTTTGTCTCAAACCTCAAGAAGATTCTTTTCTTTCATAAGAAGTTTTTTTCTCTCTTACACCTTATGAAGTTTTTTATCTGTCACAACATAAGAAGTTTTTCTCTCACTATAAAAAGTTTTTTTCACTCCCACACCATAAGAAGTTTTTTCTCTCCCACACCTTAAGAAGTTTTTTTCTCTCCCACACCTTAAGAAGTTTTTTATCTGTCACACCATAAGAAGTTTTTTTCTCTCTCACACCATAAGAAGTTTTTTCTCTCTCACACATTAAGAAGTTTTTCTCTCACCATAAGATTTGTTTCTCTCTCGCACACACCATAAGAAATCTCTTTCTCTCACCATAAGAATTTTTTTCTCTCTCTCACCATAAGAAGTTTTTTTTTATCACACACCATAACAATTTTTTTCTGTCTACACCTCAAAACGTTTTTCTCCCTCACTAAATAAGAAGTTTTTTGTCTTTTACACCGTAAGAAGTTTTTTCTGTCTCAAACCTCAAGAAGATTTTTCTCTCTCACACCTTAAGATGTTTTTTTTTCTTTCACACCATAAGACGTTTTTTTTCTCTTTCACACCATACGAAGTTTTTCTCTCACCATAAGAATTTATTTCTCTCTCACACCATAAGAAGTTTTTTCTCTCTCACATCATGAGAAGTTTTTTCTTTCTCAAACCATAAGATGTTTTTACCTTCTCACACCATAAAAAAGATTGGAGTAAATCGAAATAATGGCGGCACGCAACTGTCTCGCTGGCATGAAGAGGCGAATATCTTATCGTCTTTTTGAAACTCCGATTTCACCAACGTAATCAGCATTGTAAATCTCCATAGACTAGCATTTCAAACCTACAAATTACTTTGAAGAAAAAGTTAAAAAATAACTCTGAAAGATGTCAAATTAAATTTCTTAATTAACGAAAAATGCTAATTTATGTAATTTTGAAAGCTGATTACGTTCGTGAAATCAGATTTCCACAAAACATAAGAGTTATTAACTTTAAGTAATTTCAAACGGCCGCCAAACTGGTGAACAAAATTTTGCAATTCTTGTGTCAAGTTTGAATCAAATTTGTGTGTGTGTGTGTGTGTGTGTGTGTGTGTGTGTGTGTGTGTGTTGCAGGAAAATGTACATTGTTAGTAGCTTGGACAAGTTAGTCACACAGCAAAATCCCATTAACAGTTCCTAAATAGCATATATAACAAGTTATTAAAAATTTCTAACGTTTTTGCCTTTATCATTTTTGAAAATCTGATTTCACCATCGTAATCAGCGTTACAAATTTTACGAATTAGCAAATTTAAACTTTTAAAAATCCATCGAAATTAAAACCTTTAATTTGACGGCGGTCAGGGCTCCATTTTGTATTTTTATTGCAATTTAAATGTTTAATATAGCAAATTCCCCCCCAAAAATAGGAATACATTTGTAGAACGCACGGTGATACAAAAACATTTAAAAAAGTAAACATTAAAAAGTAACAGTGCGAACCTAAAGGAATTTTCACTTTGAATACTAAAAATTTTAATGTAGTAAATAGATTTTATAAACTGAAATAACATCACAAGCTCCCACTTTCTCGATATAGTATCGCGTTGAAATTGGACGTAGCTTCGTGACTGATACTTGGCAGCGCAGTGATAGCACGAAACTCGGCCAAGCCGCCGAGAGTTCACTAGCCTCTCCGAGAGTGAAACCGTCCGTCCGTCCCTTAGTCCATAGAAAACAGTGACTTCATTGTAAAGATCGACGAGGAGAGATCGTGATTTGAAGACATAACCTTGTTATGCATCCGTCATGCACCAGTGACGAACACATCAGCTGACTGAACAGCTGAAGCGGTTAGTGAACTCGTTAAAATCAAATTAACAGGTTAATGTATGGTGATTTAGGTAGAGGAGTGAATTAAAATGTTATTATTGAAACTGCGAAACGTAAGCTAAAGAATTTATAAAAATCGTTTATTAATTGAAATGGGTCTGCAGTTGATAAATTTCATTGTTAGAACACAAATGTTTGGGTTTTGAAGAGTTTTAATTGCCTGCAGTCGGTCTACACGACGATGCGCTCCGCGTTAAAGTACAGTTAAAATTAAACCCCGCTAAAATTAAGTCGAAATAAAGTTACTGAATGAAATGAAAACTTGAAGAATAAAACAATCGCGGCACGCAACTGTCTCGCTTACGTAAACGAAATTTGAAAAGCAGATTTGAACATAACTTTACATTTTCTAAACGTAATAAAAAAACAAAAACGAAACCCTGACCGCCGACAAATTGATTTTTTTAAATTTCACAGAGTTTTGGTACTTTATAACGCTGATGTATGCTGTTTCTTACGCTGATTACTATGGTTAGATCTGATTTGAAAGAAAATATGATTTTTAATTTTTAATGGCCGCTATTTTGTAACTGTTAGGAGTGGATTTAGCTGGTTAACGAACTTGTCCAAGCTAGGCTATAGATTTGTCAAAATCGATTTTAGTGCCAAGTTTGAATCGAACCGAACTAAAGTGTTGATTTGGAACGTGCTAAAACACGCGCGCGCGCGCATACACACACACACGCAGACACACGCGCGCGCACGCAGGCACACACACGCGCGCGCGCACCACGCACACATGCACACGCGCGCGCGCACACACGCAGACGCACGCACACACACGTGCGCGCATACACACACACGAACGCACGCACTCACGCACACATACACACACTTATATATTTATAATATGTATAAGTATATGTATATAATATGTATATATATTATATGTAACATGTATATATATATATATATATATATATATATGTGTGTGTGTGTGTGTGTGTGTGTGTGTGTTGTGTGTGTGTGCGTGCGTCTGCGCGCGTGTGTGTGGTGTGTGTGCGTGTGTGTGTGTATGCGCGTGTGTGTGTGCGCGCGCAAGAGAGTGTGTGTTTTCAATTGTTTCAAAATAGCTGTCAACATGAAAAATTAATAATTTCGTATCACACCTTTTCGAAGATCCGATTCCACCATCGTAACTAGCGTTAAAATATGCAAAATCTAACACTTCTGAAAATTTACCACTGCCTGCCAAATTGCATCGAATTTGATCATTTCGCTCAGTCACCATGGATGCGAGAGGCAGTCGGTCTTAGACAATTGAAAGTAGACAAATGTATCAAACCAAAATCGCACTGTAGATTTTTCATCTTTTTTTAATATAAAAAAACTGCAAGAAAGTACAATTTCGCAACTTACCGTTTGTACGCTAGAAACAGACATGAAAAGCACTAGTTTTTAAACGATCTGTAAATCCTAAAATTTCAAGGCCATAAGGTTTTTTTATAAGGCTGACGTTTAAAATGTTAATATTTTTAAGCACATGCATTTTTTTAAAGATTAACTCTCATGAATTGCAATTATCAGCTAGTCAGTGTGTGCCGAAGTATTCGAGTGTTTTTCCTATTAATTTGTCTTCACAAATCCCTTTTTGAAATTACATTGTCTTAAATCCTATGAATACTTGACAGCTCTTATAAATGTGTTTTAATTTAAAAATTACAAAAATTAATCTCATTATCAGGAGCGTTTACTCGGCCGAGCGGAAAGGACAAACACTCGAGTCCCGCGACGAGCCGAGCTGTTATCGTAGAAAAGGTCATATTGCCCACTTCACACACAAGTGATAATGAAGACAAATAGTAATAACGCCAACACAGAAGCCACTCTCTGTGTTTGTCTAGGTTCTGTTGACTCTGTAACTTAGATATACCTCACAAGGATCAGCATTGTTCGTCGCAGACCACTTATGATGCTCACATGTTATTTTTTAGTACAACCAAGCGTCTCTACGGTCTGCTTGTGTGTTCCATGTAGTTACACCCCCAGTATCCTCCCCTCCATTTTATTTTCACTCTACGTTGCTAGTTCCGAGGGTGTTCTGGGTTTTGGTAGTTTCCAAACATCCAAGTAGCTAGGGAAATAGAATGTCCATCTGCACAGCTTATATTTGTCTAGATTAAATGTTCAGGACACTTGGTATGGTAAGCTAGGCTTCCCCTTATTATTATTCTTTATTTGTTTCACCCAACTTTGGGGTACACTAAATCAATCACTTTTTAATGTTCTGTGCCTTCCTCGTAGCCCAGTATTGCTTCATTCGTTGTGATCTTGCTTTTCTTTCTTCGTCAGAGATTTGGATCGTTCGCTTGGATTTGACTTTGCCTTGGAACCGTTGCTTCTTGTCCTTGGTTATTGTTTTGGCTGTTCTGTCCATGAGCATAGTGTCAGTGATCTGCAGTTCTGTTATGTCTTTCTCCGTTTCTCTAAACCAAAGTGGTTTGGCTCTTCTACTGCGAAAGTAGTAAAATATTTTTTTGGTTAGTCTATTCTTCTTATTTTTATTTTTATTATTTTATTATTATTATAATTTTTTTTATGTTCCATTATTGTGCACACTGGGGCTAATGCAGACGATGGGATGATTTATAGCGTATGAAAATGCCAAGCCCTTGGCCGGGAATGAAAGCCTAGTACGGTATCAACTAGGCCACCGAGGCTGCGGCTTTCCCTTACCCACGCAGCCTTCGGTAAATGCTGTTCCTCCTTCGATGGGATAAAGGGATCTAACCTAAAAACTGATAGATGAAGAAAGATTTGATATAGCCAGGGTGCCAGAACAGTACTCACAATGTGTGAGCTCCTGAAGGGATACTGCTCATTGGTACTTTGTGATTAATGTTTATTTCACTAACGTTTGCAAGAACGGTAAATGAATTGCGAAAAAATTCAAAAAAATCCGTTATGTACTAGAAAACGTCTTATACAAATCAACAATGAACTGTCTTTTTATATTCTTCTTCTTTTCTGCTAGGATTATTGTCACTATGTTCAGTATAATGATCTGCCTTCCCTAGCTTCGTCAATTCTACTTTCGTTGACGCGTTTCGGAGAACCACCATCTTCAAAAACTATATCTATACTCAACTATATCTATACTGTTGAGTATAGATATAGTTTTTGAAAATGGAGGTTCTCCGAGACGCGTCAACTCGCTTTTTATCATCTGGATTATTTATATAAAATACGCTCTCTTGCAGTGGAAACGAAAGTGCTCCGGGATGGGAGTACCTATAAACGATTCGATGATTTACAGTTTACAGTTTGCAGATGACCAAGCTATAATTGCAGGAGACAAAGAAGATTTACAATACATGACGCATAAGATAAAAGAAATGTATGAATAGTGGGGATTACGTATGAACACAGGAAAAAAAAATATTTATGTATAGGTGACAAAATAAGTAGTTTAGACATTTACTCTATGGAGGACAACCATGTGAAGAGTAGCCTACAGATCAGGGCGTAAAGTTCGACAAAAGCGGTACGGATGAAAACGAAATAAGATCGAGAATAACAGAAACAAGGAAAATAATAGGATGCTTGAACGGCGTATTGTGGAGTAAGAATATAACAAGATCACAAAAGCTCAATGTATATAATGCGATTATTAAGAGTTTTTTAATATTTGGAGCTGAGACGTGGAGAATTAAAGAAAAAACCAAGAAAAGGATAGAGGCTGTAGAAATGGATGCGTTGAGAAGATCTGTTAGGATATCGAGAGTCCAAAGAATAAGAAATGAGGTAATTCTTCATCAGATGGGAATAGAGGACACGATTATAAGGGATATTGAAAGGAGTTAGTTAATTTGGTACGGTCATGTACAATGGATGAGCCAAGCGCGACTGCTGAAACAAGCAATGGAGTGGACCTTAAAAAGGGCAAGAGGAAGACCAAGAAAGAGCTGGATGGAAGGAATCTGTAAAGCTATTAGTGAACGAAATTTACAAACCGGACAATGGGGTGATCCGAAAGAGTGGAATCTGGGCATCGGAAACGTCGCTGCACTCTTTGCATATATATATAAAACCTTCTGTTAATGTGAGAATTGTTGGGTTTTTTATCAGAGGAAAAATAAAACGGTTGGGTAAGGAGTATTGTCGGTTTAAAATAAACGTTTCAACATTTATCGTTGACAAACAAACTGACGAGGCTACTCGGATCACGTGATTAGTTCTGATTATATCTGCAGTCTCTAATAAAATGGGCGCCTGCACTTTAACTTATGTTTGTCCTAGTAACAATAACAATGAAGTTACGACAGGTCATCAGAATTAAAGTCCAAACTTTGAATGAATTATAAAAACCAAAACAAAATCCTCGATGTTTTTCCAGAAATTTAAAGATAAACATTCTGAAGATGAGTTCCATTCGGAATGCATTTAAAGCGACAAAGCTAAGAACGGAAGCCATTCAGTGCTGGTAGTATTTAGTGTGTTTACATCCTTGTGAGTATAAAGTTCAAAATGAAATACGCAAAGTTCGTCTTGAAAGAAAATTTGGCTTAGGAAGAAAATGAAGGAACGGCGGGGGCAGCTGATGGGCTTAGCTATCCCACCGTACCTCTAACTCATACTAGTATCACTCATTTACTCGACACACACACACACACACACACACACACACACACCACCACCACCACCACCACCACCACCACCACCGCCGCCGTCGCACCACACACGCACACGCACATGCACACACACGCCCCACCACACACGCACACGCGCACGCACGAGCGCGCGCGCGCGCACACACACACACACACACACACACACACACACACACCACCTCCACCGAACCACACACGTACATGCACATACGCACGCACGAACGCGTGCACACACACACCACCACACACGAGCGCGCGCTCATACACATACATACATACACACACACACACATACACATTCACTATCAATAACGCACGCGCGCGCACATACACACACACACACACACACACACACACACACACACACACACACACACACACACACACACACTACTCTACATACCTTGGTTAATTCTAAAGTGTAAGCCACCGTTACTGAAGGAGTGAATAACTCCGGCCTAATAGTGTATCAAATGGTGGTGTTTCATGTGAGGTTCTGTATGGACGGACACTTCCCCAGCAACTAATGGAAACAATATGAATAAGAATGCTAAAGAGGAAGATCAGGATATCTTTGCACAACAAAAGCTGGCCAAATGGAGCACAGCATCAGTGATAAGGTTTAAGAGGTAATTAAAAAAGAAGAATATTAGCAGAGCAAGCATCAGCAGTCACTTTTGTGTCGAAGTGGGAAGTCACCAATTACAAGTAGGAGAGCTCCACCTCCCTAAAATCCCTCCAAATCCTCGCTCATCTGCGCAAGACACACGCACATTCACTACTCTACATAGCTTGGCTAACTCTAAAGTTAGCTATGAAAGACACCGGTCTAATAGTGTATCAAACGGAGCCCTGGGGAGACCACTTGCGGATGTTCTTATAAATTATAATGAGCGTGATCTGACAGCACAAAAAAAAGGTTGGCGAAATGGTGTAAAAACTAAGTAATAAGAGTGAAGAGAAAGAAAAACGTAAAAAGAATTACAAGTGCTTCGATATGGATCTGGTAAGTGACCAATTAGAAGTGAGGAAGGAGCTACTCTACATGAATATCCTGCAAATACTAGACTAGAGCTAGAGAAGGCGACGAAACTGAGCATCTCAGAAATATAAAAAACGGGGGTCGCAGAGCAATAGTAGTCCTTGAAATCCATTCATTCAAGAAAATCAGCGAGAATGGTTTGAGAGGCTTGTAATCCATATACGTACTTTAATTTAACGCTCGGTTTTCTGATCTTAAAAAAGTCTTGTTTAACAAACGAATCTCAAGGCCAGCATGGGCGTCGTCTACTTCGGAGGAAAGTGGAAATATGAATATTGGAATGAGCGTTTCATTAAGTTCCAAGGTTCTCGTCAAATATCAATAGTTTTAGTTTTAGGCTGACAGTTCACCGCGCCACCTTGGCACTGATTCTAGCAGTCAACGACTTGACTGTATCGTATCTTGGTGATTAACAGCTTGGGTCGACGACCGAGGAAAGCGGGCTTTCACTTGGGCCAACCTTGGGCCGCTGACGTCACCACCGTTACGTACAATTATTGCAAACACTATTCTTTACTTTATTATTTTAATGAATCCGGTCGAGTTCCGTTCATATGTGTTTAGTCATTCTTTTTACATAGCCTGACAAAATAGACTATACATATATATATATATATATATATATATATATATATATATATATATATATATATAAAATGTATGATTGTGTAAAACATCTATTTAAAGTTTTGATACACTGAAATTATATGGATGCGCGCGCACACATACACAAACACACACACAACCACCACCAACGCACCACACACGCACGCACGCACGAGCGCGCTTTCACACACACACACACACACACACACACACACACACACACACACACACACACACACACTATCACACGAACGCGGTTGGTTGGATGATTCAACTTGCAAAAGAGCCTCCAAAAAGGGGGGGGAATTTTTTTAAAATAATATCTTCAAAAACTAGCTGTTTTGAGACTTAAAGCAGATATAAAGTGCGTGTAAAAATTTACTCCATTTTAGACACAAAAATAATCAATTTTTTTTTAGAATCCTAATTTTAAGACTTTTGCAAAACTGGCTCCGTTTACAGAAATTTAAAATAAGAATCACAAATTCTTTAAGTCTTTATCGAATAGAAGCAAATTAAAAGATATAATATTGAAAAAGACATTTAAAACGTTTATAATAATTCTGTAAGTTGTTGAAAAATTGCGTTTTTATTAGCTTTAAAATTCCTAATTATACACACTTTTATTTTAAAAATAACATTAGGTAAAGCTGTTGTAGTAGTGGTTAGCATATTAGCTTAGTACAAGATTGTGGGATCGGATCTCGACCGAGATTAGTGGGATTTTTAATGTCAACACAAATCAGCAAATATGTCTTTCTTCGGGAGGAAAGTAAAGATGGTGGTCCCCAACGGTGTCTGTTGTCATCGTAGTTAAAAACCTACTTTTTGTGTTATTTTAAAGCACATTGAAAAGCACACTGAGGGTATTATCGCCTCTCTAAATGTAAGTGTGAGTCGTAAGTGTAGTGTTGTAAGTGTAAGTGTGTTAGACTCGGGTACCGCGAGGGACGTCTAAATCCTCTCAATAGGTGCAGCTAGTCTGCATCCCCCCCTGCGGGGGTTAAAACTCTAACCTAGGGATAAAATACAGAGCAGAAAAATTGCCAGCTCCCAACTGGCATTCCCAAAAATACACTAATCAGTGAAAACATATTTAATATTAAAAAGAAAAAACATTAGGAAAGTCATAAATGAATATTTAAATGATCTTTACACACTTTTTCTTTCAATATAATTATTTACAGTGTCACTCATTTTGAAACATCGAAGGTTGTACTAAAGAAAACTTACTTTACCTTCTTCCCCGTCTTCTTTATGTACACGAGGTGTGTTCAGAAAGTAACGAGAATTTTTAAATTTCGCGGGCTTGGAGAGTCTGATTGTCAAAATTTTTTTTTTATTATGTTGGTATACATGCCCTTGAAGTATGATAAAACTTTCAGCTGTTTTCATTTTTGACTTTGTCTGTGACAGCCGCTAAGGTTAGACGTGTTTTTACGAGCTCGCCGATTTTCGTTTGTTAAAAGAAATGGATCAAAGAATTTGTATCAAATTTTGCGTAAAAAATGAAATAAAGTGTAACAAAGTGTGTGAAATGTTAACAAAGGCCTATGGTGAGTCTGGTATGAGTAAAGCAAGAGTTTACGAGTGGTATAAGCGTTTCCAAGAAGGCCGTGAAGACGTTGAAGATGACGAACGCCCTGGACGCCCCAACACATCAACAACCAATAACAACGTGGAAAAAGTGAAGGAAATGGTTATGAACAATCGCCGAATCACAATTATAGAGGTCGCTGATGATGTTGGCGTATCGATTGGATCATGTCATGACATTGTTTCCAAATGTTTTGTGTATGAAACGCGTGGCAGCAAAATTCGTTCCAAAATTGTTGAATATTGAACAAAAACAGCGGCGAATGGAAGTTGCTCAGGAGTCACTAAATGAAGTCAACGACGATGCAAAATTACTGAAATGTATTATAACAGGTGAAAAAAATATGGTTTTACGGATATGACGTCAAAACTAAGGCTCAATTATCCCAGTGGAGGCATTCTGGCTTGCCAAGACCGAAAAAGGCTCGGCAAGTGCGGTCGAACGTGAAGGTTATGTTCACTGTGTTTTTCGATATTAATGGCATAGTGCATCATGAATTCCTCCCACCAGGTGAAACGGTCAATAAGGAGTACTACCTACAAGTTCAACGCCGTTTGCGTGAAGCAATCCGACAAAAATGCCCGGATCTCTGGAAAAACAATTCATAGCTTTTGCACCACGATAATGCACCAGCTCACACTTCATCGTTTGTTCGTGAATTTTTGGCCAAAAACAGTACTGTAACGATGCCCCAGCCTCCATATTCGCCAGACATGGCTCCGTGTGACTTTTTCCTATTTCCAAAAATAAAGAGAACCGTAAAGGGCCGTCGTTTTACAGCCGTAGATGACATTAAAAGCGCATCGCTCAAAGAACTTAAGGCTATCTCAAAGATCGAGTTTGAGAAATGTTTCGAGGATTGTAAGAAGCGCTGACACAAGTGCATAATTTCCAATGGGAACTATTTTGAAGGCGACAACATCAGTGTAGAAGAATAAATAAATATTTTGTTCAAAAAATTAAAATTCTCGTTACTTTCTGAACACACCTCGTGTGTGTGTGTGTGTGTGTGTGTGTATATATATATATATATATATATATATATATATATATATATATTCAAGCTGCAGTCGCTCACAATGCTTTTCCGTTAGTGTACGCTGATCCCCACAATTTCTCAATCAAGTTTTGATACATTTTTTATTAAAGTCAAGAAAGATCTATCTGTTGTTGCAATTAACACAGAAAGAGAAGAGAGATCCAACATAAAGTATCTAATTGATTAACCCCGTTCTCACCCTCAGTACAAGCGTTACAAAGTGCACAAACGTACATGCACACATACGGATAAACTTTCATGTACGTACAAAGCTGAGCTCAGGATAATGTGACGGGTTTCGGAATCCTCAGAGACTACACATCTTTGATCCTTTTCCTTGAAGCTACTACACTTCCATTTGAAGGAAGTAATAAAGGATCTTTTACATTTTTGTATTTTATTTCTTTTGTCTCGGGAGAGGCGGTCGCCCCTTCGCCCACCGTCCTTGTTTTGTAGGTGTACATTTCAGGTTCTCTCAGACTCAAGTAGTGATTTTGTCTCCGGTGTGTATCTGTGCGCAGTCACTAACGACTAGAACAAGTTGACCCAAAATTGATTACATTTGGAATTTTTGATTGCCCAAATTTCTCTTTACCAGGTTTCCAATATCTTTTTGTTCATTTCAACTACTGTTTGCCCATATTTAATTTTTAAAGTAATTTTTTAAATCTTTTAAACTACGGCTCAAAGAGAAGAACCATATTAGTGAAATTTTCAGTTTGAGAGCTCTCTGTGAAAATCCGCTAATTTTAAAAATCTGCTTATCGGTCGAAGTACTTAAAAAAACCTGACCAGTCGTACAGTAGAATAAATTGTATACAGAATTAAAAAACAACAATTTCTGTTATTGAACCAAAAATAAAAACCATGTATGTTTCCTCTTTCATTTTATTTTAATTACGATAATTTGTTCAAAAACTCAACAAATTAAATAACTAGTTTTTAACAAAATAACCTAAAACTTACTATAGCCTATCAGCTGTTCAATGACGTCAGCTGAGCGTTACAAATTAATATAAAACAACTGATCTTTTACTAAAACACAGCTAGTTTTTAACAACATAATCTAAAACGTATTATAACCTATCAGCTGTTCAATCACATCAGCTGAGAGTTACAAATGAATATAAAACAACTGATATTTTACAATAACATAGCTAGTTTTTAACAAAATAACCTAAAACTTATTACAGCCTATCAGCTGTTCAATGACGTCAGCTTAGCGTTACAAATTAATATAAAACAACTGATATTTTACTAAAACACAGCTAGTTTTTAACAACATAACCTAAAACGTATTATAACCTATCAGCTGTTCGTTAAAATCAGCTGATCGGTATGAATTAATATAAAACAACGATTATTATAAAACAATCAAATTAATGATTCATTTCATATATTTACATCGGTCAATCGTCGTAGTTCCGTAGTGTAGTGGTTATCACGTGCGCCTCACACGCACAAAGTCCCCGGTTCGATCGCGAGCTGAAACACAGGATATTGTAATAATAATTAGTTTAATTTGAGACATGCGACGTGCAAAATATACTACACACACACACACACACACACACACACACACACACACACACACACACACACACACACACACACACACACACACACACACACACACACACACACACACACACACACACACACACACACACATATATATATATATATATATATATATATATATATATATATATATATATATATATATATATATATATATATATATATATATATATATATATATATATATATATATATATATATACTAGCTGTGTTCAGAAAGTAACGAGAATTTTAATTTTGTGAACAAAATATTTATTTATTCTTCTACATTGATGTTGTCGCCTTCAAAATAGTCCCCATTGGAGATTATGCACTTGTGTCAGCGCTTCTTTCAATCCTCGAAACACTTCTCAAACTCGATCTTTGAGATAGCCTTTAGTTCTTTCAGCGATGCGCTTTTAATATCATCTACAGCTGTAAAACGACAGCCTTTTAAGGTTCTCTTTATTTTTGGAAATAGGAAAAAGTCTCATGGAGCCATGTCTGGCGAATACGGAGGCTGGGGCATCGTTACAGTACTGTTTTTGACGAAAAATTCACGAACAAGCAATGAAGTGTGAGCAGGTGCATTATCGTGGTGCAAAAGCCATGGATTGCTTTTCCACAGATCCGGGCGCCACAGATCAAACGGCGTTGAACTTGTAGGTAGTACTCCTTCCTGACCGTTTCACCTGGTGGCGGGAATTCATAATGCATTATGCCATTAATATCGAAGAACACAGTGAGCATAACCTTCACGTTCGACCACACTTGTCGGGCCTTTTTCGGTCTTGGTGAGCCAGAATGCCTTTATATATATATATATATATATAGGAGAAAGATGCTCGGTTGGAAGGTCCCAGGGAATGAAATCCCAAAGAGAGCAGGGTAAAATGGACGGAGGAGCGGAAGAGGATCCATGGGAACAGGATTAGGGAGGTGTGTAGGATTAGAAGGAACAAGACATGAGTCGGAGTGCTTTGCGTGATCCAACAGGGTCTATGCGCAAATAATAATAATAATATATATATATATATATATATATATATATATATATATATATATATAATATATATATATATATATATATATATATATATATAAATTTGTGTACTGGCATCATACGTACCCAACATCACAACCAGCCCTAAAACATGATACATGTTAAACGTCACAACTAAGTAATCAATTACTACAATTTCAAATGTTCTTCATTTTAAACTACAACCAACAATGACATTGTTCGATTTATAATGAATCCTAAATAAAAACTTTGATTAATTACAGCATTAAGTTTCGCAGAAAGACATCGCTGGCCAACGTTACACAAAAAAACAAATCCCACCCCCGAAATGGTGCAAAACAACCCCTACAAGTGTAAATTGGTTTTAAAATAATGGAGCCGAACAAAACACGAAATAACGCCCACTGCGTTAGTGTCACTAAGGAAATTTATTAAATAAGAGGTCAGCTATAAATTTTAGGCACAATAGCAGTCGGTTTCGCGAAATTTATCACCCCTGTGTATTTTAATATAATACTCCTTGACAGAACCTGCACCCCCCGAACTCTTGTCACCTTTGCGTCCCTCATCCCTCTTCCCGGCCCATAATTTCCTGAGCTCACGTTTCTCTTCCTTTTAATTTCCCGTCTTTTCGAAACACGACTACCGCTATGTTTCAGATTTGAAACTAAAATCGATAGACGATTTCTTTGGTTTTGTAATTATCTGTAAAATAATTATAATATAATAAAATAATAATATATAATATTATATATATTATTATATATATTAATATTATATATTAATATATAATATATATAATATATATTATTATTATATATTATAATATTATATAATATATAATATAATATTATATATGTGTATATATATTATATATAATATAATATAATATATATATATTATATGCAAGCGAGACGCTAGCACTCCACACAAAAGCTACCATGGAGGGTATTTTGAAGGAAGAACGCAAAATCTTGAGGAAGATCCTTGGCCCGAGATTAACGGAAGATTAACAGGTTGCACTCCCGGAAGACCACAGAGAAGATATCGAACCTGGCAGCAGATATCAGAAGAAGGAGGCTTCGGTTCTATGGACACATCAGTAGACTCCCAACAACGAGACTTGCCAACAGAATCCTTAAGTATATACAAGATGTCAAATCAACAACGTCGTAGATCGCACAAGTCAGAATAGACCTACATGATGCAGAATTAGACTCAACAGATGTTGAAGATAGGTGCGCATACAGGAGAAAGATGCTCGGTTGGAAGGTCCCAGAGAATGAAATCCCAAAGAGAGCAGGGGTAAAATGAACGGAGGAGAGGAAGAGGCTCCATGGGGACAGGATGAGGGAGGTGTGGAGGATTAGAAGGAACAAGACATGAGTCGGAGTGCTTTGCGTGATCCAAATGGGTCTATGCGCAAATAATAATAATATATATTATATAATAATATATAATATAATAATAATAATAATATAATCTGTAATAATATAATAAAATAATTATCTGTAGAAAGTGTAATTTAGTAATAAATCTAGTAAATCAGTAAAATAATTGCTGCACGCAGCTGTCTCGCTGACGTTATTTTCAAAAATAACGTTTTTCAAAAATTCGATATCACTATTATAACCAGAATTAATATCTACGTAAATTAGCATATTATCAATAAGATAAAATTATTTTTGAAAATTCGCTTCTGTTACGTCAATTAACGAGACAGTTGCGTGTGTGACTATTTATATTTTAATAACGGTAAATATAATAGATTAGTCAGACCTTTGTTTAGGTGAAATATTTACTGAATCCACGTATAGTTTCATTCATCATTTTCATTCGCTGTATAAAAAACTGCACCGCCTCGGTGGCATAGTTGATAGCGTACTGGGCTTTCACCCCGAGGATCCGGGTTCGATTCCCGGCCAGGGCTTGGCATTTTCATACGCTACAAATCATCTTATCTTATGCATTAGCCCAAGTGTGCACAATAGTCGGACTTTAAACACAAAAAAATGTATAAAAAACTCTTCATTACAACAAACGTTTATAATTTGAAGGAAATCTGAAGAAACCATTTTGAGAAATTATCACTTTTCAATTTTATTCTGTCTTTCTTTTCCGAACCGGATTTTTATGTATAATGTGAGAAAGTTTGTGTAATGTTTTTTATCATCATTACTTATTGATAACAAGCTGAATACCCGTGCTACGCTACGGTATTGATCGATGAAGAAAATACAGGGATTAGTTTAATATGTATCTTTAATAACGAAAAATGTTGAGGTTATGTTAAATCGAACAAACGATACGTATTGGAACGATCAATAAATACGTAATTAAAATCACGGCCGACCAGATCGATATAACATAGTAATTCAGGCAGACCATAGATGGCACTGTAAGCATCCGCCAGCTACATTGCAATAATTTAGCAATTGTGACTTCAATTTTGATGATAGAAATTGCAAAAAACAATATCTAAAGTACACATGCAAAATTTCATGACAATCCGAGCAGTAGTTTAGATACATATTTCAGATAACACAAATACTTTTCGTTTTGTAGATCTAAATTACATTTGTATATAAAAATAATTTTAAAGAAACAATAATTGCAAAAATCGTATTCACAATTATGACTCAGTAGAACGGACATGGAAGTACAGTTTTGACTAATCATCTGATAATTTTTGCATTACTAAACAGCTGTTTCTTTGTTATGTTAAATTCAAGGTTACGCTTATTGTTATTGTTGAAGCGAAGTTTTTAACGTTAGCTTTGGCGAGAGGACTGAATAGAAAAAAATCTGCCGAACGGAAGGGTGTAACAGATATACGGAACGAGCAAACGAAATCGTCTCTGTATTTCCGTCTCTTTCTTTTTCTTCCTCTTTTTCGATAACAATACACGCGTATTATATGAAAACGTTGTGTTGCTTTGGTTTTGGTATTTTTTCTTAATTGAAGAACACGTGCACTTTGTAAGCGTTTATAATAAATTAGAAATTAATATAAACTTTAATAATAGATGTTGTTAATAGTCCTAGTTTTTAACAACACAATCTAAAACGTATTATAGCCTATCAGCTGTTCAATGAAATCAGCTGATCGTTATGAATTAATATAAAACAACCAATTTTTTCCTACAACATAACTAGTTTTTAACAACATAACCTGAAATCTATTAAAGCTTGTCAGCTGTACAATGAAATCAGCTGATCGTTAAAAATTAATATAAAACAACTAATCTTTGACTATAACGTAGCTAGTTTTTAACAACATAACCTTAAATGTACTATAGCCTATCAGCTGTTAAATGAAATCAGCTGATCGTTATGAATTAATATAAAACAACCAATCTTTTCCTACAACATAACTAGTTTTCAACAACATAACCTGAAACCTATTATAGCTTATCAGCTGTACAATGAAATCAGCTGATCGTTAAAAATTAATATAAAACAACTAATCTTTTACTATAACATAGCTAGTTTTTAACATAACCTTAAATGTACTATAGCCTATCAGCTGTTAAATGAAATCAGCAGATCGTTACGAATTAATATAAAACAACTGATGTTTTACTATAACTACAGTAAATAATATCTAAGCTAGGTTCTAGTATTTATTTATTTAAACAAAACAAGATGTAAACATATCTTCAAACTAATTGTATATTCAGCAAAGATTCATTAACAAAAGCTTGGCTTCTGTCGGTAAAATCTCAAGTTCCACAAGTGTACTTTTTTTGATTTTTTTTCTTAATGTCCACATTTTGGTACTAGTTGAGCAGATTGGTGTCCTAAGTAAGTCGCAACAACCCACTGACTAACTCATCCTGCTGGATGTCCCTAGGGATCTAGAAACCAAAAGCCTTCTGCTAGCAAGAGCCTCACATAAACTATGTGTTCTGCAGTTTCCTTTGCCCTCCACGAAGAACCTTACCGAAGAGGAGCTTGCTACGGGAATGCCCATGCAGGTTATCCCATCTTGCCTATGTTGCTTGTTAATCCACCAATCGATAGCAGAACTCGGCCCTAAAGCCAACTGGGGTCCCAGTCCAGTCAGTCAGTCTGCCTCATTACTCTTATACCGATGGTATGTTTAAAGCAACGGGGAGTAACTGCGGCTTAAACTAGGAACTATGAGGTGCGCAGTTCAGAGAAGCAGTGGACTAACCAGTGCTTTAACCACATCGACCACCGAACTGACAAATGTTGTTTGAGTATCGTATATCGGTGCAATCGATGGCAGTAAACAAGATAGTTCAAGGCCGCAAGCGTTGAGGGGGCGAAGTTAGCGGGGTTGGTACGTAGAGTGGGCAGGCCTATCACTAATATGTGCGAAATGTTCATAAGGCAAAAAAAATATACTTATCGGTATATAAGGCAACCTTTCATACGCTTCAAGGTCAAAAAGTTTAAATGTAAACCCCTAAAAAGTGACTACTCATTTTAACGCCCTTGTTAAAAGAAAAAAAACAGGATAACAACGTTGTACAGGACTTTGTTCGATTTCTAAACAAGTCATGAAATAAATTTCTCGCCGCAATATAAGATCGAATTCGATTACCGTAGTCAAAAATGATTTAACTTTCGATAACATTAACCAGAGACTAAAAAAACTCAACCACTGATAAGAGTTCGGTTTTTCCTAAATCCACCATTCTGGACAGGATAATAATAGCTATTGGTACGGGCCATCATGGTAACACCCAGACATGAAACCTTGAAATGCGAACGGTACTTTGTTTTAGCACGCTCACGTTCGCAATTTCGGTCAGATTTGATTCAAAATTGCTACGGAGATCGATTTCGGCAGTTTCAAAATGGCGGATATTTCAAATCTTTAAAACATCCTAAATTTTTCGTCTCGATATTTTTTTTTTTAATTGTGATTCGCCCATCGTAATCAGCGTTGAAAACTGCGTAAATTACAGTGTCGTGTTAAAATTCGTTGAAATTATGAAAGAAAACTTCACGGCGTTCAGGGTTCGTTTTCGTATGTCCAGTGTTAACGCTGATTGTGATGGTGAAATCAGAATTTTAAAAAAAAGATAATCACTCCTGGATTTTCGCCGATCAAATTTAACGTACCCGAAAAAATTTCATTGAAATCGGCCGATTAGTTTAGCCTGTACTCAGGACTGACGTGTAATTTGGACCCAGCGGTCTGAAAAAATTCCGGGATCACTGTAGTTCCTTTACACTTCACAACTGCAATAGTTACTGATAAGGAACGTTTAAAACCAGGAAGTTGATGGTCATGCTATTTCTGTTTGAACTTAAAAACGCCGAGCTCTCTGTTCGACAGCTGTTACGGTGAACAAGTCTCGTTAAAGTATTTCTGGCAGTTGTGCTCTTTGACGTTAAACGGGACGGGGGGGCTGCTATTTTGGCAGGGTACGCTGGCCTTTTTCATTGCCAAATAACAGGAAGTCGAACACACCACATCCTCGTTTTTATTCTGTTCCTTTTCTTTTTCAAAATAATTTATTAGTTTATATCAAGGTTGTTTTAAAAATACGTTTGTTGTAGTCGCTATTATTATTGTTCTATCTGTGGTCGCTTTACTTTACTTTTACATATTGTAATTTGATCCAAATTAGGTTCGGAATTTTTTCAAGATTTTTATGAATTGACTTATTCACTTATTACTTATAATATACTTACATTACTTTATATATATATATATATATATATATATATATATATATATATATATATTATTATATTAGTTATATTATTACACAGTTACACACACACACACACACACACACACACACACACACACACACACACACACACACACACACACACACACACACACACACACACACACACACACACACACACACACACATACATACATACATATATATATATATATATATATATATATATATATATATATATATATATATATATATATATATATATAAGTAACTTATATTTCTTATAACTTACTTATAACTTAAAATTACTTATAACTGATAAGTTATTAACTTATGAACAGTGTATTACGAAATACACTATGTGAGTGTATTGTAGGTGTGTTTGTGTATGTGTGTGTGTGTGTGTGTGTGTGTGTGTGTGTGTGTGAGAGAGAGAGAGAGAGAGAGAGAGAGAGACTGTGTGGGGGTGAGTGTGTGTGTGTGTGTGTGAGAGAGAGAGAGAGAGAGAGAGAAGAGGCAGACTGTGTGGGGGTGTGTGTGTGTGTGTGTGAGAGAGAGAGGGGGGGGGGGAGAGACAGACTGTGTGGGGTTGAGTGTGTGTGAGAGAGAGAGAGAGAGACTATGTGCGTGTGTGTGTGAGAGAGAGATAGAGAGACTCTGTGTTTGTGTGTGTGTGTGTGTGTGTGAGAGAGAGAGAGAGAAACTGAGTGTGTGTGTGAGAGAGAGAGAGACAAACTCTGTGTGAGTGTGTGTGAGAGAGAGAGACTGAGTGTATATGTGTGTGTGTGTGAGAAGTTGGAGGGGTGCAAAGAAAACTTGAAATTTTGAAGAGGGTAAACTTCTGTAATATAAATTATTTAATGTCAAAAACTATATAGAACAGCTTTTTGTTGTACAGAGTGTTTTTAATGGTCTTTGTAGTTACCCGAAAACAGAAAAAATATAGAGGTTAACGAAAAAAGTATTTAGGGGTAGTTAAGGGGTAAAATCTTAAGGGTAAAAATATTTCGATTCCGAATAGTGTATAAACAGTTTTTTCACATAACGGGTTCATATTAAGTGCCTAAAATCCTTCAAAAACCGCTCCTAATTTCGATATGTTAGGTTAGAAAAATCTCGAAATATTTTGGATCGAAAAAAAGTATTTCTAAACTTTCGATATTTTAAATATTTTTGTATTTTGAACGTTAAAAAGAGTCTTTTGAAAAATTCACAATTTTAGAAGGTTTTTTCACGTTCCTCGAACTTTTTCAGTGTTTGAAAAAAGTAAATAAAATAAGATTCTAAAATCATTTTTATTTCTCACATCTTATAAGTTAAAAAAAAAACACTTTAATCGTACTCTGCGAGCGGTGCTGCCTGCTTAGCGACAATGCGGACGAGTAAATCAGCTGATCCATTCTTTTTAATAAGTAGTTTATATTCGGAACAAAGTGCTCACATTCAGTACCCACGTGCTTTAGAAGCATCTGATCGACCATTGTAGTTTATAAAATATCACTAAACCATTGCATATTTATTTCGATCAAACGCTGTCGATCGATTTATGGAACAATACGACCTTGATTTTAATCGATTTTCACCTGCTGACTAATATTACCATAAACAATAAAAACTTAGTCACTGGCTCAATGATTCACTATCGCTCAACCGAAATGAATTATTCATGGTTAACATTTGCATTCATTAGTCGGATCTAATGAATTGTAGATTGAAATCAATTATTTTAACTTGTCGTTTAGCGCTAGTAACTTTGAATCGTAAAGCTTTTTTTTATCGTGCGTTTAAAACGAAAATAATCGTAAACTGTTTAATGGTCCGACGAAAAAATCGGTCACTAGGTGGAAGAAGTTATTTGTTTGTTTAATGTGCGCACTTTATGCCGGCTAGAGTGGTGGGGACAGGCTAGAGTGGTGTTAACGAAAAGGATAGAGCTCACAGCAGTCCCGCAGTCCCGTGACCACCATCATGAAATGCGCAGTTCAGAGATGAAACAGGCAAACATGTGTTTTAGCCACATCTACCACCGGTCCCCAGGAAAAAAAATAAAGGAGACGTACTTATAATGATAGAATTATTTTAGGTTTACTTAATTTTTGTCAATGTTATTTTACTTTATTGATTGTGTGTGTGTGTGTGTGTGTGTGTGTGTGTGCGTGCGTCCGTGCGTGCGTCCGTGCGTGCGTCCGTGAGTGCGTGCGTCCGGCGTGTGAGAGAGACTGTGTGTGTGTGTGTGTGTGAGAGAGAGAGAACCTTAATTTTTGTCACTGGTATTTTACTTTATTGATAGCCGCCTTGGTGGCCTAGTTGATAGCGTACTGGGCTTTCACCCCGAGGACCCGGGTTCGATTCCAGGCCACGGCTTGGCATTTTCATACGCTATAATTCATCCCATCGTCTGCATTAGCCCAAGTGTGTATAATAGTAAAAAAAAAACTTTATTGATTGTATTTGTGTGTGTGTGTGTGTGTGTGTGTGTGTGTGTGTGTGTGTGAGAGAGAGAGAGAGAGAGAGAGAGAGAGAGAGAGAGAGAAAATCTGTGTGTGTGAGAGAAGATGTGTGTGAAAGAGAGAGACTGAGTGTGTGTGTGTGAGAGAGAGAGACTGAGTGTGCGTGTGTGAGAGAGAGACTGAGTGTGCGTGTGAAAGAGAGAGACTATCTGTGTGTGTGTGTGTGTGAGAGAGAGAGAGAGAGAGAGAGAGAGAGACTGTGTGTGTGAGAGAGAGAGAGACTATGAGTGTGTGTGTGTGTGTGTGAGAGAGAGAGAGAGACTATGTGTGTGTGTGTGTGAGAGAGAGAGACTCTGTGTGAGTGCGTGTATGTATGTGTGTGTGTGTCAGTGACTGTGTGTGTGTGTGTGAGAGAGAGAGAGAGAGAGAGAGAGAGAGAGAGACTGTGTGTGTGTGTGTGTGTGTGTGTGAGAGAGAGAGAGAGAGAGAGAGAGACTGTGTGGGTGTGTGTGTGTGTGTGTGTCTGTGTTTGTAAAAGAGAGAGAGAGAGAGACTCTGTGTGAGTGTGTGTATGTATGTGTGTGTGTGTGTGTGTGTGTGTGTGTGTGTGTGTGTGTGTGTGTGTGTGTGTGTGTGAGAGAGAGAGAGAGAGAGAGAGAGAGAGAGAGAGAGAGAGAGAGTGTGTCTGTGTGTGTGTGTGTGTGTGTGTGTGTGTCTGTGACTGTGTGTGTGTGTGAGAGAGAGAGAGAGAGAGAGAGAGAGAGAGAGAGAGAGAGACTGTGTGTGTATGTGTGTGTGTGTGTGTGTGTGTGTGTGTTTGAGAGAGAGAGAGAGAGAGAGAGAGAGAGAGACTGTGTGTGTGTGTGTGTGTGTGTGTGTCTGTAAAAGAGAGAGAGAGAGACTGTGTGTGTATATGTGTGTGTGTGTGAGAGAGAGAGAGAGAGAGACTGTGTGGGTGTGTGTGTCTGTGTTTGTAAAAGAGAGAGAGACTGTGTGTGTATGTGTGTGTGTGTGTGAGAGAGAGAGAGAGAGAGAGAGAGAGAGAGACTGTGTGTGTGTGTGTGTGTGTGTGTGTGTGTGTGTGTTGGAGAAAATCAATTCACCGGAACCCGGAACAGTTTTGCTTCAGCTAACTACAATAGCTGGCGGAGAGTTGCGTGAGCTACAGATTGCGTGTAACACACGGGTTCATCTCTTTTTGACTCACCGAGGAACTAGTTACGCAACAAGTTGCCGCCAGGACACAGTGTTCCGTGAAGTCGCTCAAATCAAATCCTGTTTGTTTCGTAGCTATAGCGGTTTTTTACAAATCACAGCGACATGAATTAAGAACTGATTATCAATAACAGT
>CM040184.1:76397953-76402953 GCA_022606455.1 Callitettix versicolor | reverse complement strand
TATAAATAAGGATGCTGGATTGGAATTACAATACAATTTAGCAAAATTGTATTGTACGTTTTAAAATACAAAAATGAACCCTGACCGCCTTCAGATTCGATTTCTTGATTTCAACGGATTCAAAAATGCAAATTTATACAAGTTTCAGCCGATTGAAGAAGGTGAAGTCAGATTTCCAAAAGCATTAAAGATTTTTGTGTCCGCCATTTTGAAACTGTTTCGCAGGGCAACGAGCTCGTTCAAGTTTTTTATGGAAGTGGACTTTTGTGTCGAGTTTTGAATCAAACGGGATCGTTAAATATTTTCAAAATGTTTATTGAAAATTACATTTTGGAAACCTTTGTTAAAATAAATATTTTGTGATATTTCCATTTAAAAATGCACGATTTTGTTCGGAATATGGTTGAAAATTTAATTTCATTAACGATTAATTTGAAGATTATTTTTTAAATCAAACTCACTGCGATGAGATCATCGTTTTAAACACATGTTACATAATTATTTGTTCACAATTTGTTACGATCAAATTTTACCTCCACTGAGCAAATATCCAAACAATTACATACGTTACAGCTATAAAGTAAATTATTGTACGAAAATTATTGTCGCTACATTTTATACAACTTTCAGTTCCGTGTGCTCTTAAAAACGATAAAGGCTGTTCGCTGCAGGAAACTGGTAGCCAGGTAACACCTGGCAAAGAGGGCGGAGAGAGAGAGAGAGAGAGAGAAGAATTGGATTTACCAAGTCAACATTTGTGACGTTAAGATTACACTAATCTGTGAGATTAGAGATGACCACTTGGATCTGTGATTTTGTAAAGACGAACTGCAAACGAGTAAGATTGTTTTCTATCGTCGAACATTCAAAACAACCGAAAATAACTTGACATAATCGCCGACATCTTGGAAACAAATTTCGAAGAATATTTTTTTTTATTCTTTTTTTACATTATATTTTCACTCTAACAAACATCAGTATTGAAATGCACAAACAGGTGATTCGGGTAAGGTCTAATTTTAAAACAATATTTTGAGAGATTTGTAAAGATTCTTTTTATATTCTTCTTCTTTTCCGCTAGGATTATTATCACTATGTTCAGTATAATAATCTGCCTTCCGTAGCTTCGTCAATTCTTCTTTCGTTGACGCGTTTCGGAGAACCTCCATCTTCAAATTTGAAGATGGAGGTTCTCCGAAACGCGTCAACGAAAGAATTGACGAAGCTAGGGAAGGCAGATTATTATACTGAACATAGTATTGGTAAAGATGTTTAAACGCTTATTTTTAAGGTCTTGGTCAGTGTTAAAAACAATCTGATTTTTTTCAATTAGGCCCTTAGGAAGGACCGTAAAGGGCAAACGTTTCCCTAAGGCCGGATGATCACCAAATGCGTAGCGGAGATGCGCTGAACGTTGCAGACTACGCATTCAAAACCTAACATATTGTTTGTATTGTAAGTGCGGCCACTGAAAGTGTAACGAAGCTGAGCTGAGTGAAGCTGCGTCGCTGAGCTTTGACTCTGTCTTGGTTCGGTTTTCAAGCTGACTCCGCTTCCCTCACCACGATGACCACGCCTCCAAATTTATTATTTCTCGTTGCCTAGGCTACGGTTTTTAAACATAACCTAGAATCTGTTACAGTAGGCCTAAATATTTCGATTTAAAAGATACAAACGCGTTGTTTAACCTGACTGAACTCCGCTTCTGGTTGGCGTTCAACTTCATTCCGCTCTGCTCAGCAACGCTCAGCTCAGCTCCGCTTCGCATTTGGTGGCCGCCCTGCCTAAGAGATGAATGGCAACGATCAGCTTCAAACAATAATCAATAGACTGTATTGCTTTCTGTTGTAACAGTTTAAATAATTCAATTTAAATAAAGAAATATACAATGGAGTGGGCAGGGGTTCCCCAAGTATGCATGTATTTGCGTTAACTTTAAAAATGCTTTGAAAATTATAAAATGAACCCTGACCGCCTTTAGATTCGATTTCTCGATTTCAACGGATTCAAAAATGCAAATTTATACACGTTTCAGCCGATTATGAAGGTGAAGTCATATTTCCAAAAGCATTAGAAATTGTTAATATCCGCCATTTTGAAACTGTTGAACGGATTTCGCAGGACAAAGATCTCGTTAGAGTTATTATGGAAGTGGATTTTTTTTGTCGACTTTTGAATCAAATGTGATGAAAATTGCCGACGTGCAGTTAATTTTTAACCACCACCTCATAAGGTGATCCAGAGGTCAGGTGCTCATTTCAAGGTCGAGGATCGGAATCTTACCATGATGGCGTCCTAATAGGTTATTTTCCAACGGAGATTCACTAATAAGGAGTACAATAATGGAATCGACTGTCATTGTCTTAGTTTATAAAAAAGAACCTTGACCGCCATCAAATTCGATTTTTTGATTTCAGCGGATTCTAAATGCCAATTTACACAGCTTGATAACAGCGGTGAAATCAGACTTACAAAAACATTATGATTAATTTACGAATTTTTAAATATATTAAACGTCCGCCATTTTGAAACTGTTGAAAATTTTTCTGCTAGTTAAGTAGCTAGTTATTACCGAACAAAAACATTTAAGATTAATTTACGAATTTTTAAATATATTAAACGTCCGCCATTTTGAAACTGTTGAAAATTTTTCTGCTAGTTAAGGAGCTAGTTATTACCGAACAAAAACATTTAAGATTAATTTACGAATTTTTAAATATATTAAACGTCCGGCATTTTGAAACTGTTGAAATTTTTTCTGCTAGTTAAGGAGCTAGTTATTACCGAACAAAAACATTTAAGATTAATTTACGAATTTTTAAATATATTAAACGTCCGCCATTTTGAAACTGTTGAAAATTTTTCTGCTAGTTAAGGAGCTAGTTATTACCGAACAAAAACGTTTAAGATTAATTTACGAATTTTTAAATATATTAAAAGTCCGCCATTTTGAAAATGTTGAAAATTTTTCTGCTAGTTAAGGAGCTAGTTATTACCGAACAAAAACATTTAAGATTAATTTACGAATTTTTCAATATCTTAAATGTCCGCCATTTTGAAACTGTTGAAAATTTTTCTGCTAGTTAAGGAGCTAGTTATTACCGAACAAAAACATTTAAGATTAATTTACGAATTTTTCAATATCTTAAACGTCCGACATTTTGAAAATGTTGAAAATTTGTCTGCTAG
The DNA here is from genome assembly GCA_022606455.1 of Callitettix versicolor. Taxonomy (NCBI): domain Eukaryota; kingdom Metazoa; phylum Arthropoda; class Insecta; order Hemiptera; family Cercopidae; genus Callitettix; species Callitettix versicolor. The sequence goes on along the minus strand of CM040184.1, from coordinate 76,399,764 downwards.
TTAAGGAGCTAGTTATTACCGAACAAAAACATTTAAGATTAATTTACGAATTTTTCAATATCTTAAACGTCCGACATTTTGAAAATGTTGAAAATTTGTCTGCTAGTTAAGGAGCTAGTTATTACCGAACAAAAACATTTAAGATTAATTTACGAATTTTTCAATATCTTAAACGTCCGACATTTTGAAAATGTTGAAAATTTTTCTGCTAGTTAAGGAGCTAGTTATTACCGAACAAAAACATTTAAGATTAATTTACGAATTTTTAAATATCTTAAACGTCCGCCATTTTGAAAATGTTGAAAATTTTTCTGCTAGTTAAGGAGCTAGTTTAATCCGAACTGGATTTTCGTGCTGAATTTGAATCAAAACGGTTCGTATTTGCCGACGTGAGAGTTAGATTTCGATAACCTCCTTCTAAGTGATCTAGAGTTCAGGTTTGGCACTCATTTCAAGGTCGAAGGACGAGGTCTTACCATGACGGCGTACCAAGATTATTTTCCAAAGGAGATTCGCTAATAACGAGTACAATAATAGAATCGATTATTAAAAATCAAGCAATCGATTGTTATTGTTCCTAGTGATGGATTATTGGTTCAAAACTACAGCTAATACATTTTCGGATGTCTGGTATCGATACCATCCTAACCTAACCGTGTAATCATTTTTATCTTTGACTAATGCGGAAGAGGGATCAACGTTAACAGTAAGGGTTAAGAATCGGCAGTAACAGCGGCTCGAACTAAACAACCTTAAGACTCGCTTTACAAAAATGTCGCAAACTGTCCGGTGCCTTAGCCACATGAACCACCTAGCTCTCACCCATTACACAAGTAACTTAATGTATAATTCTTGACGTAATACTGAATAGCTTATTGTTTGCTAAGGTTTAATAGGAACTGACCTGTATAAATATCAAAAGGAATAATTGCTTGCTTACCATATAATTACAGTTTATACAGTAAATGTCAACAAACTGTTTATCTATTTTATAAAAAAGTCAATAAACTGTGACTTCAATGAAACATGCATTTTATACTTGTAAACTTTTGGCTTATTACTACTTAATGAGTCTACATACATAATGTGCGCACACACAAACAAAAGCGCGCATGCACGCACATGTAGTGTTGTGTGCGTGTGTGTGCGCACGCGTGTATGTATGTGTGTGTTTTGTATGTACTTGTGTGTGTGTGTTGTGTGCGCGCGCGCGTGTTTATGTGTGTTTGTATGTATGTGTGTGTGTGTGTGTGTGTGTGTTTGTATGTATTTGTGTGTGTATGTTTGTGTGTGTGTGTGTGTCTGTCTGTCTGTCTGTCTGTCTGTGTGTCTGTGTGTGTGTCTGTGTCTGTCTGTCTGTGTTGTGTGTGTGTGTGTGTGTGTGTGTGTGTGTGTGTGTGTGTGTGTGTGTGTGTGTGTGTGTGTGTGTCTGTGTCTGTGTGTGGAGGAGTGGGGTGGATGGGTGGGGGTGTTTTGTATGTATTTGTGTGTGTGTGTGTGTGTGTATGTATATTTGAGTTTACATGTATTTTGTGTGTGTGTGTGTGTGTGTGTGTGAGCGCGTGTGTTAGCACGCTCACGTTCATAATTTCAATTCGATTTGTTTCAAATATGATATAAAAATCGCTTTATAAAACGTTTCAAGATGGTTTCCGTTTAACGATGACTAATTTACGCCGTTTTAGCCAAACGCACTGACCGATTGTTTCGAAATTTGTATAAAACTTGTATAAACCCAAGAAACTACTTGTAAGATTTTCTCCTATTCAATTCCATTTTTTTAAAGATGGCGGCCTCTGATTTAACGATGA
>CM040184.1:76372953-76382953 GCA_022606455.1 Callitettix versicolor | reverse complement strand
AGATACTTCAGATGATGCCCTGTTCCATCGTCTGTCCCCCACTCCAGAGAGTGCCAAGGGATTCAGATCGTTTCCTGTCCAAGGCTGGACAGTCGAAAAGTATGCGTTCAGCTGTTTCCTCAGCTGTACCACATTTCTTACACGAATGTTTGTCACATGAAAACCCATTTTGTGTAGATGACTGCTGAATGTCCAGTGACACGTCACTTTCCGCAGATCCACCCTGTTCAGCTTAACAGCCTTGCCTGTAAAGGGCCTAGTTGGTCCTGCAAGCATCCTCTTTGACTATTCTCTCAAGACCTTCAGAAACCCATACAAAGAGCTGTCGGCTCGTATTCTGAAACAATGATCTGCTTCTTCATTCCCCTCTGATTTAAACCGCCCTGATACTTTTATAAAATACTTCCTTTGGTATTAAACATTCACGAAAACATATCTGTTACCGAACAGAAAATATAAATCATATGTTTTTCACGATTCCTCGTTTTTGTTATTAATTAGATGACGTTGCTCTTCAGTCATAACTCGTTAACTAATTGTAACATTTTCATCGTCAATTTCATTTTTGTCGTTTTAATTTATTTTCTAATTCGTCATCCCCGCAGTCGGGTGCCGACTAATTGTACCTATTGAGAGGATTTAGACGTCCCTCGCGGTACCCGAGTCTAACACACACACTTACGACTTTAACACTTTACACTCACAGTTACATTTAGGGAGGCGATAATAGCCTCAATGTGCTTTTCGCCTTAAAATAACAAAACAAAACAAAATCTAATTCGTCGTAGTCTTTCTCGTTCATTTTTTCTTAATATTTCTTCTTAATTTTAAAACATTTTGTTGGCCATTTTGTTTAGAAATTTAATTTCTAACATAACCTCAATTGAAATTATATCGAAGCAACAGATGTTTAGAAGTGGTCACAATTATATTTGTGTGTGTGTGTGTGTGTGTGTGTATACATATATATATAATGAAATCCCAAAGAGAGCAGGGTAAAATGGACGGAGGAGCGGAAGAGGATCCATGGGGACAGGATGAGGGAGGTGTGTAGGATTAGAAGGAGCAAGACATGAGTCGGAGTGCTTTGCGTGATCCAAAAGGGTCTATACGCAGATAATAATAATAATAATTATATGTGTGTACATATATATAGCCGCCTCGGTGGCCTAGCTGATAGCGTACTAGGATTTGACCCCGAGGACCCGGGTTCGATTCCCAGCCAGGGCTTGGCATTTTCATACGCTATAAATCATCTCATCGTCTGCATTAGCCTAAGTGTGCACAATAGTCGGACGTTAAACGCCAAAAAAAAAAATATATATATATATATATCACGCAACGCACTACATATATTGTTATATGCAATATGACATTGGCACTCGCCGTTCAAAATTTAACATCCCAAAAAGCCCTAAAACGAGATACATGTTAATAAATTTTTTTATTTCCACTTCCTCGAAAGTAAAAAAAACAAACAGCTGTTTTGTATCTTCGTGCGTGAAGGAAAATCCGTAACAAATCGCCGCTTGTTACGCAAAGTTTAACTTTCTATTCATTTTGTTCACAAATGTACTCGAGAGCATTGTAATTAAAAAAATAATGCTGCAGAGACTTTCTCCGCGGACTGAATGACATCCTCCGTGTCCAATAGACAATTGTAAATTACTTGCTTAGGCTAGTTCTATGCTTTGATCTTTTTCCATTTTCTTAAGATAAAAATATCCATTTTATAACTGTTGTTGGGATTGCGCCGGGCATTGTGGTTGTCTAATCTGTTAGCAAAACTGATTAGTGTCAATCAAATCGGACGAAAATTGGGAGCGTGAAAGTGTTAGCAAACACATACATATATATCGAGCTACACTCATTCATCCACTCACCCCCCACACACACATGAACACGACCGTACGCACACGCACACACGCGCGCGCACCAACAACGCACACGCACGCACACACGCACACATGCACATACGCACGCGCGCTCACACACACACACACACTCACGCGCGCTCACATACACATACGCGAGCACTCACACGCACGCACACTCGCACGCACGCATACTCGCACTCGTGTGCGCGCGCGTACACACGTGCACGTGCATGCTCTCTCTCTCGCACACACGCGCGCGCGCACACTCACACGCACACACACGCTCACTTGTGTGTGCGCGCGTACACGCGTTCACACGCACACATGCACACGCACGCACGCACACACACACACACACACACACACACACACACACACACACACACACACACACACACACACACACACATGAACACGACCGCACGCACGCACGCACACACGCGCGCGCACCAACACACGCTCACGCACACACGTACACATGCACATACGCACGTGCGCTCACACACGCGCGCACATACACATACGCGCGCACTCACACGCACGCACACTCGCACGCACTCATACTCGCACTCGTGTGCGCGCGCGTACACACGTGCACGTGCATGCTCTCTCTCTCTCTCACACACACGCGCGCACACACACACACACACACACACACACACACACACACACACACACACACACACACACTCATTCACTACTTTACATAGCTCGGCTAACTCTTAAAGGGTAAAGCGGCCCGTGTTGATGTAGTGAATGACACCGGCCTAATGGTGTATCAAACGGAGTCCTAAAAGACCTGACAACGTCCTAATGTAACTTAGCCTTACCCACGCACGCAGGGCTCTGTACGGGGAGACCTCATTTCCTTAGCTACTGTACGTGTTTCCATAAGTAAGAATATAAATATAACGAGCGTGATCTTACAGCAAAACAAAAAGGTTGGCCAAATGGAGCAAAATGTCCGCAATGAGGGTCAAGAGAAAGAAAAATTGTAAGCAAGTACTTGCAATCACCTGAATAAAGAGCTGGGAATTCATCAATTAGAAGTGGGGGGGGGGAGCCACCCAACTTGACTTATCTCCAATTCCTGGACGTTATAAAGAGAAAGCGTCGTAACTGAGCATTTGAGGAATACGATACAGAGGTCACAATAGATCTGCAAAGGTCACAATGCGATAGACAATCTTCAAATTCATTCGTTCATTCATACATACATACATGTAAATATAAAATATTTATCTGCTTCTGAAAATTTCATGTAGAAGTCAGGCTCAGCGTTCGTTTAAAAATTCTGGGACTGGGTCGTACCATGATGGCGCTCCAATAGCTCAATTTCCAATGAAAATTACCTAATAAGATTAAATGTACCCAGATGTTATATGCTGTGGGAAATACAGGGGTGTATCCATTTTGCCTAACCTGCGCCCTGATTTGGTAACGCGATCTGCAATGTACACAAGCGGTTCTTTAAACACACGTAACCAACGCGTTGTTGCAAAAGTTAAACCTACGTTTTTACTTGCTTATTGTAAGTATAGAGAAAGTATTGTCATTGTCAAAAAAATCAATTTTATTACATCAAAGGATACGTCCGTTTTCACATCCCCTGTGCATATTGCAGTAGACTAAACAAATTGAAGCACTTTGATATGTATATTTAGTATGTATATGTTTTGAAATATAATAGGACCTCGATCCTGAAGAAGATGCTAAGAAAGATATCGAAGTGTTGAGGAAGTTATTTTTAGTTTCAATTTAAAAAAATTACCGACAGTAAAAATTTCATTTCAGATTATCTCTCGTACTTAAGTAGATTATACCGTATAAAAATGGAAAATATTGAACAATTTCATCCCCTACAAAATGCCCGCACCCTTTCATTTCCCCTACCAATCACGGCGACCCCTTTCTACCCCATTGTACACATACTTCGCAAATAAATATGCAATTCCAAACAAACCCCTCTCCACTTCATTAACTCTCAAATAGCAAACAGGAGATCAGATTAAAAGTTAAAAACGCTTTTGTCGCAATACTTTCAGGAATGCATCCGTCCTCTGTGCGTTTGAAATTATTAATTTTAAGTTGGAGTAGTCGCTTTGTAACATCGCGATGTAGTTTGAGTGTAGAAACGCGAACCTTTATGTATAGAACGTTATAATGTTCAAAGCAAAGAACGGTCAAATCACATTTTGTTTGTTTGTTTGAGTTAAGAGCTGCAAGTTTCATCACGAAAAGTACAATTTTACCAAACATGGCGACTAGTCGTAATTTCAAAATATTCGAGTTGTCAAAATATTTTTAAACGCTATACAATCAAGTTACGAAATTGTATTTGATTAGCGGGCTGTACATTTGTCGTGAAAAGTATTTTCTTTTAAGCGAAAAGCACATTGAGGCTGTTATCGCCTCCCTGAATGTAAGTGTGAGTGTAAAGTGTTTAAGTCGTGAAGTGTTGTAAATGTAAGTGTGTGTTAGACTCGGGTACCGCAAGGGACGTCTAAATCCTCTCTGCTAGTCGCACCCCCTGCGGGGTAAATAAGATGATAACTATACTATTCACAAGAATGTAATTACTATACACTATTGGAAAATATCCGTTAAGATAAGTTAATGTTTACCTAGCGAACTTGGAAAACCCAACAATCCAAAACTAGCGTCCTTTCTTTCCCTAAGAGAAAGCAGTGAATAGGTATCGGGGAATTTCACCTGCCATTTTCTATTTTACTACATTTTTTTGTTATTTTAAGGCGAAAAGCACATTGAGGCTATTATCGCCTCCCTAAATGTAAGTGTGCGTGTAAAGTGTTAAAGTCGTAAGTGTAGTGTTGTGAGTGTAAGTGTGTGTTAGACTCGGGTACCGCGAGGGACGTCTAAATCCTCTCTGCTAGTCGCACCCCCTGCGGGGTAAATAAGATGATAACTATACTATTCACAAGAATGTGATTACTATACACTATTGGAAAATATCCGATAAGATAAGTTAATGTTTACCTAGCGAACTTGGAAAACCCAACAATCCAAAACTAGCGTCCTTTCTTTCCCTAAGAGAAAGCGGTGAATAGGTATCGGGAATTTCACCAGCCATTTTCTTTTTTACTACGTTTTTTTGTTATTTTAAGGCAAAAAGCACATTGAGGCTATTATCGCCTCCCTAAATGTAAGTGTGAGTATAAAGTGTTTAAGTCGTGAAGTGTTGTAAATGTAAGTATGTGTTAGACTCGGGTACCGCGAGAGACGTCTAAATCCTCTCTGCTAGTCTGCACCCCCTGCGGGGTAAATAAGATGATAACTATAATATTCACAAATAATGTGATTACTATACACTATTGGAAAATATCCGAAAAGTTAATGGTTACCTAACGAACTTGGAAAACCCAACAATCCAAAACTAGCGTCCTTTCTTTCCCTAAGAGAAAGCAGTGATTAGGTATCGGGAAATTTCACCTGCCATTTTCTATTTTACTACGTTTTTTTGTTATTTTAAGGCGAAAAGCACATTGAGGCTATTATCGCCTCCCTAAATGTAAGTGTGAGTGTAAAAGATTAAAGTCGTAAGTGTAGTGTTGTAAATGTAAGTGTGTGTTAGACTCGGGTACCGCGAGAGACGTCTAAATCCTCTCTGCTAGTAGCACCCCCTGCGGGGTAAATAAGATAACTGTACTATTCACAAAGAATGTGATTACTATACACTATTGGAAAATATCCGATAAGATAAGTTAATATTTACCTAACGAACTTGGAAAACCCAACAATCCAAAACTAGCGTCCTTTCTTTCCCTAAGAGAAAGCAGTAAATAGGTGTTAGGAAATTTCACCTGCCATTTTCTATTTTACTACATTTTTTTGTTATTTTAAGGCGAAAAGCACATTGAGGCTATTATCGCCTCCCTAAATGTAAGTGTGAGTGTAAAAGATTAAAGTCGTAAGTGTAGTGTTGTAAGTGTAAGTGTGTGTTAGACTCGGGCACCGCGAGGGACGTCTAAATCCTCTCAATAGGTGCAGCTAGTCCGCACCCTCCTGCGGGTATATACTATGTTTATCACACATTATTATTTGCTGTACATTCGTTAAGCAGTTATTTTGATAGGGTAGTCCTTTTTAAAAAAAAATGTTTTAACTCTTTTTTTTTCATTTAAAGAATAGCTGAGTTTCGAGAACAAAACATTGCTATTGCTTTACTTACAAAACATCAGATCAGCTGTTATTATTTAAACATACAGTCAGCTGTTGAAATAATTTTTAAAAAATGTTTGTCGTTATAAAAAGTATTTTTATTCTTTTAAATATTTTGTAAAATTAGTTTAAAAAGTTTAAACAGTCGCCATTTTGGGATGAGTTGAAGGAATATGTTGGTTGTTTTTCTCAATTCGGGTCCTCGTGACACTAATTTCAACTCCGTATAGTTTGGGACTTATGTTTGTCCTTGTTTTGATTCCTGAATAATTTGCTGAAGTTATGCCACATAATCTTGACTCACCCTGTATAAGAGACATTTATTTGCGATAGTTTCAAAAAATAATTTCGTAAACAGTATTTACGTTTTGTTTAGCTGCTTAAGTCCATTGCTTTATTTAAAATGAGATATTATTTTTATATTCTTCTTTTCTGCTAGGATTATTGTCACTATGTTCAGTATAATGATCTGCCTTCTCTAGCTTCGTCAATTCTACTTTCGTTGACGCGTTTCGGAGAACCTCCATCTTCAAAAACTATATAGTATAGATATACTGGGACCAGTATAGATATAGAGGTTCTCCGAAACGCGTCAACGAAAGTAGAATTGACGAAGCTAGGGAAGGCAGATCATTTACTGAACACAGTAGTAAAATGACATAGTTTGTGCATTATTTTTCCACAATCAAATGTACACTAAATTTAATCTAATTATTTGACACAGATATAGACAGGCCTTTATGAGGTGTTTAATATTTGTAAATGAGTCATACTGTGTCCAATCGTGTGTCGGAAATGTCATAATCAGCTGATATTCGAGTGTCAAAGTCAGCTGTGAGTTGTGATGTGGTAAAAGGTGGCGATAACAAAATCTCATTAAAACCGTTTCCAAATTATTTCCTAATTTCGGCAAAGTACAAAGAGCGATAAGTAATATCACAAAGAAACACTGATAACAGATAACAGATAACAGATAACAGATAACAGTTGATAACTAAACCTTGTTTATTATTAAATTATTAATTTATTAACGTTATTGTTTGTAATTGAAGTTGTAAAACTAAAATTTATCTTGATGAGAGAGAGAGAGAGAGAGAGAGAGAGAAAGCACATTCTCGTTTGCAATTCTAGCCCAATTCAATTTAAACTTGGGCACAAAATCGATTTTGATAATAGCTTGGACTAGTTCGTTAACCAACACAATTCGTTTAACACTTCCAAATCGGCGGCTATTTCAAAATTTTTAAAAACGTTATCCTTTTTTTGCCTTCAATATTTCTGAAAGTCTGATTTCATCATCGTAATCAGCGTTAAAAACCGCATAAATTAGCAATTTGCATTTTCAAAATCCGTTAAAATTAAGAAATTTATTTTGACCGCTGTCAGTTTGAATTTTCGTGTTTTAAATTTGAAAGTTTAAAATGCTAATATACACAGATTTCAGTGGCGAATGTGGTGGCGAGATTGGAGTTTCAAAAAAGGATAAGATAAAGAAAAATCGCTTCCATCCCGTCAGTGAGACATTATTATATAAACCCGTGTTGCGATTATTGTATTTTCAGGCCGCCTCGGTGGCCTAGTTGATAGCGTACTGGGCTTGGCATTTTCATACGCTATAAATCATCTCATCGTCTGCATTAGCCCCAGTGTGCACAATAGTCGGACGTTAAACACCAAAACAAAAATTACATTTTCAGCTGTGAAATCATATTTTCAAAAAAGTGAAATTTTTTTTAAAAAATTAATGTTTTTTCAGAAATCCGCTTTAGTACCTGGACTATTTATTTTAAATCAATTAATAAAATCTGTTGTATATGCTCTATAATTATTCTTTGTTGAATAACTTTCAGCTAATTCTTAGTTACCTTTCTTAGCATACCTAAGAAAGATATGTCAAATATTTGATGAAATGTTAACCATATCATGTTTCAATATTTGTCAAAGTTCTTTCAAGAAAACATATTTTATTCGTCAAATTTCTCTGATCAGCTGGGTAATTAACTAGATACATTTTGAGGTTATGTTTACTCAAAGCGCAGTAGCTGTAATGGATCGAATAATGCTGACTTGTTATACTGCTGTATTAAGCGCTTATCTCGCTATGGCGCTACTAGAGAAAAAGACAGAAAAAGATCATGGATACAAAGGAAAAAGATGTCTACTGACAAACTGCATTTGGAAGATCGTGATTGAAACAGACGATTTTTTAAAAATTAGTGTACATTAAATCTCGGTTTTTGTAAGCATTAGTGTGGATATTCCGCAATCACTCTTCTTTTTCATGTTGTAGAATTTTTTTACTGCTTCAAAAGTCCGTGACAAATTTTCCATCGTTTTAAATTTACGCCACGAAAGGAACTGAAAGAATAATGTGACACAAACAGGAAATGACAAAATTTTTAGGTTATACCCTACGTATTTTGAAAATTTTTTCAAAGAATGACGTAAAACGTATTTTATCAGAGATCTTTGATCATAGAAATTTGACGTTTCCATGACTATAACATGCCCCTTATATTTAAATACAAGGATTGTCCGTAAAGTAAGGTTCCCAAGGCGCTATAGTCGCTGCGAACGTTGTTACGCGGGATCCGGTGACTTTGGCTTGCAGCTTGGTTCCTCCACTCCGCGAGCGGTCTACGACGCTCAGTCTTGGCTTGGTAGACTGACTAATGGAGTTGTCTTTTCTGTCTTCTGCCAAGTGCGAATTACGCTCTGTGATTCGTTTTTTGCGTGCAAAAAGCACTGCATCGGTGGACATTCATATCCAACTGTGTGAAGTCTGCGGAGAAAAATGTATGAGCATACAACACGTGCGCAAATGGTGCAGAGAATTCAAAGACGGACGAACAGACGTTCATGATGAACGTTCCGGACGAAACGATTGCGAAAGTGGAAAAGCAATGCTGAACGATCGAAGTGTGACTGTTTGGGAGCTCTCCGAGATGATCCCTAATGTCAGAAAGACCTGCATTGATAAAATTTTGACAGTCCATTTAGCGTATAGCAAGTGGGTCCCAAGGCAGCTTACAGCAGACCACAAACGGCAACGGATTGATGCGACCCGCAAATTTCTTCAGGCCTACGAAACCGATGGCGAGAAATTCTTGGACTCTATTGTCACTGGGGACGGGACCTGGGTATACTATACGACACCGGAAACGAAAGAACAATCACGTCAATGGAAACATCCAGAATCGCCGAAGCCGCGGAAGTTCAAACACTGTCTGCCGGCAAAGTCATGGCGAGCGTGTTTTGGGACAGGAAGAAGTTATTGTGCGAATTCTTGGATACTGGAACAACAATCATGCTGATCGTTACTGTGAGACGTTAAAGAACCTTCTCCGCGCGATTCAAAACAAAAGAAGAAGCATGCTCACGAAGAGTTTGTTTCCATCAAGACAACGCTCTTCCGCACACCGCCCCGTGTAACAACAGATCTCGTCAACCAATTTGGCTGGGATACTGTCACATATCCGCCCTACTGCCCGGAATTAGCCCCAAGTAACTATCATCTCTTTTCTAATTTGAATAAATATTTAGGTGGGACGCATTTCAGTACCAGAGAGGAGCTGAAAGAAATTTTAAGTTACCTTCGCGGCGCGGCGGGAGAGTTTTTCGACTCAGACATACAAACGATGGTTTACCGTATGCAAAAATGCATCGATATCAACGGCGATTATGTCGAAAAATAGAAAAAGTGTAAGCTTTCCAAAAATGTCGTTTTCAATGCAAATAAACATGTTTTTCATTGTGAACAATTATTGGGAACCTTATTTTACGGACAACCCTCGTATCTAAGTAACTTATTGTACTTGCTATGGTAATTACACAGAAACTAACTAATACCGTATGGTTTTGTTTGCAAATAAGCGTGTACCAGGGAACAATGAGAGTTAGGTTGGTATTACTGATAATAAAACAAGGCGTGTAGAAGGGACCGG
>CM040184.1:76352953-76367953 GCA_022606455.1 Callitettix versicolor | reverse complement strand
CACAAACTTTCTCACTAAAGCATACAAACAAAATCTCTAATTTGTTCCAGTGAGACCGTATCCTAAATAGCATTCACAGACTCACTTCTATTGAAGAGCAATCACAACTGCTCACTGTTCAGTGCTAAGAACAGTGTTCTCAGTAGCAGTGATAGTATTCACAGTCTCACTTCTATTGAAGAGCAATCACAACTGCTCACTGCTCAGTGCTAAGAACAGTGTTCTCAGTAGCAGTGATAGCATTCACAGTCTCACCTCTATTGAAGAGCAATCACAACTGCTCACTGTTCAGTGCTAAGAACAGTGTTCTCAGTAGCAGTAATAGTATTCACAGTCTCACTTCTATTGAAGAGCAATCACAACTGCTCACTGCTCAGTGCTAAGAACAGTGTTCTCAGTAGCAGTGATAGCATTCACAGTCTCACTTCTATTGAAGAGCAATCACAACTGCTCACTGCTCAGTGCTAAGAACAGTGTTCTCAGTAGCAGTGATAGCATTCACAATCTCACTTCTATTGAAGAGCAATCACAACTGCTCACTGCTCAGTGCTAAGAACAGTGTTCTCAGTAGCAGTGATAGCATTCACAGTATCACCTCTATTGAAGAGCAATCACAACTGCTCACTGCTCAGTGCTAAGAACAGTGTTCTCAGTAGCAGTGATAGCATTCACAGTCTCACTTCTATTGAAGAGCAATCACAACTGCTCACTGCTCAGTGCTAAGAACAGTGTTCTCAGTAGCAGTGATAGCATTCACAATCTCACTTCTATTGAAGAGCAATCACAACTGCTCACTGCTCAGTGCTAAGAACAGTGTTCTCAGTAGCAGTGATAGCATTCACAGTCTCACCTCTATTGAAGAGCAATCACAACTGCTCACTGCTCAGTGCTAAGAACAGTGTTCTCAGTAGCAGTGATAGCATTCACAATCTCACTTCTATTGAAGAGCAATCACAACTGCTCACTGCTCAGTGCTAAGAACAGTGTTCTCAGTAGCAGTGATAGCATTCACAGTCTCACCTCTATTGAAGAGCAATCACAACTGCTCACTGCTCAGTGCTAAGAACAGTGTTCTCAGTAGCAGTGATAGCATTCACAATCTCACTTCTATTGAAGAGCAATCACAACTGCTCACTGCTCAGTGCTAAGAACAGTGTTCTCAGTAGCAGTGATAGCATTCACAATCTCACTTCTATTGAAGAGCAATCACAACTGCTCACTGCTCAGTGCTAAGAACAGTGTTCTCAGTATCAGTGATAGCATTCACAGTCTCACCTCTATTGAAGAGCAATCACAACTGCTCACTGCTCAGTGCTAAGAACAGTGTTCTCAGTAGCAGTGATAGCATTCACAATCTCATTTCTATTGAAGAGCAATCACAACTGCTCACTGCTCAGTGCTAAGAACAGTGTTCTCAGTAGCAGTGAAAGAGACGGAGACAGACGTTCAGAGGTTACGGAGTTTGATAGTCCCTGGCACCTCGACCAAAGAGTCTACTGTGAAAGTAAGGCACGTCCGTAGACTGGTTCCTCAAACAGTTTTTGACTGGTTCACTGACTACAGTCCAGGCACTTAGTAAACGGCGGAGAATTTCTTGCGCTTGTAGGAGAATCCCCCTCCTCAGCCCAGTGACACAGAATCTGCCAAACTGAATCTACAGACTGTTACCACTCAGCGATAGTGAAGAAAAAGGAAGGAGCTGTGATTAGAGAGTGGGGACTTGACCTCTCACTCGCACATTTTTTCTCTCCCACTGGTATTCTTAGCAGGCCGTTTTCTAAGCGGCTAACCTATAGCTCATTCAACTAGAGATCTTCTGTGACTCAAAGACTCCTTCGCCTCCTGCTAACAATCATAGACCTGCAGTTTTATTATCAGTCCTGCATTACACTAGGATTCTTCTTGGTATAATATTCATAGCTAACAGGACTCCAGTCTTGAAGTACGGTTCCCATCAGTTATATTGTCGCAGCCCTATAAGGGTTGTTTCTCTCATATAGATTCATTTAGAAGCCCCTTTTGCTACTGCTTCCTCTGTTAGTTTGCGCTCCCGTTAGACGTCTGTAAAAGACTATCTGTGATTTGAGATGTTCGATCCTCTCTCACTTCGTCCACTGGAGATTGGGTAGGTCTGCCTAGCGTCCTCACATTCTGCTGAAATTCACTTCTTGTGGGTTCAATTGTAGTCGGATACAGTCCTTACCTCATGAGATCTACTGTTGCCTCTCAGACATACACATCCCACAAGTGTATGCAAATGTCCACCCTTTCAGAGCCGTGGATGCGTAGGTAAGGCTAGAATAAAACTAGAGGTCACGTGGTATTTAGAGTCCGCTACTTTAGCAAAGCATCCTTACCCATTTAGCATCCAGCATAAGCCGTTCTACCTTGGCTTGTGACAACGGGAAGAGATAATTCCCTTGTCCAAATGATTTTGATAATGGTTTTGATAATCCATCCAATTCCAATCCATTTTGATAATGGATAAGTAATCATATTAATAGTAATATTGATAGTGATATGATGGTGATAATGGTAATGGTAATGGTATTGATATTAACGATTATGATAATGATAGTGGCAGTAATATTTATAGTAACAGTGATAATGATAATGATACTAATAGATTCAGTGATAATTGTGATAGTAATAATAGTGATAGTGATAATAATAATTACAGTAATAGTAATATTAATAATGATAATGGTAGTGGTAATAGTAATAGTGATAACGATAACGATAATAATAGTGATAATGATAATGACAATGATAGTGATAGTGATAGTAACAATGATAGTGATACTGATAATAAATGATATAATGATAATGGTACTGGTAATAATAGTTTGTTTTTTTAACGTCCGACTATTGTGCACACTTGGGCTAATGCAGACGATGGGGATGATTTATAGCGTATGAAAATGCCAAGTCCTGTCCGGGACTCGAACCCGGGTTCTCGGGGTGAAAGCCCAGTACGCTATCAACTAGGCCACCGAGGTGGCTAGGTAGTGGTATGGTATGGTAATAATAGTGATAGTGATAATGGTAATGACAGTGATAGTAATATTAATAATGATAATGGTAGTGGTAATAGTAATAGTGATAGTGATAATGAAAACGATAATAATCGTGATAATGATTATGATTATGACAGTGATAGTAATATTGATATTAACAGTGATAATGATAATGATAATAAATGATATAATGATAATGGTAATGGTAATAATAGTGATAGTGATAATGACAGTAATAGTAATATTAATAATGATAATGGTAGTGGTAATAGTAATAGTGATAGTGATAACGAGAACGATAATAATAGTGATTATGATAATGATTATGACGTGACAGTAATATTGATAGTAACAGTGATAATGATAATGATAATAAATGTTATAATGATAATGGTAATGGTAATAATAGTGATAGCTATAATGATAATGACAGTGACAGTGGCAGTAATTTTTTTTCTTTATTTTAAGGTGAAAAGCACATTGAGGTTTTTTTTGGTGTTTAACGTCCGACTATTGTGCACACTTGAGCTAATGCAGACGATGAAATGATTTATAGCGTATGAAAATGCCAAGCCCTGGCCGGGAATCGAACCCGGCTCCTCGGGGTGAAAGCCCAGTACGCTATCAACTAGGCCACTGAGGCGCCTAAATTAACTTTCAAGTATCGCCTCCCTAAATGTAAATGTCAGTGTAAAGTGTTAAAGTCATAAGTGTAGTGTAAGTCTAAGTGTGTGTTAGACTCGGGTACAGCGAGGGACGTCTAAATCCTCTCAATAGGTACAGCTAGTCTGCACCCCCTGCGGGGGTGGCAGTAATAATGATAATGGTAGTTAGATAATGGTAATAATAATGGTAGTGGTAGTGATGCGATAACAATAACGATAACGATAATGATAATGATAATGACAATGATAACGATAATGTTAATGTTCACGTTTTTATGGTTTTACCCAAGCTGAGGAAAATCGAACAGCAAAAATAATGTCTGAGGTTGTTGGCGATTTTTTTAAAAGGCGATTTCAGTTCATGCGCATAAATGCAAAAATACGTAAGTTTGAAAAAAATAAACAAAACACATTTTTTTTAGATCCAAAGTAGGTGTAAAAAGCTTTCGAGATATTTTACCTAACTTTTTTGAAGAGGTCTGGGCGGCTGTATATAAATTATTTTCGTGTAAAAACTTCATGTATTTTTTTTTTTATTTGTGTTTAACGTCCGACTATTGTGCACACTTGAGCTAATGCAGACGATGGGATGACTTATAGCGTTTCAAAATGCCAAGCCCTGGCCGGGAATCGAACCCGGGTCCTCGGGATGAAACTTCATGTATCCAGAATTAGTATCATTCTTAAAGTCGAATGATTTCACAAACTAAATAAGTGAAAAATACTTCAGCTTCAGATTTTACCCTTTAAGACGTCAACCTCTATAATTTTCCTTGGTTGGGGTCGCTAAATTGTATGACTATCGATGACACAATTGAGGTCTAAGAGGTGCGGTACCAACAAACAAGACAGACAATGACAAACACGACACGACATTCCATTGGTCTGTTGGTGAAGCCAAAAACAAAATAGGTTAAACCGTCTTGTAAACAACAACATTGGCTGACAGAACTCATTCCGACTTACACGGTTTATCAAGACGTAAAACAACAAATTCACTTTTTATGAAACAACTCTTTTTTGTTCAAATGACTATCCTTCTAAGTGTTTTGGTTATTTTTTAATGTAAAAATTAAAAACGATGTTGAATTTTCAAGAAAGCAAAATTAATTTTAAACAGTACAAATTGCCAACGGTTTAACGAAACGTCTTCATTTTGTTTTCT
Source organism: Callitettix versicolor (assembly GCA_022606455.1). Taxonomy (NCBI): domain Eukaryota; kingdom Metazoa; phylum Arthropoda; class Insecta; order Hemiptera; family Cercopidae; genus Callitettix; species Callitettix versicolor. The sequence goes on along the minus strand of CM040184.1, from coordinate 76,363,106 downwards.
AAACGCGTACAATTACAAAAAAACAAACGTAAATATCGCCAATTTGGCCGGTAATTCCGTACTTTTCTGGCCGTTTCTTCGCTCGCCATCCTTACTTGGCTCGCTGTCAAACCGCATCCAACATATTTTGTACATATTTCCGTTGTGACGTTTAACGATTTTGGCAGACGGCAGGAATATTTTATCCGACAAAATGTTGGCACCTTCCTCCCCCCCCTCATTAAGCCGAATGTTTTGTCCCAAATACTTTATATTTACACAGTACTGTATCGCGTGCCTGTGTTTGCGCCAGACAAACACGGATCGCAAAACCAATGCATTTATTTGTGGGCAAACAATTAATTCGGCGATAATACCTGCACAATGTAAAGTAGCTTGATTGTTTTTATTTTTACAAAACTATTTATTCACTTTAAAATAATATTTGCGGCTGCGCCGTTGACGTGATGGAAGCGAATTTCCCAAATTATTCCTTATCTTACCGTCTTTTTAAACTCTGATTTCACCAACAGCATTAAAATCCGCATATTTAAGAATTTTGAATTTTAAATTACATTCGAAATACAGAATTAAAACCTGACCGTCATCAAAAAAAATGTGAAAATTCAAAATGCCAATTTAAGCAGTGAATTTCAACAGTGATTACGATAGTGAATCAGAAAAAGATTATCTCAAAAAACAAAAAATTATCTAGAGCTCGGGTCTGGATGCTTACTATGATGGTACGCCAGTAGCTCATTTTACAATGGATATTGGCTAAAAACAAAAAGAACTGGACGCTATATTTTTTTAATTTTATTTACTCGAGATTAAAATTTTAAATTACGCCAGTTAGACTATTGAGGACGAGGGAAACGCACTGCGGCTAGAACTAACAACCTTAAGGTGCGCAGTTCAGAGGCGCAGCAGACTGACCGGTGCTTTAGCCATAACCACCACCGAATCTAATTTCCGGTTCTATTTTTCATAGATCGCAAACCGAAGTTTTTACCGAAATAACAGCATGTGAGAAAGTTTGTGCAGTGTTTCCTTATTTATTTTAAACTGTAAAACTTGCATCTTCGCCCGGTTGTTATAAAACTCCAATTGAAAACAGAACCGCCGATATTTTGGGCAAGCTGCCACGGTATTTTCCTCTTTGTATTCCTGCGGACATGTTTATGAGTCAGGCCCCAAGGAAAGGAATTGTGCCGAGGTAATGAAACAGAAAATGCGGGCCGCACTGAACAATGGACGACCCAAAGTCAAAATGAACCCGACGGAGAGCCTCAGAAAGTTAAGTTACAGTTTGGGGAGCAGAGGAGGGTGGTTGTGTGAAAGAATCAGTGTTGCCAATAGCGTTATTTCGGGGAATTTTATGGTACCGGACATGTTGGTGATTATTGGCTATCAGAACATATAACCCGACCATTTTAGAATAAAAAAACAAATTCTGTTATTCAACCAATAATAAAAATAATAAATCATGTTTTCTTCTTTTTATTTTAATTAGGATAATATGTTCGAAAACATTTTTATTTTTGGTTCAATAACAGAATTTCATTATTTTTCTTAAAAATTATAAATACATGTATTGTATTTTACAAAATAATCTTGTATTGTATTAATTGTTATTTCAATTACGATTTTTTTCGAAAACAAGGTCAATAAACAGCTAGTTATTATTATAGCCTATCAGCTGTTCAATGAAATCAGCTGATATTACGAATTAATGTAAAACAACTGATCTTTTTATATAACTACCAATGAAATTAATGATTCATTTCATATATTTACAGCCTATATAGTTGATACCGTACTAGGCTTTCACCCCGAGGACCCGGGTTCGATTCCCGGCCAGGGCTTGACATTTTCATACGCTATAAATCATCCCATCGTCTGCATTAGCACAAGTGTGCACAATAGTCGGACGTTAAACACAAAAAAATCATATATTTACATCGATCAAACTTCTTCGTAGTGTAGTGGTTATCTCGTGCTCCTTACACGCGCAAGGTACACGGTTTGATCCCGGGCGGAAACACAGGAAATTTTTAATTATAATTAGTTTAACATGAGACTTGCAAAGTGTTAAATATACTATTATATAACAATATGTACGCGACGAGCAAAATCCAACATCACAACCAACCTTGAAACATGATACATGTTAAAATCGTCACTTTGATGTAAAATGAATAAGGAAATGCCTTGTTTCAAAATCACCGATGCAGTTTCAATTATCGGTATTTGGTCTCTAAACACAGATGAAACAAACATACTGTTGAACACGGAGAAATAAACACAGATGAGCATCGCGCTCCCACAATGTCGCATCCCATAAGTGTAATGTTATGTTTTGCGAAATCAATAAGAACTACAAATTCGATTTATCGATTGCTAATATAGTATTGCATAATCACCCAAAAACATTGAACATTTGCAAATGTACAAACAGGTTATTATGTTATTATTTATTGAACTGGTGAATGGTGAAACTTTACGACATAAAGGAACATTAGACTACTAACAGAGTTTCACAAAATGTTGTGGGGAATATATTAGGGGTATAATTTTCAACCCTTCAAATTAAAATTCAATTTCTTCACTTCCAAAAAAATTTGGAAATTCAAAATACTAATTTATGCCGCTTTATTGCTGAATGTGATTGTGAAAATATTAAGATTTAAAAAAAAGCACTAAAGGAAAATAAGTTAAAAATTTGTAAGATTTTAAAAGGCCGCCATTTTGAAACTGTTGAATGGATGAACTGATTAATGCTATGAAGCAATGCAATGCACTGCGTTTCGAGATTACAGTAACATAGGCCTAGGCATTTAGGCTATGTTTAGGCTGAGAACGAAAGTCCGTCCACTCACTCGAAACGTCGTGTATTTTTTCTATGTATACAAATAACGGCCAATATCGTAATAAAAATATGAATACGTATTCCACATTAAATACCAATTTTAAAAATAGAGTAGATTAATTATAATAACTAAGTTTGTTTACGGGGATTTTGTGGGTGGGAATTTCTTCTGCTTCCCCGTAGGGAGTGCAGACTAGCTGCACCTATTGAGAGGATTTAGACGTCCCTCGCGGTACCCGAGTCTAACACACACTTACACTTACAACACTACACTTACGACTTAACACTTTACACTCACACATACATTTAGGGAGGCGATAATAGCTTCAATGTGCTTTTCACCTTAAAATAGCACACACACACACACACACACACACACACACACACACACACACACACACACACACACACACACACACACACACACACACACACACACACACACACACACACACACACACACACACACACACACACACACACACACACACACACACACACACACACACACACACACACACACACACACACACACACACACACACACACACTTCTTCGGCTTCTAATAGTGATAAGGGAAATTTTATCTTCATGAGAGGGAAATATTGAAAAAGTTGATTGGCAACATTGATAGAAACTACACATCGAGAATCTGGTTATATTTATTAACACTTAATCAGATGTGTTTGGTTCTTTGTATTATAAATACACTTACAAACTGTAAATATTACAGCACTCTTGTTAGTCACGCTGACGTGATGGATGCGAATTTCCAAAAATAATTTGAACCACTGAATTCACCGTCATAATCAGTATAAAACTCTGCATATACTAAATTGCATTGAACGTATGAAAAGCCTGATGGCCAAAAAATTCAATTTCTTCAACGGAATTTGGAAATCCAAAATACTAATTTATGCCGTTTCATCGCTGATTACGATTGTGAAAATAAGATTTCCCAAAAAGAAAAACTATTCACCGAAAACGTTATTACGAGTAAATTTTAAAGAATTTAAATGCCCCGCCATTTTGAAACTGTTAACGGACTTGTACTAGCAATAACAGAAATAGATTTTTGTGTTAAGTTTGAATTAACAAAATTACGCAAAAAGTGTTACAGACGACAGGATCGGCGCACATTTCAAGATCCCTGGTTTGGGTGTTACCGTGATGACCCCAATAGCTCATTTTCAAATGAAAATTTGCTAATAAACTCATACATACCCTGGAAGTTTCATAATTTTCCTGATCATTGTTTACGAGATGCTAAAGACAACAAATGCAACTGACAAAGAGGATGTTTACGCGAAAACGTGTTGAAGGTTATTGTTTATAAACAAATACGAACATTTGTTTAGGTTATTTTATAGCATGCACTTAAGGACGTTTATGCTGGGGGGCATTCAGTAGACGAATTGTTAACAATATTTTCCTTGTTTATTTGAACATGACAACTTTTATAGATCCTTTCTATTTAGAATGGCATGCAACTGCATTACTTCTATTTAGGCCACCTTATACCTAACCTTCCAGGAAAACAGACAATAAATGCCCCAGGTACGTGCTACGTGCTTCTACTACGCACTATCACTTTACAACGGATCAAACACAAAAAGGCCCCTTAGGTTTTCTTCAATAGCCTGAAAGAGTCCTTTCATTCCTTTCCCAGAGAACCTCATTGTAGTGATGGGCGGAACGGTTTCCCTGTAACAGGTTCCAAAATTACAGTTCCAGCCCAGTAACAGGTTCCATATTCCAGCTTTGTAACATTGTTTCAGAGACAACGAAATCTGCAAACTGTGATTATTGTAATCAATTATTAAGTTATAAATCCAATGTAAGATTTGTGTCAAAACTGCAAATCTATATTACGTAACACAACAGAACAAATACAAAGCCAAATATTACATTACTATACAACAAATACAAAGCCAAATATTACATTACTATACAACAAATACAAAGCCAAATATTACATTACTATATAACAAATAGAAAGCCAAATATTACATTACTATATAACAAATACAAAGCTAAATATTACATTACTATACAACAAATACAAAGCCAAATATTACATTACTATATAACAAATACAAAGCTAAATATTACATTACTATACAACAAATACAAAGCCAAATATTACATTACTATACAACAAATACAAAGCCAAATATTACATTACTATACAACAAATACAAAGCCAAATATTACATTACTATACAACAAATACAAAGCCAAATATTACATTGCTATACAACAAATACAAAGCCAAATATTACATAACTATACAACAAATACAAAGCCAAATATTACATTACTATACAACAAATACAAAGCCAAATATTACATTACTATACAACAAATACAAAGCCAAATATTACATTACTATACAACAAATACAAAGCCAAATATTACATTACTATACAACAAATACAAAGCCAAATATTACATTGCTATACAACAAATACAAAGCCAAATATTACATTACTATACAACAAATACAAAGCCAAATATTACATTACTATATAACAAATACAAAGCTAAATATTACATTACTATACAACAAATACAAAGCCAAATATTACATTACTATACAACAAATACAAAGCCAAATATTACATTACTATACAACAAATACAAAGCCAAATATTACATTACTATATAACAAATACAAAGCCAAATATTACATTGCTATACAACAAATACAGTGCCAAATATTACATTACTATACAACAAATACAAAGCTAAATATTACATTACTATACAACAAATACAAAGCCAAATATTACATTACTATACAACAAATACAAAGCCAAATATTACATTACTATACAACAAATACAAAGCCAAATATTATATTATTATACAACAAATACAAAGCCAAATATTACATTACTATACAACAAATACAAAGCCAAATATTACATTACTATACAACAAATACAAAGCCAAATACAAATATTACTATGATGGTTGATTTAAAAGTTATTTTTAAAAATGGAAATTCGCAAATAATCAGCTGATTTTATTTTGAAAAGTTACGTAACACTTCTTTATATAATAGAGTTGACTGCTAAATCGATTGGCTATTATTAAGGCCTAATAGACCTAATAAAATTGCAGTTGATTGAATTCAACATCTGCTCGGCAGATGTCGCTGCAGTATCTATTTAATATGCGAAATTGATTTCCGTAATTTAATATTCGCACCATTTCGAACACTAGTATTAGAATAATCGCTGTCTCGCTGACGTGATAGGAGCGAATTTCCAATTGTATTTTTCTTTATCTGACCCTTTTAGTAATTCTGATTTTACTATTATAAAGCCGCCTCGGTGGCCTAGTTGATAGCGTACTGGGCTTTCACCCCGAGGACTCGGGTTCGATTCCCGGCCAGGGTTTGGCATTTTCATACGCTATTAATCATCCCATCGTCTGCATTAGCCCGATTGTGCGCAATAGTCGGACGTTAAACACACAAAAAAAACAGAACAATACGGAACAGAACAATACAGAAAAAAATAACTTAAAACTACAAAAACGTTAAACAAACTCGACCACATTACCAAAACAGCAGACGACTAAAAATTAAACACTCCTAACGTCTGCGTAAAAAAACTCCTAAACGTTTTGACTTTGTTGGTGCGAAGCTTTTAATGTTAGCTTTCAAAGTGTCCCGAACCTTTTTAATGAAACGGAAATAAGTAACGGAAACGAGCAAACGAATTTCGTCTCTTCCTTTTTCGATAACAGTACACGAGTTAATCGTTGTTAATACTGCTAGTTTTTAACAACATAACCTAAAACTTATAGCCTATCAGCTGTTCAACGAAATCAGCTGATCGTTAGGAATTAATATAAACAGCTGATCTTTTACTATAACTACAGTAAATAATATCTAAGCTAAGGATTCACGTATTTATTTATTTAAACAAAACAAGATATTTGTAAACATATCCACATACTAATTATATATTCAGCAAAGATATCATTGACAAAAGCTTCGCTTCTGTCGGTAACTCCCCGAGATCCATAAGTGTAATTTTTTATTAACTGATAACAGTATATAACTAAACATTTTGCATCTTGGAATGAAATTTGAACTGCAACTATAACCGTAATTTTTTTCGAAAGAAAACGTGACGATATAGTTTCATTAAAGCACAAAACTTTTGAAAAATAACAATCACGCATGCGCAGTTGCACTTTGTAAGGTGTAGAGGGAAGACCTCATTGTCAGTGTTTATTGTCATACCATCATCGAATGACGTATGACCTTGTTACGAAAATAACAGGGTAACTGGCGTAACAGGTTACTCCTGGAATGCGTATTTATTTGGAACGCTGTTGTTTTCGCTGTTACTTAAATAACGCCGTCCTCTACATCTTTCTGCTTTCACGCATAAGAAGCTGATTTAAATCACACAGATTTTATTTTTTAATCATGTCTATTTATTTTTTTTTTATTTTTTCAAAACACTCTTTTCAATACTTTTTTTTGAAATAACAACACTTCTCAAAACGATCTGTAACGATACTGTTTAAATTTTTACTGAAGTAAGAATGGTCGAACATTCTTTTTTCAAAATTTCCATCGACCTAATTCCTCAAAATTGATTCGTTCATAATTTTTCGTCGAGTATTTTTCGCTTTTTCGTTTTACTTCAAAACCTTAAATTTTTTCTACTGTGTTTCAAATTTTGTGCTCAGTTTTGACTTTTACAACCAACATTTTTTTTTTTTGAAAATTCGTAAGCTTAGTTTTTACGTGATTATTTGAACAAAATGTTATTAATATCGGTAGAACCGATATTGGGAAACGCGTTTGAGGGTTTAGAAAGAAATAGAAAAATTAAAAAAATTACCAGAGACGTGGTAATCAAATTTTAAAGAGATCATTCAGTTTAGTTTCCTGCAGTTAGTAAGCCTATAATTGAACAGACTGATAATGTTTCCCTATTTAGCCATATGTTATAGTCTATTAAAATGAACTAAAAACACTATAAACACAGCAAGCTCCAGGTCCGCTATAGTGATAGCAAGGAATTTCCAAAAATATTTTTCCTTATTTTAACCTTTTTCAAAATACTGATTTAACCGTCATAAAATCTGCACACATTAGTATTTTAACCTTTCAAATTATATTGGAAATACAAAAACAAACCCTGACCGCCGTCAGATTAAATTTATTAATTTCAACGGATTTTAAAAATTCAAAACGCCATTATACGCTATTTTTAACGCCGATTACGATGGTGAAATCGGATTTTCTAAAAACATTAAAGACGAAAAAGTTACGATTTCTTTAAAAAAAAACAAGTGGCCGCCATTTTGAAACTTGAATTTTGCAACAAGTCTGAATCAAATCGGACTAAAATTGCGAAAGTGAACGTGCTAAAATGTATAACTTGTAATGACCTCTTAAAAATATGATCTAGATGATCCGGGGTAAGGGGCTTACCATGATGGCCGCTCCAAGCTGTTGTCTGTTCCCACAGAATACTGCCATCAATAGTCCTTAGAACACGGATTAAACTACAAACTATTTAGAGACCCCATCTATAAATTGTGTTAATTACTGTACGGTTGCCTACTTGCTGCCCATTATACCTAAGTATATAATCCTCTCCACTATACCCTCGCCGATACCCTGACACTTAGAGAGTAATCCACCCGAGCCATTCTAAGCCTTCACTTCCTCTTCTAATACCACGCACACATTACGGTGACGTTTCACTTTGACTTTTTACATCCTTAATGTACGATATACAAAAAAAAAAACGAACGTAAAAAATACTTTAAATTTTAAAAGAAATTTCTTTTGAGTATACAGACTAAAAAATAGTTTTTGACTTGGCTGCCTGTACGTGTTAGCACGTAAAGTATGTTTTTGATGTTCAAATTACAGTTAAAATTTGGAATTTTAAATCGGCCATTAATAAGAGACCTCTAACGCGTAACGCAGCACGTGGATAGAAGAAGATCAGACAACACCACGAGGCAGGATTTTAATGTTATTTTAACTAGATTTTTTTAAATTAAATATTTAGCTGAAAATTACACCTGGCGTTATCTAGCGACTTTTTGAAAAACTATTTCAATTTAGAAACAAAAACAGAACAATTGTAACGTATTATCTTATACTCACGAATGTTTACAATACGGACGAAATCACCAAGTTACATTTTAAATTTCTAGTTAGATTTGTTCAATTAAATATTCAGAGAATTTTTACTGCTCGCTCGGTGGTCGATGTGGCTAAAGCACCGTCACTGCGTCACTGAACGTTCTTAGTTCGAGCGGCAGTTGCTCCCGTTGCTTTTCCTTTTTAACACTGATCCCTCATCCTCATTAGTCTAACTGACAAAGTATAGGCCTTAAAAAAAATATTTATCTGATAATTGCACCTGCTTACATAAAACATTCACAGTGGAAACGTTTGAATTTCACCGCCAACGTTACGCGGTTATTGCAGTTTATAAATAAAATAAACTTCGAACACTTTAAGTGTTCAAAACGCCGTAAAACGTAACGTTGCTCTCAGAGGTTGGCACCACTGAAACAACATTTGCATGAGATAATGTCAGAGATTACTTAGCCTATGTTTACCTTGGTAAGGTGAATGATCTGTGCCTTGTGTACAACCATTACTTAGTGCTGCATCGGCTGCATGAACTGACATCTATGCTCAATGTAACCGATCACAGATGTAGTATGTATGTGTTTAAGTGATTTCTCTACAGTGTAAATCTAAATTTGCTTTCGTTTAACGTTCTTGGATAACTCACTGCACACAGTTGCCCTGATGATATCATGGAACTGAATTTTCAAAAGTAATTTTTCAACTCCTTTAATTGAATCTCTTGATTTCACCGTATTTTGAACTTTCAAAACCCTTTAAAAATGCTAATTTACGCCGGTTTCAACGCTGATTACGACGGTGAAATTAGATGTTCAAGGCGATTTAGGAAAAAACCTTACGAATATTTAAAGATTTGAAATGGACGCCATTTTGAAACTGTTAAAGAATTTTGCTGATTAACAAATATAATGAAAACGCCAATATATAACATTTCAACGATCCCTCGAAAAGGGATTAAGAAATCAAGTTGCCTATTTTAAGGACCCGGATGTAGATATTACTATGATGGCCGTTCCTAAAGGCCATTTTCTATTGGAAATTCATTAAAAATTTATAATCATTTTGAATTTTTTTTGAATTTTGAATTTTAATTAAAATTTTAATTAATTTTTTTAAATAATTTAATTTATTTAAATTTTAAAAATTTAATTTAGTTAAAA
>CM040184.1:76327953-76347953 GCA_022606455.1 Callitettix versicolor | reverse complement strand
GATCTCTCTCTCTCTCTCTCTATATATATATATATATATATATATATATATATATATATATATATATATATATATATATATATATATACGATGGATCCAATAGGTTAATAGCCAATAGCATAGCTTAATAGTTTCCAATAGCCTATTGTAAAATCGCTAATATTCTACAGTAAATGTGTGCAGCCAACTCTGTCCACTGCAGTTTACAGATTTTCTGTTCCGCCGATTTTCACTCCTTTTCAAAACATCTGTCGCAATCACTCCGTTAAGAAAACACAATATTCGCGCACCCAAAACTAGTTCCAAAAGCGACCGTCACTAATACGTCTTCTAAAAATTTTAAAAATCCCAACAACGGGAAAAAACACGTGTTCTCGTTAAAACGAGGTTACCGTTGCACCTTGCTCCGCGTTCGTGATAGAAGAACAATAAAATGCAATCTGTTTTGCCAACGCTAAAAGGTTAACGTGCAACGAGTTTAGCGGGAAAGGTTAAACAAAGCGGTGCACTTTTATTGGAGCCCATAAAGAGTTGGGCGATTAAATATATTGCCGCGACGAGAAAGTATAATGAAAATATTTTTTTAGGTTATGTCAATTTTACGGTGTATAAATTTAACTGCTCAGAAAGAGCAACTGGAGTAACACTTTCTTCTGGTTAGAAAACGGTGTTGGCCTTAAGCTATTTCTTTTATTTCTTTTCTTGTTTTGCAAATGTATTAAAAAACCTTTTTTATGTCTTTTAGTTTGTCAGAGCAATTTTATTGTAAAACGAGCTAACGCATAAAAATGAATCAGGCATTCATAATTAATAATTTATTTTATTATAAACGACTAGACATGCATTAATTATAGGCTACTTTAATCAATAACGTACAATTGGGAATAATTGTATCTACAATTTACAATAAACGTTATGCATTTGTAATTAATAACTATTTTACAATGAACGATTGCAGATTCAAAAGTAATAATATTCATGATGAACGTTTAGCTAAACTAATTAATACTTATTTCACAATGAACGATTGCAGATTTAAAAGTAATAATATTCATAATGAACGATTGCAGATTCAAAAGTAATAATATTCATAACGAACGATTGCAGATTCAAAAGTAATAATATTCATTACGAACTATTAGCTAATCTAATCAATAATTATTTCACAATGAACGATTGCAGATTTAAAAGTAATAATATTCATAATGAATGATTGCAGATTCTAAAGTAATAATATTCATAATGAACGATTGCAGATTCAAAAGTAATAATATTCATAACGAACTATTAGATAATCTAATCAATAATTATTTCACAATGAACGATTGCAGATTTAAAAGTAATAATTATTCATAATGAACGATTGCAGATTCAAAAGTAATAATATTCATAACGAACGATTGCAGATTCAAAAGTAATAATATTCATAACGAACGAGCTAATCTAATCAATAATTATTTCAAAATGAACGATTGCAGATTTAAAAGTAATAATATTCATAATGAACGATTGCAGATTCAAAAGTAATAATATTCATAACGAACGATTGCAGATTCAAAAGTAATAATATTCATAACGAACTATTAGCTAATCTAATCAATAATTATTTCACAATGAACGATTGCAGATTTAAAAGTAATAATATTCATAATGAACGATTGCAGATTCAAAAGTAATAATATTCATAACGAACTATTAGCTAATCTAATCAATAATTATTTCACAATGAACGATTGCAGATTTAAAAGTAATAATATTCATAATGAACGATTGCAGATTCAAAAGTAATAATATTCATAACGAACTATTAGCTAATCTAATCAATAATTATTTCACAATGAACGATTGCAGATTTTAAAGTAATAATATTCATAACGAACGATTGCAGATTCAAAAGTAATAATATTCATAGCTAATCTAATCAATAATTATTTCACAATGAACGATTGCAGATTTAAAAGTAATAATATTCATAATGAACGATTGCAGATTCAAAAGTAATAATATTCATAACGAACGATTGCAGATTCAAAAGTAATAATATTCATAACGAACTATTAGCTAATCTAATCAATAATTATTTCACAATGAACGATTGCAGATTTAAAAGTAATAATATTCATAATGAACGATTGCAGATTCAAAAGTAATAATATTCATAACGAACGATTGCAGATTCAAAAGTAATAATATTCATAACGAACTATTAGCCAATCTAATTAATAATTATTTCACAATGAACGATTGCAGATTTAAAAGTAATAATATTCATAATGAACGATTGCAGATTCAAAAGTAATAATATTCATAACGAACGACTGCAGATTCAAAAGTAATACTATTCATAACGAACTATTAGCTAATCTAATCAATAATTATTTCACAATGAACGATTGCAGATTTAAAAGTAATAATATTCATAATGAACGATTGCAGATTCGAAAGTAATAAATATTCATAATGAAATATTAAAAAATCTAATTAATAATTATTTCATAAATAACGATTATTATTTCATAATGAACGATTGCAGATTCAAAAGTAATCAATATTCATAATGAAAGATTAAAAAATCTAATTAATAATTATTTCATAATGAACGATTACAAATTCAAAAGTAATAAATATTTATAATGAACGATTAGGTAATTTAATTAACAATTATTTCATAATGATCTATTGCAAATTCAAAAGTAATACGCGTACTCATAATGAACAAATATTCATTGTTAATAAGTATTTATTTCATAATGAATGATTCAAAAGTAAAAATATTTCTTAATGATCGGTTAAGCGCTCATAATAATTAATTAATAATGAATAATTAGAGATTTAAAAGTAAGCATTATTTCATTATGAACGATGAGGCAATCTGATTTGTAACTATTTCGTAATGAAAGATTGGATATTTAAAATTAACCGTTATTCATAATGAAAGATTAAATAATTTAATTAATAATTATTTCATAAGGAAAGATTTGAGATTCAAAAGTAATCAATATTTCATAATGCATCCTTAGTTAATTTTTACAGAATATAATAATAAACAATCAGGCATTCGCAATAAATAATTATTTTATAATGAACACTTACGCATTTAGACTTTTTCTTCAAGAGTTGACTCGTAAACAGACCGACCTGCTTTAACATGACAGACATTCAACACTTTCAAACCACTGTAACCAATAACTGTAAATTTTAGATAGAATGTAAAGATAACGGATTTTTACATTTTTAAATTTCCTATCGAATGGTGTAAAATTTTGGAGCAAGCAAAACATGAAAGCAGCGCGGCACGACATACCTGTGCAAAATAAATTAGCAATTACCACAGATTTCGAGTCCTGGCGGGCATATTTGCTCAGCTCTGCTGTTTAATTTGCTCCGTATATTTACAGCAAATAAGTTAGGAAAATGATTTTAAAAAAGATACCTTGAAATTTTCCATTAAAACTTACCGTGATTGATTTATTTTAGTTCAAACTGTCTAAACGTCCGCCATTTTAGAACGTATCAAAGTATGAAGTCGGTTCATTTGTTTCCATTTAGGTCTCTATCATTTACAAAAACGCGCTAAGTTTTAAATTTATTGTTCAAATCGTCCTAGAAATACGAAATAGTTTAAAAAAAAAAAAATGGCGGCTAGTGGGGAAAATTAAGAGTTATGCGTGTCCACAACTTGGCTCTCAAAAGATCGCTGTTTAGTTTTGATTCACACTGTATAAATAAAAGTTTGAATGACCTTAATAAATGAACTAACAAAGTCACGATCAGCGTTATTTCAAGTTCCTGGGCTGGGTCTTATCTTGATGGCCGCAACAATAGCTCATTTTCCAGTGGGAATGCACTAATAATATTCCCAACCTTATTTAAATAACGTTCACGTCTTCCACTTCCAATAAAACATTATTCTAGCAATGCCTCTTAGATAACGTAACCCTCAATTATATAGATAAATAAAAACTGTATCGACCATAATAAATGAACTAAAAGTCAGGATCAGCACTCATTTCAAGGTCCTTGAACTGGATCTTACCATAATGGCTGCAACAATAGCTCATTTCCCAGTGGGAATACGCCAATAATGTACCCAACCTTATTTAAATAACGTTCACGTCTTTCACTTCCAATAAAACATTCTAGCAATGCCTCTTAGATAACGTAACCCTCAATTACGTAGATAAATGAAAATTGTTACGATCATAATAAATTAACTAAAAGTCAGGATTAGCACTCATTTCAAGGTTCTTGGGCTGGGTTTTACCATGATGGCCGCAAAAATAGCTCATTTTCCAGTGGGAATGCACTAATAATGTTCCCAAACTTATTTAAATAACATTCACGTCTTCCACTTCCAATAAAACATTATTCTAGCAATGCCTCTTAGATAACGTAACCCTCAATTATATAGATAAATAAAAACTTTAACGACCATAATAAATGAACTATAAGTCAGGATCAGCGCTCATTTCAAGGTTCTTGGGCTGGGTTTTACCATGATGGCCGCTACAATAGCTCATTTTCCAGTGGGAATGCACTAATAATATTCCCAAACTTATTTAAATAACGTTCACGTCTTTCACTTCCAATAAAACATTCTAGCAATGCCTCTTAGATAACGTAACCCTCAATTACATAGATAAATAAAAATTTAACGACCATAATAAATGAACTATAAGTCAGGATCAGCGCTCATTTCAAGGTCCTTGGGCTGGGTTTTACCATGATGGCGCTACAATAGCTCATTTTCCAGTGGGAATGCAATAATAATATTCCCAAACTTATTTAAATAACGTTCACGTCTTTCACTTCCAATAAAACATTCTAGCAATGCCTCTTAGATAACGTAACCCTCAATTAAATAGATAAATAAAAATTGTAACGATCATAATAAATGAACTAAAAATCAGGATCAGCGCTCATTTCAAGGTCCTTGGTCTGGGTCTTACCATGATGGCCGCAATAGCTCATTTTCCAGTGGGAATACGCCAATAATGTTCCCAACCCTATAATGTTCAAGTCTTCCATTTCCAATAAAACATTCTACCAATGCCTCTTAGATAACGTAACCCTCAATTAAATAGATAAATAAAAATTTTAACGATCATAATAAATGAACTAAAAATCAGGATCAGCGCTCATTTCAAGGTCCTTGGGCTGGGTCTTACCATGATGGCCGCACCAATAGCTCATTTTCCAGTGGGAATACGCTAATAATATTCCCAAACCTATTTAAACAACGTTCACGTCTTTCACTTACAATAAAACATTCTAGCAATGCCTCTTAGATAACGTAACCCTCAATTAAATAGACGACTTTAAATCACATGGTAATAACCACTCTCTGGTTGGTTTCACAGCTTTGCTAACTATGCGTCAATCTTGTTTGGGGAAGACACTGCATATGCAGTTTGCCCGGTAATTATATACAATCACAGCGAGGTGCAAGATTCTTCCGGTAAAAACTGCACGTACTTGACGCATGCGCAGTAAGCCACATCGTATTTGAGGCCTGAGGAGAAAATAATGGATCGCTATCACACGTAATGTATTTGTACAGTCTGCTACGTGAATTTATTGAATGTATTGATAATTATTACCGAATGCGTGTGGGCATTGGATGGTTTATGTTTTGCATGGTTAAGTCGAGTTATGATTCTTACAGTTCCGCTAGAGAAACAATACTACCAACCTTCGACCGATGTATAATTTACGTTGCACAAATTTTCACTATAATTTTAATCGCTGCGCCGGACTGTACCCGTCAATTAATTAACTCTAATTTCACGGTGCCCGAAATGACGGTGCGGTAATATTTATTTAATTCGACGCGTGTTCGTTAACGCTATTACGTTTCTGGATACAAGCGAGTCACGGTAAAGTGTAGGCTGTATACAGGAAACAATGAACTTGGACAACAATGCATCAGCTGATCCAACGAGCCGATTATCTGATTGGTTGTCAGTTACGGATTGTTTATTACGAAATATTGTGGAGCAGTGGAAGTGCCAGCACTCGTAGAGGTTAGGTCAGGTCGAGGTCAACGTATAATATAATGACAAATAGTATAAACGATTTAACATTAACCGTTTGGGGTCTAAGTTTAACCTATTAGCAACGTGACAGAACGTATTTTCGCAATGAGCCTCGTTCAAGGCGCATTTGGTAAACAAGTTAATGTCAACAGGGTCATCATTAATTATGACGCCATTTTGTTAAATAATTTCGCCATTTTATGTGAACCGTTAAGTAAAATAACGACATTATCCAAACGTTGTATTGTCTTCGTGATAAAATACACGATGATCAAGATAGTCGAAAAGGTGTTACTAGAATGAGAGTTATAAGCGCTCGTTGCTGGCGGCATCTTGCGGCGAAGTGTTTAACTACAGTTAAATAGATAATAGTACTGTTTATTTTCTCAAACGTCTCCACACTACTGTCCCTGCAGCGTTCGTAGCGGCAGATAGTCCAATTACTTGGACTTTAGCCGCTGATATCGAGCACGCTTTTTATAATGCTCGCTGTACTTCTTGTCCGTTTATATTCAGTGGTTCCGATTATTGAAGTCATCCAATTAAAAGGTAAAAGATACGGACTCTAAACGAAAAAATACTAAACGAATATTCCAAGTTCATTCTTTCACGATGTTGAGTATAATGATCTGCCTTCCCTAGCTTCGTCAATTCTACTTTTGTTGACGCGTTTCGGAGAACCTCCATCTTCAAAAACCATATCTATACTCTATATCTATCTATAGAGTACAGATATAGTTTTTCAAGGTGATCTATCTATAGAGTATAGATATAGTTTTTGAAGATGGAGGTTCTCGGAAACGCGTCAACAAAAGTAGAATTGACGAAGCTAGGGAAGGCAGATCATTATACTCGACATAGTGAAAATAATCCTAGCAGAAAAGAAAAAGAAATTCATTCTTTCATTTGGTTATTTCGACACCGTTGTCGAATCGACATTCGCGTATCAGAAATGATTACAGTGTTCAGATTCGATAATTGTAACTTACCTAATTTTTTAAAAATCGTTTATACATTGTTACTTGAAAAGTTAAAAAGTATACCATAACATTAAAAATAATAAACAGTAAATTTTTTAGGTTAGGTTTGGATTTGAGTGGTTGAAATGATTATGCTCATGCGCAGATCGTTCATAGTCGGAATAATGTGCGGAATCAAATACCCACGTCTGGACTTGGTGATGTCGGGATGCGCAGAACTATTCTGCGCAGCTAGTACTGATTCCGAATTTCCGAGTCATTCTGAGTATCTGTCACTGCCTTTATATTAAATCTCTTCCTTATAAAATTAATTAACAATACAGATTACTCAGTTATTTGTCAAGATCAAACTGTGTTTGATATCTCATTTCAAAGCTCTGGAATGTGGTCTAGTATTTACGTTTTGTATAATGCTTTTTGCTTTTTTTCAACTAAAACCTTTAATCAATCTTAAATTAGCGGTAACTAGTGATAGTGCAAAAGTGAAGAAAACCAAATTAAAGGCAATCCAAAAATCTGTAATTTTGATCGGAATAAAATTTTCAGCGAAAACCTTTAATCAATCTTAAGTTAACGGTAACTATTGATAGTGCAAAAGTGGAAAAACCAAATTAAAGGCAATCCAAAAATCTGTAATTTTGATCGGAATAAAATTTTCAGCGAAAACCTTTAATCAATCTTAAGTTAACGGTAACTATTGATAGTGCAAAAGTGAAGAAACCAAATTAAAGGCAATTCAAAAATCTGTAATTTTGATCGGAATAAAATTTTCAGCGAAAACCTTTAATCAATCTTAAGTTAACGGTAACTATTGATAGTGCAAAAGTGAAGAAAACCAAATTAAAGACAATCCAAAAATCTGTAATTTTGATCGGAATAAAATTTTCAGCGAAAACCTTTAATCAATCTTAAGTTAACGGTAACTATTGATAGTGCAAAAGTGGAAAAACCAAATTAAAGGCAATCCAAAAATCTGTAATTTTGATCGGAATAAAATTTTCAGCGAAAACCTTTAATCAATCTTAAGTTAACGGTAACTATTGATAGTGCAAAAGTGGAAAAACCAAATTAAAGGCAATCCAAAAATCTGTAATTTTGATCGGAATAAAATTTTCAGCGAAACTAATACTTTACAAAATTTTTTTTAAAGGCAAAATTGTTGATTTTACACCCCCCCTTTTTCACTTCCTATAAAATGGTTCGATAGGGTCACATCGTACTTCACCATCCGGACTAATTAGTCTTACGAACAAAGATACTTTTCTGCGAAATTTGGTAATTCAAAGATCGTTTTTTTAAGAAAATTCGAGTCGCGATTTTGTACGCTATCAACTTTAAAGTGTTAATACTGACACAACAGCGAAAACAAAATTATTGAACCAAAAATAAAAATCAGTTTACGATAATTTACGATATAAAAAACTTGGCATTTTAATAAAACCACAAAAATTAAATAACGATTCATTTCGTGTACTTAAATCGGTCAAACGTCTTCGTAGTTTCCGTTGTGTAGTGGTTATCACGCGCCTCTCACACGCGCAAGGTCCCCGGTTCGATCCCGGGCGGAAACAGTAATTTACAATTATAATTTAATATGAGACTTTAACAAAAATATACTGCTGTATCGATACATGTTCTTCGCATCACGTGCTCCGCAAAGTCCAACATCAAAACCAGCCAAAAAACACGATACATGTTAACAAATTTAATATAATTTAATTACCTGTAATTTTGACAAGAACAAAATTTTTTGTACCTTTAATATTTACAGAGTTATAGATGAAAAAGCATATAAAAATCAATTTCGCTACTTTTAACTCCCCCCCCACATCCCCTAAATGGTCCGAAAGGATATTTTACAAAAGGCTGCTTAAAAATGAGACCATTTTGTTTTTTTACGGTGCGACCATCTTAAGTACTTTTTTCTTAACGTCCATACTTTATGTCAGTTAGACTAATGAGGACGAGGGATCAGTGTAAACAGTAAGGGGAAAGCAGCAGGAGCAACTGCGGCTCGAACCTTTGGGTGCGCAGTTGAATGACGCAGCACACTTACCGGTGCTTTACCGCATCGACCACCGAGCGAGCGGTCAAAATTCTCTATTTAATTGAACATTTTAATAGAAATTTTAAAATGTAGCATCGAGATTTTGTACGAATAATAAACATTCCCGAGTATGAGATAATGCTTTACAATTGTTCTGTTTTTGTTTCTAAATTGCAATAGTTTTTAAAAAAAGACGCTAGATAACGCCAGATGTAATTTTTAGTTAAATATTTAATTGACAAAAATCTGGTTAAAATAACATTAAAATCCGGCTGCGAGGTGTTGCTTTTGACACTTCGCCCACCGAGCCCCTCTTATGCATTGAACCGAAGAAGTTTATTCCAATAAATCTCGCGTCTAACGTAACGCACGAACAATCGATGAAATTGCGCAATTCGAAAACAACATTTCGCGTAACATATTGAGATGTTTTGCACGATTTGAAAGTTGGTAGCCTTGAAACGTTCCTATACGCAGACCGCAGTGTATCACGGTTCCCTATCGCGCCACACTTCCTACCTGCCGGGTGACAAGGTGTGTTGATTCATCTTCCCCTCGCGGACTCCAAGGCGACCCAGTTGTTTCTCGGATAGTTGCAGCGATTTCTGAGAACCGAGTTCACTAGTGACGTATCTGTCTATGGTATTTGTTTACAATATTGTGAGCCCACGCCTCGGACCTTTGGGTGTGTCCGTGTAAACAACGGAAAGCCATTTTGTTTTGCTCATACCAAATGACGCCGTGATACCGAACTGTGCAATTATGGCGTGATTTATTTATTGGGATTATTGCTCTTATTATTACGATACTAATTGCCTTCAGGAGCTGTGTTTGTTTGCCTTCTGAGATCTTTTTAGAGAATTGCTATTGAGCGGCCATCATGGTAATACCCAGACCAGAGAATTTGATATAAGCGCCGTTCTTGACATCTAGATCACTTTTTGAGGAGTTAAAAAAATGTATTGGTTGTGTGTGTGTGTGTGTGTGTGTGTGCGCGCGCGCGTTCGTGCGTGCGAGTGCGTGTGTGCATGTGTGTTTTTAGTGCGCTCACGTTTGCAATTTTAGTCCTATTTGATCCAAACTTGGCACTAAAATCGACCTTCGTAATAGCTTGAAGGAAAAGGAGGAAGCTATGGTGAGAGAGTGGGGACTCGACCTCTCACTTGCACATTTTTTCTCTCTGTCGCACTGGCGATTTAGTAGTTTGTTTTCTACGCGGCTGACCTATAGTAAGGTGACAGCAATACGGGATGAATAAGGAAGCTCAAGGTCACATAGTCTATGACTATGAGGCCTTTGCTATCAGAAGGCAAAATGTTGGACTCCCAGAATTCCGAAGGCCTCCAGCAAAATGAACTAGTCAGTGGACTGCTAAATCTCATTGAGGACACCAGTGAACTTGAATCCAAGGACTTACAGTCCAGCCTCTTAGTAAACGGCTTGACGAGAAATTCTTGCGCATGTAGGAGAATTCCCCTCCAGCTCCCTCCGACAGTCCAGTGACACAGAGTCTGCCAATCTGAGTCTACAAAGTGTTACTGCTCAGCGATAGTGCAGGAATAGGAGAGAACTATGGTGAGAGAGTGGAGACTCTACCTCTCACTCGCACATTTTCTCTCTGTCCCACTGGTATTCTTAGCATGCCGTTTTCTAAGCGGCTGACCTATAATTGTACAATAGATCCTTTGATCGCGGTGCAAGAGGCCATCAAGCTTCACAACATTAAAAAAATGATCTAATCTAACCACACAGATAGTCACAATTAATTATTTGCTCAAAAATCTGAATCACAAGCCAGAATTTTTCAAAATTTCTTCATCAGATTTTACTAAAATCTTGATCGCACGTGAATAACCATGACTCAAGTAAGCGTAGCGAAGTTGAAATGAAATAAAATTACTATAAACGATGGAAAAAGAACATGGCAGCGATCGTTAGAGGTAGCTAACGGGTTTTTTTCGATTAAATAAACCAGTTCCAACTGCAAAACTTTAGAAAACATTATTACTGTAGTAATTAAATTTTATGTTAAAAATCACATTTGTTGTTATATAAGTAAGTAATACCTGGAGAGTATCGTCTCGTACAAATTGTTACACCGTGTGTAAACTTTACAATACTTCTTCCGTTTGTTTTTGGCCGCACTGTTTTTTAGGTTATGTTTCCTGGCCTACTTGAGGATTGCGTGTCTGACCAACACGGGATTGTGTTTGGGCAGCGTCTGTTAATAATGTGACAGAGAAAAACAAGCGAGATAACGATAACCGTCGATCAATTAATTAAGGACGTGACCGTTCACTATCCCCGCGCCCTGTGATTGGTCGAACAGGGCAGACCCTCTCGTTGACGTCAGCAACAAACTTTGTAAACACCTTCCTTACTAAATATTAATAAATAACAATAACACGTCTGTTGGGCCCGTTTCCGAATTTACGATCAATGATAGCCAATTAGACACACACTCGTTATGATCAAGTAATACGTAACGTAATTTTATATACATAACGCGTTTTAAAATATTAATTTCTCGCCGGAAACAACGAACACCGCTGTATTGAAAATTTATCCGCCATTATATTCAGAAAATTAGATACCGTTAGCAAAACTTGCATGTTTTCAATGCCAAATTGTGATAAGTTAAAAAACGTTAGGCTATGCGTAAATTTATCGATCCATAATCGGATAGGTTAGGTTATGTAAACTTTGTTTAAAAATTGATATTATTAATTTTTAAGAAAAGAAGAAGAAAAACATCCAAATCGCCGCTATATCAGCTTTTCCTTAATTATTTTAACTTCTTGTTCTCCTCCTCCTTCTCTTTCTCCTAGTACTCCTACTTGTTATATTGTTGTTGATAATCTATTCTAAATCCTCCCCTTCTCCCCTCCTCTTTCTCTTTTTCCTACTCCTCCTTCTTCTTTCTTCTACTACTCCTACTTGTTATATTGTTGTTGTTGTTGTTGTTGTTGTAAATCTTCTTCTTTTAACTCTTCTTTTTGGTGTTGTTGCTCGTCATCATCATAAGCAGCAGCAACATCTTTTTTTTTCTTCTTCTACTTCTACTTCTTCTTCTTCTCCTCCTCCTCATTCTTTTTCTTTTTTCTCTTTTTTCTTTTTGTTTTGTTCATCTCTTTTTTCATTACGTTCTTGATTTTTCTTCTCTTATTGTTGTTGTCTTCTCTTATTGATCTTGCTCTTATTGTTGTGGTTCTTTTTTTCTTCTTGTTATTCTTGATTTTGATCTTCTTCGCGTCCTTCTTTTTCTTAGTCCTCTTTTTTTTCGTTGTTGTTGTTCATCATCGCCCACCATCTTCTCCTCCTCTTCTTCTTCTTTTTGTTCTTCTTCTTCTTCTTCTCCTCCTCCTCCTCCTCCTCCTCCTCCTCCTCCTCCTCCTCCTCCTCCTCCTCCTTCCTCCTCCTTCTTATTTTTTTTTCATTAAGTTTTGTGGTTGTTGCTGTTGTTCATCAACATCTTCTTAATTTTTTCCTCCTACTCTTTCTCTTCTTCTTCTCCTCCTCCTCCTCCTCCTCCAAATAAGTTTTATGACATGTTTCAAAGTTGCTGTAATGAGCACATCGAACAGTCCGATGACCTTCTGTAATAACGTAAGTAATTAAACCAAACGCGATACAAACTTAGGCGAAAGATGAGCTGTTTGATACTTTTCACTTGACAATAAACAGTGAATGGAAGTTACACCTAAAAGCGCTCATAATTGATATTCAACCATTTGAACAGTTAGTACTAAACAGACCACTGCATCTGCTCCTGGTATTGAAGTCAGTACACGCTGTACGTGTCAAATAATTAAAAACGTTTTCGCACTTTAAGAGCTCTTAAAGTTTATTTTCAACTCTGACGTGCTTATATTTAATTTTTACGGAAAGCACGTCATTCATGGCGGTACA
Organism: Callitettix versicolor; assembly: GCA_022606455.1. Lineage (NCBI taxonomy): Eukaryota > Metazoa > Arthropoda > Insecta > Hemiptera > Cercopidae > Callitettix > Callitettix versicolor. The sequence continues at coordinate 76,334,982 of CM040184.1, read as the reverse complement.
AAAATACCTTTTCAAAGTGGTGTAAAGTCGCTAAATAGAAAGAAACAGTTTCTAAAGTGACATAAACCAACCCAGTCCTCTACTTATAAACTTTTATGTTGAGAACACTTTTCATAGAGTATAAAAACTGCTTCAAAAGGAAGGTACGTATTACAGAGTCGTATATTCAAAAGTGTTTTCCTTACAAATTGGATTTTTCTTGAAACTTGTTTTTTAAAATTAATTCAGTTGAAATATTACCTAGAGCAAGCGTTTTATTTTAAATACTATTAAAAATGACAGCTAGTGTAAAGTTTTTGACATTAAAAAAACTTTGTTTTCTTATTTGTTGTTTTCTGTAAATAATAAAGTACAAAAGAAAAAAAAGCTTAACGAAACCACCGCAATAAAGTAATCATCTGTTTCTCCGTTATGTTATTTTTTTTCCTTCTTTCATTCTTTTCTTCTTCTTCCTCTTCTCTTATTCTTCTGCTCCTTTTTCTTCCACTTCTTCTTCTTCTTCTTCTTCTTCTTCTTCTTCTTCTCCTCCTCCTCCTCCTCGTTATTGTTATACTTATTTTTCTTCTTCTTATCATTATTCTCTTTCTTCTTCACCTTCTTCTTCTTCTTCACCTTATCCTTCTTTTTCTTCTTTTCTTCTTCTTCTTCTTCTCCCTTTCCTCCTTCTCCTTCTTCTTCTCCTTTTCCTCCTTCTCCTTCTTCTCCTTCTTCTCCTCCTCCTCCTCTTCTTCTTCCCCTTCTTCTTCACCTTATCCTTCTTCTTTTCTTCTTCTTCTTATTCTCCTCCTCCTCCTTCTTCTTCTTCTTCTCCTTCTTCTTCATCTTCTTCATCTTATCCGTCTTCTTCTTTTCTTCTTCTTCTCCTTTTCTCCTTCTCCTTCTCCTCCTCCTCCTCCTCCTTCTCCTCCTTCTTCTTCTTCTCCTTCTTCTTCTTCTTCTCCTTCTTCTTCATCTTATCCGTCTTCTTCCTTTTCTTCTTCTTCTCCTCCACCTTCCACTTTATCTTCTTCTCTTCCTCCTTCTTCTTCTTCCTCCTTCTTCTTTTCTTCTTCTTCTTTTCTCCTCCTCCCCCTCCTTCTTCTTCTTCTTCTTCTTCTCTTCCTCCTCCTCCTTCTTCTTCTCCTCCTCCTCCTCCTCATTCTCCTCCTTCTTCTTCTTCTTCTTTCTCTTCCTCCTCTCCCTCTTCTTCTTCTTTTTCTAAATATCTGCGAATTAATTAACAATCAAACACAAATTTTAAATCTTTTAGGCCTACTCTAATTACTTTCAGCGACAGAAAACATTTATAAATGAAAAGGTGTCGAAGGAGGGGTGATCTTAGTTCCTTTGCATAAAAAAATAGGTTAACTGTAATCTCCATTAAATTGTTACGATCCTGTTTGACTAAATGGAATTGGTAACAAATCCTTAAGGCTGGCAGATCGGAGAAAGAAGTAATGACAGCGAAAGATATTAAGTCACATAAACAGCTGTGTAACAGATCTTGCAGGTATAAAACACTTAATGTGTACCTTTGCCATGTTTATTTTTGCTATGTTGTTTTCCAAAAGAATAAAAAAATGTCAGTCGATTAATTTGAAACTTACCTTGAAAATTTTGTTCCGACTACAGTAAGTTTGTATGTTTGCGAGAGGAACTTTTGTTTTTAAAAAGCTAGTTATTGTTAACGGTAAAATACGATAATTGTTTTAGCAAATTAAGTCAGATTATTGTACAAAAACTTTAAATTCCCACCGCCACTCTGCGCCATTAGGATACTGTATACATACAACTAACATTTTACACGAAAAAATCATACAGTGGCGTTGTTGTCGGTTGATCGATTCATTTGCTACTAAAGCTCGTCTGTTTCAAACAGGCAAAAGAAATATCGAGGTGGCATATAAATGTTCCTATTGAGATCTGTCTGTTCGTTTCGCAGTAGACAGCTGACTGAATTGGCATTTTAACGTAACAAACGCACATTGACTTTGACAGGAATTTGTTTAACGTCGGATTTGACTGTTCCGATGCATAAAATGAAAAAATACTCTTTGTGAGATGCGTGACAATCGGTTTGCTTTCTGAAGCTCGTGAAAATACCCCGTATAAAAATAAAAAAGCATTTTTGAGTGGCTGCCATTTTGTTCTGAATAAACGTACGGCAGTTTTAAGGTAGCCTAAAACGTGCTAACGAATAATTGTATTTTTGTTAAATATAAAAGTTTTCTTTGAAATCTGTCAAGCCGTGTCCCAGTGAAAAGCGGACAATAGGCCTTTCAACGTAACAGACACACCAGACATTTAGAGTGCCCGCAATTTCGTTTCAAACGGGCGCACGACGATCTGACAATGTCTAAGACTTAATCACAGCAAAAATAACAACAGAAAAGTTTAATTTAAATCCCTTTAAGCCGTACTCCCGTAAAAATAGGACAAATAGTGTAAAAACCAAGAATTTACGTCGTCTTGCAAAATTTCAACTTAGCAGGCATTGACACTCTGGAGATCCAGTGATCAGTGAGAAGGCGTGTTTGGCTTTTATATAGTCGTTGAATGCAAACGCACTAGAAGTACAACAACTATTATAAAAAGCATGTTCGATATTAGCGACTGAAGTTCAAGTAATTGGACTATCTGCCGCTACGAACGCTGTAAGCAGCAAGAAGAGAGAGTGGAAACGTTTGAGAAAAATAGTATTAGCTATTTAACTTTAATTCAACACTGCAGCAATACGCCAACAGCATCGTGCGCTCACAAAGCTTTCTTAAGGGTTATCAGTTTAGTACGTTTATATTTAATGATATATTATTGATATTGATAATGAAACAGGCTAACAGTGTTTTATAAGAGTGGCAGTGTCAAGATATTGTACACTGTAGTAGAAGCACTGAAGACGAATTTGGAAAAGAATTAAAAGATGTTGGAAGACAATAAGAGTTCTGTACTATTGTAAGTAATATCCAGTTTTATCTTTTGTTTCTTTCTCTTCTTCTCCCTCTTCTTCTTCCCTTTCTTCTTCTTCTTTCTTTTCTTTCTCTTCTTTCCCCTCCTTTTCTTATTCTTCCTTTTATTATTCTCTTCTTCCTCCTCTTATTCTTTCTTTCTTCTTCTCCCTCATCTTCTTTTTCTTTTCACCTTCCTCTTCTTCTTCTTCATCCTTTCTTTTTCCTCTTTTTCTTCATTATCTTCTTCTTTCTCTTCTCATTCTCTTCTTCTTCCTTATTTTCTTCTGCCCCCAGGGGGTACAGACTAGCTGCACCTATTGAAAGGATTTAGACATCCCTCACGGTACCCGAGTCTAACACACACACTTACGACTTTTTACACTTTACACTCACACTTACATTTAGGGAGGCGATAATAGCCGCAATGTGCTTTTCGCCTTAAAATTTAAAAAAACTTATTTTCCTCTTCCTTATCTGCTTCTCTTCTTTCTCCTCTTGTTCTTCCCTTTCTTCTTTTTTCTTCTTCCTCATCTTCTACTTCTTTCTATTATTCCTCTCTTCTTCTTCCTCTTCTCTTCTTCCTTTTCTTTTCCTCCCTCTTCTTTTTCCTCTTCTTCTACCTCTTCTTCTTCTTCTTCTTCTTCTTGCCTGCCTTTACGTTGTTCGCAGTGTCTTTATGGCAGCAATTCGAATTCAGCAACAAAAATACGCACATATTTTTATAATAAACGATCGCAATGTTGTAAGTTTGGAAATTTTATTATTGCCTTCGCTGCCCATATATTCAATTTCCAGCATCGTAATGAAAAGATGGGGCATTGTGAATATTACGGCTCTCTCTCTCTCTCTCTCTCTCTCTCTCTCTCTCTCTCTCTCTCTCTCTCTCTCGACGAACGTGAACTTAATGTAAAACTGAGAGCAAAGAGAAAGAGAGGAGCGCAGTTAATGAAAGTAACACGAAGCCCAAACCGTCCAAGTAATGAAAAAACTCATCCCCTCTCGTAAAAACATAAAACTTTCCTCTTATTCTAAAATTAAAATTTTCTATTTATAAAAAGATACAAGGAGGAGCGCGCGGCCCGCTTATTGTTTAATATTGGAGACGTAACCCTTCTCGTAAATTTAATAGCTTTAAGCTTCTGCCAAACTTTTCCCTTTTGTTTTCAGGTTCCCGAATGGGGTGCAAACTGTTACAAGTTCTTCGCCGAAGAATAAAGAATATCGGTTCCCATTCAATTTGTCGTGGCACTCTTACATCGGCGGATACAACGCGAAGCAATATTCTTTCTTTACAAATATTCGGGGTGTGTTTAACTCGAAACACGTGAATAAGGGTTTCTATAACTTGAGCAACTGCGAATAATTTGTTGGTGAAAATTGAGAGCGCCGTTGCTGAGTCGTTAGGACGGTGCGCAACCCTGGTGTAGGTTCGAATCCAATTATTTCTGCTGGATTTTCAATGCCTTAGCGTAAAATCATTGAGAAATTCGTGGAATTTTGTTGGCCTGAAAAGAGAAAGTTACAATACATATTTCTACTATAGGTATGGGAAGGTAGACACATTTTGCCGCTATAGAGAGATTTCCGTTGTAAGAGATCTGCAATAGAGAGATTTTACTGTATTTGTTTGATTTCTTGTCCTAACAAATTCTGGTACGGTCATTTCTCTTTTATATCGTTCGTTTCACGAAGTGCTGATATTTTTACAGCTGATCGTAGGCCTACGCAATTCTACCGCTTCGGCTGACAATAACTCAAGGCTCATCTTCCATTGGACACTGTACACAACGACGCCTACAACTAATGGAGCAGACGTTATCAGTCGTGTTCAGGGTAAAAACCACTGATTTGTTTGTAGAGAGGCAGAGGGGGGGGTCGTAAAACTGTCAGTGTGTACCACGACTTCGGGAGCTGCTGCCTGACAGACAACAAATTACCCGTCTCTCAAAAACTAAAACACTGTTTGTGTCCCGTTCGAAGTGTAATTGTTGTGACAAACGCGAAAAGCGCCATTGTTGTGCAGAGCATTTCTGTACCGCCCCACGTCGTTTAGAGAGTAAAAACGTGTTTTCAAAATCTAGTGCCTTGTGTAGACTGATTTCGTAAAAAAACTTGTTTTAAAACACGGCGTATGTTTTGTATTCTATTCTCCTAATAAAGTTTTGGAATACACCCCCTAAAAAAAAGCTATGTTCGCTCATTGTATACTGTCTTCGAAAATTATTGCCTTTAATAAATGACTAATTATTTTATTCACTACTTAGTATTATCTTTACTTAGTACCGATCTTGTCTAGTAAGTACGATAAACACGCGATACGAGTACGATAAATATTCATGTAAATTGTTTTTACTGTTTATTAGGACGTTTGCCGTCATTTGTGTATTAAAAAACAATGCACGACGTTTCGAGTGTCAAAATATTAAAAATTAGGAAACCAGAAAGAAAACTCTGATCAGGAAACCATAAGTTGCCGAGAAAACGAAACGAAAACGCTAAGCTCTAAACAACTGACTGATGTCCAGTCATGCCAACATCGGCTGGAGGGGGCCTACCTGTTCAAGGTTGTTAACACTTGTTCCTTCTCTCTAGTAATGACCTTTTCTAACTGTTATTAGGCAAACATAACTCACTTATTAGGATTTAAGTTAGGCATTTGAGAACGAGAATTAATCTACACTCTCGAAACGTCGTGTATTGTCTTTATAATTTAGTGATAAACATTAATTGTAACATAAATATTCTAGCATTAGGTAACGGAATGTCTGTTTGGAATGAATTCCAAGCAATGTGACGTTTTGCACATTTCCATTGTTGTATTGTTTGCTGTATGGATGATTCCTTAGTAATTAATTACAGTTTTTACCTATCATATTGCAAATGAGAGACTGAATAATCGAAGACTGAATAATGAGAGAGACTGAATAATGAGAGAGACTGAATAAGCAAAAGAGAGACTGAATAAGCAAAAGAGAGACTGAATAATGAGAGAGACTGAATAAGCAAAAGAGAGACTGAATAATGAGAGAGACTGAAGAGAGACTGAATAAGCAAAAGAGAGACTGAATAATGAGAGAGACTGAAGAGAGACTGACTGAATAATGAGAGAGACTGAATAATGAGAGAGACTGAAGAGAGACTGAATAAGCAAAAGAGAGACTGAATAATGAGAGAGACTGAAGAGAGACTGAATAAGCAAAAGAGAGACTGAATAATGAGAGAGACTGAATAATGAGAGAGACTGAAGAGAGACTGAATAAGCAAAAGAGAGACTGAATAATGAGAGAGACTGAAGAGAGAATGAGAGAGACTGAATAATGAGAGAGACTGAATAAGCAAAAGAGAGAGAGAGACTGAAGAGAGACTGAATAAGAGAGAGACTGAATAATGAGAGAACTGAAGAGAGACTGAATAAGCAAAAAGAGAGACTGAATAATGAGAGAGACTGAAGAGAGACTGAATAAGCAAAAGAGAGAGAATGAAGAATGAAGAGAGACTGAATAAAGAGAGACTGAATAATGAGAGAGACTGAAGAGAGACTGAATAAAAAGAGAGACTGAATAATGAGAGAGACTGAATAAGAAAGAGAGACTGAATAAAGAGAGACTGAAGAGACTGCAAAAGAGAGAGACTGAATAATGAGAGAGACTGAAGAGAGACTGAATAAGCAAAAGAGAGACTGAATAATGAGAGAGACTGAAGAGAGACTGAATAAGCAAAGAGAGACTGAATAATAGAGAGAATATGAGAGAGAGAGACTGAATAAGCAAAAGAGACTGAACTGAATAATGAGAGAGACTGAGAGACTGAATAATGAGAGAGACTGAATAATGAGAGAGACTGAAGAGAGACTGAATAAGCAAAAGAGAGACTGAATAATGAGAGAGACTGAAGAGAGACTGAATAAGCAAAAGAGAGACTGAATAATGAGAGAGACTGAAAGAAGAAAATGAGAGAGACTGAATAAACTGAAAAGAGAGACTGAATAATGAGAGAGAACTGAAGAGAGACTGAATAAGCAAAAGAGAGACTGAATAATGAGAGAAGAGAGACTGAATAAGCAAAAGAGAGACTGAATAGCAAGAGAGAGACTGAATAAGCA
>CM040184.1:76270453-76320453 GCA_022606455.1 Callitettix versicolor | reverse complement strand
CTGAAAATACGAATATTAACCTTTTAATCAGCGTTAAAAATCTGTATATATTAGCATTTCAAACTTTTGTATTAGAGCTCACTGAAAATACGAATATTAACCTTTTAATTTAATCATATTAGCGTTCAAAAAAATCTGTACGAATATTAACCTTTTAATTAGAAGCATTTCAAACTTTTGTATTAGAGCCCACTGAAAATACGAATATTAACCTTTTAATCAGCGTTAAAAATCTGTATATATTAGCATTTCAAACTTTTGTATTAGAGAGCTCACTGAAAATACGAATATTAACCTTTTTTAATCAGCTTTTAATCAGCGTTAAAAATCTGTACATATTAGCATTTCAAACTTTTTTTGTATTAGAGCCCACTGAAAATAATATTAATTTCCTTTTTTTTAATCAGCGTTAAAAATCTGTACATATTAGCATTTCAAACTTTTGTATTAGAGCCCACTGAAAATACGAATATTAACCTTTTAATCAGCGTTAAAAATCTGTACATATTAGCATTTCAAACTTTTGTATTAGAGCCCACTGAAAATACGAATATTAACCTTTTAATCAGCGTTAAAAATCTGTACATATTAGCATTTCAAACTTTTGTATTAGAGCCCACTGAAAATACGAATATTAACCTTTTAATCAGCGTTAAAAATCTGTATATATTAGCATTTCAAACTTTTGTATTAGAGCCTACTGAAAATACGAATATGAACCTTGACCGCCATCTGATTTTAATTTCCTTAATTTCAACAAATTTTGAAAATTCAAAACGCTAATTTTATGCAGTTTTTAACGCTGATTACGACGGTGAAATCGGATTTTTAATATTTCAAAATTTGAAATGGCCGCAATTATGAAAATGTTGACGAATTTCACGGGTTAATGAACTTGTCAAAGCTGTTGCCTTAATCGATAAAAGTTTGAACCAAATCGGACAGAAATTGCGACCGTGAGCGTACTAACACCGCCACACACGTGCGTGCGCACGTGAGTGGTTAAAAACCACTCAAAAAAAATGATCTAGATGTCAGGATCGACGCTTAATTCAAAGCCCCGGGTCTGGGTTTTACCAAGATGACCGCTCCGATAGTTCATTTTCCAATGGAAATTTGCTGGAAAATGCCTTTTATTTGGATATCTTCGCAAATACACAGTGAATTTCTAACCACCCCTTAAAAATATCATCACTGTTCTGAATCGGTGCTCAGTTCCATGCCCGGGACTGGGTCTGACCAAGATGGCCGACCAATAGAACGTTTTGCAACGATAATTCGCAGTGTCGACAACGCATTGAAACAAATGTTTTCGTCAACAGATGGCGTTACCAAATCAGGGCGCAGGTTAGGCAAAATTGATACACCCCTGTAGTTATACACGTAGATATAGCCTGCTATTTAGACCTCTTGACGTTTTTGCAGGGGTCGTTAAAATGTGTGTGTGTGTGTGTGTGTGTGTGTGTGTGTGTGTGTGTGTGTGTGTGTGTGTGTGTGTGTGTGTGTGTGTGTGTGTGTGTGTGTGTGTGTGTGTGTGTGTGTGTGTGTGTGTGTGTGTGTGTGTGTGTGTGTGTGTGTGTGTGTGTGTGTGTGTGTGTGTTACGTGTGTTAGCGTGTGTGTGTTGGTACGTGTGTTAGTGTGTGTCTGTAGTGTGTGTGTGTGTGTGTGTGTGTGTGTGCGTGCGCGCGCGCGTGTGCGCGTGCGTGTGTGTTACGCGTGTGTGTGTGTGTGTGTTACGTGTGTTAGCGTGTGTGTGTGTGTGTGTGTGGTACGTGTGTTAGTGTGTGTCTGTAGTGTCTGAGTGTGTGTGAGTGTGTGCGCGCGCGCGTGTGTTCACAATTTTGGTTAGATCTGGTTCAAACATGACCCCAAAAATCGATTTTGTTAATAGATTGGACGAGTTCGTTAACCAGCAAAAATTGTTCAACAATTTAAAAAATGGCGGAAATTTCAAATCTTTAAAGATACATAACTTTTTGTCTTGTATTTTTCTTTTAATCGGCATTTTGAATTTTGCACAATCTTTTGAGATTAAGGAAATATTTTTGATTTTTTCCGGAGTGATTTGTAAGTTTAAAGTGATTAAAAGTTTAAATCCTCAGCATACGAAGATTTTAATGCTGATTACGATGGTGAAATCAGAATTCCAAAAGCGGTAAGTTGAAGAAAATACTTTTTGAAATTCCCTTCAATCACGTCAGCGAAACAGATGCGTGCCATGTTTACTTTACTTTATCGGTAATGTTGTTCGGTAGTTTTGACAATTATATGCCTAACGTTGCACAAGAGATGAAACGGGCTAAAAAAATTGACTATTTACGTTTTTTCGTAAAAATTTATTCTATTAGCTATTTTCGTTTAAAATGTTTAAATGGCCGCCATTTTGAAACGGATTATCGAAACAAGATGTAGCTTTTCAAAATAGGTTTTTACATCGATAAGCAATGCAAAATTTCAACTCAATCGGTTGAGCCGTTATAGAGTTTATGAGACATAAATTATTTATTTAAAAAAAAACAAAATGGCGGATAACTGGTAAAATTACCGTTTCCGGATAATTTACAAGATATTTACAGGAACGTTTTTTTTTTATTTTGGCCCGTACAACCACGCCGTGAATTATCTCAGCGCATTACAGAAACACCCTGTATAATAAAAAAAAGATTTACTGATTAAAACCCCTTTCGACTGTTTAAATTTGTTCCTATACCCCCCACCGTAATTTTCACAATAATAACTAATTACCGGTCAGCTATCAAAACGGTATTTTTTTTAATCGTCTTTATTTACGACCAATTAATTCCGAAACAACCCAATTTGAACTGTTTTACGCCCAATTTAATCCGACCTACGTATAAATGGGTCCGAAGGCCCACGTTAATATTTAAACACGTTTAGAACCATAATTAAATTTTTAATCGCTATTCCTGATGAATTACTTTTATTTAACAGTCAAAGTGCGTTGACTTCGATGCTTGTAGTGGTGGGACGCTACAGCCTACAGTGTATGCGCCTAACTGCTCATTACTTCGTAATATAAATTCAATTTTGCAAAAACATTGCACAAACTTTTTCATAATTAATTTTGTTATGTTGTTTTCATGAACTGATCATTAACAATTATTTTTTTCAAACAAAATCTGTCATTACCAAAAATAAAAATCGTGTATCATGTTTTCTCTTTATTTTTATTTTAATTACGATAATTCGTTCGAAAGCACTATAAATTAACATAGATAGTTTTAGCAACATAACCTAAAACGTATCATAGCCTATCAGCTGTTCAATGAAATCAGCTGATCGTTACGAATTAATATAAAACAACTATCTTTTAATACAACTACAAAAATTAAATTTACTATTCATTTTCATATATTTACATCGGTCAAACTTCTTCGTAGTTTCCGTAGTGTAGTGGTCATAATGTACGCCTCGGGCGCGTGGTCATCGGTTCGATCCCGGGCGGAAACACAAACAACTTTTAATTATAATTAATTTAATATGTGACTTGAGATGCGCAAAATATACTATTATGTATGAATATACAAGAAGAAACAAACTTTGGGGAACGTACAGAAGTGGAGCTTGGGAGTGAGAACTTGGGAAAAGAGGAAACTGGGTTGCAATCAATCCTGTAGGACCCACTAGCGATGAATCGCAGCAGGCTGTGGAAATGCTGGATGGACGCACCCAACCTGCGATAGAAGGAGGAACAAACTCTTGGAATTCGCCGAAGTGACGCTGGAGAGTGAGAGGAAACTGGGGTTGCAATCAATCCTGTAGGACCCACCAGCGGTGAATCGCAGCAGACTGTGGGAATGCTGGATCGACGCACCCAACCTGCGATAGAACAAATGAGACATGAGATCAAACATCTCAAAATCAAAAAAACCTCTTGAAAAGTGGGCTGCAGATGGATTTCCAATGAATCCTGGAAAGAGGAAACCAATAATTATTCAATCCACTAATTGTCTTTCTCCTCAAATCTAACAGCTTGAATTCTGATGGGAGTATAACAAAGGTTGAAGGAGCAGATGAGAAACTGTACTCACTGACAGGAGTGTTGGTTAGAGATGATTTCCAGATGGCGAAAATGATCTCGAAACCCATCGGCGAGTATCCAACAGATGAAGATCCTTAGCTGAGGGCAACTGAGGATACCACTAGGCAACTGTGGTCTGAGGATAGGAATGTATCACGGAGAAGCAATGTGTAGGAAGTACGAGGAAACTGCTGACCATATAATATATCATTGTGAGCAGGAGACAAAAAAGTGCTTGGCTTTCAGGACCATGCGGACCCCTAGCAGAATAAGGCAGTTTTTGGACTGTTGAAACTTACACCAATCTGTTGAACTAGTGACCAAGAGGCAGAGTCCCCGCAGGGGTTGCAGACTAGCTGAACCTATTGAGAGGATTTAGACGTTCCTCGCGGTACCCGAGTCTAACAGACACTCACACTTACGACTTTAACACTTTACACTCACACTTATATTTAGGTAGACAATAATAGCCTCAATGTGCTTTTCGCCTTAAAATTTAAAAAAATTAAAAAAGAAGGCTGAGTTGTACAATAAGTGCCTCGGGGTTATACTTTCTTTACTTTTAGTTAATCTACTCTAACCTAAACAAAAGGAACTAGACAATTCCAACAATAAAGGGTACAAAATCAGTAATAACGTCTTGCCCAAATCGATGATCCTAAAATCATGAAATATAGAACAATATAGTCTGTTTCCCTTAAATTATAAGAATCTACTACGAAAGGGTTTTTAAAAATTACACGCTCGAAGCAAGAAAAGCTAAAATTTTCAACTGATTTTCAGAACTAATCAAAGTTTCACTATTGATAGCCTTTTTATCACGTGACTTATGTTTGCAAAACTTCTGAATTTAAATTATCGTTAGGCCACCGTTTGTACAACTTGATCATTGTTTATTCTTTTCTTACGTATGCTAATTCAACCGAACCTAACCCCAAAGATAAACCTATACACTCCCATTGTTGAACCATATTAACATTAAAAAAATTAATGTCAAGTTGTTTCAGAGAAGGGCTTGTCAATTCCAAAGCCACGAAGCCGGAGCCCACGCTGCTTATAGACAATTCAGACACGTGTATACGGGGGGGGGCGCTTTTGTAAACAAATCGTGAAGGTCTTGGCCACGCCCGCGTTTTGTCCTCATCCTCGCCTCTGTAATTGTTTTTGTTTCTATATTGTTGCCGGATGTACCATATTGTTTCGCGTGCCAAATTATTCCACAAGTGTTCCTTTAACGGTTTATTTTGAAAAACGTGACACGTTTTCGCTTCCGATTGCCAAGAACCGACGCACGCGCAATAAACATTGGCAGAGATAATTTTATTATATTCCTAATTTTAAAATCCACTTCGCTCACTTATATTGGAAAAACAAGCTTGAAATACTGGCTGTAGGAGATTTAATGATTAATTGTGAGAACTTCACTCGCGTCATCTGTGATTATAGATTAAATAAACATTTGCGACACATTTTTCATGTAGTACGCGTGCACTGTTATGGAAATGGAGGACGAAAAAGAAATAAAGATTAAATTCGTTTGCTCGTTTCCGTTTCATATTTCCGTTACATTAAAAAGGTTCGCGACACTTATTTTCTACTCACTCCTCTCGCCAATGCTAACATTAAAAGCTTCGCATCAAAATACTTTTGGTAATCCGTTTGCTCGTTTCCGTTTCATATTTCCGTTACATTAAAAAGGTTCGCGACACTTATTTTCTACTCACTCCTCTCGCCAAATCTAACATTAAAAGCTTCGCATCAAAATACTTTTGGTAATCCGTTTGCTCGTTTCCGTTTCATATTTCCGTTACATTAAAAGGTTCGCGACAGTTATTTTCTACTCACTCTTATCGCCAAAGCTAACATTAAAAGCTTCGCATCAAAATACTTTTGGTCCGTTTGCTCGTTTCCGTTACATTAAAAAGGTTCGCGGCACTTATTTTCTACTCACTCCTCTCGCCAATGCTAACATTAAAAGCTTCGCATCAAAATACTTTTGGTAATCCGTTTCCTCTTTTCCGTTACATTAGAAAGGTTCGCGACACTTATTTTCTATTCACTCCTCTCGCCAAATCTAACATTAAAAGCTTCGCATCAAAATACTTTTGGTAATCCATTCGCTCGTTTCCGTTTCATATTTCCGTTACATTAAAAAAGTTCGGGATATTTTTTTCTACTCACTCCTCTCGCCAAAGCTAACATTAAAAGCTTCGCATCAAAATACTTTTGGTAATCCATTCGCTCGTTTCCGTTTCACATTTCCGTTACATTAAAAAGGCTCGCGACACTTACTTTCTACTCACTCCTCTCGCCAAAGCTAACATTAAAAGCTTCGCATCAAAATACTTTTGGTAATCCATTCGCTCGTTTCCGTTTCACATTTCCGTTACATTAAAAAGGCTCGCGAAACTTACTTTCTACTCACTCCTCTCGCCAAAGCTAACATTAAAAGCTTAGCATCAAAATACTTTTGGTAATCCATTCGCTCGTTTCCGTTTCATATTTCCGTTACATTAAAAAAGTTCGGGATATTTTTTTCTACTCACTCCTCTCGCCAAAGCTAACATTAAAAGCTTTGCATCAAAATACTTTTGGTAATCCGTTTGCTCGTTTCCGTTTCATATTTCCGTTCCATTAAAAGGTTCGCGACAGTTATTTTCTACTCACTCATCTCGCCAAAGCTAACATTAAAAGCTTCGCATCAAAATACTTTTGGTAATCCGTTTGCTCGTTTCCGTTACATTAAAAAGGTTCGGGACACTTATTTTCTACTCACTCCTCTCGCCAAAGCTAACATTAAAAGCTTCGCATCAAAATACTTTTGGTAATCCGTTTGCTCTTTTCCGTTTCATATTTCCGTTACATTCAAAAGGTTCGGGACACTTATTTTCTACTCACTCCTCTCGCCAAAGCTAACATTAAAAGCTTCGCATCAAAATACTTTTGGTAATCCGTTTGCTCGTTTCCGTTTCATATTTCCGTTACATTAAAAGGTTCGCGACAGTTATTTTCTACTCACTCCTCTCGCCAAAGCTAACATTAAAAGCTTCGCATCAAAATACTTTTGGTAATCCGTTTGCTCGTTTCCGTTACATTAAAAAGGTTCGGGACACTTATTTTCTACTCACTCCTCTCGCCAAAGCTAACATTAAAAGCTTCACATCAAAATACTTTTGGTAATCCGTTTGCTCGTTTCCGTTACATTAAAAAGGTTCGGGACACTTATTTTCTACTGACTCCTCTCGCCAAAGCTAACATTAAAAGCTTCGCATCAAAATACTTTTGGTAATCCGTTTGCTCGTTTCCGTTACATTAAAAAGGTTCGGGACACTTATTTTCTACTCACTCATCTCGCCAAAGCTAACATTAAAAGCTTCGCATCAAAATACTTTTGGTAATCCATTCGCTCGTTTCGTTTCACATTTCCGTTACATTAAAAAGGCTCGCGAAACTTACTTTCTACTCACTCCTCTCTCCAAAGCTAACATTAAAAGCTTAGCATCAAAATACTTTTGGTAATCCATTCGCTCGTTTCCGTTTCACATTTCCGTTACATTAAAAAGGTTCGCGACACTTATTTTCTACTCACTCCTCTCGTCAAAGCTAACATTAAAAGCTTCGCATCAAAATACTTTTGGTAATCCGTTTGCTCGTTTCCGTTACATTAAAAAGGTTCGGGACACTTATTTTCTACTCACTCCTCTCGCCAAAGCTAACATTAAAAGCTTCGCATCAAAATACTTTTGGTAATCCGTTTGCTCTTTTCCGTTTCATATTTCCGTTACATTCAAAAGGTTCGGGACACTTATTTTCTACTCACTCCTCTCGCCAAAGCTAACATTAAAAGCTTCGCATCAAAATACTTTTGGTAATCCGTTTGCTCGTTTCCGTTTCATATTTCCGTTACATTAAAAGGTTCGCGACAGTTATTTTCTACTCACTCCTCTCGCCAAAGCTAACATTAAAAGCTTCGCATCAAAATACTTTTGGTAATCCGTTTGCTCGTTTCCGTTACATTAAAAAGGTTCGGGACACTTATTTTCTACTCACTCCTCTCGCCAAAGCTAACATTAAAAGCTTCACATCAAAATACTTTTGGTAATCCGTTTGCTCGTTTCCGTTACATTAAAAAGGTTCGGGACACTTATTTTCTACTGACTCCTCTCGCCAAAGCTAACATTAAAAGCTTCGCATCAAAATACTTTTGGTAATCCGTTTGCTCGTTTCCGTTACATTAAAAAGGTTCGGGACACTTATTTTCTACTCACTCATCTCGCCAAAGCTAACATTAAAAGCTTCGCATCAAAATACTTTTGGTAATCCATTCGCTCGTTTCCGTTTCACATTTCCGTTACATTAAAAAGGCTCGCGAAACTTACTTTCTACTCACTCCTCTCTCCAAAGCTAACATTAAAAGCTTAGCATCAAAATACTTTTGGTAATCCATTCGCTCGTTTCCGTTTCACATTTCCGTTACATTAAAAAGGTTCGCGACACTTATTTTCTACTCACTCCTCTCGTCAAAGCTAACATTAAAAGCTTCGCATCAAAATACTTTTGGTAATCCGTTTGCTCGTTTCCGTTACATTAAAAAGGTTCGGGACACTTATTTTCTATTCACTTCTCTCGCCAAAGCTAACATTAAAAGCTTCGCATCAAAATACTTTTGGTAATCCGTTTGCTTGTTTCCGTTTCATATTTCCGTTACATTAAAAAGGTTCGGGACACTCCTCTCGCCAAAGCTAACACTAAAAGCTTCGCGTCAAAATACTTTTGGCAATCCCTTCCATCACGTCAGCGAGACAGCTGCGTGCCGCTATTATATTAGTTTCGCGGAATTCTAAATTTCCCCGAAGCCTAATGGCGTTTTTTCTTCACAGGCATGAAGGAAATTTGTATTTTCCACAGGGCTTACAGTACAAAAACGCTAAGTTTGTTGATTGAAGCGGCTTAATTAAAAATTATTTTAACTTTTCACAGTGAAAATGAGATTTCAGGATTTCAGTTTGAAATTGGAAAGTTTTAATGGTTGTCAAAAACAATTTTGCACGTCGCTAATTCCGTTGGCCGGCCGACAGCCGCCGCAACCGTTGAGCAAGTTTTAATTGTACAGAAGCGAGGTGGAAAGTTGGGCTTACATCAAAAGTAACTGGAACCTTTGAGAGAGATTTTTTTTTCTAAAAAAAGTTAACCATTATTTTGTTTTAAAACCAATTGAAAACCAGTCTTGATTTTATATTGAAGAAATTATTGGTGAATTTCAATTTGAAAATGAGCTACTGAAGCTGTCATCGTGGTAAAACCCAGACCCCGAACCTAGAAATGAGCGCCGATCCTGAATTTTCTTCACTGTAGATCAGTTTTTGAAGGTTTGTTAAACATTACATATATCAAGGCTGTTGATGTGGCTACAGCATCGGTCAATCTGCTGTGACTCATTTTTTTTTTTTTTTTTTTTTTTTTAAGTCCGACTATTGTGCACACTTGGGCTAATGCAGACATTGGGATGATTTATAACGTATGAAAATGCCAAACACTGGCCTGGAATCGAACCCGGATCCTCAGGGTGAAAACCCAGTACGCTATCAACTAGGCCACCGAGGCGGCTCATTTATTTTAAATAAATGATTTTCAACTGCTGCGTCTCAAAACTGCGTACCTCAAGGTAGTAGGTTCGATACCCAGATGATCCTATTGCTTTACCCTTATCCTTACAGATCCCTGATCCTCATTAATCCGACTGACATAAAGTACTTTAAGCAAAAATAAAAAGTGTATGTAAAAACAGTTTCAAAATGGAAGCCTTTTCGAATCTTTGAAAATGCATAACTAGTGTCTTAAATAGTTTTTTAAAAACAAACAGTGTTAAAAACTGCTTTTTGAATTTTCACCAATCGGTTAAAACAAAACAGTGAATCTGAATTCACTCAGGGTTCATTTTCGTGGTTAAAATCTAATTTGAAAGTTTAAAATGCCAATGTGTGGAGATTGTAAAATTGATTACGATGGTGTAATCAGCATTTTTTTTAAAACGGTGTAAATTAGTTCGGGAAATTCGCTTCTATCACGTCAGAGAGACGGACGTTGCATATATTTTTTATTTCCTCCAAAAAAAATTAATAAACATAGATAACGAAATAGATAAATATTTCGAGGTTACGTGATTTGATAGTTCCTAACACTACCTAAGTGTCTGGTTGTGAAAGTAAGCCTTAGGAGTTCAGTAGAAGAATGGTTCTCTAACTGAGTTTGAAGAATCAACTTAGCTACTTCATCTGAAGATCTTCAAGGTTCTGGAAGACAAACACCCTTCTCCTTCTGCTGGCAAACGTTTCGCAATCATAGATTATATCATCTACAGTTTCCTTGTCCGCCTCGTATATCCTGCGCATAGTCACTCTGTGTAATGTTCCTGGCTGAAAGTCCTCCAGTCTTGGGAGGTTTCTGTCACCTCACAAGGGTTGGTTCATGGGAGTACTTCTGTTTCTAGGTTTAATTAGAAGTCCCTTTGAAACTGCCTCCTTTTGCGGTATCGATAATGACTCAGATAGACTATCTTACTGATAATGATGATGATGATGATGAATTTGTAAGGTTACTATTGCACTGCGATCTTTGCAGATCTGTCACCCCTTTCTGTATTCCTGAGATGCTCAGTTGTAGAGCCTTCTCCAGTTCCAGTCTCCTTATAAAGTCCAGGTTTTACAGAGGATTCAAAGTTGGTAGCTCTAATTGGTGACTTTCTAGTTTCTTATTGAGGTCTTTCATATACTTGTTCTGATAATTGCTTTTCAATTTTTCTTTCTCTTGATCCTCTTTACGGAGGTTCTGCTTCACATTGTCTTTTCATTGTGTGGTGAGATCCCGCACGTTCTATTTTATATTTTTACTTATGGGAACACCCACTAGTAGCTAAGGAAATGAGGTCTGCCTATACAGAGCTCTGCGTGCATGAGAAAAAGCTAAGGTACACTGGGAGATCGCCAGGTATCCCAAAGCTCCGTTTGATACACCATTAGGCCAGTGTCATTCACTCCATCAGCACGGGTCACTTAACACTTTAGAGCTAGTCAAGCTATGTAGAGTAATGAATGTGTGTCTTGAGTAGATGAGTGAGTGTAGCATGAGCTAGAGGTACGGTGGGATTGCTAAGTCCATCAGCTGCTCACTTCAGCTGCCTCCACCGGACATTTTACTGACATATAAATATGACGCACACTTTGGGTATGTCCGCTTTGCCTCCCTACAGTCTGCTGCAATTCACTGCTTGCGGATTCTACAAAGTTAGTTTACAGCCCGAGTTTCCTCCACCTCCTTGCTATTTTTACTGTCCTGATACAAGTTGCAGGTTCCCTAGAATGTTGTTTCCACGTGTTGTTTCCACTAAATACAAAGAGTGAAAAAAAACGTCAATCCATGCAGAACTCCGCATGCACAGGTAAGGCTTGATTAAAACTGGTAAGCCGCCTGGTAGCCAGAATCCGCATCCTTCAGCTAAACTTGCCCACCCAACCCACGACAAAGATTTAACCCAAGAGCAGATAGATAAGGAAAGGTTAGATCCAGCTGTGGATTTACAAACACATAGTCACAATGAGGGAGCCTCTGAGGAGAAATTGAATAAGTTATACGTGAACTAAAATGACTGTATTTGAGAAAATAACAAACCGAACTATTAAAAGTTAAATCACAGATATAAACGTAAGGATCTAAAAGTTCATTTAAGATTTATTTGTTGTATTAAGTAACAGTTCCAAAGTAGCAGGTTCACAAACCACAAATATAAGCATAAGGATCTAAAAGTTCATTTAAGGTCTATTTGTTGTATTAAGTAACAGTTCCAAAGAAACAGGTTCACAAACCACATATATAAACGTAAGAATCTAAAAGTTCATTTAAGATTTATTTGTTGTATTAAGAAACAGTTCTAAAGTAGCAGGTTCACAAACCACAGATATAAGCGTAAGAATCTAATAGTTCATTTAAGATTTATTTGTTGTATTAAGTAACAGTTCCAAAGTAGCAGGTTCACAAACCACAGATATAAACGTAAGGATCTAAAAGTTCATTTAGGGTCTATTTGTTGTATTAAGTAACAGTTCCAAAGTAGCAGGTTCACAAACCACAAATATCAGCAAATGGATCTAAAAGTTAATTTAGGATCTATTTGTTGTATTAAGTAACAGTTCCAAAGTAGCAGGTTCACAAACCACAGATATAAACAAAAGGATCTAAAAGTTCATTTAAGATTTATTTGTTGTATTAAGTAACAGTTCCAAAGTAGCAGGTTCACAAACCACAGATATAAGCAAAAGGATCTAAACGTTCATTTAGGGTCTATATGTTGTATTATGTAACAGTTCCAAAGTAGCAGGTTCACAAATTATAATGCAAATAATAAAAGACTACTCCAAGCAAACGTTTAAACAAACAAATAAGGAAGTAATAGCTTAAATTTGATTTAAAAAACGATAAATATGATTTGTAAATGAAAATTTTTGAAAAAAGTAATGGTTTTGAGATATGGCAAACCACACTTACGTGCAAATGTTCATGGAAAGATGTGCATTAACATATCTATACAGACAGACAGACATTCAAGTAAAAACAGCTATTTTACTGAAGTATTTTGTAAATGGACAGTTTCATCAAAATTTCATGGTGCGGAGAGCAGTAGCTTAGTCGGTAAAATAGGTTACAACACTGTATGCTAGTTCGAATTACCGTCGGTTTCTTTCATGATAAAAAAGTTATCAAACTTTTTTTGATAACCCTTATAAGAGCTCACTGCTGGTGTCATCTTGTAGCGAAGTGTTGAACTGCTGTATATTTTCTCAAACGTCTCTACCTCCTGTCCTTGCAGCCTTTAGCGCTCGTAACGGATGATAATTCAACTAATTGGACTTTAGCCACTGATATCGAGCACGCTTTTCATAATGATGGTTTTGATAGTCCTTATAAGACCTTCGTGAGCGCTCGCTGCTGGTGGCATCTTTTAGCGAAGTGTTCAACTACAGTTAAAAAGACAATAGTACTGTCTATTTCCTCAAACGTCTTCAATCCCTTGTCCATGCAGCGCTCGCAGCGGCAGATAGTACAACTACTTTGACTTTAGCCTCTTATATCGAGCACGCTTTTTATAATGGATGCTTTACTTCTAGTCCGTGTATATTTAGTACCTGAACACATCAGCAAATTCTACGGTAAACATCATTTAGACGTTACCGCTTTCATTTCTTCAACCATTGTTCACTTACCAATAATTCTGTACACGTGTTCCACAAAACCCAACTTCAATACGTTTTCAGAACCACGTAACAATGGAATATATTATCTGGAGTGAAAACATCCGCCCCGCGGAAACAAAAGTTTCCAGTAATACTCGTACCTTTTGCTATTGTTACCCACACGGTAATGTATTTAAATTAAATCTAATTAATTGTTTGTACGGGTAATTAGCATTGGGAACGTTATTTTGTCAGCTGCCGGGTTTCCGTACCGCATTAGCATACACAAACACGAGACGGTCGAATGAATCGGGCAAGTTATGATGGTATCACTCGACCTATCCATTATTTAAAGTCAGAAGGGAGGCTCGACACAAAGCGTAACACGAATTAGATTTAGACCTTTTGTTTCGTCGGAAAGGTCTACTTTTAATGGAATTAACTGTACATTGTTCGGAACCATTTGGCGTAATACGTATTAGAATTTTAAGTGTTTCGCGTAAAATAAACCACGTGGACCACACCAAACAGCCCAACACTTGTAAAAGGATTCAATTTTCGAATTTACTATTATTTTATCCAAACGTTGTTGCAGATTGAACATCTCACACTTTATTATCGAAATTTCCATTGAAAAATGAGCTACTGAAACCAGCCATCATGGTAAGATCCAGGCCCGAAGACAGACCTTTTTAAAACGGGTCGTTAACTTATATATTTCCGAAAATGAACCCTGACCGTCGTCAAATTCAATTTGTTATTTCTAACAAATTTGTTAAATTCGTCAGGTGAAATCAGATTTTTTTTCATTTTAAAAGATTTTATTGGCCGCCATTTTAAAACTGTTAAAACTAACTTATTGTTTTTAATGTACGGTCACTGAAAGCGTAACGGAGCTGAACGGAGTAAAGCGACATCGCTGGGCTCTTCGCGTAACTTCGACTCGGTCTAGGTCGGATTTGAAGGTGACCCCGCTTCCCCCACCACATTGACCACGCCTCCAAACGTATTATTTTTACTACCTAGGTTACGGTTTTTAAACTTATTAGTTTCATGGAATCCTAAATAGAGTATGCCTAAATATTTAGGTTTAGAAAATACGTGCTTCCGGTTGCAGTTCACCTTTGTTCCGCTGCATTCGGCTCTGTTCAGCGCGCTATGCTGAATTTCAACGCTGTAGACCTTGTCGTTCTTGAATGTACAGTGGACGAGTGACTTTCGCTCTTGAGTCTAATACACAGAGGAAATTGTGCGACTCTTGAGAACGCTACCTATCGGAAAATAAATGAACCACGTACTTTTCAGTGAACTTTTGGGACTACAGTTAAGTTATTTGTTAATGTATGAATCACCAAATCCAGTTTAAGATAAATTCACGTCGTTGCAGCAGTTTATAGGCTCAAGGATGGGCAGGTAGCACAAAAACGATTCCAGAGCACTCTGGTGTCAGGTTCCGGTACTGCGCATTTTAAGTTTCATTCTGGCATCGTGATTTTTACATTGCATAAGTGCTTTGTGTATTATAGACTTAAGGAATTCGTTTTATATGCATTTTGTTGGACGAATAACCGTGCATTTTTTTTTTTTTTTTTTACGTCCGACTATTGTGCACACTTGTGCTAATGCAGACGATGGGATGATTTATAGCGTATGAAAATGCCATGCCCTCGCCGGGAATCGAGCCCGGGTCCTCGGGGTGACCAGGTTATCATCACCAAGGCAAAGATATGAAATTAAAGAACAATTTATTATAAAATTATAGTTAAAAATAGAAAATAGTAATAATAATAAGTAAAACATACAAAATGTAATAATAATTATAAATATTTACTTAAAATAACAATATATCTTAAAAAACAACATACACAAAACTTATTGTAGGGCTATAAATTGGCTCAACAACAATAAATTACAAAAACACAAAACATACTGAAAACTATTTAACAAATAAAACAAAAATAAAAAATAAACAGTTAGTTATAAATTTTATTAAACAAATCCAGACAGAAAGAAACCCAACATCTAGTCAGTCTATACACCATCTCCCAACATCGTATGCAAACATTTGCCCAATCTACATATACACCGCCTATTTTGGAGATCATCACAATCGAGCAACGCTGTTATGATGGCTCCGGTTTCACTTCAAATCGCTTTATATACAGTATGTAGATTTTTAAAAGCGTCCATTTGTCAGAAACACACACGTTATTCAGGCTTAGCATTTCCAAAGCCTCCGTGATTACATAGATGCTGTCCTACATAACGGTAAGCGGTATAAGAAAGTTGCCAAAATGTTGATCGAGGAGGTCCTGGGAGAAGAACACAATGGTAATGACAGGATAGCGATAGCGACTGTGTTATTGGTTTATTGTCCTTGCTCGCTGTACGGTAACGCTTCCCTCAGACATCAGCTGTTTCCACAATTTAATTATAATTTTTTTTCAACAGCACAAACACTGTAATTTAAAATCACCTGATTGAAATACAATCGAGCCTGGGCCTGTTATTATTTTTCGCCGTTTCCTCATTTTTTTTCCAACAATCGGTACTTAGTGTTCTGTTCGCGAAGGTTATCGCGTTTCGTACGGAACCTAACAATACATAACCTAAAAATGATTCTTCAAGTTGCTTCTAAAGCAATTGTTGAATCAGAAGTAGGATGTGTGATAAGGGATCAACGGTTTTATAAGTAGCGTGGAACGTATTAGGCCTACATTTGGTATTTCAAGTAACTTAAAACTAATTAAGTTGTAGTACAAAGAACAGTCAAGTTTGCAAATATTCTTAATTGTTGGCCACTTCTCTATGACAGCGCTCTGTCACTCTCGTAACATTTTCCGCTAATTTAACCGGCGACAGTAATATTTAGGAAAAATATAACTGGATCAACTTCATTGGAAATTTTACGCTATTTCTCCATGAAGCGTCAAAATTATGATAGGTCTTACCGTTCGTCCAGTCGTACAGGAAACAACTACACTCGTCATTGTTAAATCAGAGGCAGCCATTTTGAAACGGAAGTGAATAGGAAAAAATCTTACATTTTTGAAGTGAATAGGACTTCAATCAACGTACTTTGGTACCAAATTTTAAAACAATCGGCCAACGCGTTTGGCCAAAAACAAAAGGACATTTATCGTCGTAAAATTAGAGGCCGCCATCTTGAAACGCAAATGAATTTAAAAAGATCGCACACACCTTTCGGGTTTTATACTAGTTACCTTTGAACCAAATTTGAAAACAATCGGCAAACGTGTTTGGCCAAAACTGCGAACACTCGTCTTCGTTTGAGGCCGCACGTGAAATTGCATTATATTAAATTACATTAAATTTATGTTAATTCGTAACGATCAGCCGATTTCATTGAACAACTATAATACGTTTTAGATTATGTTGTTAAAAACTAGCTGTGTTATGGTAAAAGATCGGTTGTTTTATATTAATTCGTAACGATCAGCTGATTTCGTTGAACAGCTGATACGTTAAATAGGTTTTAGATTATGTAGTTAAAAACTAGCTGTGTTGTAGTAAAAGATCAGTTGTTTTATATTAATTCGTAACGATCAGCCGATTTCATTGAACAGCTATAATAGGTTTTAGATTATGTTGTTAAAAACTAGCTATGTTATAGTAAAAGATCGGTTGTTTTATATTAATTCGTAAC
Source organism: Callitettix versicolor (assembly GCA_022606455.1). Taxonomy (NCBI): domain Eukaryota; kingdom Metazoa; phylum Arthropoda; class Insecta; order Hemiptera; family Cercopidae; genus Callitettix; species Callitettix versicolor. The sequence goes on along the minus strand of CM040184.1, from coordinate 76,303,516 downwards.
GATCAGCTGATTTCATTGAACAGCTGGTAGGCTATAATACGTGTTAGGTTATGTTGTTAAAAACTAGCTATGTTACAGTAAAAGATCGGTTGTTTTATATTAATTCGTAACGATCAGCCGACTTCATTGAATAGCTATAATAGATTTTAGATTATGTTGTTAAAAACTAGCTGTGTTGTAGTAAAATATCAGTTGTTTTATATTAATTAGTAACGATCAGCTGATTTCTTTGAACAGCTGATAGGCTATAATACGTTTTAGATTATATTGTTAAAAACTAGCTGTGTTATAGTAAAAGATCAGTTGTTTTATATTAATTCGTAACGATCAGCTGATTTCGCTGATCAATTGATAAGCTTTAATACGTTTTACGTTATGTTGTTAAAAACTAGCTATGTTAATTTGTCGTGTTTTTTAACAAATTATCGTAATTAAAATAACAAGATACACGATTTTTATTTTTGGTTTAATAACAGAATATTTGTTTTGTTTTTCCCCGCCTAAAAGAAATTTTCACTTTAAAGTTATTTTAATGTAGCCTACTGTAATATAAATATTTTTTATTCATTTTAAGTAACAATGTAAAAAAAAGTATCTTTTTATAAAATCTACCTCTTACCTGAGCGTGAATAAATACTTAAAGTTACGATGAGTATTTTTAAAAGCATTTTATGTAAATTACAAAAATTACGAACAATGTTCCAGTTTATGGTTATAAAAACTTCTTGAAACAGTTTTATTGTCAACTTAGATAAGAAACTGTAAGTTCTACAGGTCGATTAACACAAGTTGCTTAACCTTGACCCAAATTGGCAACACGTGCCTTCACTCTGTGCAGCCCGTTTATACGTCTATAGGACTGACGAATTCAGTGGGTTAATTGACCTCACTTAGTTTGCCTTTCGGCTTCACAGTCAATGGCGATCAAGTCAACATTGTTCTAAAAACAAATGCTCAAAAACTAAGTGAATTTATTTCGCTTACAATTTTATTGATATCGTATTAAAACCAGGCTGGACGCCAGTCATCCACGGATTCGTTACACTTTTATACGTTGTTAGACGAAAACCAAATCAGCTGATTTGCAAAAATTTTTCGATTTGATGTTGCATGTTTTTAACATTTATCATGTTTTAAGGCTGGTTGAGATGTTGCGCGATGCGAGTGCACAAATTTATATTGGTAGTTATAGTAAAACATAAGTTGTTTTATATTAATTCGTGACGATCAGCTGATTTCATTGAACATTTGGTAGGTTATTATAAGTTTTAGGTTATGTTGTTAAAAACTAGCTATGTTACAGTAAAACATCAGTTGTTTTATATTAGTTCGTAACGATCAGCTGATTTAATTGAACAGCTGATAGGCTGTAATACGTTTTAGGTTATGTTGTTAAAAACAAGCTGTGTTACAGTAAAAGATAAGTTGTTTTATATTAATTCGTAACGATCAGCTGATTTAAATGAACAGCTGATAGGCTATACTAAGTTTTAGGTTGTGTTGTTAAAAACTAGCTATGTTATAGTGAAAGATCAGTTGTTTATATTAAATTCGTAACGACCAGCTGATTTAATTGAACAGCTGATAGGCTATAATAAGTTTTAGGTTGTGTTGATAAAAACTAGCTATGTTATAGTGAAAGATCAGTTGTTTATATTAAATTCGTAACGATCAGCTGATTTAATTGAACAGCTGATAGGCTATAATAAGTTTTAGGTTGTGTTGTTAAAAACTAGCTATGTTATAGTGAAAGATCAGTTGTTTATATTAAATTCGTAACGATCAGCTGATTTAATTGAACAGCTAATAGGCTATAATAAGTTTTAGGTTGTGTTGTTAAAAACTAGCTATGTTATAGTGAAAGATCAGTTGTTTTATATTAATTCGTAACGATCAGCTGATTTCATTGAACATTTGGTAGGTTATTATAAGTTTTAGGTTATGTTGTTAAAAACTAGCTATGTTACAGTAAAACATCAGTTGTTTTATATTAGTTCGTAACGATCAGCTGATTTCATTGAACAGCTGATAGGCTGTAATACGTTTTAGGTCATTTTGTTAAAAACTAGCTGTGTTATAGTAAAACATCAGTTGTTTTATATTAGTTCGTAACGATCAGCTGATTTCATTGAACAGCTGATAGGCTGTAATAAGGTTTAGGTTATGTTGTTAAAAACTAGCTATGTTACTGTAAAAGATCAGTTGTTTTATATTAGTTCGTAACGATCAGCTGATTTCATTGAACGGCTGATAGGCTATAATAAGTTTTAGGTTGTGTTGTTAAAAACTAGCTATGTTACAGTAAAACATCAGTTGTTTTATATTAGTTCGTAACGATCAGCTGATTTCATTGAACAGCTGATAGGCTTTAATACGTTTTAGGTTATGTTGTTAAAAACAAGCTGTGTTATAGTAAAAGATTAGTTGTTTTATATTAATTCGTAACGATCAGCTGATTTAATTGAACAGCTGATAGGCTGTAATAAGGTTTAGGTTATGTTGTTAAAAACTAGCTATGTTACTGTAAAAGATCAGTTGTTTTATATTAGTTCGTAACGATCAGCTGATTTCATTGAACACCTGATAGGCTGTAATACGTTGTAGGTCATGTTGTTAAAAACTAGCTGTGTTATAATAAAACATCAGTTGTTTTATATTAGTTCGTAACGATCACCTGATTTAATTGAACAGCTGATAGGTTATAATAAGTTTTAGGTTGTGTTGTTAAAAACTAGCTATGTTATAGTGAAAGATCAGTTGTTTTATATTAGTTCGTAACGATCAGCTGATTTCATTGAACAGCTGATAGGCTATAGTAAGTTTTAGGTTATGCTGTTAAAAACTAGCTATGTTACAGTAAAAGATCAGTTGTTTTATATTAGTTCGTAACGATCAGCTGATTTCATTGAACAGCTGATAGGCTGTAATAAGTTTTAGGTTATGTTGTTAAAAACTAGCTATATTAATTTGTCGTGTTTTCGAACAAATTGTCGTAATTAAAATAAAATGGAAGAGAAAACATGATACATGATTTTCATTTTTGGTTCAATAACAGAAATTAGTTTTTTAGTGCAGTAAGTACGCGTAGAGCTGGACAAATGCAAAGTGGCGAAGTCCTTGAAAACAGCTGGGTGTTATTACGTAACAGGACGAAAATAAACAATTCTTGTTGGTGTATTTAACCACGATTTGGCCGAGTGCCAAGCAAGCCAGAACATGCACCTCACATCTTGGGACTTGTAATCGAACTGAACAAATAGAAAATTTTAAATTATCACGACACATCTTTATCACTGACGTGATAAAAGCGAATTTTCCGAAGTATTTTTTTTTAATATTCCTCTTGATGATATTCTAATTTTATCATCATAATCAGCAATCAAATTTGCACACAAACTTTAACTATCAATTTACAATAAAAATACGAAATCAAACCTTGACAGTCGTCAAAAAATTAAATAATTTCAACGGATTTTGAAAAATCAAAATGTTACTTTATCTAGTATTTAACTCTAATTGCAATGGTAAAATAGGTTTTCAAAAAAATTGTATAAGACTAGAAAGTTACGGTTTTTTTGAATTATTTAAATAATCGCCATTTTGAAACTGTAGATTTAATTCTGCTATTAGGACAATTCTCTATACGGGTTTTTTTAATACACAACATTATATAATTCTATGCTAACATTTATCGGTACCTAGATGGTCTTTCCTACATTGGTAGCAACCTACAATGGTTACTATTGTAGTATGTGACCGTTCTCTATAAGGTACCTTTGGATCTACATCCCTATACAAATCAGTGGTAACCTAAATGTTTCCGACAATTTTTTCCCAGAGAAAACTGTGGTTATATGGTAATATATCACCGTTCTCTATAAGGTACTTCTGGATCTATATCCCAAAGTAAATCGGTGCTAAATGTTTCTGGCACTTTTCGCCCGAAGAGAACTGCGGACATAAAGTTACTATTGTAATATAAGACCGTTCTCTATAAGGTACTTTTGGAGATCTATATTCCTACACTAATAGGTGCTACAATTTTTCGTCACTTTGGCCCGGAGAAACCTATGGAACTGGTTACAAAAGTATTATACGACCGTTCTCTATAAGGTACGCCTGGATCTATATCCCTACATAAATCAGTGCTAATTTTGGCACGTATTATCTATAATTACTACACTAATATACAACCGTTCTCTATAAGGTTTTTCTGGATCTATATCCTAAAATTAACAATTACAGATTTCAGTAATACCTTGTAGTCCCTATTTTTATACTGAATATAATACTGTTTAATAAATGTACTTTTTGTCAGTCAGGTTAAAGAGAACGAGAGATCGTGGAAAGATTACGACTTGACTGCAGCTTCAAACCTATGACCTTGAAGTGCGCAGTTCGGAGATGCAGCAAAATGGCAGGTATATTTACCACCACAATCACATTTTAAAAATAACACCAATATTAATATAAGAAGACCAATATTAATAAGAAGACCAATAATAATATAATACAGACATTCCAGAACAAAGTGCTTCGCTGCATAGTTATGCTCCGTGGTATGTGAGGAGTGATAACATACACAGAGATCTCAAAGTGGAACTAGTCAACGAAGAAGTGAAGAAGCACGCAGTGAGGCATGGACAACGCATCTCTAGACATTTAATCCTGAGATGTGCACTTTGCTGGACACTGGTACGGGAGGTAGACGACTGCGCAGAACAAAGCCACTGGACTTAATTGTTAATTGAGAGTAACAAAGTGTTTTTTCATAATAAAACTAAATTGCTAAATGAGTAAATCCTCAGTTGTAATGTATATAATAATTTTAAAAAGTTTTAAAAGTACCATGCGTAGCCTACACAAAATAAATTATACATTATTTGGAAGCGACTCAAAAGCAGTACTACCAACCCGACAAAACGTAAATCATCCAACTCCAAAGAATTAAAGTGAATTGGCATTTGACACAATATCACGCACAGACAGACAGACAGCGCACAATGTTCACACAGGCTTTTAATACAACCAGACCAGACAGGATCAGAACAAATTAACATTCAAGAGGTACACGCCACGCAATACACTAGCCGCAGTCACTGTTTCCGTTCCCCCGAAATTTCCGTTACGCATTCATTAAGCCGGTCTACATGCATATCGGCCGTGTTTAGTGAAAGAAAGGACGCGTATCGAGTAAGATCCCTGCGGTATCGGGATCCGTGCTCAGTACGTACTGCGCGACACACACTTAATTATGGGATAAAGTCACGTGACGGGATAATACGTTAACCTCGTGATTCGTTCAACATGTGTAACAGCTGATACGTTTATTCTTGCACGCACCGTTTATCTGCGCACAGGGTGTTCCGAAAATCCCCTAAAGAAACTATGATTACGCAACGCAGGAATGACCAATAAAGTTCGTGTCAAGGTATGTCCTGAAACGCTACGTTTCCCCACTAACCGCCATTTTGTTTTTTAACAAAATATTTTATAACTTTATAACGGTTCGGTCAATAACATTCAGACTTAGCGCGTTTCTTTACCTGTTGGAGCCGTAATTGGAAAAAAATAATCAACGCCACACATTGACCCGTAATTGACACATAATTGACACGTAATTGACACATAATTGACACAAAATTGACACGTAATTGACACATAATTGACACATAATTGACACGTAATTGACACATAATTGACACGTAATTGACACATAATTGACAAGTAATTGACACGTAATTGACACATAATTAACACATAATTGACACGTAATTGACACATAATTGGCACATAATTGACACGCAATTGACACATAATTGACACAAAATTGACACATAATTGACACATAATTGACACATAATTGACACGTAATTGACACATAATTGACACAAAATTGACACATAATTGACACATTTTAAAATTACGTACGCTTAAAACATTGAAAGCAATAAAGTATTCTTTCTAAAATACTTTTTTATAGCCATTTTTATTTCCTTTCGAACGGCGAGACTGTCAGGACTGCGGATCACGTAACACAGCAAAGCGGCGCTAGTTCGTAACGTCAGTGTTTGCTCGTCACGCTGCCTCCGATTCGCGTTCTATAGCCGTCTGCATTCAAGGCTTCGTCCAGGAGTCAGGCTTTAGCGAAAGGCTTTTTTGGCTCAGCCGTAAGTGGGCCCGTTCAGAATATCAGTGCATGGTTTTACTCACTTTAAGTATCCATTGACTTTAAAGTAATCCAAAAGTGGCTTCCCGATGGAAACTAAAATAGCTGCGATGGTTGATGCTTTGTGTCCTGTATTTAAAATGAATTATGCCCACTACACAACGTAGCTTTTCTGAATGGCCTATTTTAAGTAGGATTAGCGGCAAGTACCCGTTAATAACCGCGCAGTTTATTTAAGCAGAATTTGGGAGCTCAATATTCTCGAGCATAACAGACTCAGAAGCTCAATATTCTCGAGCTTAAAAGACTCAAAAGCTCAATATTATCGAATTTAAAGACTCTGGCGCTCAATATTCTCAATCGTAAGGATTCGTTTGCTCAATACTTTCGAGCGTAAGCATTCGGGTACTAATATTCTCGAGCGTAAGGATTCGTTTGTTCAATATTCTCGAATGTAAGGATTCGGGTGCTAGTATTCTCGAGCGTAAGGATTCGTTTGTTCAATATTCTCGAAGGTAAGGATTCGGTTGCTAATATTTTCGAGCGTAAGGAATCGGTTGTTCAATATTCTCGAGCGTAGGGATTCGGGTGCTAATATTCTCGAGCGCAAGGATTCGGATGCTAATATCCTCGAGCGTAAGGAATCGTTTGTTCAATATTCTCGAGCGTAGGGATTCGGGTGCTAATATTCTCGAGCGCAAGGATTCGGATGCTAATATTCTCGAGCGTAAGGAATCGGTTGTTCAATATTCTCGAGCGCAAGGATTCGGATGCTAATATCCTCGAGAGTAGGGAATCGTTTGTTCAATATTCTCGAATGTAAGGATTCGGTTGCTAATATTCACGAGCGTAAGGATTCGGTTGTTCAATATTCTCGAATTTAAGTATTCGGGTGCTAATATTCTCGAGCGTAAGGATTCGTTTGTTCAATATTCTCGAATGTAAGGATTCGGGTGCTAGTATTTTCGAGCGTAAGGATTCGTTTGTTCAATATTCTCGAATGTAAGGATTCGGTTGCTAATATTCTCGAGCGTAAGGATTCGGTTGTTCAATATTCTCGAATTTAAGTATTCGGATGCTAATATTCTCGAGCGTAAGGATTCGTTTGTTCAATATTCTCGAATGTAAGGATTCGGTTGCTAATATTCTCGAGCGTAAGGATTCGGTTGTTCAATATTCTCGAATTTAAGTATTCGGGTGCTAATATTCTCGAGCGTAAGGATTCGGGTGCTGAATATTTTTTAGTGTAAGGATTCGTTTGCTCAATATTCTCGAATATAAGGATTCGGTTGTTCAATATTCTCAAGCCTAAGGATTCACATGTTCAATATTCTCTAGCTTAGGGATTTGGGTGCTAATATTCTCGAGCGTAAGGATTCGCGTGCTCAATGTTCTCGAGCGTAAGGATTCAGAATATTTTTTTAGGATTGAATATTTTTTAGTGTAAGGATTCGTTTGCTCAATATTCTCGAATGTATGGATTCGGTTGTTCAATATTCTCGAGCCTATGGATTCACATGTTCAATATTCTCGAGCATATGGGTTTGAATGCACAGTATTCTCGAGCTAAGTTAACCGTTACAAGTTAGTCTCTCAATGGTAACAATGCTTTCATTTTGTACATCTACCTTCCCTGACGGGTTTGCGTCGCTTTGCCCCATAATTTCGCACCATTCGATGGGAAGTTAAAACGACAACGAAAACATTACCTTGACATGTGTCACTATTTTGGTTTAAAATTGTTAATCGTCCGCCATTTTAAAACAAATCAATGTATTAACTTGATTATTTTTCCCAAGTCTTTTAACAGATACAAAACCGTGCTACGTTTCAATTTTATCGATCGAATCTTTCTGAAGAAAAAAAATATTTTGTTGGCGTTATTCGTCATTCCCGCAATCATATCCTAGATTCCTTACGTTTTTTTTAAACACCCTGTACAAAACAAATTTTAAACTTTCAAAATGTTGTACCAGTTAGTAAAAATGTTCAAAAATTTGTTCAAAATGTAACAATTCAAACTTTCGCACAATAATTCTGATAACAGTCCAGCTTGGGAACTTACATTAAATCAAGAGGCTAAGAGTCTCGATGCAGAATGAATTTATCCTCCACGGATTGTAACTTTTTTGTGTACAATTTGTCAATAGACCTTGGGACCGGAGCCCGTAAGGTTCTATACAACCTGCCCGTATTATCCTTCAGGTGGTCTGATTTACAAGTGAATGCTCCTGAGAAGGTAGGCTTACCTGTTATCCAGTGTGCCTCCTCGAGGCACCTGTATAAGTCAACCTGTCTCAACCTGTTTCTGCACAACAATGGGTACGGTTACACTACGAGAGGGGAACGGGGTTGTTATGCTTTGATTACAAATTGAGAGATTATGTTGTGGGGAGGCTTTCTTGGAGGGTCGAGGGTAGGATTGAATTGGTAGGATTTTCGGATACTGTGAAGCGGGATCAAGCGGCTTACACTTAACGTTCAGCTTCCAGTGAAATACATAATCTCAGCTTAATTGAAACACAAGAACTTTTTTAATTTTTAATTTTTTGTAGATATAATTATACGAGTATAAAATTGCATTTTTATCGTTACACGTAGATTGAGTAGAAAATTTACTTAACGTTGGAGAATATTTTTAATCTATTTCTGAATAGAGATGATACTATCTGTGAAATATTGTTATATGTGAAAACTGCTACTGCTACTTTTCAATAACTGTGAACTGTGAAACAATGTCTTGGCTGATCTGTTATGCAGCTATTGCTTCTTTGTATAGGCTAATATAAATCAGAAAAAACAAACAAACAAAATCAGGTATTTTATCTACACAAATACACAATTCTTCTACACAACACTACTTGTGCAAAAAACATTCGCTGTACTAAATAAATAATACCAACAAGCTAAATCTGGCGGGAAACAACTGTGCGCGCGCAGTTAGCAATATCAATATTTATCTCGTCTCAGTAATTCCGCACTAACATAAGTGTGAACTGTGAAAATTTTACATAGGTGAACTCATTACGCATGCGCAGGGCAAATTTTCGCTAAGAAGTGGAAATAAAAGAAACTAGAGGCACGAATTGCTTGAACAGATTTCGGTTCACAGTTCACAGTTAGTAACAGTTGAACTCAGCCATTCACTGTTAGATAAATATGTGAAATTAGACTATCTGTGGAAAAGTAGCAGTTCTGTGATACCGTTACCATCTCTATTTCTGATAAGCTGTCAGGATTTCTATATTTCAAGTTCTAACTAAAATTTTTGCGGAACGCAAATGTCTGCTTGATGTGATGGAAGCGAATTTTCAAAAGTAATTGTTAACTTTCTTTGAAGAAACGTTTCAAGGCTTGTGCTGGCACGCTCAGGTTCGCAATTTCCGTCAGATTCGATTCAAACTTGGCACGAAAATCGATCGTGGTAACAGCCTGATACAGTTCGTTAAAAGCAAAATCCATTCAAAAGTTTCAAAATGGCGGCCATTTTAAAAATGATTCTGATTTCAATGTCGTAATCAGCGATAAAAATGGCATAAAATAGCATTTTGAATTTTCAAAATCCATTTAGAAATTGAATTAAACGGCGGTCAGGGTTTTTTTTTTACAATATAATTTGTACACGAAAAAATTGATAACATAAAATGTGTTTTTGAATATTCGTTATTGTTACGTCTGCAAAACACAATTGCTTCGATTATTATTGTATGTTCGTTGTAAACAATGCCAATAAACATATGGAAATAATATTGCCATAAAGTAAAAAGTGGTTGTGGGTTTGTTATGCAATTATGGACAAACGCATTGACCGATTGTTTTGAAATTTCGTACAGAGGTATCTTGTACAAAGCCCGAACGACGTACGTGTAATATTATCCCCTATTTGTTTCTATCTCAAGATGGCGGCCTATGATTTACGATAAGAAGAATACGCAGTTTTGGCCAAACGCATTGACTAATCGGTCAATACGTTTGGCTAAATTTGGAACAAAGGTTTAGTACCAAATTTGGCCAAATTGCGTTTTGAAATTTGTTACAGAGGTACCTTGTACAAAGTCCGAACAACGTATGTGTAATATTATCCCCTATTTGTTTCTATCTCAAGATGGCGGCCTCTGATTTACGATAAGAAGTATACGCAGTTTTGGCCAAACGCATTGACTAATCGGTCAATACGTTTGGCTAAATTTGGTACAAAGGTTTGGTACCAAATTTGGCCAAATTGCGTTTTGAAATTTGGTACAGAGGTACCTTGTACAAAGTCCGAACAACGTATGTGTAATGTTATCCCCTACTTGTTTCTATCTCAAGATGGCGGTCTCTGATTTACGATAATTAATATACGCAGTTTTGGCCAAACGCATTGACCGATTGTTTTGAAATTTAGTAAGAACGTACCGTATATAAAGCCCGAAAGACGTGTAAGATTTTTACCAATTCACTACCGTTTCAATATGGCTGCCTATTATTTACAATAACGATTGAAGGCAGTTTTAGCCAAATACATTTAAAGATTGTTTTGAAATTTGGTACGAATAGGCCTATAACTTGTCTAAGACGCACATGACATATGTGTAACATTTTTTCTTATTTACTTCCGTTTCAAAATGGCGGCCATTCATTTAACGACGACGAGTGTACGCAATTCCAATTAAACGCACTGACCGATTGTTTTGAAATTTGGTAAAAACGTACCTTGTGTAAAGCGCGAAATAAGTATGTGTAAAATTGTTTCCAATTATTTACGTTTCAATATGGCGAACTTTGATTCAACTTTGGGAAAATAATTGGAAGTTAAATCGTACGACAGTAAAGATACATTTTTTGGCCGAACGAAGTGAGGTCGACCGTTCGGCGTTTGGCTTGTGTTTGTTTCGTCGTTTCGGCAAAACACATTGACCGATTGTTGTGAAATTTGGTACGGAGGCACCTCGTCCTATGAGGCAAAAAGTCAAACGGCCTACATATAACTTTTTCCTATTTACTTCCTTCTAGAGATGGCGGCCTCTGATTCAACGATGTCGAGTGTTCGCAGTTTTGTTCAAACGCGTTGAGCCATTGTTTTTAAATTTGGTACGTTGTACAAAGCCCGACTGATGTATATTTCCCGTTTATATACGTTTCAATATGGCGTACTTGCTGGTTATTTCCTGTAAAACCGGCTGAACGGCAATAAAGTCTGTCCTGTTGCGAACGCTGTCGTGGAGCGCTCAGCATACCAAGAATACACCGCGAGGTCTTCTGTTCTTCGAACTAATAGTGTTATATTTTTAAAGTAGACGTGCAAATCTCTTTGTATTGAAATAACAAGTCACGTGACAACACCGCTGCACAGTACGTACACACACACGCTCGGGCCTGAAGGCACAATAGCCTTGTTTATTATGCATGAGGGGACACAATCGGTTCCAATGCTTGGGACGTGTCGGCCAAGTCGTTGCCTGATAACCAACCAGCGAGAGCCGTGAGCCTTGCATAGAATATCTTTAGACTACAAAACGATTTCTTCGGATGTCGAATCGAACGCAAGGTATAAATCGAAATAACCTCTGAACGCAACTGTCCCGCTGACGTCATAGAAGCGAATTTCTAAAAGTATTTTTATTTATCCCGCCCTTTTTTAAATTCTGATTTCAACATAACAATGAGCGTTAAAATCTGCACACGCTAACGCTTTAATAATAAAAAACGAACCCTGACAGCCGTGAAATTAAATATCTTATTTTCTACTTTTTGTGTAATTCTAAACCCTAATTTGTGCAGTTTTTAACGCCGATTACGATGGTGAAAACGAAATATTTAAAGCGAAAAAAGTTACGGATTTTTTAAATGGTCGCCATTTTGAAACTGTTTAACGAATTTCGCTGGTTAAGACGTTCGTCAAAGCTATTGTCGATTTTTGCGCCAAGTTTGAATAAAATCGGACCACAATTACGAACGTGTGTGTGCTAAAACGAGGGCGCGCGCACACACACACACAAATTAATAATATATGTCTTAAATAAAGTGAACTACATACATATCAAAAAGTGAATCAGAGGTCAGGATCGGTCTCATTTCAAGGTACCGGGTCTGCGTGTTACCATGATGGCCGCCACAAAAGCTCATTTTTCCAATTGAAACTCGCTTTAAAATGGAGTAAAAGTAAGCTTTGAAAAGGAACAGTAACAACGGGAAAAAATAAGGATTTAACAAGTAACAGAAGTTTTCACATTTAAAATTTTAAAATTATTCACAACTTCCTGCTCAAAATTAAATCATTATGAATGCGTTCAACTTTTGCTTCACTTCTCGAACGTCTTGGGTAACTTTTTACATACAATTAAACTTGAAAAATAACTTTTCTCTTTAATATTTGTGCTAAAAAGATAAGTAGTTTTGTATCGACGATCGTTAAACTCTTTCAGGACAGGGTTTTACCATAATGGCGGTTCTAGAGGATATTTTCCAATGGATATTTACAACTAAATTTGTGTTTAATTAATAACGTAATTCTTTCCAGATTCACCGATCAGCAGATTTGTAAATCATTAGCAACGAAAGATAGTTTAACTAAATGTATCTTTAGAAGCAACGCATAGGTTTGTTTGTTATTACATTGAATAAAAAGCAATTAAATTATAAAAGGATTGTTTAAATTAAAAAGAATTATTTCCAGCTGTTCTATTTGCAACCAGCTGTAAAGCACCGCCCAACAATAATCGCTGCTTAGTGTACGAACTACACTTAACGCCTTTACTTCCTAATTGGACATAAACTACAGATATAACGGATTCGGCCTTGTGCTATTTTTCAGTTTTGTTCCTTTTTTATTTCGCAAGTAAACAGAATTTGTTTGCAGATTAATTAGATCAGCTGTAGCGGAAACTAGCAAGTATTCGACACGTTCTAATTAACATTAAATTTAGAAATTGGAAATATACTTCCGCATTACTTTAAAAACTGTATCTTACTAATTTCGTTCGAATATATTTCGATAATCGCGGCGATCGTGATGGAAGCAAATTTTAAAAGTAATTTTGTATCGTACTTTTTTTGAAACTCAAATTTCACCGTCATGAGCTGCTTTAAAATTTGTACATATTAGTATTTTAAACTTTCAAATTGCAATGCAAATACAAAAATGAACCCAGACCACCGTAAAAAAATTCATAATTTCAACCGTCTTTGGAAATTCAAAATGCTAATTTATACATTTTTAACGTCGGTAAAATCGGCGTTTAACATTTAAGACAAAAAAGTTACGAATTTTTAATGACTTTAAATGACCGCCATTTTGAAACTGAACGAATTTTACTGATTTACGAACTCGTACGAGCTATTATCATAATCGATTTTTGTGCCATGTTTGAAGCAAATAGAACCAAAATTGCAAACGTGAGCGTGCTAAAACACACACACACACACACACACATTATTTATTTATTTATTTTTATATTCTTCTTTTCCGCCAGGATTATTGTCACTATGTAGAGTATAATTATCTGCCTTCCCTAGCTTCGTCAATTCTACTTTTGTTCACGCGTTTCAGAGAACCTTCATCTTCAAAAACTATATCTATACTCTATATATACACGGAGTATAGATAGAGTTTTTGAAGATGGAGGTTCTCCGAAACGAGTCAACAAAAGTAGAATTGACGAAGCTAGGGAAGGCAGATAATTATACTCAACATAATATTTATTTATTTATGTATATTAATTTTTTAACGGTTCCTTAAAAAGTGATCTAGAGGGTCAGGATCGGTGCTCATTTCACGGTCCCAGGTGGCCATCATCTTACCATGATGGCCGCTCCAATAGCTCATTTTTCTCAATGGAAATTCGCTAAAATATTTCCATTTTTCTGAATTTAATATAACTTGCTATACAGTAATACGTAAATATTGGTTGCTATGGTAACGTATTTACATTATTAAATAATTTTAAAACATCTCCTTCTAAAATAACGAATTTAAATAATTAATACTCTAAAAAATCAAGAGGATTGTGCCCACGAAAAGGGTGGAAAAACATCGATGTTTTGACGTCGATATATCGTATTTTAATTGAAAAGCCTGGCGATGTTCCATCTCACCGATCTGTTAGAGTACATTTCGCTTCTCTTATCAGCTGATCAATTGCATTTCAGAAGGTGACAAAGACAGTTGCACTCTGGCTGCCTGGAGCTCGATTCCCGATGTCAAATTGCCAATGTTCCATTTTCTATTATCTACGACTGTTGCCTACATGTGCACAGATTGTCTTGGCTGGTGGAATGATTGTCGGTTTTTGCTATGGAGAAATTTTTCGAGTGATACTTTTGTTTTAATTCGTATCTTTGTGTTTATCTGTACATGTTATCATTAACTTAATTCGTTAATATTCTTAAGCAATAAAACACTTTTCTTTTTTAATATAAAGTACTTAAAAGTATATATATATATATATATATATATATATATATATATATATATATATATATATATATATACACACAAAAAGTCAGACACTACAACATAAAACCGGAGGTATTATATGCAAGCGAGACGCTAGCACTCCACACAAAAGCTACCATGGAGGATATTTTGAAGGAAGAACGCAAAATCTTGAGGAAGATCCTTGGCCCGAGATTAACAGAAGATGGATACAGGTTGCACTCCCGGAAGACCACAGAGAAGATATCGAACCTGGCAGCAGATATCAGAAGAAGGAGGCTTCGGTTCTATGGACACATCAGTAGACTCCCAACAACGAGACTTGCCAACAGAATCCTTAAGTATGTACAAGGTGTCAAATCAACAACGTCGTGGATCGCACAAGTCAGAATAGACCTACATGACGCAGAAATAGACTCGACAGAAGTTGAAGACAGGAACGCATACAGGAGAAATATGCTCGGTTGGAAGGTCCCAGAGAATGAAATCCCAAAGAGAGCAGGGATAAAATGGACGGAGGAGCGGAAGAGGATCCTTGGGGACAGGATGAGGGAGGTGTGGAGGATTAGAAGGAGCAAGACATGAGTCGGAGTGCTTTGCGTGATCCAACAGGGTCTATACGCAGATAATAATAATAATAATAATATATATATATATATATATATATATATATATATATATATATATATATATATACTTATTTATATTTCCACGTTTTGTGATTACATAAATGTTTTTGATTATATGCTAAGTGGTACTTTTTTAAATTCTAAAAATATCGATGATTTCGTTCCGATATTTTAACAATCGGGACAATGTTGTTCTTTAAACAATACATCGATACATCGGGAACATCGATGTTTTAAAATTTTTGCCGTCACTAGCCTCGCAGTTATAAAACTAAGGGAGAAATAAGTTGAAAGTACTGTATAGAGATGGCGGTGTATCAATATTGCCTAACCAGCGCCGTTTCAAGTTACAGTACTCTATGTCTGGGGAACTGGTTGCGTATCGGGACAATCTTGCTGCTTTCCATTGGAAAATACGCTATCATAGTAAGACCCAGACCCGAGACCTTGAAATGAGCGCCGATCGTGACCTCTAAATTGTGTTTTGAGAGGTCGTTAAAATGATTATATACAGGGTGACAACCTAACTACTGGACGAAGACACGTAAACTTTTTCAAACCCTGTACTAAACGTAAAGTTAAAATTTTATTTGTTGATACTACTCACAAATTCCTAAACTGAATTCACTGTAAGTTTTCACATAAATTTCGGGTTCAAATCCTTAGTTAAAAGAAACATTTAAAAAAATTTTGTTTTCATATTTTAATAAACTTTTAAAATTATACTGGCTGGTAAACAGTATAAAAAAATGTAAAAAAAATGTTGAACAATGAGCGAAACCAAGATGGCGGCCATTTTGTACTGGTAAACAGAATTTTCCAAGAAAATTTTCTTAATAATTATATATAAATATGTCATCATTAAGTAATAATTTTAAAAGAACACATCAAGGAATTAACAAAGCAGGCTATTGGTATATCCAAATTTTAAGAAAATCGTTATAACGATCTTTATATATAATCCAGTGCACTACAAGTACGTGATTACACGAATCAAATTTTCACGTAACGGAATCATAATACATTTCGAAACTTTTACATCGTTTATGTTCCGTAAAAGATGAAATGTTTCGGTTCTATTTTCCTCTCGACTTGGACTCGCCTTTGCGTCAACAAGAAAGAAAAACAGTTGGGAAGTGTCCAGAGGCTTGACGCAAAGTCACTGAATTAAACCTTCCACCGTCATTCGCGCCCGTCGTAAACATCCGGAATTTGTGGCTGCACGTACCGGCACGTACACGTTAGATTAATTTTGGGCGCGGTGTTTAGTTTTACGTTGCCCGCTGATTGTTGCAATATACGCGTACGTCAGCTTGTAAAGGATGTCTTGAAATAATTTATAAAAGTATTTACATCAAATAATATTTTATTGTACGGGAATGTTTCTTCCGTTTTACGTATGAGCAGCTGGTGAGTTTAGAAGTCGAATTTGTCCAGTTAGAAAAATACGCATAATGCCTCATAGTAAGAGGCACTATCATAGTAATAGGCACTCATAGTAATATTATTTTAATAATATTAAAATAATTATTAATTTAACAGAACAAAATAACACAGTACACAAAGACTATTAGTAGCCTACAGTAAGACAACGATAACCCCGTAACAGAAAAATGTAGTTGCAGAAAGGCAATGTAGCCTGTAGAAAGACTAATGTAACAGAACAATAATCTATAGGAAAACTATTAGTAGCCTGTAGTAAGACAACATTTTTGTTAGCTATAGAAAGATAACAACTGAAGCTATAGAAAGAAAATGAGTAGTCCGTAGTAAGACTACTGTAACAGAACAGTACATCTACAGGAAGATTATTAATAGCCAATAGTAAGGTTAATGTAGCACAACAATGTAGCTACAGAAGTACAATGCGTAGCCTATATTACAACTACAGAATAATACAGAATAAGAGAATAATACAGCTACAGAAAAATTAGTAGTATATAATACGAGAATAGTAAGAATTATGTAACAGAGCAATATAACTACAAAAAGACAATGAGTAGTCTATATTAAGACTAATGTAACGGAATAATACATCTACATAAATATTAATAGTATATAAAACGAGAGAAGTAAGAATTATGTAACAGAGCAATGTACCTACAGAAAGGCTATTAGTAGCTATAGTGAGACATCAGTAAGAGTACTGTAACGGAGCAATTTTGTTGCAGAAAGAAAATGAGCAGACTTTAGTAAGAACTATACAGTTATAGAAAGACTATTAGCAGCTATAGTAAGACATCAGTAAGAATACTGTAACGGAGCAATTTTGTTGCAGAAAGAAAATGAGTAGACTATAGTAAGAACTATACAGCTACAGAAAGACTATTACTAGCTATAGTGAGACATCAGTAAGAGTACTGTAACGGAGCAATTTTGTTGCAGAAAGAAAATGAGTAGACTATAGTAAGAACTATACAGCTACAGAAAGAATATTAGTAGCTTTTAGAAAAGTAATGATAAGATAAATTATTAACGCAACAGATAAGTATAGCACAGTTACAGAAAGACTACCTTATTGTAAGAGAATAAGAAGAGTAATGTAACAGAGATTGCTACAGAAAGACAATAAGTAGTCTACAGTAAGACTATTGTAAGAGAGCAATGGAGCTACAGAAATACTATTATTATCCTACAGTTAGGTAATAGTTAGACTATTGTAAAAAAGCAATGCAGTTACATAAATATTACTGAGAGCCAATACATAAATATTAATGGTAAGAGAATAGTAAGAATTAGAGTCTTAAAATGTAGTAAATTTCTTGTAAGATTGTAACAAAACCATACGAATAGTAGACTAATAACAGAGCTTTATACGAGATCTCGTAACACAGCTACAGAAACATTATTAGTAATGTATTATAGTAAGACCAAAGGCTTGTGTAACGCAGTGGATAGGCTCACTAACTGAAGTTCTGTCAAGTCGGGTTAGCTTGTCCACTTCCTGTAGCGATCAAGATGCAAATTGCATTTCAGGAATCGCGGACAACAAACCAGATCATTGTCCCACCCATTCTGGCGCCTCGCTAATCAGGCGCGGCTCTCTCGCTTCGCTTTAATAACTCGCAACGCAGCTGTTCTCGTGATAATAGCTTAATTTAAAAAAAAAACCTAAGTTATGATCTAGTTTATAAATTTTGTACATTTAATTAATTATAGTAACTATATTGGAGATTCAGAAACAGTCTCCGTACAACTTTTGCTGGTAAAATTCAAAATTCGATTAATCAAAATTTTAAGATCGATTTATTTAAAAATTTCTAAAAGATTAATTAATTACGCGTAATATATAAATTCAGTAAAAGAGGTTTATCGGCCCCAAACACTGTGATTAAACCTATTTACAGTTAGGTTTATCGGCCCCAAGCACTGTGATCAAAAAACCTATTTACAGTTAGGTTGATCGGCCCCAAGCACTGTGATCAAAAAACCTATTTACAGTTAGGTTTATCGGCCCCAAGCACTGTGATCAAAAAACCTATTTACAGTTAGGTTTATCGGCCCCAAGCACTGTGATCAAAAAACCTATTTACAGTTAGGTTGATCGGCCCCAAGCACTGTGATCAAAAAACCTATTTACAGTTAGGTTGATCGGCCCCAAGCACTGTGATCAAAAAACCTATTTACAGTTAGGTTGATCGGCCCCAAACACTGTGATCAAAAAACCTATTTACAGTTAGGTTGATCGGCCCCAAGCACTGTGATCAAAAACCTATTTACAGTTAGGTTGATCGGCCCCAAGCACTGTGATCAAAAACCTATTTACAGTTAGGTTGATCGGCCCCAAGCACTGTGATCAAAAACCTATTTACAGTTAGGTTGATCGGCCCCAAGCACTGTGATCAAAAACCTATTTACAGTTAGGTTGATCGGCCCCAGGCACTGTGATCAAAAAACCTATTTACAGTTAGGTTGATCGGCCCCAAGCACTGTGATCAAAAAACCTATTTACAGTTAGGTTGATCGGCCCCAAGCACTGTGATCAAAAAACCTATTTACAGTTAGGTTGATCGGCCCCAAGCACTGTGATCAAAAAACCTATTTACAGTTAGGTTGATCGGCCCCAAGCACTGTGATCAAAAAACCTATTTACAGTTAGGTTGATCGGCCCCAAGCACTGTGATCAAAAAACCTATTTACAGTTAGGTTGATCGGCCCCAAGCACTGTGATCAAAAACCTATTTACAGTTAGGTTGATCGGCCCCAAACACTGTGATCAAAAACCTATTTACAGTTAGGTTGATCGGCCACAAGCACTGTGATCAAAAACCTATTTACAGTTAGGTTGATCGGCCCCAAGCACTGTGATCAAAAACCTATTTACAGTTAGGTTGATCGGCCCCAAGCACTGTGATCAAAAACCTATTTACAGTTAGGTTGATCGGCCCCAAGCACTGTGATCAAAAACCTATTTACAGTTAGGTTGATCGGCCCCAAGCACTGTGATCAAAAACCTATTTACAGTTAGGTTGATCGGCCCCAAGCACTGTGATCAAAAACCTATTTACAGTTAGGTTGATCGGCCCCAAACACTGTGATCAAAAACCTATTTACAGTTAGGTTGATCGGCCACAAGCACTGTGATCAAAAACCTATTTACAGTTAGGTTGATCGGCCCCAAGCACTGTGATCAAAAACCTATTTACAGTTAGGTTGATCGGCCCCAAGCACTGTGATCAAAAACCTATTTACAGTTAGGTTGATCGGCCCCAAGCACTGTGATCAAAAACCTATTTACAGTTAGGTTGATCGGCCCCAAGAACTGTGATCAAAAAACCTATTTACAGTTAGGTTGATCGGCCCCAAGCACTGTGATCAAAAAACCTATTTACAGTTAGGTTGATCGGCCCCAAGCACTGTGATCAAAAAACCTATTTACAGTTAGGTTGATCGGCCCCAAGCACTGTGATCAAAAAACCTATTTACAGTTAGGTTGATCGGCCCCAAGCACTGTGATCAAAAACCTATTTACAGTTAGGTTGATCGGCCCCAAGCACTGTGATCAAAAACCTATTTACAGTTAGGTTGATCGGCCCCAAGCACTGTGATCAAAAAACCTATTTACAGTTAGGTTGATCGGCCCCAAGCACTGTGATCAAAAAACCTATTTACAGTTAGGTTGATCGGCGCCAAGCACTGAAGGAAATTCACTTCTGGCTGAGAGTTGGCCGGTTCCTTCCTATTTGCTCCCGAGCAAGTTGTGGTGTCTTGTACAGTTAGTCCGGGTGTTGGTAGGCTGCATGTAGTTTTTCTGTATTGGGTGGTCCTCCTCGATGTTTTGCCGAACAACGATTTAATTAGTGAATACCATTGTTAAAACTCAAAAAACACACCAATCAGAACGAAGCTATCGTGTACGGGAGATGCGAGGTGATGTGCCGGCAGTAATGTCTGCGTAGAAATATTATAATCTAGCGTAGTATGGACACGAGATACGCGTGCACTGCGAACCAATCGGAAGTAAGTATTGGTTGACGTGAGTGAATTAGGTTTCGCAGGCTTAAGCTGTTCCCAAGCCGGAAGAGAAGTACGGCCTATTTACATTGGAAGTACAGCCCATTTATAATGGATAATGAGTTGTTGGAACGGCCATCATAGTAAGACCAATATCTGAGACCTTGAAATGAGAACCGAACTTGTACGTGTGTGTGTGTGTGTGAGTGTGTGTGTGAGTGAGAGAGAGAGAGAGAGTGTATGAGTGTGTAAGTGTGTGTGTGAGAGAGAGAGAGTGAGTGTGTGTGTGTGTGAGAGAGATAGAGAAAGAGAGAGAGAGTGAGAGTGTATGAGTGTGTGTGTGTGTATGTGTGTGTGCGAGAGAGAGAGTATGAGTGTGTGAGTGTGTGTGTGTTGTGTGTGTGTGTGAGACAGAGAGAGAGAGAGTGTGTGTATGAGTGTGTGAGTGTGTGTGAGTGAGTATGTGTGTGTGTGTGTGTGAGAGAGAGAGAGAGAGAGAGTGAGTGTGTGTGAGAGAGAGAAAGAGAGAGAGTGAGAGTGTATGAGTGTGTGTGTATGTGTGTGTGCGAGAGAGAGGGAGAGTATGAGTGTGTGAGTGTGTGTGTGAGAGAGAGAGTGAGTGTGTGTGAGAGAGAGAAAGAGAGAGAGTGAGAGTGTATGAGTGTGTGTGTATGTGTGTGTGCGAGAGAGAGAGAGAGAGTATGAGTGTGTGTGTGTGTGTGTGTGTGTGTGAGAGAGAGAGTGAGTGTGTGTGTGTGAGAGAGAGATAAAGAGAGAGAGAGTGAGAGTGTGTGAGTGTGTGTGTGAGTGTATTAGTGGCGGATTTTTAGCGTGGTTGCTTAGGTTTTAGTAAGCGGAAGTTGTGTAACTCAGTTCTTATAGTGTATAGGCGATGTCACATTACACTGATTCGTTCGTTCTGCTGGAGTTCCAACAAAACACCCTTTGCCTCTTGTTGGAATTAATTAATAACTGCAATTACAACCTGCGACCTTGAGGTGCGCAAATTTAGAGACGCAGATAACTGATCGGTGTTTTAACCCACCTCGACATAGAAAAATATGTGCTATAACATTACACAAACCTTTTCGAAACATAAATATATTTCAACGAAAAATTGTTATCGGGCAAAAAAACTATAAAACATCAATTTTACGAAAATCGGTGTATCAGATTTTGTTCAAATTTAGGTTGTATGTTTTGAGGGAAAAATTTTAAACTTTGACATAGTCAAGTCTGAACAAGTTTGACGAAAAAGAGGGGAAACAGGCGTAGCTATATCGGAGTTTTGAAAACAGTTTAGATACGCTTTTATTTTTGTGCGTGTTTGTTGCGTGCCCGCAGACGGACGCATCAATCACTGCTGCTTGCAGACTTAGTGTTGCGGGATTCGAGGTCAGTTCAGTTATTGGCAACTAACAACTTCCAGTTTTTGCCGGTAACAGCTGACTGCTGAAACAATCACGATCGATCAAGTCACGTGACCTGACGGCTCGCTAACTGTTCTGAGCTTCGCTGTTGGGTTTTAATGTCTGTATGAAAAGTAACTGAAGTAATTGTCCGCAAGCATTGTCTGCAAAACAAATCCTGTATTCGGAGAGTAATTGTAAAGCTTTCAGCCCATTTACATTGGATAATGAGCTATTGGAACGGCCATCATAGTATGCCATGAGCACCGAAATTGTACGTGTGTGTGGCCCCCCCCCCGATGAGAGAGAGTGAGTCTGTAAGTGTGCGCGCGCGTGCTTGTGCGCGTGTGTGTGTGTGCGTGCGCGTGTGTGAGCGCGTACGTGTGTGTGTTTGTGTGTGTGTGTGTGTGTGTGTGTGTGTGTGTGTGTGTGGGGTGTGGGGTGAGAGAGAGAGAGAGAGAGAGAGAGAGAGAGAGAGAGAGAGAGAGAGAGAGAGAGAGAGAGAGAGAGAGAGAGAGAGAGAGAGAGAGAGAGTCTGTAAGTGTTTGCGCGCGTGCTTGTGCGCGTGAGTGTGTGTGCGTGCGCGTGTGTGTGCGTACGTGTGTGTTTGTGATATTGAGTGTGTGTGTGTGTGTGTATGTGTGGAGTGTGTTTCTGAGAGAGAGTGAGTCTGTATGTGTGTACACGCGTGCTTGTGCGCGTGTGTGCGTGTGTGTGTATGTGTGTATGTCTGTGTGTGTGTGTGTGTGTGTGTGTGTGTGTGTGTGTGTGTGTGTGTGTGTGTGTGTGTGTGTGTGTGTGTGTGTGTGTGTGTGTGTGTGGAGTGTGTGTCTGAGAGAGAGTGAGTCTGTATGTGTGTACGCGCGTGCTTGTGTGTGTGTGTGTGTGTGTGTGTGTGTGTGTGTGTGTGTGTGTGTATGTATATATGTGTGTATATGTCGAGTGTGTGTGTGTGTGTGTGTGTGTGTGAGAGAGAGAGAGAGAGAGAGAGAGAGTGTGTGTGTGTGAGCGCGCGTGTGCGCGTGCGCGTGCGTGCGTGCGTGTGTCAGTGTGTGTGTGTGTGTGTGAATGTGTGTGTATGTGTGTGTGAGAGAGAGTGAGTGAGTGTGTGTATGTGTGTGTGTGCGTGTGAGAGAGAGAGAGAGAGAAAGAGAGAGAGCTTGTGGGTGTGTGTGAGTGTGTGTGTGCGCGCGCACGAGCGAGCGCGTGTGTGTGCTTGCGTGCGCGTGTGTATGATTTTAAGCAAATTTTTCACAATTATGTCCTAATTATATTCACTGCGTCACACTAGCCTTTCCATTACGTTAGTCTTACTATACTCTTCCTATAATGTACTGCAAATAGTGTTTCTGTAGTTGCGATATTTAACTCTGTTACATCAGTCTTACTACTCTCATGATGTAGTTTAGTGACAGTCTTTCTGTAACTGTGTAATATTGTTTTGTTCCATTAATCTTACTATTTTCAAATTATAAGCTACTAATACCGTTTCTATAGCTGTGTTATTTAGCTTCGTTACATTTATAGTCTTACTATTCTAATGCTTGATCCTAATCATTATTTCTACCTTATTAAGTAAACAAATAAATCTCCTTTAATATTAAGAATTACTTTTTTAGAAAGTTAATTGATATTTGAGTTTATCGCACTACGATCGACGGGCTATTGTGCAAGTAAATCTCTTAACTGATTCATTGGATTGGTGCCCTTAGTAAGTTCCAACAATCCGCAGAATACCTCATCCTGCTGGAGGTCCTCAGGATTCTGGAAACCATTAGCCTCCTACTAGCAAGAGCCTCACAACCATAGATGTCCTGCAGTTTCCTGCATAACCTACACGGTTTCTCCGTGGTACATACCTATCCTGTTCATGTGCATCCTCAGACCCTATGATTTCCCGAGTTGTTTTCTGTCCAAGACGTCCTCCACGAGGAACATTATGTAAGAGTAACTTGCTATGGGAATGCTCATTAAGGTTATCCCATTAACTGGTTATTTGTTCATCCACTTACCGATAGCAAAACCGGCCAACGACTGAGAAATCCCTAAAGCCAGTTGAGGTCCGATAAACTCAGATGCAGATCCCAGTCCAACCTATTCAATAGCCTAAATCCCGCTATGTTCCGGAACCCAATGAAGAGTAACCCGCTTTCTCAGGGACAGCACGTTGAGGTTCCTCGACACTCACAGACCAGCTTGGAGCGTATTGTAGGACCCGCAAGTTCTTTGATTACTGCCTGAATATCGGTGTAAATATGAAGGCCCTTTTCAAATTCTTCCGAACGCAGTCCCGTTACTAATAAATCTCCTTTAATAATACGAATTCAAATGAGAGATTTAATTGATATTTACCTTTTGTATACCAGCTGATTAAACAGAAACAAATATTTAAGTATCAGCTGATAAAAAGACTGATTGTTTATACCAGCTGATTAAACAGAAACAAATAAGTATCACCTGATAAAAAGACTGATTGTTTATACCAGCTGATTAAACAGAAACAAATAGTTAAGTATCAGCTGATAAAAAGACTGATTGTTTATACCACCTGATTAAACAGAAACAAATAGTTAAGTATCAGCTGATAAAAAGACTGATTGTTTATACCAGCTGATTAAACAGAAACAAATAGTTAAGTATCAGCTGATAAAAAGACTGATTGTTTATACCAGCTGATTAAACAAACAAATAGTTAAGTATCAGCTGATAAAAAGACTGATTGTTTATACCACCTGATTAAACAAACAAATAGTTAAGTATCAGCTGATAAAAAGACTGATTGTTTATATCAGCTGATTAAACAGAAACAAATAGTTAAGTATCAGCTGATAAAAAGACTGATTGTTTATACCAGCTGATTAAACAGAAACAAATAGTTAAGTATCAGCTGATAAAAAGACTGATTGTTTATACCAGCTGATTAAACAGAAACAAATAGTTAAGTATCAGCTGATAAAAAGACTGATTGTTTAAAATTATAAGCTTTCTGTACATGGTTTTTTTTAGCTTACACGATAAACAAACTGTTAACTTCTGCATTAAATCCAGATTGACGATTCGGTTAGCACAAAAATTCAGCTTACCGTTTAGACTCTAGCGGTACGTCACCGAATCCTACACGAAATCCAATATGGCGGATTTATGAAATGATTACTAGTTATTAAAGTCATGATATAACAAATATTCGATTGTCTTTTCAACTTGAAGGACGACAAAGGACATCGTGACTGTTATATCTTCAGTCTGAAAGTTCGCACTCACTTTATAATCAAATCAACAGGCCGCTAAACTACAGCCCCCCCCCATCAACCAGGAGGTGCTAAAATTAGAGATTGTTTATTCTCTCCGACTGAACACATTTTTGAGTCGTTATCTTTGTTTATGTGATTGTGTTAATTATAAGACAGTGCGTTATGTTTAAATATGAACAGTGTAACACAACCGCCTTGTTCCTTGCAAAAGGTTTTGCGTGATTGAATGACAGCCATACAGTCGTGTAAGCTGTCACGATAACGTGATAGAAGCGAGTTTCAAAAGTATTTTTCATAGTCTTAAAATTCTCCTGGATTAAAATTTTCAATTATATCGATAATATGAAAATGAAAAATAAACGGTCAATACGTTTTTTTTTAATTTCACCGGATTTTGAAAAATCTAAACGCTAATTTACACAGTTCTTAACGCTGATCACGATGGTGAAATCGGTTTTTCGAAAATATTCAAGACTAATAACTTACGAAATTCAAAAGATTTAAAATTGACCCAATTTAAAACCGTTGAACGAATTCAGGCGGTTAACGAACACGTCCAAGTTATTACCATAATCAATTTTTATGCCGTTTATTTAAATCAAATCACGTCAAAATTTGCGAACGTGAGTGTACTGAAACACAAAAATTTTAACGACACCTCAAAAAGTAATCTAGACGTCAGGATCGGTGCTCATTTCATAGTCCCGAGTATGAGTCTCAACATGATGGATCTTAACCGAGATTTCCATGTTCTAGGAAGAAGGCTTTTGTAGGAAGAAGATCCTACTGTACCACTAGATCATACTACTCGCACTCATTTACTCAAACACACACACACACACACACACACACACACACACACACACACTCACTCACTCACTCGCTCGCTCGTTCGTTCTTTCCTTCGTTCGTTCGTTCGTTCCTTCGTGCCTACATTCTTTCCTTCCTTCGTTCCTTCGTTCGTTCTTTCTTTCGTTCGTTCGTTTGTTTCTTCGTTCCTTATTTCCTTCCTTCGTTCGTTCGTTCCTTCTTTCTTTCGTTCCTACGTTCGTTCGTTCCTTCCTTCGTTTGTTCGTTCTTTCCTTCCTTCGTTTGTTCGTTCGTTTCTTCATTTCTTCGTTCCTTCGTTCGTTCGTTCGTTTCTTCATTTCTTCGTTCCTTCGTTCGTCCGTTCCTCCGTTCGTTCGTTCCTCCGTTCGTTCGTTCGTTTCTTCGTTCCTTTGTTCGTTCTTTCTTTCCTTCGTTAGTTCGTTCCTTCGTTCGTTCCTTCGTTCGTTCCTTCCTTCGTTTGTTCGTTCGTTCATTCATTCATTCGTTCGTTCCTTAGTTCGTTCGTTCGTTCCTTTGTTCGTTCGTTCATTCATTCATTCATTCGTTCGTTCGTTCGTTTCTTCATTTCTTCGTTCCTTCGTTCGTTCGTTCGTTCGTTCGTTCGTTCGTTCGTTCGTTCGTTCGTTCGTTCGTTTCTTCATTTCTTCGTTCCTTCGTTCGTCCGTTCCTCCGTTCGTTCGTTCCTCCGTTCGTTCGTTCGTTTCTTCGTTCCTTTATTCGTTCTTTCTTTCCTTCGTTCGTTCCTTCGTTCGTTCCTTCGTTCGTTCCTTCGTTCGTTCCTTCCTTCGTTTGTTCGTTCGTTCATTCATTCATTCGTTCGTTCCTTAGTTCGTTCGTTCGTTCCTTTGTTCGTTCGTTCATTCATTCATTCATTCATTCGTTCGTTCGTTCGTTCGTTGACTAACTCTAAAGTGTAAAGCTACCTATTCTGATGAAATGAATGACTCGGCCTAATGGTGTATCAAACGGAGCTCTGGGAGACTTGGCGACCTCTCATTCATGCAGGGCTCTTTATAGAAGGACCATTTCCTTAGCGACTTGTGGGTGTTCCCATAAGTAAGAATGTAAAATAGAATGAGTGTAATCTCACATCTCAATTAAAAAATCGCTCAATTGGAGCAGAACCTCCGTAATGAGGGTTAAGAAAATAAGTTGAAAGTCAATTAGCAGAGCAAGCATCTGTAAGTACCTCAGTAAGGAACTGGGAAGTCACTAGTTAGAAGTGTTTAGCTGCTCACCTTGGATCCTCTCCAAATCCTAGACTTTATAAAGATACTTGGACTGGAGAAGGCGCTGTAACTGAGCATCTCAGGAATATAGAAAGGTGGCACAACACAAAGGTCGCAGTTCAATAGTGATCCTACAAATTCATTTATTCAGACCAGTCAGAAGATGATTTTATTTCCAACCCAACTAGACCACAAGGAGAGTCATCTTGCGAAATTTCTACTTTGTAAGCCATGACATTCTTGAGATACAATGATCATTGAGTGATTTATCTTTTATGTAGATATGAGGTTAGATTTCTTTACTTTTAGGCCTGCCATTCAACCAATGTAACAGAAACAGGCGTTACACTTTCCGTTACAACGTCGTCTTCAGATATTTGAAAAGTGCAACAGTCAAGGTAAACTACAATTTCGGTAACCTTCAAGCAGCTTGTTGCCAGCCTGATGTTACAAACAAGAAAACAACAAATCCGTTAAACTTTGAAAGCGTACACCAGAACTAACCCTCACAACAGTGACGTCACACGGCCCCTATGGTCAGACTTAACTGACATCAGATGGACTGTAAAATACTAGCTCGTAGGCTTCAAGTAATTTAAGTTTTATTACACTAACTGGTTACAGTAATAGTACGATGAATTAATCCGGTGTTAAGTGTTTTCTCTTTTTGATTTGCACTAGTTTCGCCTACCACTTTCCAATTCTCTTTCTCCCTATCTCCCATTCTCTCTCTCTTTTCTCTTTCTTTCCTTCTACGTTTCTTTAACTCTTTCTCTCTCTTTCTATCTCTCACTCTCTTTTCTTTTCCTTTACCTCTATCTTTTTCCCTCTCTCTCTCTCTCTCTCTCTTTCTTTTTTTACCTCTCATTCTCTTTTCTCTTTGTTTACCACTATCTTTTCCCTCTCTTCTCTTTCATTTTTTTCTCTCTCTCTTTCTCTTCCCCCTCTCTCTCTTTTCTCTTTCTTTCCTTCTACGTTTCTCAAACTCTTTCTATCTCTCTTTCTACCTCTCATTCTCTTTTCACTTCCATTACCTCTATCTTTTTTCCCTCTCTTTCTCTCTCTCTCTCTCTCTCTCTCTCTCTCTCTCTCTCTCTCTCTCTCTCTCTTTCTTTCTCTCTTTTTACCTCTCATTCTCTTTTCTCTTTCTTTTCCATTCATTATATTTTCCCTCTCTTCTCTTTCATGTCTCTCTCTTTCTCTCTCTCTCTCTCTCTCTCTCTCTCTCTCTCTCTCTCTCTCTCTCTCTCTCTCTCTCTATCTATCTATCTCTCTATCTCCCTCTCTCTGTATCTCATTCGCTTTTTTACGACAGAGGCAGTTTAAATGTCACTACTGAATTTTATTTCCAAATTAAAAACAACAATTTTTACAGAAAATCTTCAGTATTGAAAAATACAAATGTTCTTTCGTATTTTTCTTTCGTATGGGAGCTGGACCCAATAACGGCACAGAATCTGTAGATGGGACCTTTATATTTTCAGATTTTTTATCCCTAAAAAGTGTCAAGATTAAATGAAATATTCGTATTTAAAATTACTAAATGCTTTCATTGAACCTTCGTAAGTAAAATATGACGTTATTTTTTGCATTTTTATTTTAGCTTTGTAATTTTTAAAATAAAATCTATTGTCCTAGGTTTCAAGAAACAATCTCACGGACTGATTTTTTTAATGAACTCTAGCTGGGTTAATTCTGTTTATTGTGAAATTATTATAAACAAACGTAAGGGTATCGACTTTAACAACAAATATAAAAATACCTGGATTTAAGTTTTGTTTTTAGAACAAGCATACGTTTAGGTTAGGTTAGGTTAAATGATTCAAACTGTAAGTTTCGTTTAAAAATGAAACATTTATCCCAACAGAGGCGACAATTTCTAAAGCATCGCTGTTAGGTTAGGTTAGGTAAGGTTCAACAAAATCAAACTGATAGTTTCAAATGAACCGTTTCTCCCAACAGATGTGACCAATTTCTAGATCATCGCTGTTAGGTTAGGTTAGGTTCAACAAAATCAAACTGAAAGTTTCGTTTAAAAATGAACCGTTTCTTACAACAAAGACGATCAATTCCTAGATCATCGCTGTTAGGTAAGGTTCAACAAAATCAAACTGTAAGTTTCAAATGAACCGTTTCTCCCAACAGATGCGACCAATTTCTAAAGCATCGCTGTTAGGTTAGGTTAGGTTCAACAAAATCAAACTGAAAGTTTCGTTTAAAAATGAACCGTTTCTTACAACAGAGGCGACCAATTTCTAGATCATCGCTGTTAGGTTAGGTTAGGTTAGGTTCAACAAAATCAAACTGAAAGTTTCGTTTAAAAATGAACCATTTCTTACAACAGAGGCGACCAATTTCTAGATCATCGCTGTTAGGTTGGATTAGGTTAGGTTCAACAAAATCAAACTGAAAGTTTCGTTTAAAAATGAACCGTTTCTTACAACAGAGGCGACCAATTTCTAGATCATCGCTGTTAGGTTAGGTTAGGTTAGGTTCAACAAAATCAAACTGAAAGTTTCGTTTAAAAATGAACCGTTTCTTACAACAAAGACGATCAATTTCTAGATCATCGCTGTTAGGTTAGGTTAGGTTAGGTTCAACAAAATCAAACTGAAAGTTTCGTTTAAAAATGAACTGTTTCTCCAACACAGACTACCAATTTCTAAAGCATCGCTGTTAACAATTGAATAAACATAACTCATTCAACGTACCGGCCATATGTCGCTCATACACTTACGCACTCATGCTTACTGATACTGGTATCCTAATCAAGCCCCTACATCCGGCCAACCCCACTACTCGACACGTTGACCTAGGCAAAGCCTGGCTAAATTTATCAGCCTGGTAAAACCTTATCTGCTTGCATTCGACACGAGTAATTCAGTTGAAGCCGTTAAGTTGGCTAAACTGATTGCCATTGTTGACTGACGTTATCGTGCTTTCTTTAGTAAACTAACTATTCACTAATCAGTGTGCATAAATCAAAGAAAATAAACTGGAAATAAATAACCTCTAAAATAATTACTTAAATGTTTACTAGTAGGCCTAGTATTTACTATAAAATGAAAACAATCAGTCATTCTTAATTTCTTTTTCGTAAAAATTTTGAAATTACTCGCAGATTCTCGTTTTTGTACATTAGCAGTTCAAAGAAGAGTAGACCTCGCAGTATATTATGTCTAATACACAGATCGTTTTACGACAGCTCTTGTAAATTTAACGACAGTTCAACCGGTAACCGGTAAGGTTTACGAAAAATATTGTCAGCTACAATATCAATGTTGAATCAGAGCCTGTAATCTTGAAAAGGAAGTGATTTTGAAAAAAAATTACAAATAAGTCTTTCGGGCTTTACGCAAGGTACCTTCGTAACAAATTTGGAAACAATCGGTCAATGGGTTTGACTAGAATTGCGTGCACTCGTCATTGTTAAGTAGGTTTAAACGGCCGCCATCTTGAAGCTGTGAAAAGCGAAAAATGAAGGTATCTTAGTACCAAATTTAAAAAGACAGTTAATGTGTTTGGC
Organism: Callitettix versicolor; assembly: GCA_022606455.1. Taxonomy (NCBI): domain Eukaryota; kingdom Metazoa; phylum Arthropoda; class Insecta; order Hemiptera; family Cercopidae; genus Callitettix; species Callitettix versicolor. The sequence continues at coordinate 76,272,602 of CM040184.1, read as the reverse complement.
TAAAACTGCGTACACTTTTCATTGTAAATCAGTAGCGGCCATCTTGAAAAGAAAGTGAACGTTATAAAAACTCTCGATCACATCTTTCGGGGGTTTTTTTTTATAAAGTACCTTTGTAAAAAATTTCAAAACAATCGGCCAATGCGTTCGATTAAAATTGCTTTCGTTTGAAACGGAAGTAAGAAGGAGAAAAATATATATACACCTCATTTGGGCTTTATACAAGACATCTTCGTCCCAAATTTCAAAACAATCGGCCACTGCGTTTGTCCAAAAGTTCCTACACGCATTGTCCTTAAACCAGAAGCCGCCATTTTGAAACGGAAATAAATTGGGAAAAGTCTTGTACAAGTCATTTGGGCTTTGTACAAGATACCTTCTTATAAAATTTTAAAACAATCGGTCAGTTCGTTTGGCTAAAATTGCGTACACTCGTTATTGTAAAAGCAGAGGCCGCCGTCTTTAAACGGAAGTGGAGAAAAATCTTACACGTAAGCCGTTCGGATTTTGTAAAAAGTACCTCCGTACCAAATTCCGAAACAATCGTTCAATGCGTTTGGCTAAAATTGCGTACACTCGTTATTGTAAAAGCAGAGGCCGCCGTCTTGAAACGGAAGTGGAGAAAAATCTTACACGTAAGCTGTTCGGGTTTTGTAAAATGTACCTCCGTACCAAATTCCGAAACAATCGGTCAATGCGTTTGGCTAAAATTGCGTACACTCGTTATTGTAAAAGCAATGGCCGCCATCTTGAAACGAAAGTGGAGAAACATCTTACACGTAAGCCGTTCGGGTTTTGTAAAAAGTACCTCCGTACCAAATTCCAAAACAATCGTTCAATGCGTTTGACCAAAATAGCGTAACAAGCACTCGAACCAAATGCCAAACGATTGAGTTAAAACAAAGACTTCGCTTCGTTTGTCAACTACAATTAAAACAAAAGAAATATGAATTTAGTTAATTGAATTTAGTAGACGAAAACGGGTGAAAACCTCTGTCACCAATCTTTTCAGTGACAAAGTTGCAGCTACATTTTCTTTTGTCCATTCACGGATGATCTTTCCGTGTTTAAAACCTTCATTTCAGAACTCCAATAATTCCAGAACGGTAAACTCTCTTTGTATGTGTGTACGTTTTTATCTCGCGAATTACTACAACGATTTACATATAAAAGGTGTGTTCAGAAAGTAAAGAAAATTTTTAAATTTCGCGGGCTTGGAGAGTCCGATTGTCAAACATTTTTTCTTATTATGTCGGTATACATGCCCTTGAAGTATGATAAAACTTTCAGCTGTTTTCATTGTTCACTTTGTCTGTGACAGCCATTAAGCTTAGACGTGTTTTTACGAGCTCGGCGATTTTCGTTTGTTAAAAGAAATGGATCAAAGAATTTGTATCAAATCAAAATGGAATAAAGTGTAACAAAGTGTGTGAAATGTTAACAAAAATCTATGGTGAGTCTGCTATGAGTAAAGCAAGAGTTTACAAGTGGCATAAGCGTTTCCAAGAAGGCCGTGAAGACGTTGAAGATGACGAACGCCCTGGACTCCCCAGCACATCAACAACCGATAAAAATGTGGAAAAAGTGAAAGAAATGGATATGAACAATCGCCGAATCACAATTAGAGAGGTCGCTGATGATGTTGGCATATCGATTGGATCATATCGTGACATTGTTTCCAATGTTTTGTGTATGTAAAGCGTGGCTGCAAATTTCGTTCCAAAATTGTTGAATTTTGAACAAAAACAGCGGCGAATGAAAGTTGTTCAGGAGTCATTAAATGAAGCCAACGGCGATTGCAGAATTACTGAAACGTATTATAACAGGTGACGAAACATGGGTTTACGGATATGACGTCGAAACTAAGGCTCAATCATCCCAGTGGAGGCATCCTGGCTCGCCAAGACCGAAAAAGGCTCGACAAGTGCGGTCGAACATGAAGGTTATGCTCACTGTGTTCTTCGATATAAATGCCATAGTGCATCATGAATTCCTGCCACCAGGTGAAACGGTCAATAACCTACAAGTTCAACGCCGTTTGCGTGAAGCAATCCGAAAAAAACGCCCGGATCTGTGAAAAAACAATTCATGGCTTTTACACCACAAGAATACACCAGCTCACACTTCATTGTTTGTTCGTGAATTTTTG
>CM040184.1:76255453-76257953 GCA_022606455.1 Callitettix versicolor | reverse complement strand
TAACCTAAAATTTATTATAGTCTATCAGCTGTTCAATGAAATCAGCTGACCGTTACGAATTAATATAAAACAACTGATCTTTTACTATAACTACCATAGCTAGTTTTTAATAACATAACCTAAAATTTATTATAGTCTATCAGCTGTTCAATGAAATCAGCTGACCGTTACGAATTAATATAAAACAACTGATCTTTTACTATAACTACCATAGCTAGTTTTTAATAACATAACCTAAAATTTATTATAGTCTATCAGCTGTTCAATGAAATCAGCTGACCGTTACGAATTTATATAAAACAACTGATCTTTTACTATAACTACCAATATAAATTTGTGCTCTCGCATCACGTGACGCGCAAAATCCAACATGACAACCAGCCCTGAAACATGATACGTGTTAAAATTGTAAGATATACAAATTATTTTTGGAAATTCACTTCCATCACGTCAGCGAGACAGCTGCGTTGCCGTGAGTATGCGCGACTGCCTCGCCGCAAAGTCTCGTGAATTTGTCTGATAATGTTTTTGTAAGGATTAAACCTTTCTGTAAAACACCTTTTATCTCTCTTACCTTATCAAGCTATTCAACCTTCGTCTTTAGATAAACAATTTAAGTATTTTGTTTGCGACTTGGAGGCGATACTTGAAAGTTAATTAAACGATTCCTTTGTAATTCAACTGTTCACATGGGCGGCGAATGGCCGATTGGTTCTATTCCCATCCGCCCGGATGATATACCAGATCGGGTATACAAAAATAATGATTCCTTAATAGATTTATAAGGCCGCGTATTGAGATGATGATCACGTGGGTTCATATTTCTGCGAATGTCGGCACAAATGGAAATCTTGAGATTTTATTAATTTAGTTGTTTCCAGTTTCAATAAAGTAGTTTTTACATGGATATTCTTAAGGATTTGGTTTCGGAATTCGAGTAAAAATTCTTGTAAAATAACACAAGTAAGGCTTCCTTTAAAAAAGGCTATTAGGCCTAAAAACATATAACCTCGCCTTATACACATAATTAGTGTATTCTTGTAGAATAGTTAGCCGCCTCGGAGGCCTAGTTGATAGTGTACTAGGCTTTCACCCCGAGGACCCGGTTTCGATTCCCGGCCAGGGCTTGGCATTTTCATACGCTATAAATAATCCCATCGTCTGCGTTAGCCCAAGTGTGCACAATAGTCGGACGTTGAAAAAAAAATTCTTGTAGAGTATTTAAATCTACCAGTGAGCTGATAGTTTATACGTTTATTCGTAGCTCAGTGCCTATTATTTCTGCTTATAAATCTATGATAAGTATGTTGAAAACCTGCTTTCGATTTTAATTTTTTTTTTACATTTGTTTAAAATTATGTATATAAATAACTTCAGTGATAAACATTTTAATTATAATTAACGCCGTTGTTCTGCACACCAGTTACTTCTGGCAGGACATTGTTTAGAGTGTTTACGGTTAAAAATATCCTGCACATTTTATACAGATGTGTTCTTGTTAGCTTTAAAATTATTGTAAAACGCCATTGTACTACATGCCCAGCCCAGGCATTACAAATATTAAAGCATTAATACTGAGATAATATTTTAGATTTGTATACATTTTTTTCTGTTTCAACTCAACCGACACACACACACACACACACACACACACACACACACACACACACACACACACACACACACACAACACACACAACACACACACACACACACACACACACACACACACACACACACACACACACACACACACACACACGCGCGCAGTTTGTGTGTTTATTACGCAGTTTAGGCCAAACGAACAGACCGATTATTTTGAAATTCAGTATAAAGGTACCTTGTATATTGATCGAACGTCAAGATGGCGACCTCTGATTTGATGTTTTGGCCCCATTCAATTCCGTTTCAAGATGGAGAGAGAGAGAGAGATTAGAAGAGACTAGTGTAGTTGTTGGCTGAAGAGAGGCAAGAGAGAGAGAGAGAATGTTCAGAGAGAGAGAGAGAGAGAGAGAGAGAGAGAGAGAGAGAGAGAGAGAGAGAGAGAGAGAGAGAGAGAGAGAGAGAGAGAGAGAGAGAGAGAGAGAGAGAGAGAGAGAGAGAGCATAAATTTCCAGTAATTTGGGTTCAGTTAACATTTTTTTCTTTAATATTACTATTACCAGTTAAATTGATGGAAAAAGTTACGAGCGCGTCAGAGCGCTGTCGTGGAGCGGTGGCCAAACATAGAATTAAAAATACACTGCGAGGTCTACTGTTCTTTGAACTATTAATATAATTGCACCAATACTAACCATCAATGAACACTGATTACTTTTAAGGTTTCAAATTTTTTAATATTAATATTTTTCGCAATCAAAACACTTTCAACTGAATTCGTCTACGGTAAAATCAATGCAAGATCACGGTTGTATTTTGACTGAAATAAATTCTGTCCCCAATCGCATATTTGAATTCCTTTCAGCAGAGACAATAAAGAAATTATCTTTTTTTTATGAAA
>CM040184.1:76247953-76250453 GCA_022606455.1 Callitettix versicolor | reverse complement strand
TTTCATAATCCTTAATCCGTTATAGTGGGCTTACTGTAGGTACGTAGGTGTCAGGTTTTGGTGAAGCACTGCTTGTATCCAGCCTTTCTGAAAAACCTGAAGATAATGTAATAAATTGACCTTAACATGTGACCAACGATTTGGGTTCGTTCACTTCAACCCACCGCGTACTTAAAAGCGAAAATCCTTTTTGAGATAAAAAATATCCTAAGTTATAACAATAGCGACACGCAACTGTGTAGCTGACGTGACGGTAGCGGTTTTTCAAAAAGTAACAAAATTCAATAAAATTATTTCACTTGAAAAACAGTTTTGTATTTCATAAGATGCTAGTTTAATACTGGTGCTATTCAGCGGTGTAAACGTTTTGTACATTTTACGTGAAAACGCTAGGGGATAGAAAAAAGGTTGAATTAAAAAAATGTAGAAAATTTAATTTATTTTCCGAAATTTAATCGCGGAAACCGTCCAGCCGCTGTAGAGTGGAAGTACCCAAGTGTTTCCTTATTCGGACGCATTCCGGAAAAAATCGATTAAGCTAAACTGTAAACCAGCTGACCGAGACGATTAATTCGAGTATATGGTTGATGTGTGTTCAATATCTGTAAGTCGATAAACATTTCTCAGATCCAAACATAAGGATTTTCCGTTTTATACATTAAGATATAATATAGTCCATATAGCCTTATAATATAGTCAACTAATCTCACCAATATACAGTAATAAACGCTTTTTTACTGTTACCTTTTGCTTTATAATTATGCTAATGTTACCCTTTGCTTGATAGTTATGCTACTGTTACCCTTTGCTTGATAGTTATGCTAATGTTACACTTTACTTGATAGTTATGCTAATGTTACACTTTACTCGATAGTTATGCTAATGTTACACTTTACTTGATAGTTATAACAATGTTACCCTTTGCTCGATAGTTATGCTAATGTTACACTTTACTCGATAGTTATGCTAATGTTATACTTTACTCGATAGTTATGCTAATGTTACACTTTACTCGATAGTTATAACAATGTTACCCTTTGCTCGATAGTTATGCTAATGTTACACTTTACTTGATAGTTATGCTAATGTTACACTTTACTCGATAGTTATGCTAATGTTACACTTTACTCGATAGTTATAACAATGTTACCCTTTGCTCGATAGTTATGCTAATGTTACACTTTACTCGATAGTTATGCTAATGTTACACTTTACTCGATAGTTATAACAATGTTACCCTTTGCTCGATAGTTATGCTAATGTTACACTTTACTCGATAGTTATGACAATGTTACCCTTTGCTTGATAGTTATGCTAATGTTACCCTTTGCTTGATAGTTATGCTAATGTTACCCTTTGCTCGATAGTTATGCTAATGTTACACTTTACTCGATAGTTATAACAATGTTACCCTTTGCTCGATAGTTATGCTAATGTTACACTTTACTCGATAGTTATAAAAATGTTACCCTTTGCTCGAGAGTTATGCTAATGTTACATTTTACTCGATAGTTATAACAATGTTACCCTTTACTCGATAGTTATGCTAATGTTACATTTTACTCGATAGTTATAACAATGTTACCCTTTGCTCGATAGTTATGCTAATGTTACACTTTACTCGATAGTTATAAATATGTTACCCTTTGCTCGAGAGTTATGCTAATGTTACATTTTACTCGATAGTTATAACAATGTTACCCTTTACTCGATAGTTATGCTAATGTTACACTTTACTCGATAGTTATAAAAATGTTACCCTTTGCTCGAGAGTTATGCTAATGTTACATTTTACTCGATAGTTATAACAATGTTACCCTTTACTCGATAGTTATGCTAATGTTACACTTTACTCGATAGTTATAACAATGTTACCCTTTGCTCGATAATTATGCTAATGTTACACTTTACTCGATAGTTATAAAAATGTTACCCTTTGCTCGAGAGTTATGCTAATGTTACATTTTACTCGATAGTTATGATAATGTTACACTTTGCTTGATAGTTATGCTAATGTTACACTTTACTTTAAAGTTGTGTTAATGTTACACTTTACTCGATAGTTATAACAATGTTACCCTATGCTTGATAGTTATGCTAATGTTACACTTTGCTCGATAGTTATGCTAATGTTACCCTATGCTTGATAGTTATGCTAATGTTACACTTTGCTCGATAGTTATGCTAATGTTACCCTATGCTTGATAGTTATGCTAATGTTACACTTTGCTCGATAGTTATGCTAATGTTACACTTTGCTTATTAGTTATGCTAATGTTACACTTTACTCAATAGTTATACTATTGTTCCCATTTGCTCGGTAGTTATGCTAATATTACACTTTTAATGTTACCCTTCGCTCGATAGTTATGCTAATGTTACCCTTTGCTCGATAGTTATGCTAATGTTACACTTTGCTCCATAGTTATGTTAATGTTACACTTTGCTTAATAATTATGCTAATGTTACACTTTACTCGATAGTTATACTAATGCTTTTG
>CM040184.1:76240453-76242953 GCA_022606455.1 Callitettix versicolor | reverse complement strand
TTTACGATCGTTCAAGTGGAAAACTATCTCACAATTGTTCAGATGGAAAACTATCAAACAAAAACTACTTTGCGATTGTTCAAATGGAACAACCAAAAGACTGTTTATACACAAAACTAATTTACGATCGTTCAAGTGGAAAACTATCTCACAATTGTTCAGATGGAAAACTATCAAACAAAAACTGTTTATACAAAAAGCTAATTTAAGATTGTTCAAATGGAAAACTACTAACTACTGTTTATACAAAAATATAATTTACGATCGTTCAAATGGAAAACTACCTTACGATTGTTCAAATGGAACATTGGAAAACTACCGTACGATTGTTCAAATGGAAAACTACCAAACGACTGTTTATACACAAAACTAATTTACAATCGTTCAAATAGAAAATTATCTTACATTTGTTGAATTGGAAAACTACCAAACGACTGTTCATACAAAAAGCTAATTTACAGATCGTTCAAATGGAATACTGCCTTACGATTGTTCAAATGAAAAACTATCTAACAATTGCTCTTACAAAAAGCTAATTTACGATTGTTCAAATAGAAAACTACTAAACGACTGTTTATACAAAAAACTAATTTACGATTGTTCAAATGGAAAACTACTAAACGACTGTTTATACAAAAAATTAATTTACGATTGTTCAAATGGTAAACTACTAAACGACTGTTTATACAAAAAACTAATTTACGATCGTTCAAATGGAAAACTACCTTACGATTATTCAAATGGGACACTACCAAACTACTATTTATACAAAAAACTAATTTATGATCGTACAAATGGAAAATTACTTTACGATAGTTTAATTGGAAAACTACCAAACGACTGTTCATAAAAAAGCTAATTTACGATTGTTCAAATGGAAAACTATCAAACGATTCTTTATACAAAAAACTAATTTACAATCGTTCAGTGGAAACTACCTTACAGCTATTCAAATGGAAAACTGTTTAACGATTTGATTTCTCTCAGTACCACTGATATCTGAGAGGTATTCCTGTCAGCGAGTCATCCGTGGGGACCAGCAATGCTCACGGATCAAAATCTTCTTTCGTCTCACACTTTACAGTAGACTAACGTCAAATAACCGGATATTTATGACAGCATTCAAAATTTTAAACAGATTTTTCAAGAGAAAACGTTTTACCCGTAAAGTGAAACTTATTAGCAAAGCTCACTTCCGGCTGTAAAATATGGCGCGTTAAAATGAACAAAATATACAATCCAGGAGGCAGTGTCTGCTCACTATTTGTCCCGAAAACTTTGCCGCTAAAGTCGCGCTATAATTTACGCAAGAAACAAGAAAAGTCGGCGAAAGTTAAATACACTTTGTCACTTAAACAAAAGCAGACGTGTTCAGACTGTTTTACTTTTATAATGTTTGCAACTTGTCTCGTAAATATTTCAAATAACTGAGAAAGTCGCGCGGCGTAAAACTTTGTAAACGTGAATTATCGCGCGAGATTATTCACTAAGATTGATGCTCACCTTAATTGTTGTTTATTATAAGCGACTGTAATTAATTTATTACGCTCAATGTCGACAAAAAGTACTGTACACAAGTTACATTTTGAAAATCAGCCAATGGAACTGTCATTATAACAGACCCAGGTTCTAACCTCTAAAATATGTTTTTATATATTGTCGGAACTGTTTAACACGTTCAAGACGACGGCCGTTTTTACGTGACGTAACATTTTGGTAATTAATCTCAACTAAAAAGCATTAACACAATTGTAAAAAGCATTATAACATATGGTAGTGAGGGCCAATTAAGAGGAGAACAGAAAGAATGCTGCTGGCTACTGAGATGGACTTTTGGAGAAGAGCGGCAGGAAGATCAAGAAAAGAGAGAGTGAGAAATGAAAGTATACGGAGGATAACGGACGTAAGGCATACAATTGTAGAGGACATAAGAACAAAACAACTGGTTTGGTACGGGCATGTACAAAGAATGCCGGATGAGCGAATTCCCAAAAAAATCATGCAATGGCGAACACCTGGAAGAAGAAAACGAGGAAGGCCGAGACTGAGCTGGAGAGAGGGAGTCGAAAAGGAAATAAAAAAAAGGGATCTAACAGAAGACCTGTGGTGGGACCGCGATCGGTGGAGGTTGGAGATCGGAAGACGGCGTAGAACGTTATAGACCGAATTATAGATAGATCTCAACTATAGGCGTAAAATGTTTCCGTAAAATCGTTACAATATGTGCCTATATAACCATTTTAGATTATATTTTAAAAAAACAAAACCGTATTCTACATATTTTAAAGGTTATGTCCGTGCGTCACTGGTGGCACACGATACCTATTGTACGTTGTTTGTCTCGCAACAAACCCCAAACCCATTAATAAAGCAACTACTGAATTACTGCACTATTATAGGCTATTAAATATTATTAACGTTTGGATTGCACATGCTTTAGTGACATGTACTAAGCTTCATTGCAATTATAACGTCAGACAGAAAAACACAGATGTTATGT
>CM040184.1:76217953-76235453 GCA_022606455.1 Callitettix versicolor | reverse complement strand
AGAACATAAAACTTCCAGTAAAGGAGGTCCGGTAAAGTTTTCCTTAAATATTAATGTTACCGGTTAAATTGACGAAACGTTACAAGCACAACAGAGTGCAATTATAGTCTGTCCCACGAAAGAAAACACCTGACTTTAGCATGTTATAACGTTCCAATCTGTTACTGTACAGAAATTTCAGATACGAGGTGTGTTCAGAAAGTAACGAGAATTTTTAAATTTCATGGGCTTGGAGAGTCCGATTGTCAAACATTTTTTTTTTTTTATTATGTTGGTATACATGCCCTTGTAGTATGATAAAACTTTCAGCTGTTTTCATTGTTCACTTTGTCTGTGACAGCCACTAAGGTTAGTCGTGTTTTTACGAGCTCGGCGATTTTCGTTTGTTAAAAGAAACGGATCAAAGAATTTGTATCAAATTTTGCGTAAAAAATGGAATAAAGTGTAACAAAGTGTGTGAAATGTTAACAAAGGCATAGGGTGAGTCTGCTATGAGTAAAGCAAGAGTTTACGAGTGGTATAAGCGTTTCCAAGAAGGCCGTGGAGACGTTGAAGATGACGAACGCCCAGGACGCCCTAGCACATCAACAACCGATGAAAACGTGGAAAAAGTTAAAGAAATGGTTATGAACAATCACCGAATCACAATTAGAGAGGTCGCTGATGATGTTGTCATATCGACTGGATCATGTCATGACATTGTTTCCAATGTTTTGTGTATGAAACGCGTGGCAGCAAAATTCGTTCTAAAACTGATGAATTTTGAACAAAAATAGCGGCGAATGGAAGTTTCTCAGGAGTCACTAAATGAAGTCAACGACGATGCAGAATTACTGAAACGTATTATAACAGGTGACGAAACATGGGTTTACGGATATGACGTCGAAACTAAGGCTCAATCGTCCCAGTGGAGGCATTTTGGCTCGCCAAGACCGATAAAGGCTCGACAAGTGCGGTCGAACGTGAAGGTTATGCTCACTGTGTTCTTCGATATTAATGGCATAGTGCATCATGAATTCCTGCCACCAGGTGAAACTGTCAATAAGGAGTACTACCTACAAGTTCAACGCCGTTTGCGTGAAGCAATCCGAAAAAAACGCCCGGATCTGTGGAAAAACAATTAATGGCTTTTGCTCCACGATAATGCACCAGCTCACACTTTATTGCTTGTTCGTGAATTTTTGGCCAAAAACAGTACTGTAACGATGCCCCAGCCTCCATATTCGCCAGACATGGCTCCGTGTGACTTTTTACTATTTCCAAAAATAAAGAGAACCTTAAAGGGCCGTCGTTTTACAGCCGTAGATGACATTAAAAGCGCATCGCTGAAAGAATTAAAGGCTATCTCAAAGATCGAGTTTGAGAAGTGTTCGAGGATTGGAAGAAGCACTAGCACAAGTGCATAATCTCCAATGGGGACTATCTTGAAGGCGACAACATCAATGTAGAAGAGTAAATAAATATTTTGTTCAAAAAATTAAAATTCTCTTTACTTTCTAAACACACCTCGTACACCAAATTAAAGAGTGTTCTTTTGCCTGTACACCTACGTTAATTTCGTTAATATATTTTCAAACATCGATTTTGTATTCCAATAAATTTACCGAAAAACACGATTTTCACTCAGTTTTTCTACCACCAGCTACTTTGAAGGTTCGTAACTTTGTTAAATTTTGCTCCAAATTAATGCTGTTCGAATATGTTATAGTATAGGCACGTGTTTGCTAAATTTTACCAATTTTCGACAAAAATTGAAATTTGATGAATTTCTTTTTAAAAAGTGCTCATTTTGTTACCAACAACTCTATTGAAATAATTCTTTAACAGTCGTTTGTAATTTTACAACAGTATTATCAAGATATATGTTCAGTCAGGTTTACGAAGTAAAGTTATTTCAATTACATTCTGATACGGTATCAAAGTACAGTCAGGTGGCTCACACAATAGACCTACTTAGCGTGACAACAGTTTCATTTTAAATTTTATTTACACAGAGGTCGTGCGTGCTATATATATATATATATATATATATATATATATATATATATATATATATATATAAGAGCGTAATGCGTGACGGCAAACTGAATTTTTTCCCGTGCAAAACATACATCCATACCCCGACATAAGAAGTAGTCACTTCAAAAAGAATGAAAAATCAAAGTACTTGGTATCTACAGGAACATGATGTTCATTATGTAAGATGATTTTATTATTAATACAGTATCACGGATACGAAATGCAATCAAGGTAATACACAAGCTGGGTTATTACAAATTACTGTGAACTCCGGGTCGGGACTGGACATGCGCAGAACAAATTGGTGAACAGCTGTTGCAGTGATTAGATCCTATTTATTACAGGCGGCCGTAGAAGGTAACGGACCGATCGCAGCGCACTCTAAGCGGACACGCGATACGCTCGCTATTTATGGCAACTAGGAACAATAATTTGCGCCCGAGCATGGCAGGAAAATTGGGCTGAAATTAGGGTATTTTTAGTCCTCAGGGGCTCAGGGGTAGGTAGCATACTTGCAATAAGGGTGGCCAGGGAATGCTCGCGTGTCACGCCCTTAGGTTGAGTTATTAAAATTACTTCCGAGTATAGGGGCGCACCTGTTTAGCACACCCTTAGTTTCGTGATAATGGTTAGGGGACGCGAAGTCGAGGCGGATTCTTCTAGTTCAGCGGAATGTGCACGTAAAGTGTTCGTTTTTTTTTTGTGTTTAACGTCCGACTATTGTGCACACTTGGGCTAATGCAGACGATGGGATGATTTATAGAGTATGAAAATGCCAAGCCCTGGCCGGGAATCGAACCCGGGTCCTCGGAGTGAAAGCCTAGTACGCTATCAACTAGGCAACCGAGGCGGCGTAAAGTGTTTGAGGAAGGCTACATAATGTTTCAGCTGCAATGAGAGTTGGGAAGAAACGTAGAACATTTACATTTTTAATTATTTTATAGAGTGAATAATTTGTGCTCCAGTCTGCAAACCAAACAAATAGATCGACGTACGCTTACATCTGTAATTAGTTTATATTACTACGCTAACAATTCCGAACGGTTTTGTACCGAAAATAAGGACCTGCGTTATTGAAACCACACATATGTGGTACCTAAAGTTCGTCAAAACACTACGGAACGCCTCATATTATTTCCCATTTCAATACTTTACAAAGAAATAAAACCGACTTAAAACCGATAAGATATCTGTAAACAAAATTCTAGAAATATAAAGTGTCCCCGTAAGAGTGCAGCACAGTGCAGGCATATGTGACAGAAATAATTGTGTGTGTACCAAAAACAGCTGACTGCTAAAAACACATTGTTGAAAGTATTAAATCATTACTGTATCAAAAACTTCGATAATTATTGACCGAATCAGTTTTGAAAGTAGAATCGGTAGACAGGTTCTAATATATAAATGTTATTAAATGAAAAACTCTGCTTTTAGTAAACAGTAATACTGTAGCCTAATTTAGGTATGCACTGTAAAAACCGGCTATAGTAGGTTTAATTTCAAGAGTAGGTTTAAATATTTCAATAAGGTACAAATTTTAGAATTCAGTCATTAATTTTAAATACGTAAGTAGATCAAAGACTTATTGTATTAAATAACCTGAATATAATATATATATATATATATATATATATATATATATATATATATATAATACAATAAGAAAAAGGAGAACTGATTTTTATGGGCACATCCTCCGAATGGACAAAAATAGACTAAATAGACTAACCAAAAAAATATTTGACTACTTTCGCAATAAAAGAGCCAAACCACTTTGGTTTAGAGAAACAGAGAAAGACATAACAGAACTACAAATCACTGACACTATGCTCATGGACAGAACAGCCAAAACAATAACCAAGGACAAGAAGCAACGGTTCCAAGGCAAAGTCAAATCCAAGCGAACGATCCAAATCTCTGACGAAGAAAGAAAAGCAAGATCACAACGAATGAAGCAATACTGGGCTACGAGGAAGGCACAGAACATTAAAAAGTGATTGATTTAGTGTACCCCAAAGTTGGGTGAAACAAATAAAGAGAGATTGAGAATAATAATATATATATATATATATATATATATATATATATATATATTATTATTATTATTATTATTTGCGTATAGACCCTGTTGGATCACGAAAAGCACTCCGACTCATGTCTTCTAATCCTCCACACCTCCCTCATCCTGTTCCCATGGATCCTCTTCCGCTCCTCCGTCCATTTTACCCCTGCTCTCTTTGGGATTTCATTCTCTGGAACCTTCCAACCGAGCATCTTTCTCCTGTATGCGTGCCTGTCTTCAACGTCTGTTGAGTCTATTTCTGCGTCATGTAGGTCTATTCTGACTTGTGCGATCCACGACGTTGTTGATTTGACTCCTTAATATATATATATATATATATATATATATATATATATATATATATATATATATACTATATACTATATATATAAATATAATGAATGAAGTTGCTTTAAAATCACGAAGAACTTCTTGCTGTACATTGTTGTATATTATTCGTTTCTTTTTCCCACTAACTGCAGAAGATCGCACGGGCCCACTAGTGTACATATTTGCTACATTAGAGACAATGTTTTGATTGTTTTATTACTATAAATGTATTATTCGTTGCTACAAGGAAATATACGATGCACAAACTCTCTAAAAAGCAATTAAATTAATTACACAATGTGTAAATAGAACACTAAAGTCAACAAATAAAAAATACTGAAAAAGTATTGGTATTAAGCTTGTGGACACTGTCGGCCATATTGAATATGTTGCCAACAAGACTAAATATTTGTTAACATTACAGATTACTCCGCTATTTGTTGAGATAAAATTATCTTTGTGATCTAAATTTCAAGATCTTGCGTGTGGGTATGTGTTCAACGTTTTATATTTTGTATACATTTTTTGCTCCTGCAGAACGTACAGTATGTAAAAAGCTTACCCCATTCCAACATACGAGACTTTTAAAACGATATATTAGCCGCCTCGGTGGCCTAGTTGATAGCGTACTGGGCTTTCACCCCGAGGACCCGGGGTTCGATTCCCGACCAGGGCTTGGCATTTTCATACGCTATAAATCATCCCATCGTCTGCATTAGCCCCAGTGTGCACAATAGTCGGACGTTAAACACCAAAAAAACGATATATTAAACTTAATTTTCCCTTTAAAAATAGGGGAAGAGCTCATATGATCAAAAGATCAAACAACCAAAAGTTCATTCGACCAAGAATGTGTAATAACTTAGAGATTTATTAACATCGAGGTTCGTATTTTCTTCGAAGGAGGATATTTTGTAAAACACGGTTTTTTTATTATTGCATATAGATCAGTGTCATTACGGATATTTAAATTAATAATACACGCCATTACACTACATATCCAGACCAGTCATTTCTACATTGTTTTAACGTTTAGGCCTACAGTTGAATATACTGTCAATATTTTATAATATTTTTTTTATTACTGCATATACGAGATAAGTTTCAATACTAAATATTTAAATTAATAATACACGCCATTATACAATTAACCCTTGAATACTAAATAATTAAATTGGACTGGGTAAGTAGTATGATTGCGTATAAAATAATTTAAACATTTATTATTCACACCTATCAATATATAATAAATGTATAAAGCGTCACTGTTATAGAATTAACACTTGAATGCTAAATAATTAAGTTGAACTGGGTAAGTAGTATGATGGTGTTTAAAATAATAATAAAAACATAATAATAACATGGTTCATATGACCAAAAGTTCATTCGATCAAAATATTAAATATAATTTGGTTGAATGAACGTTTGGTTGTTTGATCTTTTGGTCATATGATCTCGCCTCTTAAAAACACGGTTCATATGACCAAAATTTCATTGGGCCAAAATATTAGTATAGAATTTGGTTGAATGAACTTTTGGTTGTTTGATCTTTTGGTCATATGATCACACCTCTTAAAAACACGGTTCATATGACCAAAAGTTCATTGGGCCAAAATATTAGTATAGAATTTGGTTGAATGAACTTTTAGTTGTTTGATCTTTTGGTCATATGAGCCCAGCGCAGTAATTTGTATTGTTAAGTAACATCAGTCCGACTTATAAGCTGTAGAAAACATTAGAAAATCGATCTAATTTCCAACACCGTACAGGTGTTTGGGAGCTTTATAGAATTTACGGACGAAAAGTATTTTCAGAACTATTTTACTGAGCGCAGTCTATCGGTTAAGTAAAAAATCAACATTTTGTGAGAAAGCGCTTGTAGTTCGAAGAACACTTGACCTCGCAGTAGCCTGTATGTTTAATTGCCTGCCTGGCCACCGCTTCACGACAGCGCTCGTAAACGTTGTCCGTCAATTTAACTGGTAACAGTAATATTTACGAAATATTACCGGACCAGCTTTATTGGAACTTTAACGCTTTTTCTCCAATAAGCGGTCAAAATTACGATAGGTCTTTGCCAGTAAAAGAGTCAGCAACTACACTCCGCCATATTGAAACGGAAGTGAATGGTAAGAATCTTACACAAACGTCGTTTGGGTTTTTGTTCGAGGTACCTTCGTACCAAATTTAAAAGCAATCGGTCGGTGCGTTTGGCCAAAACTACGTACAATCATAGTATATCACAGACCGCCATGTTGAAATGAAAGTGATTGGGAGGAAATCTTACGCATATATAGTGTAGGTTTTATACAAAGTACCCTCGCAGGAGGGTGTACCTATTGAGAGGATTTAGACGTCCCTCGCGGTACCCGAGTCTAACACACACTTACACTTACGACTTTAACACTTTACACTCACACTTGCATTTAGGGGAGCCTCAATGGGCTTTTCGCCTTAAAATAACAACAAAAAATTATACAAAGTGCCAAATTTCAAAGTAGTCAATGCGTTTGGCCAAAACTGCGTGCACTCATCATAGTTAAATCAGAGATCGCCATCTTGAAACGGAAGTGAATGGGAGAAAATCTTACACATACGTAGTTCGGGTTTATAAAAATTTCACAACAATCGGTCAATGCGTTTGGCCAAGACTGGGTACAATCTTCATTATAAACCAGAGGCCGCCATTTTGAAATTAAAGTGTTTGAGAAGAAATCTTACTAACACGTCGTTCGGGGTTTACACAAAGTACCTTTGTACCAAATTTCAAAATAGTCGCTCAATGCGTTTGGCCAAAACTGCGTGCACTCATCATAGTTAAATCAGAGGTCGCCATCTTGAAACGGAAGTGAATGGGGGAAAATCTTACACATACGTAGTTCGGGTTTATACAAATTTCACAGTAATCGGTCAATGCGTTCGGCCAAAACTGGGTACAATCTTTATTATGAACCAGAAGCCGCCATTTTGAAATTAAAGTGTTTGAGAAGAAATCTTACTAACACGTCGTTCGGGGTTTACACAAAGTACCTTCGTGCCAAATTTCAAAATAGTCGCTCAATGCGTTTGGCCAAAACTGTGTGCACTCATCATAGTTAAATCAGAGGTCGCCATCTTGAAACGGAAGTGAATGGGGGAAAATCTTACACATACGTAGTTCGGGTTTATACAAATTTCAGTAACAAGTAATCGGTCAATGCGTTTGGAAATCTTACTAAAACTCGGGGTTTACAATCTTCATTATAAACCAGAAGCCGCCAAAACTGCGTGCATCATAGTTAAATAAGAGGCCGCCATTTGAAAATTAAAGTGTTAAACCAGAAGCCGCCATTTTGAAATTAAAGTGTTTGAGAAGAAATCTTACTAACACGTCGTTCGGGGTTTACACAAGTAGCTTTGTACCAAATTTCAAAATAGTCGGGCAATGCGTTTGGCCAAAACTGCGTGCATCATAGTTAAATAAGAGGCCGCCATCTTGAAACGGAAGTGAATGGGGGAAAATCTTACACATACGTAGTTCGGGTTTATACAAATTTCACAATAATCGGTCAATGCGTTTGGCCAAAACTGGGTACAATCTTCATTATAAACCAGAAGCCGCCATTTTGAAATTAAAGTGTTTGAGAAGAAATCTTACTAACACGTCGTTCGGGGTTTACACAAGTAGCTTTGTACCAAATTTCAAAATAGTCGGGCAATGCGTTTGGCCAAAACTGCGTGCATCATAGTTAAATAAGAGGCCGCCATCTTGAAACGGAAGTGAATGGGGGAAAATCTTACACATACGTAGTTCGGGTTTATACAAATTTCACAATAATCGGTCAATGCGTTCGGCCAAAACTGGGTGCAATCTTCATTATAAACCAGAAGCCGCCATTTTGAAATTAAAGTGTTTGAGAAGAAATCTTACTAACACGTCGTTCGGGGTTTACACAAAGTAGCTTCGTACTAAATTTCAAAATAATCGTGCAATGCGTTTGGCCAAAACTGCGTAACAAACGAAATGCCGAACGGTCGAATTGAAACAGAGACTTGACTCGATCAGCTGGTTTGAAAACTGATTGACGTGCCTCATTATTTGGCTACTTTTCACTGAAAGTTGTACTTTCAGCGAATGTTGTTACCGAGAGTAATCCATCACAGTCAAGCAGTGAAGAAACACAACAGTAAAAGCCAATAGGTTCTGTAACGCGCAGTCCGTAGATAAAACAGTTTTTTATCTGCGAGGCACCGTGAAATTTTCCATGGGCTTGGTCAACCCTCCGAGATGTTTTGTTGCGTACGCCCTTGCCCGGCCAGACTACCTGGCTCCTCACGGAATACATTATCGCGGCAGCAAAAAAAAGCCTCAGGTGCAGAAGAGAGGACAAGTTTTACGATAGTTGTCGAATCTGGTGCCAGGCGGGGGATCCGTCTCAGCTCGCAAGTTGTAAGGTTTTTGTTTGTTGGAAACTAATAAATCTCTGTGAAACATATTTAATCCCCCCCCCCGAAGAGATAAGTGCATCACGTACGCGGATAATGACGGCCGCTAAATTGCTTGAAATGATTTATCGCGTTTCGCTTTTCAGCCGCCGCGCTCGCGCGGTGTTTCCTAGAAAATCATCTCCGCATCTTCGCTTGCGCTTATCTCGCGAGTGTAAAAACCGAAACAGGAAACGTTGAAACGCGGAAAACAGGAAACGTGACGCGCAAATGTTTGTTTACTTTTAAAAGACGCCACTTGTGTTCGCAAACAAAAACAATTACATCATAAATGTCAACAGCTTTTTTTATTTGTTTACCTTCTGCGATAATCGCAATTGCCTGAAAGACCGTTATTGACTTGATGATTTATTTATCTGTTTCTCGGTAAACACAACTTTCTACAAGAAAATTTAAGAGCTTTATTTACTCCGGTGCTGTACTTGGTTATCTACTTTCCGCTGGGCTATTATGATAAGACACAGGCCTGAAGCTTCGAAACAAAAAGCTGATTTTGACGTTGACTTGACCGCCATTTTGTAACAGATAAACGGGTTTGGTAAAGTAACGATCTTTCGGATCGCGCTCTACAGCGGTCTGCATTAAAGGCTTCGCCTAGGAGTCGGCTTTAAAGAAAGGATTTTGGCTCAGTCGTGAATGGGCTGTATTGAGATAATCAGCAGATGATTTTATTCAACCACGTAAAATCATCGTACCCACAAAAAGGCTTTCCGATTGAACTAAAATAGCTGAGGTGCTTGATGCTTCGGGCCCATTAAAATGAAAATTTTAGTGGATTATGTTGACTACGCGACCTCGTATTTCTAAAGGAACTATTTTAAGTAGGATCCTTTAAACACTCATTAATAACAGAGCAATTTATTTAAGTAAAATCAGGTGCTCAATATACTCGAGCGTAAGGAATCGGGTACTCAATATTCTCGAGCGTAAGGAATCGGGTACTCAATATTCTCGAGCTTAAGGATTAAGGTATTCAGTATTCTCGAGAGTAACGATTCGGGTGCTCAATATTCTCGAGCGTAACGATTAGGGTGCTCAATAATCTTGAACGTAAAGATTTGGATGCTCAATATTCTTGAACGTAAAGTTTTAGACGCTCAATATTCTCGAGCTTAAGGATTAAGGTATTCAGTATTCTCGAGCGTAACGATTCGGGTGCTCAATATTCTCGAGCGTAACGATTAGGGTGCTCAATAATCTTGAACGTAAAGATTTGGATGCTCAATATTCTTTAACGTAAAGTTTTAGACGCTCAATATTCTCGAGCTTATGGAATCGGGTGCCTAATATTCTCGAGCGTAAGGATTAAGGTACTCAGTATTCTCGAGCGTAACGATTAGGGTGCTCAATATTCTTGAACGTAAATATTTTGATGCTCAATATTCTCGATCGTAAGGAATCGGGATGCTCAATATTCTCGAGCGTAAAGATTAAGGTATTCAATATTCTCGAATGTAACGATTTGGGTGCTCAATATTCTTGAACGTAAATATTTGGATGTTCAATATTCTCGAGCATAAGGAATCGGGTGCTCAATTCTAGAGCGTAAGAAATCGAGTGCTCAATATTTTCGAGCGTAAGGATTACGGTACTCAGTATTCTCTAGCGTAACGATTCGGAGCTCAATATTCTTGAAAGGAAATATTTGGATGCTCAATATTCACGAGCGTAACGATTCGGGTGCTCAATATTCTCGATCGAAAAGGAATCGGGTGCTCAATATACTCGAGCGTAAGGATTACGGTACTCAGTATTCTCGAGCGTAACGATTCGTGTCCTCAATATTCTTGAGCATGAGAGTTCGGCTGCTGAATATTCTTCTTAAGTATAAGTATTGAAGTGTTCAATATTCTCGAGCGTAACGATTCGGGTGCTCAATATTCCTGAGCGTAAAGATTTGGGTGCTCAATATTCTCGAGCACAAGGGTTCGTTAACCATTTTTACGGTGAAATTATTTTTTCAAAAATACAATAAAGACAACAAAATTGCGAATTAAAAAAATTGTAATAGCCGCCATTTTGAAACTGCTTGCGAATTTCGCTAAGCTATTACTATAGATTTTTGTGGCAAGTTTGAAACGAATCGGACTAAAATTGCGAACATCAGCGTGATATATTAATTTTAGCGAACCCTGAAAAAGTGCTGATCAATGCTCATTTCAAGGTCCCGGGTCTGGATCTTACCATGATGGCCTCTCCAATCTAAGATTTATAAAAAATTCCATGGCAATCCGCACATTACTTGAGATTTCTACACCGCACAAACAAACATACATGTTTTGTTTGAAATATAGACGAAAAGCAATTAACGCATTAATAATAAATAACAAAATTATTTACGTCAAATGAAACGAATTCAGCGTTGGAAAAAAACCTGACAAAAGTAGAAGGTTTTCAAGTATATGCAAGAGCCGATGCGGTGAAATTTGGAAAGCTGCCCCCAGAGAAAACCGGTTAAGTCTAGGCGTATTATTTAGAGTGACGTAATAACAGAGTTTCTCTGCCCCGGAGGCTGGGCACAGATCGATGCGTCTAATCATAGATGCGATTTTAAAAAATGCTGTCAAAATATAAAATGAAAATTACATAATTAAACTGGGACCACGGGGAATAAACTGGTTTTGAACTGGCGTCAGAAGGGTTAAAGTGATAGTTACTTCGGATCGACTTAGTTTACAGGGTGATTATTAAGAAATTTCCATTGAAAAATCAGCTATTGGAGCGGCCGTGATGGTAAGAGCCCAGTACCTAGAAATGATCTCGATCAATTTTCGATAGGTCTTTAAAATATGAGTGCTACACTCTGAAGTTGGCAATTGCTATCCGATTTGATTTAAACTGAGCACAAAAATCGATAATAACTTTTACAAGTTCGTTAACCAGTGAAATTCGTCCAACAGTTTCAAAATGGCGGCCATTTCAAATCTTTAAAATTTCGTAACTTTTTTGGCTTAATTGTTTTTTTTAATACGATTATACCATCGTTATCAGCGTTAAAAACTGCGTAAGTAAGCATTTTTACTTTTTTTAAAACTTTTTAAATTAAAAAACAATTTGACGGCGGTCAGGGTTCATTTTCGTATTTTCAACCCAATTTGAAATGTCGCCGTGCTCACGTAATGTGCAGATTTTAATGCTGATTATGGTAGTGAAATGAAAATTTCGAAATTGTAAAATAAAGAAAAATACTTTCGAAAATTGGCTACTATCACGTCGGATAATAATCTAGTATCCTAGTGGAGGTATACTTTGCCTGTTTTCTGTGGTATTGAAAGTATTTTCAAATACACTCGATGCATTAACGGAGACCGTAGTGATAACCACACTATACCTACCTATTTTAGGTTTGTTCAATAATTTCAAACTGGTGGCCATTTCAAATCTTTAAAAATTCGTTACATGTTTGTCTTAAATGTTTTCGAAAATGTGATTTTACCATCGCCAACCAAAGTTAAAAAACTGCAAACATACCGTTCCAAATTTTCAAAGCCCGTTTAGTATTTTTGTCTGCGGTCAAGGTTCATTTTCGTAATTTCAATGTAATTTGAACGTTGAAAATGCCGATATGTGCAGATTTTAACGCTGGTTATGGCGGTGAAGTCATAATTTCAAAATGTGGGTAAGGTGAACAAAAGATTATGTTTGAAAATTTGCTTCTATTACGTCAGCGAGACAGCTGCGTGCCGCGATTATTACAACGTTAGAGAGGGCTCAACTTGTTACACGCGAGTACAGATGGATTCAAGTTATTAGTTATGTATTGTCATCAGAAGGATTAACGTAGTACACAAACTCTCTCTCTCTCTCTCTCACATGCGCGCGCGCACGCACGCACACTCACAAATACGCGCGCACACGCTCACACGCAAACACTCACACAAACGCGCGCACACACACACACTCTCTCTCTCACACGCACACCAACACAAACACTCTCTCACACACACACACACACGCACGCACACACACACACACACACACACACACACACACACACACACACACACACACACACACACACACACACACACACACACACACACACACACACACACACACACACACACACACACACACACACACACACACACACACACACACACACACACACATATATATATATATATATATATATATATATATATATATATATACATATATATATGCCAACAGAATCGTTAAGTATATACAAGGAGTCAAATCAACAACGTCGTGGATCGCACAAGTCAGAATAGACCTACATGAAGCAGGAATAGACTCGACAGACGTTGAAGACAGGAACGCATACAGGAGAAAGATGCTCGGTTGGAAGGTCCCAGAGAATGAAATCCCAAAGAGAGCAGGGGTAAAATGGACGGAGGAGCGGAAGAGGATCCATGGGGACAGGATGAGGGAGGTGTGGAGGATTAGAAGGAACAAAACATGAGTCGAAGTGCTTTGCGTGATCCAACAGGGTCTATACGCAAATAATAATAATAATAATAATAATAATAATAATAATATATATATATATATATATATATATATATATATATATATACCAAAATAAATAATGCTATTTAAATAATAAACAGTTAAATGTATAGTTGCTCTTTTCAGCAAATCTCCATTGGAAAATAATCCATAAGAGCGGCCATCATGGTAAGACCCAGGCCTGCGATAATGATTACTTCATTAAACAATAATCCTGAATCCTTACTTAATATCGTCACTCTGGCGTTCACAGTTTTAGTCCGATTTTGTTCACACTTGGTGCAACAGTTTTGTTTTTGGTAAGAGCTTAAAGCAATTCGTTAGTCAGCGAACCAGTGCAAAATTTTCAAACAGCATAGTCTATTTTCTGAATTCCTTTTTTTTTAATTTTAAGGCGAAAAGCACATTGAGGCTATTATCGCTTCACTAAATGTAAGTGTGAGTGTAAAGTGTTAAAGTAATAAGTATAGTGTTGTAAGTGTAAGTGTGTGTTAGACTTGGGTACCGCGGGGACGTCTAAACCCTCTCAATAGACGCAGCTTGTCTGCAACCCCCTGCGGGGTTTTCTGAAGTACCAAAATAAATCTGCGAAGGTCAAATTCAATTTATTATATCATTTAATTTGAAAATTTTAAATGTATAAAGATTTGTCAAGAAAAGCGTAACAGAAAAATATTAAGGCCATATTTTGAAAATGCGTTTCCATCACATCACGAAACCGCTGATCGCAGATTATCATTGAATTTCCACGTTCGCTATACACCAAATTTCCATCCTCGATTTTACGTTACGTCCAGGTACGTTCAAAGCGTAACGGAACAGTCATGAGACGCTGTTATCGTTAAACGTCATTTACAACTCGGCATTATCAAGAAACACGTAAACACAAGGCACGGAATCGATAAGGCATTGGCAAAAGTCCAAAAGCATAATACTGTGCAGGTAAGCGGACGTGTTTCTGATGCAATCCTCTCGACGATTGCCTCGGCTAAGTCCACCTTGGTCTTCAGAAGGATTGTCTCCCGTAGTGGGTGTGCCTCAAATCAGGTTAGACACCAACACTGCCCGTCTCCGGTTCACCCAGAGCTTAATTTATTTGACAGCTATTATATTTGTAAAACTCCGAGTGAGGTTAGGTTTTGGACTTCTAAGGCACAACGATCGCCAAGCTTTCCTGCGTTAAACTTGTTTTGTGTTGTGGTATCTGTTCAACCTCTGATAAATTGGATAATACACTATTGTTTTTTTTTTATCAACCACTGAGTATATATAACTGCAATGCGCGCGCGCGCACGGGTGTGTTTTCGTTCTCACAAGTTCGCAATTTTAATTACATTTGATTCAATTTTTTTTTTTTTTAACGTCCGACTATTGTGCACACTTGGGCTAATGCAGACGATGGGATGATTTAAAACGTATGAAAATGCCAAGCCCTGGCCGCGAATCGAACCCGGGTCCTCGGGGTGAAAGCGCTTTTGATGTTAACTACGGCTGTAAAACGACGGCCCTTTAGGTTCTCTTTATTTTTGGCAATAGGAAAAAATCACACGGAGCCATGTCTGGCGAATATGGAGGCTGGTGCATCGTTACAGTACTGTTTTTGGCCAAAAATTCACGAACAAGCAATGAAGTGTGAGCTGGTGCATTATCGTGGTGCAAAAGCCATGAATTGTTTTTCTACAGATCCGGGCGTTTTTATCGGATTGCTTCACGCAAACGGCGTTGAACTTGTAGGTAGTACTCATTATTGACCGTTTCACCTAGTGGCAGGAATTCATGATGCACTATGCCATTAATATCGAAGAACACAGTGAGCATAACCTTCATGTTCGACCGCACTTGTCGAGCCTTTTTCGGTCTTGGCGAGCCAGAATGCCTCCACTGGGATGATTGAGCCTTAGTTTCGACGTCATATCCGTAAACCCATGTTTCGTCGCCTGTTTTAATACGTTTCAGTAATTCTGCATCGTCGTTGACTTCATTTAGTGACTCCTGAGCAACTTCCTTTCGCCGCTGTTTTTGTTCAAAATTTAACAATTTTGGAACGAATTTTGCTGCCATGCGTTTCATACACAAAACACTGGAAACAATGTCATGACATGATCCAGTCGATATGCCAACATCATCAGCGACCACTCTAATTGTGATTCGGCGATTGTTCATAACCATTTCTTTCACTTTTTCCACGTTTTCATAAGTTGTTGATGTGCTAGGGCGTCCTGGGCGTTCGTCATATCTTCAACGTCTTCACGGCCTTCTTGGAAACGCTTATACCACTCGTAAACTCTTGCTTTCCTTATAGCGTACTCACCATAGACCTTTGTTAACATTTCACACACTTTGTTCCATTTTTTACGCAAAATTTGATAAAATTCTTTGATCCATTTCTTTTAAAAAACGAAAATCGCCGAGCTCATAAAAACACGTCTATTTTTAGTGGCTGTCATAGACAAAGTCAACAAGGAAAACAGCTGAAAGTTTTATCATACTTCAAGGGCATGTATACCAACATCAAAAAATGTTTGATAATCGGACTCTCCAAGGCCGGGAAATTTAAAAATTCTCGTTACTTTCTGAACACACCTCGTACATACAACCTATATTAAGGCCAACAAAATTGCAGGAGTCTTTCTAAAGCGGCGAAACGTGCACCCCATTTCTACCCTATTTCTCAGTATGCCAACACGTCATTCGATTGTTAAAAGCAGTGCCTAGTGAGTCAACATAATCGACTAGTACATTTTACAAGTAGTTCATTTGTATTCTGTTCATACTTTTACAATACAGTGTATTGGCGTGTAAATGGAAAATTTTATGAGATGTAAAGGTTAGAGTTTTAGGTGAGCTGGAGAAAGTTGTGAAGCAAGTAGATGTTTGCAGAAATTTATTTCGCTGGTTCTCCTGTTGGCGCGATATTGAAAAAGAAAAAGAATATTTAGGACTGTAATGACGGGAATAGCTTCAAGAAAATTCGGTAGACGTAATTTGAAGGAACTGACGAAGAGGTAAGTAGTTTCGGCAAAATATTGCCATTTTCTCACAATTACAGTATTTTATTCATACAGTTTTACACACTGTATGCGTTTGCGTGTGTGTGTGTGTGTGTGCGCGCGCGTGTGTGTGTGTGTGTGCGCGTGTGTGTGTGTGTGTGTGCGCGCGCGTCTGTGTGTGAGAGAGATAGTGTGCGTGCGTGTGTGAGAGAGTGAGTGTGTGTGTGTGTGTGTGTGTGTGTGTGTGTGTGTGTGTGTGTGTGTGAGAGAGAGAGTGAGAGAGTGTCGCGTGTGTGTGTGTGAGAGAGAGAGAGAGAGAAAGAGAAGAGAGAGAGAGAGAGACCTTGATAAACATTGTTTTTTAAGACTGTACGTCATATAGTATTATTTCAATAACCTTTGCACTCAATACTTCAAAATAAAAATAGTGTATAACACATTTTACAAATAAAAAACACATTGTAAAAACACATTGTACATGCTGAGCTCTCTCTATAGCGGAAATCTCTTTATAGCGGCAAAAACTAACGTTTCCTTCAATGCCACTATAGAGAGATTTTATTGTGTAAATGTGTGTGTGTGTGTGTGTGTGTGTGCGCGCGCGCGCATATTTTTCAATTTTAGTCCGGTTTTATTCAAATGTGGCACGTGATCTGGTTTACCACCCAGCGAAATACGACAAATGGTTGTAAAATGACGGCCATTTCAAACATCTTTAAAAAGCCATACAATTTCCGTCTTTTCTATCTCGCTGACGTGACAGAAGCGAATTTCAAAAACTAATTTTTTATCTCACCCTCTTATCGGACTCCCGATTATACCGTATTGATCAGTATTAAAATACGCATACGCCGGGAGATTGAACATTGGAAATACGAAAATGAACCATGACCGCCGTCGAATTCAAATTCTTCAACGAATGCTGATCACTTTGGTGAAATCATATTTTCAAAAACATTAATGACGAAAAAGTTGCGACTGTTCAAATATTTGAAATGACCGCCATTTTGAAACTGTTGAAGGGATTTTCCCGGTTGACGAACTTGTCCAAGCTTTTGCCAAAATCGAATTTTGAATTAAATCGGTACAAAAATTGCCAACGTGAGATTGGTAACACAAACTTAGTTTTATACATGTATAA
>CM040184.1:76200453-76212953 GCA_022606455.1 Callitettix versicolor | reverse complement strand
GTTTCAAAATGGCGACCATGCTAAATATTTAAAAATTGATCATTTTTTGCCTTACATTTTTTTAATCTGGTTTCACCGTTGTAATCAGTGTTAAAAACTGCATAAATTAGTACTTTGAATTTTCAAAATCCGTTGAAATTAAGAAATTAAATTTGACGGCGGCCAGGCTTAATTTTTGTATTTTCAATGTAATTTGAAATTTTATAGCGCTGATACATGCATTTATTATTATTTTTTTTTTTTTAACGTCCGACTATTATGCACACTTGGGCTAATGCAGACGATGGGATGATTTATAGCGTATTAATGCCAAGCCCTGGCCGGGAATCGAACCTGGGTCCTCGGGGTGAAAGCCCAGTACGCTATCAACTAGGCCACCGAGGCGGCTTTATAATAGTAAAATCAGAATTACTAAAAGGGCGAGATAAAGAAAAATACAATTGGTAATTCGCTCCTATCACGTCAGCGAGACAGTTATTAGCGATCATTCTAATATTAGTGTTCAAAATGGAGCGAATATTAAATTACGGAAATCCATTTCGCATATTAAATAGATACTGCAGCGACATCTGCCGAGCAGATATTGAATTCAATCAGCTGCCATTTTATTAGGTCTATTAGGCCTTAATAATAGCCGATCGATTTAGCAGTCAACTCTATTATATAAAGAAGTGTTACGTAACTTTTCAAAATAAAATCAGCTGATTATTTGCGAATTTCCATTTTTTTAAAATAACTTTTAAAGCATCCATCATAGTAATACCCAGACCCGTGAAATGAGCACCCACATCACTAACTTCCAGATAACGTTTTTTTAAAAATTTACATGTATAAATTTGTGTCTGTAATATTTTTACTTCGGTCCGATTTGATCAAACATTGCATAGAAGTTGGGACAAGTCTGTTAACCAGCAAAATTCGTTCAACATTTTCAAAATGGCGGTCGTATTTTTTTTTAAAGTTGTAACTTTTTTCTTTTTATATTCTTCTTCTTTTCTGCTAGGATTATTGTCACTATGTTGTGTATAATGATCTGCCTTCCTTAGCTTCGTCAATTCTACTTTTGTTGACGCGTTTCGGAGAACCTCCATCTTCAAAAATTTCAAAGGAGGGCAGATCATTATACGCAACATAGTCGTAACTTTTTTGTTTAATTTCTGTTTTAAATCTTATCGTAATCATAGAAAATGAACCCTGACCGCCATTAAATTAAAATTAAAGTTCAACAAATTTTAAAAATTCCTAATTACGTTAATAATTAATTTGCTACCGTAATAATAACAATTTCTGACGTTGATTACGGTGGTGAAAACGGAATTTCAAAAAGGCTAAAATAAAGAAAAATATTTTAGGAAATTCGCTCCTATCACGTCAGCGAGACAGCCGAGGTTATTTACACATTTTCTGGGATCAGTGTCGGCAAAAGTTTTCTGTTTTGCATTTTTAAGGTTTGTAAGTTTTCAAGAAATTTTAAGTAGTTTGCAATTGTAAATGACAGATCCAGAGTTATTTCTTTATAAGCATAATTCCTTTTATTTTAACAAATATAGGGCTTCCCTTACACACCACTAGGTTCAACGCACCCCATCCCTCTTTAATTAATACAATTAAAATAAGTTTTGTTCACGATAGGGGCTTTTAGATTAATCATTAGAATTTTGCTTCCCTTTTTTCAACACTTGAACACCGCAGGCGGGGTGCAGACTAGCCGCACCTATTGAGAGGATTTAGACATCTCTCGCGGTACCCGAGTCTAACACACGCTTACACTTACAACACTACACTTACCACTTTAACACTTTACAGTCACGCTTACATTTAGGGAGGCGATAATAGCCTCTATGTGCTTTTCGCCTTAAAATAACAACAACAACAATTTTTTTAATCAACACTTGAAACAATGAGTTAAAGTCAAGGGCAATGAACTTGGTTCGGCATACATTTCTTTAAGGGTAAATGGGTACCGTTGTTTGGAGAAATATGATCTGTTTCGTTAACGCAATGGAAATTAATTTTAAAAAATAATTATATCACGTAAACCCCGAAGTATTAATCGAATTTTTTGATTGACGTTTTTTTTAAGTTACGTTACGCATTGACGGGGACCCACCTGAATGCGAGTTCTGAAGGGAAACTCTCACAATAAAACAAATATTACTCGATTGTGATGGTTTCCAAAATTTGCGTGTTATGTGTGGACTGAGCAATTGTTTGCGGAAGATGTTGGGAGATAGTGCCTCGGCCGTCGACCGGATCCTAGACTTCCTTCATCGTCTGAATTTTTAAATAAAATTTAATTTCTATATTTGTTATTGCTTGTTGTAGGGCTCCTTTACAGCTCTTAGTAGTTTGTTTATATTTGCTATTTATTAATTTATTTTTAAGTTCTTTTTATTTTGTTAATTAGTTTTAGGTATGTTTATATTTCTTTTGTCTTGTTATTGTTGTAGGGCCATTTTACAGCTCGTGTTTATGTTGTTGTTTTTAAGATTTATATTAATTTTAACTAGTTTTAGAAAACTTTTTATAGTTGTTATTGTATTTTGTATTGTTATTGTTTTGTTTGTTGTTTTTATAACGTTTATCTGACTTATTTGCTTGTTTTCAAAAACTATATTAAATAATTAATGTCACGCCTCGGCGACAATAACCTTAAAGGTTTTACGCCGGGGGAAAAAAATTACGTTACGCGATCTGAAATTTCCAATCTGGAAATGAGCTACCAGAGCGGTCATCATGGTAAGACCCAGACCCGGGATCTGTCACTTTTTTGAAATGTCGTTAAAATTGCTACATCACGGTCGCAATTTTAGTTTGAATTTGAGTCTTTTTTAATTCAAACTCGGCACAATTTTTGCAATAACTAACAAATTCGTTAACCAACGGAATTCGTTCAGCAGTTTCAAAATGGCGGTCATTTCATATCCTTAAAACATCCAAACTTTTGTTAGCCTTAGATGTTTTTTGAAAATCTGATTTCACCGTCGTAGGCAGCGTTAGAAACTGTATAAATCAGCATTTTGATTTTTTAAAAATTCAAAAATTCAAATTGACGTCGATCAGGGTTCATTTTCGTATTTTCTGTGTAATTTGACAGTTAGAACGCTAATGTATACGGATTTTAATGCTGTTTATGACGGTGAAATCAGAGTTTCAAAAAGGAAACAAGAATCAGCGCCAAAGCTTCTGATTGTTTCACGTGAATACAGTGAAGGAATATCCTTTCGCTAACGGCACACCCTGTATAAGGTGTTTTGCATACGTCATCAACGTAGGATAATATAAGAGGCTACTTATACTATATGCTAGGTACATTTAAAAACCATTCATCGCATAATTACTTCCATGTTTGGCGTGATTGTCTATTGTTAAGCTGTACGGTATAAAGCTTTGAGCATGCGCGGGATTTAATGAGCCACACTACCAATTGCGGTTAAATTTAATGCGGTGCGAGGCAGGTGCGGACTTAAGATTCTATAGTCTTGCTTTGCTTAGCAAATACACGTACAGAAATTCATTAATAATCCTGCATACAATAATCGCGGCACGCAGCTGTCTCGCTGACGTGATTGAAACGAATTAACATATCTTTACCTTAGCCTGTTTTGTAGTTCTGCTCTCTTCAAAATGTATTTCTTAATTTTAACGGATTTTGAAAATTCGAAACGCTAATGTATACGATGGCGTAGCCAAATTTCCAAAAATACTTTAAGACAAAAAAAGTTTTTAATTTTTTAAGATTTTAAAATACCGCCATTTTGAAACTGTAAAACGTATTTCGCTAAGTAACGACGTTACCAAAGTCTGAATTGATAATTTTATGTTAAAAAACACTGTAAGTTTAAAAAAGTGATGTTTACTTAGAGTTTATTCTGTATATTATTGTTTCCGTGTTTGCAAAATTGCCCTGATTTTGATTTATAGTATATCCATTTATTTCTCAAGGCCGTTTTTTATTTTTCGCAAAAGATTTGCTCTCAAGCTATCAAAAATCAATAAAAATAAATAATTTTAAACGATTTTAATTCTGCTTTCGTAATAATACGTTATTATTACGAATCGAATAATTATGACAGTAAAAATAGTTATTTTTTTTTTAATACTGCCGCCTCGGTGACCTAGTTGAAGCGTACCCCGACAACCCGGGGTTTCACCCCGACGACCCGGGTTCGATTCCCGGCTAGGGCTTGGCATTTTCACACGCTATAAATCATCCCATCGTCTGCATTAGCCCAAGTGTGTACAATAGTCGGACTTTAAAAAAAAATATATTTAATACGTAATTTGTTTGCGGAGACAGCTGACGGTTTCAGAAATCCCACCGTACCTCTAGCTCATACTACTCTCACTCATCTACTCAAGACACACATCCACTACCGAACATAGCTTGACTAACTCTAAAGTGTAAAGCTACCCGTGCTGATGGAGTGATTGACACCGGCGTAATGGTGTATCAAACGAAGTCCTGACAACCTGTACCCTAACCTTCCCCAGTGCAGATCTCTAATGGGCGGATCTTTTTTCCTTAGCTACTTATGGGTGTTCCCATAAGTAAGAATGTAAAATAGAATGAATGGGATCTCACTGCACAAAAATGTTACCCATATAGAAAAAAAAGGTCTTCGATAAGAGTTAAAAGAAACACTGAAACGGAATCAGCAGAGCAAGCACTTCATTAAGGTGGGAAGTCACCAATTATAGTCCAGCCACTTAGTAAACGTCCTGCGCATGTATTTCTCCCGCATGTAGGAGAACTCCCTTCCAGTTCCAGTAACCAACAGTCTGTCGATCTACAAACTGTTTCTCAGGGATAGTGATGGAAACGGAGAGAGCTATGGTAATAGAGTGGGGACTCGACCTCTCACTCGCACATTTTTTTATCTGGTGTTCTTAGTACGCCGTTTTCTAAGCAGCTGGCCTATGGACGTGAGGGAGCTACCACCTTGATTCCCCCTCCAATTCCTAGACTTTATCAAGAGACAAGGACTGGAGAAGGGGCATCCCCGGAAATTTTTTTTTTTTGTTTAACGTCCGAGAGGATGATTTATAGCGTATGAAAATGCCAAGCCCTCGTCGGGAATCAAACCCAGGTCCTCGGGGTGAAAGCCCAGTACGCTATCAACTAGGCCACAGAGGCGGCTCAACCCGGAAAGTGAATAGATAGGCCGGAGTGTAATATAACCCTACAGATTCATCCATTTCCCCCAAAAAAGGCTCTAATTCTTAATTACCATTATGGATACCTCAAAAGTAAACCCACTAAGTTCATTGTTTTATAAAAGATTTATTAAGTTTTTAATTGGATTTACTAATTAGTCCACCCTTGTTTTCAGAGATTATACTGTTTTTGAAGGGTTTCTTTGTTTTATCTTCGGCATTGTTTTCTTTACACCGCGCTCTGTGTACGTAATTATCGCAAACGGTCGTTTGATATCAGTGTAAACTACACACGAATTTAAGTCAGATACACCGCATGTCTGATAACAACGTGACAGTACAGCAGCACGCAACTGTATCGCTTACGTGATGGAAGCGAATTTCCAAAACATCATCACGCCCTTTTCGAAAATCTAATTTCACCGTCATAATCAGCATTAAAATTCGCGTACATTGGCGTTTAGAAACTATCAAATTACGTTGATTTTTTTTTTTTTTTTGATGTTCAACGTCCGGTTCACACTTTGGCCAATGCAGACAATGGGATGATTTATAGCGTATGAAAATGCCAAGCCCTGGCCGGGAATCGAACCCGGGTCCTCGGGGTGAAAGCCCAGTACGCTATCACTAGGCCATATTTGATTCAAACTGGTTTTAACGAATTTTTATTGAAAACATGAGCTATTAGATCTCCCATTATAGTAAGATCAGACACGGAATCTTAAAATGAGCGCTGATCCTATATCACTTTTTCAAGAGTCGTTAAAATTTGTAAAGGCCCTACGTACAGTAAAATCTCTCTATTGCGTATCTCTTTATAACGAAAATTTCTCTATAACGTTAAAATATATTGGTCCCTTCCCATTCATATAGTAAATACGAGGTGTGTTCAGAAAGTAACGAGAATTTTAATTTTTTGAACAAAATATTTATTTATTCTTCTACATTGATGTTGTCGCCTTCAGAATAGTCCCCATTGGAAATTATGCACTTGTGCCAGCGCTTCTTCCAATCCTCGAAACACTTCTCAAACTCGATCTTTGAGATAGCCTTTAGTTCTTTCAGTGTAGCGCTTTTGATGTCAACTACGGCTGTAAAACGACGGCCCTTTAAGGTTCTCATTATATTTGGAAATAGGACATTTTATTTTGTTCTCATTTTATTTTGTTCAGTAACATACTATATATATATATATATATATATATATATATATATATATATATATATATATATATATATATATATTTGTGTTTAACGTCCGCCTATTGACACAATTGGGCTAATGGAGACGATGGGATGATTTATAGCGTATGAAAATGCCAAGCCCTCGCCGGGAATCGAACCCTGGTCCTCGGGGTGAAAGTCCAGTACGCTATCAAGTAGGCCACCGACGTTGAAAACACGAACCCTGACCGCCGTGAAATTCATTTCTTGATTTTGTTAATTTTAATTGCTTAACACAGATTTTAGCGCTGATTGCGACGGTGAAATCAGATGCTGAAAAAAGTATGCGATTATGTATAATTATTATGTATAATAACCAAAAACAATGTATAATTATGTATAATTTTTATACATAAAAATTATGTATAATTTTTTCTCTTCCTTTTTTTTACGATAATTTGTTTTCGAACACAACATAACCTAAAACTTTTTCCAGCCTATCAACTGTTCAATGAAATCAGCTGATAGTTAAGAATTAATATAAAACAACCGACCTTTTACTATTACATATTTATCAAAATTAAATTAACAATTCATATATTCACATCGGTCAAACTTCTTCGTGGTTTCCGTTGTGAAGTGGTTTATCACGTGCGCCGCACACGCGCAAAGTCCCCGGTTCGATCCCGGACTGAAAAAACAGGAAATTTTAATTATAATTAATTTAATGTGAGACTTGCGACGCGCAAAATACACTGTTATATATCAATATAAATTTGTGCACTCGCATCACGCAAAATTCAACACCAAAACCAGCCCTAAAACATGATAGGCTACATGTTAACATAACCTAAAACTTATTATAACTTATCAGCTGTTCAATGAAATCACCTGATCGTTACGAATTAATATAAAACAGCTGATCCTTTACTACAACTACCAATATAAAGTGCATATATTCACATCGGTCAAACTTCTTCGTAGTTTCCGTAGTGTAGTGGTTATCATGCACCTCACACGCGCAAAATATACTATTATATATCAATTTGTGCATTCATATCACGCAAAAATCAACAACACAACCAGCTCTAAAACACGATACATATTAATAAATATGTAATCTTTACGCCATTTCATAATTGTGTTTTCGTAATATTTTATTTTTTAGAACAGTTTTACAAAACGATTCTACAGTGTTTTGGAACATTCTGTATGTAAACTATATTCGGGATAAAGAATATTAGTTTCCGTTTTAATACGTTACTGAATTTATCGCTGTTACCGTTTAAATGGAAGCCGGAAAACGTTTGCTACAAGAAATAGCTCACCGAAGTTCGCGTTGCATGACTGTAATTATTTAACTTGGGCTGGGAACATTATAATCATGTGAAATAATAACATAGAGTTCCTCGGGGTTGTGCAATTACCGCGTCAACTTGATCAACGGAATTAGTAAGCGTAACGTTTTTTCGGCAACTGTCAGAAAAAGGAACAACAGTTTTAACAAATCCCTTCCGTGCTGTCTGTCTGTCTGTCTGTCTGTCTGCGCAAATTGCGCAAACTGGCAACCGTTTCCGGTCTTATTATCCACAACCCATTTGTACAGGTTTGGCGATATCGCTTGCAACTCATTCTTGCAGGCTTAGGCCACTAAATGCGGAGCGGAGCGAACTGCGCATTCAAAACCTAACCTATTGTTTCTAATGTCATTCCGACCAATGAAAGCGTAAGGGAGCTGAGCGAAGCGACGTCGCTGGTCTCCGCTTCGTATGCTTTCGACTTAGTCTAGGTTCGGTTTGAAGCTGACTCCGCTTCCCCCACCACGTCTCCAAACTTATTATTTCTCGTTACGGTATTTAAACATAGTAGATTCCTAAAATCCGTTAATTAATACAAGGTTAAATATTAATAAATTAATTAATTAGTGGGTTTAAATATAAATAGAATCCGCTTGGAGCAGTTAGGGTTGTTCCGATACTAATAGGTATCGATATTTTTCTTTCGATATTAGCAGTATCGTTATCGATATTAGTGTTTCGATAATATCGAAGTATCGATACCAGCACATATAGTGATACCGGTCAAAATTGTGTTAAATTTTATCAATGAATCACTTTTATAGACAAACAGATAGTTACTCAAAAAGCAGGAAAATTTTAATATTTATGCAGCAAGCGTCGCCTGTCTGTTTTTCTTTCGTCTTATTGTGTTATCTAATATCATTAACCATTTGACGTCGTTGTCCAATTCAGGAGTACATCACTGCTATTTTCTTAATACACTTTGTTGTATTTGTAGGCCTACATTATTGTATTACGTGCGTATTTAGTTTTTTCTCGTTATTGAAGTGGAATTTTCAAGAATTAAGTTTACCAATGATTAAAAGTTCTAATCATTTTGTGATATTTAATTAACAATGATTATTGTTACAGTACATATATTTTTTTAATATACCGAATTCGTTGAGTCTGTACATTTTTAAAGTATTAAAGTGTACATTTAGTTTTTTCACAAAGGTAAAACGTAATTTTCACGAATTTTAGGTTAGAATTTCTAAACTCATTACTTAAACAATTTTTTCGTATTAAAACAACGCGGTTGTCAACCGATATTAAGTCAAAACCGGTTTTTCAGTGCCTTTAACAATAATAATAATTATTATTATTATTACAGTACTGTAATATTTTATTAAAACAAAAGGTTATTCGTTAAAATTAGTATCGATACTTATCATCCGATATTCTCGTAGTATCGATATTTTTCTTCGATATTGTACCAAATATCGAATCGAATGCGATATCGGAACATCCCCACGCGTAGCTTCTGCTCTGTCTAGGTTCGGTTCAAAGTGACAGCTTCCCCCACCACATTGACCACGCCTACAAATTATTATTTCTCGTTACCTAGGTTACGGTTTTTGAACGTAGCAGTTTCCTACAACCCGTCCCAGTAGGCCTAAATATTTAGCTTTAAACGATACAAAAGCGTTCCGTAAACCGATTCCGTTCATTTCATTCCGCTCGGCCTTACGCAGGAGGCTCGCGTTGGTCTCCGGCCAACTTTCATATTTCATCTTTGAAGTTCTCACAAATTGTCAGCGTCGGCTATTGCGATAATGCCACCGTAATTTACTTGAAAAATATCTTATTTTTGGAGACCGTCCAAACACTTTGAAGATGAGAAAACGCCGCCCGCTCTATACGCGCCCCCTACATTGAGACAGTATAGTTTATATGAAGGATATCACTGCTTTTCTCTCGGATAACCTCCCTCTCGGATTTGTCTTCCTTTTAGACACACAATAGGACTATAATATAAACAGGAAGTTATATGATTTGCTGACAAACTCGAAATGGACCGTTTGGATTATGTTGATCAAACTTATTATATGTCAGCGTATTTGTCAACAAATCTATTAAGGCAAAGCCAAGGTCTCTTATAAATTTGTGTGCGTGTTCATTTTTCTGTTTGTCTGTTTGTCGGTAACGCACCTTTTAGGCCTACTTATAAGCGAAGCGACTTTCGCTATGAAATTTCACGGACGTAGTCTTCGTAGTGGCCTGAACCCGGGGAAAAATCTGACGACAAAACATATTTAGAAATAGTTATGGGGTAAAGTCTTAAGGACAAAGGCAGTTCAAACAGCTGATTTCGAAACATTTTAAAACACAAAAAACCCAATATAATAGCAATATTGTTGAACTTTGAGCCTGTCTGACTAAGTTTATAAAAACTAAGCATTCAAGAGAAGCGGGCTAAAAACATTCAGCGAAATGTAGCCTTACAGTTCTGTTTACAAAATTTCGTTCCAAATCAATTTTTGTTTTATTTTATTTTTTCTCAACACCCGATAATGTGCATATGTAAGTTGCCAAACGGCAGATAAGTACGCGAGAATATTACTACTGCCGATAAACGCGCTATACGTGCTACTTTAGAAAATTTCACTCCGGTGAGAAACTAAACAGAGCTGTGGTGTTTTCTGAAGCGAAGCTTTCATGTTAGCTTTGGCGTTAAGAGTGAATTGAAAAAAGTCTGCCGAACGGAAGACAGTAACGGAAATATGAAACGGAAACAAGCAAACGAATATCTATTCCTGTCTCTTTCTTCTTTCTTTTCGATAACAGTACACGCGTATTATATGAAAACGTTGTGTTGCTTTCGTTCCGGTAATTTTCCTTAGTTAAACGTTCTAACCGTTTATAATACATTCGAAATTAATATAAACGTTTATAATAATTGTTGTTAATATTGCTAGTTTTTAACAACATAACCTGAAATTTACAGGCTATCAGCTGTACAATGAAATCAGCTGATCGTTACGAATTAATAACTACCTAGTTGATAGAGGACCCGGGTTCGATTCCCGGCCAGGGCTTGGCATTTTCATACGCTATAAATCATCTCATCGTCTGCATTAGCCCAAGTGTGCACAATAGTCGGAAGTTAAACAAAAAAAAAAAATACATTAAATAATATCTAAGCTAGGTTCACGTATTTATTTACTTAAAAAAACAAGAAAACAAGTTAACATATCTTTACACTAATTTATTTTTGGTAAAAGAGCGTCACTTTAAATGGCTTTCTGCCGGAGGGAGGTTTTATTTTTCCATGTTTATATTTGACTTTAATTATAAGGGCGTTAAATGACGGCATAAAAGGCGAACACAAAAGCTGGAACAACATTTAGCACTGTGGGTACGTTTTGATTGGAGGGATTTAGAACCGAATAAAAATATGCATAATTTATAACGCTATTTGCAATTGTAGTTATTTAAAAAATGTGTTTTTAATGTTCAAATAAGATATTTAAAACCTTCGGATGTAGACACGGTAATGTTTGGTTCTTAATGTACTTTGAAAATGGCATAAAAGTGATTCAGTTCGTTTCGCAAAAAATCCATGTAATTACCAATTTTTTTTATTTATCTTTTTTAACGATGTTTTTAGTGTTAGCTTTAGCTAGAGGAGTGAATAGAAAAAAAGTCTGTCGAACGAAAGAATGTAACGGAAATACGGAACGAACGAGCAAACGTATTTCGTCTTTCTATTTCCTGTTCCTCCTTTTCGGTAACAGTACACGCGTATTATATGAAAACG
Source organism: Callitettix versicolor (assembly GCA_022606455.1). Lineage (NCBI taxonomy): Eukaryota > Metazoa > Arthropoda > Insecta > Hemiptera > Cercopidae > Callitettix > Callitettix versicolor. Next base: position 76,201,532 of record CM040184.1, on the reverse strand, counting down.
TTGTGTTGCTTTGGTTTCGGTATTTTTCCTTAGTTGAAGAACCGTGCACGTTGTAACCGTTTTTAATACATTCGAAATTAACACAAAAGTTTATAATAATTCAACATAACCTGAAAGTTATTATAGCGTATTAGCTGTTCAATGAAATCAGCTGATCGTTACGAGTTAATATAAAACAACTGATCTTTTACTATAACATACCCAGTTTTTAATAACATAATCTAAAACTTATTACAGCCTATCAGCTGTTAAATGAAATCAGCTGATCGTTACGAATTAATATAAAACAGCTGATCTTTTACTATAACCCCTAGTTTTCAACGACATAACCTGAAACTTATTTAGCGTATTAGCTGTTCAATGAAATCAGCTGATCGTTACGAGTTAATATAAAACAACTGATCTTTTACTATAACATACCCAGTTTTTTAATAACATAATCTAAAACTTATTATAGCCTATCAGCTGTTCAATGAAATCAGCTGATCGTTACGAATTAATATAAAACAGCTGATCTTTTACTATAACACATAGTTTTTAACGACATAACCTGAATCTTATTATAGCGTATTTAGCTGTTCAATGAAATCAGCTGATCGTTACAAATAATAAAAAACAGCTGATCTTTTACCACGGTAAATAATATCTAAGCTAGGTTCATGTATTTATTTAAACAAACCACGATATTTGTAAACATATCTTCAAACTAACTGTATATTCGGCAGAGATATAGTTAACAAAAGCTTCGCTTCGGTCGGTAACTCCCCGAGTTCCATAAGTTTTTTTAAGTACCTATAGTATTATGTTGTAGTCTTTACAATAAATTATTGTATCAGAAACGATACGGGACTGAAAAGTTAATAGCTGATTTGATTCTTTATTACTATTAGCACATCATATCACTTTTATCGTACTTGAATTAATTAATCATAAGACAGCGTGACTCATCAAACAGAAATATTTTACGATTATAAAAACTGTGCTGATTTGCTTTAAAAATATTTGAAAATTCTAAAATCAAATTTATACCGTATGCTGTTATATAATTTGATAGATTAACACAAACGGGAAATTCTTAA
>CM040184.1:76185453-76197953 GCA_022606455.1 Callitettix versicolor | reverse complement strand
GGGTCGTTATAATATATATAGGCTATGTAATGTAACCAAGTTCATAACTATCCACGCAACAATTATAAGACGAGAATGTCACTATTGGTAATGACCCTATTGGTGGGTTACCTTTAGAGCTACACGTAATCAACGTGATCATTATTTTGTTTTGTTTAAATAAATAAATACGTGAACCAAGCTTAGATATTATTTACAGTAATTATAGCAAAAGATCAGCTGTTTTATATTAATTCATAACGATCAGCTGATTTCACTGAACAGCTGATAAGTTTCGTGTTATGTTGTTAAAAACTGGCAATATCAACATTATTATAAACGTTTATATTAATTTCGAGTATTATAAACGGTTACAACGTGCACGTGTTCTTCAATTAAGGAAAAATACCGAAACGAAAGCAACACAATGTTTTCATGTAATACGCGTGTACTGTTATTATATGAATAATAATAACAACATAAAATGTGCACCAAGGGCACTGTGGTCTGAGGGTGCACATGAACAGGATAGGTGTGTACCACGGAGAAAGCGTGTGTAGATTGTGCAGGAAGGAGGAGGAAACTGCAGGTCACATAATTTATGATTGTGAGGCTCTTGCTAGTAGGAAACTAGGGGTTTTTGACCCTAGGGATCTTCAGCAGAATGAGCTAGTCAGTGGGTTGTTGGAACTTATTAGGGGCACCAATCTGCTGAACTAGGTATTTTAAGAGGTAAGTTGCACAATAGGTCAGTTGATCGCAGTGCCTGGGGTTGAACAAATCCCTTCCTCTAGAATATAATCTTGGTGTACTGTTATCGAAAAGGAGGAAGAAAAAGAAATAGACGAAATTCGTTTGCTCGTTTCCGTTACATTAAAAAGGTTCGGGACACTTTTTTTCTATTCACTCCTCTCGCCAAAGCTAACATTAAAAGCTTTGCCTTAAAACTGTATTTGAGTGGCCAGAAATTAGACAAAATATAGGACTGACGACGAAAAATAGAGGTAGATATAGTATAGCTTTGCACTTAAAGAGTTTATGTGGTCTCTTTTTATGCACTCTTTCTAAACTAATTTCGACTTTTCAGACCAGAAAAATCTCGAAATAATATAAACGTAGTTTGGATCAAAACAAAAAAAAAATTGTTATTAAAACAAACAAAAAATCGCGTATCACGTGATCTGTTCTTTTTTATTTTAATTACGATAATTTGTTCGAAAACACGACAAACTATCACTGCTAGTTTTTAACAACATAACCTAAAATTTATCAGCCTATCAGCTGTTCAATGAAATCAGCTGACCGTTACGAATTAACACAAAATAACCGATCTTTTACTACAACTACCAATGTAAATTTGTGCATTCGCATCACGTGACGAGCAAAATCCATCACGACCAGCCCTAGAACATGTTTAAAGGGTTAACAAGATTTGTCGATATTTTACTGCAGGCGGTACAGGGAGTGCGGAAGACATTGTACTCAGCTGAGCCATTCTTCCAAATATGTATTATATATTTGAAACAAAGAGCCTATGAACAAGTATGTGTTGACCGTTTAATTTAAGATTATAAAGATATTCTCCTTTCGTTTCCTTGCGTTACAGGCCCTTTCTTTCTTTCTCCCACTATCTTGCATCCATTTCTTCCTCAGCCTCCCATGTCCTTTCCCTTCTGTTTTCCCATCGTTATACATATCCCCAACTATGCCACGAACTTTACAAACCGCACTATGTTTTCCCCTGTTTGTCCTTATTCTCCATCCTCCTGCCTCCCTACTTACTTTTGCATTGACCTTTTTGTTGTGCTGTAAGATTCCCTCATTATATGTTATATTCTTACTTATGGAAACATCCACAGCCATACAGAGCCAAGCACGCATGTACACTGGGAGGTCGCCAGGTTTGATATAACATTATGCTCAGTGTCATTCACTCCATCAGCACGGGTAGCTTTTCACTTTATTAGAGTTAGCTAAGATTGTGTGTGTGTGTGTGTGTGTGTGTGTGTGTGTGTGTGTGTGTGTGTGTGTGTGTGTGTGTGTGTGTGTGAATGTGAATGTGCGCGCGTGTGTGTGTGTCTGACTGTCTGTCTGTCTGCCTGTGTATGTGTGTGTGTCAGTGTGTGTTTGTGTGTCTGTGTGTGTCTGTGTGTGTGTGTGTGTGTGTGTGTGTGTGTGTGTGTCTGTGTGTGTGTGTGTGTGTGTGTGTGTGTGTGTGTGTGTGTGTGTGTGTGTGTGTGTGTGTGTGTGTGTGTGTGTGTGTGTGTGTGTGTGTGTGTGTGTGTGTGTGTGTGTGTGTGTGTGTGTGTGTGTGTGTGTGTGTGTGTGTGTGTGTGTGTGTGTGTGTGTGTGTGTGTGTGTGTGTGTGTGTGTGTGTGTGTGTGTGTGTGTGTGTGTGTGTGTGTGTGTGTGTGTGTGTGTGTGTGTGTGTGTGTGTGTGTGTGTGTGTGTGTGTGTGTGTGTGTGTGTGTGTGTGTGTGTGTGTGTGTGTGTGTGTGTGTGTGTGTGTGTGTGTGTGTGTGTGTGTGTGTGTGTGTGTGTGTGTGTGTGTGTGTGTGTGTGTGTGTGTGTGTGTGTGTGTGTGTGTGTGTGTGTGTGTGTGTGTGTGTGTGTGTGTGTGTGTGTGTGTGTGTGTGTGTGTGTGTGTGTGTGTGTGTGTGTGTGTGTGTGTGTGTGTGTGTGTGTGTGTGTGTGTGTGTGTGTGTGTGTGTGTGTGTGTGTGTGTGTGTGTGTGTGTGTGTGTGTGTGTGTGTGTGTGTGTGTGTGTGTGTGTGTGTGTGTGTGTGTGTGTGTGTGTGTGTGTGTGTGTGTGTGTGTGTGTGTGTGTGTGTGTGTGTGTGTGTGTGTGTGTGTGTGTGTGTGTGTGTGTGTGTGTGTGTGTGTGTGTGTGTGTGTGTGTGTGTGTGTGTGTGTGTGTGTGTGTGTGTGTGTGTGTGTGTGTGTGTGTGTGTGTGTGTGTGTGTGTGTGTGTGTGTGTGTGTGTGTGTGTGTGTGTGTGTGTGTGTGTGTGTGTGTGTGTGTGTGTGTGTGTGTGTGTGTGTGTGTGTGTGTGTGTGTGTGTCTGTGTGTGTGTGTGTGTGTGTGTGTGTGTGTGTGTGTGTGTGTGTGTGTGTGTGTGTGTGTGTGTGTGTGTGTGTGTGTGTGTGTGTGTGTGTGTGTGTGTGTGTGTGTGTGTGTGTGTGTGTGTGTGTGTGTGTGTGTGTGTGTGTGTGTGTGTGTGTGTGTGTGTGTGTGTGTGTGTGTGTGTGTGTGTGTGTGTGTGTGTGTGTGTGTGTGTGTGTGTGTGTGTGTGTGTGTGTGTCTGTGTGTGTGTGTGTGTGTGTGTGTGTGTGTGTGTGTGTGTGTGTGTGTGTGTGTGTGTGTGTGTGTGTGTGTGTGTGTGTGTGTGTGTGTGTGTGTGTGTGTGTGTGTGTGTGTGTGTGTGTGTGTGTGTGTGTGTGTGTGTGTGTGTGTGTGTGTGTGTGTGTGTGTGTGTGTGTGTGTGTGTGTGTGTGTGTGTGTGTGTGTGTGTGTGTGTGTGTGTGTGTGTGTGTGTGTGTGTGTGTGTGTGTGTGTGTGTGTGTGTGTGTGTGTGTGTGTGTGTGTGTGTGTGTGTGTGTGTGTGTGTGTGTGTGTGTGTGTGTGTGTGTGTGTGTGTGTGTGTGTGTGTGTGTGTGTGTGTGTGTGTGTGTGTGTGTGTGTGTGTGTGTGTGTGTGTGTGTGTGTGTGTGTGTGTGTGTGTGTGTGTGTGTGTGTGTGTGTGTGTGTGTGTGTGTGTGTGTGTGTGTGTGTGTGTGTGTGTGTGTGTGTGTGTGTGTGTGTGTGTGTGTGTGTGTGTGTGTGTGTGTGTGTGTGTGTGTGTGTCTGTGTGTGTGTGTGTGTGTGTGTGTGTGTGTGTGTGTGTGTGTGTGTGTGTGTGTGTGTGTGTGTGTGTGTGTGTGTGTGTGTGTGTGTGTGTGTGTGTGTGTGTGTGTGTGTGTGTGTGTGTGTGTGTGTGTGTGTGTGTGTGTGTGTGTGTGTGTGTGTGTGTGTGTGTGTGTGTGTGTGTGTGTGTGTGTGTGTGTGTGTGTGTGTGTGTGTGTGTGTGTGTGTGTGTGTGTGTGTGTGTGTGTGTGTGTGTGTGTGTGTGTGTGTGTGTGTGTGTGTGTGTGTGTGTGTGTGTGTGTGTGTGTGTGTGTGTGTGTGTGTGTGTGTGTGTGTGTGTGTGTGTGTGTGTGTGTGTGTCTGTGTGTGTGTGTGTGTGTGTGTGTGTGTGTCTGTGTGTGTGTGTGTGTGTGTGTGTGTGTGTGTGTGTGTGTGTGTGTGTGTGTGTGTGTGTGTGTGTGTGTGTGTGTGTGTGTGTGTGTGTGTGTCTGTGTGTGTGTGTGTGTGTGTGTGTGTGTGTGTGTGTGTGTGTGTGTGTGTGTGTGTGTGTGTGTGTGTGTGTGTGTGTGTGTGTGTGTGTGTGTGTGTGTGTGTGTGTGTGTGTGTGTGTGTGTGTGTGTGTGTGTGTGTGTGTGTGTGTGTGTGTGTGTGTGTGTGTGTGTGTGTGTGTGTGTGTGTGTGTGTGTGTGTGTGTGTCTGTGCGTGTGTGTGTGTGTCTGTGTATGTGTCCTGTGTCCGTGTCTGTGTGCTGTTTGTATGTGTGTATGTGTGTGTGTGTGTGTGTGTGTGTGTGTGTGTGTGTGTGTGTGTGTGTGTGTGTGTGTGTGTGTGGATGAGTGAGAGTAGTATGAGCTAGAGGTACGGTGGGATCGCTAAACCCATCAGCTGCTCACTTCAGCTGCCTCCGCCGGATTCCGCCTCCCTTACAGGCCCATACGTCCTTATAATTTTTCTTTTAAATATTCGTATTCTTATTTGCAGTTGACACCGTTCTTGCTTCTGATCCACAAACACAACCGGTCTGATCAGACTGTTGTACAATTTGACTTTGAAGTTTTTTGACAGGGTTATGTTTTTACAAGGAGATTAAGATTAAAATAAATTATAATCTATTTCAATCGCACAACAAAACCGTCTTCCAATCCTTTTGTTTCGCGTTATCGATAATTCTAAGCAGATTTATGGCCGAATATTTCAAAAAAAAAAAAAACGTCAACATTATTGATAACGTCTTCGCGTAATCTCTTCGAATTAAAATTGCCACGACTAAAAGATGTGGGTCAGTTGTGATCGTTCGGGGCCTGACAGTGTTTTATGATTTAATATTTTCTTAATTAAATAAGTTTTTTATTGGATTCGGTGTCAGGCCTCACATCGCAACGGCGTTATCAATGCGCATGACTCATAATATTTATTAGCGCAGATTGGCCTCAGTCTTTTTTATATCTTTATTACTTTTTTGTGCTCATTTTTGCTGTTGATAAAAGGGCAATCGGCGTGTCCGTTCACGTATGCCTCGGTTCGACAAAAATATCCACTTTTTTGTTCTGTCAACTTTTGGAGTCTATATTTGTTACAATGACATAAGTGTAATAGAAACTAAATGAAAGATCTTCAGCATATCTTGTTGTGGAATGTTTTGCTATCTGAAGAAATGAACCGCGGTCGTTCTGTGCTTTTTTTTTAATTAAAGACGTCAAACACAGATTTGTCCTTTACCTCTGACATTAAATACGTAAATGTTGTTTTATCCTCTGAACAGATTATACTATCACCTGTTTTTTTATTGCTTTCTGTTGCACGTTTTTATTTTCCTTCTTCCTTCAAAATTTCCGTTTATAACCGACGAATTGCTTCAATTGAATCTCCTAATTTCACATTATTGCTAAATAGATGTATTAAAATTATTATTGTTAAGAGAGCCATATTGTGGGCCATATTGAATTTATTCCCTACAAAGCTTACGTTAACAACATTGTTTTTAATATTTCATTTTTAAAGATTGTGTTTATGTTTTTTTTACATTTAAAAAACAGCACAGTAAACGTTTGAAATAAGACATCAAAAATATTTCATCTTAACAAATAACGGAGCAATCTGTACCTTGATTAACAATAGAGATTCAAGATGGCCGACAGGGTCTCTTAAAGTATATTAGTAAAATTGAATTCATTTCAAACAATTAATGACAAAAATTACACGTTTTTACAAATATCAGAGGAAATTTTCGAAAAAAAACAAACAAAATTATTAGTTCTGTCAGCGTATCATTAGCGTGTAACTGGTTTGTAATGCGCCCGCCATTTTGTATTTTATTTAGACAATTTATTTCTACTTTCTCTTCTGAACCGCTGTTGCAAATTAGTTTAAAATGTAATTTCTTACCTTAATCTTTGTTCGAAATTGTGATTTCACCATCGTAATCAACTGTAAAAATACTACCATTCATATCTAACTTTTAAATTGCATTGAAAATACGAAAAACGAACCCTGACCGCCGTCAAATTGAATTTCTTAAAATTTCAGCGGATTTTGAGAATTCAAAACGCTAATTTAAACCGTCTTTCCTACTGTAAAATCAGATTTTTTTAAATATTGAAGACATAAAAGTTATGATTTTTAAAGAGCTGAAATGACCGCGATTTTGTACATCGCTGGTTAATGAACTTGCATGATATTATCAAAATTTGATTTTGTGCCAGATTCGAATCAAATCGGGACAAAAGTGTTTAATTTAGAGTGCTAAAACACTCTCTCTTTCTCTCTCTTTCTCTCTCTCTCTCTCTCTCTCACACACACACACACACACACACACACACACACACACACACACACACACACACACACACACACACACACACACGTTCATAGTAGTGTGTGTGTGTGTGTGTGTGTGTATATATATATATATATATATATATATATATATATATATATATATATATATATTATATCATTATCATTCATTATATATATAATGAATGATAATGATAAGCTACTGTGTATTATCAGCAATATCAGTAAGTATTTTGATGGGTAGCTGCCGCATTTCTAATTGGTGACTTCCCAGTTCACTTTTCAATATTTCTGTCCGTTGATTTCATTACGCAGGTTCTGATCCGTTTGGTCAATTTTTTATTGTGCCGTGAGATCCCGCTAATTCTATTTTATTTGCTTACTAAAGGAAACTCCAACAAATAGCAACAAAATAAGGAAATGAGGTCCGCCCATACAGAGCCCTGCGTGCATGGGTACTCCGGGAGGTCGCCAGGGCTCTGTTTGATACACCATTAGGCCAGTGTCATTCACTAATCAGCACGGGTCGCTTTACACTTAAGAGGTAGCCAAGCTAAACTGTGTGTCTTGTAGATGAGTGAGAGCAGTATGAGCTAGAGGTACAATGGGATCGCTAAGCCCATCAGCTGCTTTGCCGTATGTTACTGACCGTACAAGTTATTAGTATTTATGTGGAAGATTGTTTTGTCTTGTTGATGTTTTGGTTCTCTCTATCTATAATTCGGTCTACAATGTTCTACGCCGTCTTCCGATCTCCAACCTCCACCGATCGCGGTCCCACCACAGATCTTCTAGTAGATCCCTTTTTTTAATTTCCTTTTCGACTCCCTCTCTCCAGCTCAGTCTCGACCTTCCTCGTTTTCTTTTTCCAGGTGTTCGCCATTGCATGATTTTTTTGGGAATTCGATCATCCGGCATCCTTTGTACATGTTTTGGTTCTCTCTATCTATAATTCGGTCTACAACGTTCTACGCCGTCTTCCGATCACCAACCTCCACCGATCGCGGTCCCACCACAGGTCTTCTGGTAGATCCCTTTTTTTTATTTCCTTTTCGACTCCCTCTCTCCAGCTTAGTCTCGACCTTCCTCGTTTTCTTTTTCCAGGTGTTCGCCATTGAATGATTTTTTTGGGAATTCGCTCATCCGGCATCCTTTGTACATGTTTTGGTTCTCTCTATCTATAATTCGGTCTACTACGCCGTCTTCCGATCTCCAACCTCCACCGATCGCGGTCCCACCACAGGTCTTCTGGTAGATCCCTTTTTTTATTTCCTTTTCGACTCCCTTTCTCCAGCTCAGTATCGGCCTTCCTCGTTTTCTTTTTCCAGGTGTTCGCCATTGAATGATTTTTTTGGGAATTCGCTCATCCGGCATTCTTTGTACATATTTTGGTTCTTTAACCAATAAAAAGAACCAGACAAATATTTTGTACATCGTAAATAAAAGTTTTTCTTGGGATGTTTGGACAGTTTTCATAACGTACGTTTTTTTTTAATGAAATATTTTGAACGATCGCAATTTGAAAAAATTAGTAAATATTCGCATTATACTGTTCTTCAAAATTAGCGAAAAATTACAATAAATTTTGACAACAAAAACTGTTATTGACAATTCACAAAGTTATTGCTTAGTTCCGTTAATTCCCACTATTATGTTACTTAAACACGATAACTTAACGGCGGTTTTGACTTTAATTTTACAATTTGAAACCAAAATAAAATCTGATTGGTGACAAATCGCGCGGCGCTTAAATGAAATATGTTCCCTTTTTTCGGCGACACCAGTTCGTTACGCCAGAAATTTCCTCCACGTGTCCTGACTCCCTCCCTTTCTTTCGCTTCTAATTTTCCACTCCAAAGCCTCTGCATCACAAAGATATTTGCAAATTGTGTATCCTTTCGGTTAACAATGCTTGTTTATCCTTTTTTTTCGGCAGAGAAATGTATCTCGCGTCGCGTATTATAGGAAATTAGATTTTGTATCGTAACTATGGCGACCGGGCGAGCTGGATGAAGCAAATTGGATCGAACAGTTCTGGGAAATGGAGTAAGCAATTTAAAGTGACAGCTTTTTGTTGAACCGCCTCTCGTACTGAAGCTATTTACAATATCAGCCGCTGTAATCTAATAAACTGCTTTGTTAATTAGCGTGTGCAATTAAAATTTAGGCCGAGCGGCGACCGAACGCGGAGCGGACCGGAATGAAAATGAACGACAACCGGAAGCGGCTTTCAGTCTAAAGAACGCGGTTGTATCTTTTAAATCTAAATATTTAGGCCTACTTTAACAGATTTCAAGAAACTGCTATGTTTAAATAACCGGAAACGGTAACCTCGGTATAATACGTTTGAAGGTGTGGTCAGCGTGGTGGGGGAAGGGAAGTCAGCTTTAAACCGAACCTAGACAAAGTCGTAGCTACAAGGAACGGAACCCAGCGACGCCGCTTAACTCCGCTCAGCTCCTTTACGCTTTCAGTGGTCGAACTTATAATAAACAATGTTAGGTTTTGAATGCTTAGTCCGCTCTGCTCTGACAGACCACCCCGCCTTAGACCTATAAATTAAAAAATGCAAAATCTTTTAAGTATATTTTAATAAAATTGTAAATTAAAGCTCTTTCAGAGAGTCTGCAAGAGTAGTGTTACGAATCTCCATTGGAAAAATGAGATGTCGTCTGCATTGCCGCGACGCGGACTGTACCGTTTGCAGTGTACGATTTTATGTTCTTTTTGATACGAATTTGATGCCCAAACATAAAAATTATTTTTGAATCGTACAGTAATTATTTTTAACCGTGGTAAAAAAAAACCATCCAAAAGTTGTTGGTTGATTTTTAAAAAATACGATTTTGTTGTCGATAAATATAAAAATATGTAAACTATCAAGAAATATTTAATACAAGGGTTTCATTGTTTTGATTAAAGCTAGATTTATAAAATTTTAAAGTTTTTTTGTAATCTAACGTCAAAATTAAAATGGAAATTGAACTTTTGAAACTTTTTGATTTATACGTTTCCTAGATTTGAGCCCACAAAAATGAAATTTTATAGTGATCGGCCTCAATGTTTTTGAGAAAAATTTGCGTTACCGACTGTGCGAATTTATCAGGGTTCTCGACTTAGCCTAACTACCCTAAAAATGTTTCAAAAACAACCTTCAAGAGATAATTTTCTGTTTACCGCAATAATACATACAAATTTTCTTGAAAACCGTTTAATGAGTTTTATTGAAATTTGACGCAAAAATATTTTTTGGTGGTTGCGACACTTCAAAACTCGATATATACATCAAAATCTTTGTATCGAATCCCCTTATCCAAAACAAAATGTAGTAAATTATTTTTAACTACAACGTATCCACGACAGAAATTGAACGCCTGTTTTCTATAAAAAATTAGACTTTTTCTCCAAACAAAACCACTGCGTTCCTTCCAATGGTAGTAAAAAAAAGAGAGTGTGTGTGTGTGTGTGTGTGTGAGAGAGAGAGAGAGAGAGAGAGAGGGAGGGAGGGAGGGAGGGAGGGAGAGAAAGAGAGAACCGAAATCAGTAAGAAGAAGAAAGGAAGAGCCCTGCACGACTTGACCCGGGTGATCCAAGATGGACGCCATTCCAAATAGCCTGGATGATATGAAACTGTTGTTGTAAGGTTGGAAACTCACGAATCAAGGCAGGTTTTCAGTCATTCGAAAACAGGCATTACCAAAAAAAAAAAAAACGGAACAAGGTTGGCTTTGTCTTATAACGTGAATTTATAACATTAATGTTTACCATTCTAGCCAAATGTTGTGATTTATTGAGCGTGTTGCCTCATTCCCATACTCACTTCATGAGCAGGTTACTGACTATGTGTTTTCCAAGCGATAAAGCCTGTACGTTTTGTTTCGGCAATAATGACGTACATTTTTAGCAAAATTTTATCAAAATCGTTAAGCCTATTCTTAGATAATACATTTTTGAACAGTTTCAGGACCAAAAGATAAATTTAAATTGATGAATAGCAGATACCGAAATATGCGCAAAACCGGACCTATTATGCCAAATGTCATGGAAATCAAGTCGGACCAAAATTGCGAACGTGTGATTGCTAAAACACACACACACAACACACACACACACACACACACACACACACACACACACACACTTTAAAACAACGCCGTTAAAAAAATGGCATATAGATGGCTCAAAAAACCAAGGAGTACACTGGTGCGTGGGAGTATATGACTTGAGATCCTGGGACCTGGGACAGTGTTACATTACTCCTATTCCAGGCAGGTTAGTTTAGGTTGAGTTAGGTTAGGTTAGGTTAATGGTTAAGGTTAGGTAATGGGTATAATGGGTATGTCCGGGAGAATTTGAAGCGCGCTTTCGAGAATGCCCGAGTTCACATTTATACCGACAGTCAGGCAGCGAACAAATCACTTACTGATCCCAACAATGAAGTCTACACTGGCCTGGGAACACCGTGAGAACCTCAATGCTTTGTCTCTGGAAAACCAGGTTACTTTACACTGGATCAGAACACAAGAGCTCAATGAAGAGGCGGACAAGGTGGCTGGACTGAGTTGTGGATCTGCTATCAATAGATAGATCCACAAGCGACACCAGGAGAGATGGGACGATCTCTTAGGCGGACGTGGAGAACAGAAGGATATTCAGGAAAGTTATGGAACTGATTACAGGGCTTAGGTATGGTCTGAAGGTATGTAATGTACCATGGAGAAACAGTGTGTTGGTTATACAGGAGGAAGGTGAACCTGCAGGCCACGTAATCTATGTAAAAAGCTCTTGTATCCTGAACGGCTTCTGGGACCCTGAGAACCTCCAGCAGAATTAGCTATCCAGTAGACCACTAAAACTCGTTGACTGCACCAGTCTACTGAGCTGGAATCTGTAGGCGTAGTTTTACAACAGGCCTCTTTCATTACAGCGCCAGGGGCCAATAGACTCCTTCACCTCTATTATTATAACTACACATCCAGTATCTGAAAACATTTACCTACTTCAAAAACTCAGTTTTGATTTATTTAACTGCTAGCTGAATACACATACGGTATTTTTTAACGAAAATGTAGTAATCTCGTTTAACATGCATCGTTAGTGTCAATGAAAATGTTGAGGTTAGGTTAAACCGAACAAACTATACATAATCGAATGATCTGTAAATGTTCCATCGCCTAAACAACATAGGAACTGAGTTACACAACCTAGTTCCGCTTACTAACACCAAAACAACCACGTTAAAAATCGCCCTGGACGCCCCAGCACATCAACAACCGATGAAAACGTGGAAAAAGTGAAAGAAATTGTTATGAACAATCGCCGAATCATAATTAGAGAGGTCGCTGATGATGTTGGCATGTCGATTGGATCATGTCATGATATTGTTTCCCATTTTTTGTGTATGAAATGCGTGGCAGAAAAATTCGTTCCAAAATTGTTGAATTTTGAACAAAAACAGCGGCGAATGGAAGTTGCTCAGGAGTCACTAAATGAAGTCAACGACGATGCAGAATTGCTGAAACGTATTATAACAGGTGACGAAACATAGGTTTACGGATATAACGTCGAAACTAAGGCTCAATCATCCCAGTGGAGGCATTCTGGCTCGCCAAGACCGAAAAAGGCTCGACAAGTACGGTCGAACGTGAAGGTTATGCTCACTGTGTTCTTCGATATTAAGGGCATAGTGCATCATGAATTCCTGCCACCAGGTAAAACGGTCAATAAGGAGTACTACCTACAAGTTCAACGCCGTTTGCGTGAAGCAATCCGGAAAAACGCTCGGACCTGAGGAAAAACAATTCGTGGCTTTTGCACCACAATAATGCACCGGCTCACACTTCATTGCTTGTTCGTGAATTTTTGGCCAAAAACAGTACTGT
>CM040184.1:76137953-76167953 GCA_022606455.1 Callitettix versicolor | reverse complement strand
GTGTTTAACGTCCGACTATTGTGCAAACTTGGGCTAATGCAGACTATGGGATGATTTATCGTGTATGAAAATGCCAAGCCCTGGCCGGCAATCGAACCCGGGTCCTCGGGGTGAAAGTCCAGTACGCTATCAACGCCACCGAGGCGGCATATATATATATATATATATATATATATATCCTTCGAATCCTCCACAACTCCTCATTCTATATATATGGATATGTAGATGTATATATATATATATATATATATATATATATATATGTATATATATACTCCCAACAACGAGAATTGCCAATCCTTAAGTATATACAAAGAGTCAAATCAACAACGTCGTGGATCGCACAAGTCAGAATAGACCTACATGACGCAGAAATAGACTCAACAGACGTCGAAGACAGGAACGCATACAGGAGAAAGATGCTCGGTTGGAAGGTCCCAGAGAATGAAATCCCAAAGAGAGCAGGGGTAAAATGGACGGAGGAGCGGAAGAGGGTCCATGTATATATATATATATATATATATATATATATATATATATATATATATATATATATATATAAAATGCTGTTTAATGGTGAAATCAGAGTTTCTAAAAGAGGGTTAGATAAGCATTAATTACGTCCAATTCATTTTACTTTAACATTGTGTAAATGCGCACCAGATAGATTTATTTCATCATTTACTAACACTCAGCAAATCGCACAACAAGCGACTATTCGTCCAACCAGTCGACCGTAGCCTGAACACATCGCTCTGTAATTTCATGTTTAGTTACACCTAACGAGATGATGCTAATGTTTATAATTGAAACGTCCCCTTGCGCCCCTCGCACCCCTCCCCCCTCCTTATTGTGAAACACGGAATTCATCTTCTTCACCCTTATCTTGGTCGACAAATTAATGCCTTGAGCGGTTCTAAAGCAGTCGTGCGTGAAGAATAGGATGTTTTCATTGGGTCGCCTTCACGCAACAATACCAATAGCCGTCCCCTTATATTCGAGATGTACGTTTTTACAAAGAGATAGAAAAACAGTAAATTTTTATAAAAATATCTTAAAAACAGTTCATTTTAATTTAAAAAATCTTAAAAATAGTAAATGTTTATAAAAACATCTTAAAAAACAGTAAATTTGTATAAAAACATCTTAAAAAACAGTAAAATTTTATTAAAAAACACCTTAAAAACAGTAAATTTTTATAAAAAACAGTAATTTTTTCTAAATAAAGCATCTTAAAAACAGTAGGCTACATTTTTATTAAAAACATCTTAAAAACAGTTCATTTTAATTTAAAAAATCTTAAAAATAGTAAATGTTTATAAAAACATCTTAAAAAACAGTAAATTTGTATAAAAACATCTTAAAAAACAGTAAAATTTTATTAAAAAACACATTAAAAAAACAGTAAATTTTTATACAAAAACAGTAATTTTTTCTAAAAAAAACATTTTAAAAAACAGTAAATTTTTATAAAAAACATCTTAAGTAGATTTCTAACTCGTTTAATTTTTTATTGAATGGCATAACTATCGGAATGGAACAATTCAGGAGGGCTAGACTAATTTGAGCAGCTGGCGCGTGCGCGCTCGCGCGCACACACACACACACACACACACACACACACACACACACAATTCCTCTCTCTCTCTCTCTCTCTCTCACACACACACACACACACACACACACACACACACACACACACACACACACACACACACACACACACACACACACACACACACAATTCCTCTCGCTCTCTCTCACATACACACACGCAAGCACACGCTGGCTTGTAAAGTGTAAAATGACCCATGCTAATAGAATGAATGACACCGGCCTAGTGGTGTATAAAACGAAGACCTGGTGTGTACGCGACCTCCCACTGTACCTTATCCATGCATGCAGGGCTCTGTATGGGCGGACCTCATTTCCCTAGCTATTTGTAGGTGTTTCCATAAGTAGGAAAGTAAAATAGTGTGCGCGGGATCTCTCCATGCAACGAAAAGCTGACCAAATGGAGCAAAACGTTCGTAGTAAGGATCAAGAGGAAGAATGACTGAAAGCGTTCAGCAGAGCAGTATCAGTAAGGAACTGGGAAGTTAGCAATTAAAAATGTGGGAGGAAGGGTCATCTTGAATCCTCTTCAAATCTTAGACGTTATGAAGACACTATGATGAAGAAGGCAGTGTAAATGAGCATCTCAGGAATACAGGAAGGGCGCACAGTAGATCTACAAAGGTCGCAGTGCAATGGTTACCCTACATTCCAAAAGTATTGTTATAGCCAACATTCGTTGTGGTATTAATTTTTCACTATAATGTATGTTTAAAGTGTTATACAATAGGCGTTTCGTGCATAGTTTTTTTTCTGGATGATGAACAAGTTTCATCCGTCACGCTCGGAAGGGAAACGCTCATTCGGGTATTTCCGGAAGAAGAGCCGAATATAGCCGAAAGGGAGTGGACACAAGGCAAACAGAAGTAGGACATATATATATATATATATATATATATATATATATATATATATATATATATATATATATATAAAATAATTAATAATATATTATTATTATTATTATTCATCCGGATCACCCACTTTGGGGTACGCCAAATCAATTACTTTGATGTGCGTTAGCTGCCTTCCGCTGTATCCAATACTGTTTCATTCTATCCGAGGCTGCCTTCCTTCTTTCATCCGAGACAGCCCCGCCCCTTTTAGATGTTGGTTTTTCTTGGAACCTTAGGTTTTCATTATGTAAAAGTTTTCGCAGTTTAAGTACATCGTCAATCATCTCATCTGATATGGCCAGCTTAGTTAAGATTACGTAGTTAAGATTCCTGGACCCGCCTGAACCAATTACTCTTCGTTTTCCGATCTCTGAAGAAAGCAAAGATCCGCCTAGTAAGTCTACTGCTGTTCATCCTACTAATATGGCCATAAAAACTAAGTCGTCTTTTCCTCATGCTATCTGAGAGTCTCTCAATTTTGAGATACAGGTTTTTATTAGAAATCAACTTTATTTCATTATTTCTAAAGTTTTGGCCCAATATCTTCCTTATTAACTTTCTTTCCTTCTTCTCCAGGTTGTCCAGTAATTCCTTATTATTGAGTGTAAGAGTTTCAGATGCATATAAAGCCTCTGGTTTGATCACAGTTTTATAATGCTTAAGTTTGGAATTCCAGGATAGCGATTTCTTGTTATACACCTCTTTGGTTAATTGAAACGCCAGTTCCATTTTACACATCCTGGATTCCAATGCTCTCTTTTCTAAGACGTTCCAGCTGATCCATTCACCCAGATATTTGAAGTGGTCAACTTCAATAATAATAACTCAATAATAATAATAATTATTATTATTATTGTATTTTATTATATATATATATATATATATATATATATATATATATATATATATATTTCGAATTATCAATCAAAGTTGGAAATTTTAATGATGCACGAAAATTTGGAAAGGCAATTTCGAAAAGGTTGAAGGGATTTATCGGGATAACGAACTTAACCAGTCTATTACAAAAATCTGAGGGGCCAAGTTTTACTCAAATCAGAGCAAAATTACGTTTACACACACAAACACACACTCGCGCATACATAGTGTAAAAGGTTTTCATAATGACCGCTCAAAAAGTGTTCCAGAAAGTCAAGGGACTGCGCACATTTAAAGGATCCGTGTCTGGTCTAACCACGATGGCCACTCGTTTTTAAATGGTAATTCGCTAACAATCGTGCTACTGATTTTGTTTAAATTTCCGTACATTTCGGCCGATGCGAGAATACAATCAGTATTAAGCACACCAAAAGGAACTGTCAGTCGGAGTCTATAATTAAATGTTTAAACTTTCTCGACTCATCCAAGGTACTGAGAGAAAGTTCTGTGTGATGGCTCATAAATTATTGGTGTTGAGCTTTTAGGGGACAAATCCGGCTCACAACTCCCTCGAGTCTGTCGTCACATCACCGTGCTCTTTACAATTCGTCTGTTTTGTATGATTTTGGCAAATCTACAGCTTAGAATCAGTGTAAATAACAAAAAGACTTTTATGAAAACTTACCCAACGCTGCTCGAAAAGGACAATACTCAAAAACCAACCGCTACAGGCTGTACAAAATGTAAACTACAAAGCCGTTACCCTCAATGTTTACAAATTAAATAACACCTGGTGAAGAGAAAATGAACATTGCCAAAAATGACTCTTATCGTTTTGAGATTGTTGACGTTAACTTTTTTATTTTCTTTACCACGTTTGCTTACGTTTTTTTTACTATTTTCTTCTTCCACTTCTTATTCCCCTTCTTAATCTTGTTCTTTCTTTTACCGCCTCTTCTTGTTGTTCTTTTTCTTCCTCTTCTTTTTATTCTTTTTCTTCTATCTCTTCTTCTTTATCCTCTATCTCTTCTTCTACTTCTTCGTCATATTTGTCTTCTTTTTTTCTTCTTCTTCTTCCTCTTCTTTCTCATCCGCTGTCCCTTCTTCCTCCTCTTCTTCTTCATCCTCTTATTCTTCTTCTTGTTCTTTTTCTTCTACTACTATTTCTTCTTTTCATCTTCTTTTCTTTTTCATTCTCTTTCTCTTCTTCTTTCTCTTTTTCTTCTTCCCCTTTTCCGTCTTTTCCTTCTTTTCCTTAATCTTCTTCTTCATTTCTTCTTATTCTGCTTCATCCTATTCCTCTTTTCTTCTTTCTCTTCTTCTCACCTCTTTCCCTTCTTTTTTCTCTTCTTCTTCATCTTATTTTTCTTTTTCTTTCTCTTCCTATTTCTCTTCTTTTTTCTCTTCTTCTTCTTCATCTTCTTCTTCTTCTTCTTCTTCTTCCTCTTCTTCGTCTTTTCCTTCTTCCTTTTCTTTTTCTTCCTCTTCTTTTTCTTCTTCTTTGTCTACTTCTTACTTTTATTGTTGTTATAATAATTTGTCTGTCGTTATTATTCAAGTATGAACAACAGACTTTCCGCTATAGCTTGATACGTCTCTGAAATGCGCACCTCAAGGTCCTTAGTTCGAGCCGCAGTCACTCTAGTTTCTTTACTCTTTCCGTTAACGCTGAAACCTCGCCCTGTAGCTTAACTGGCGCATAAAAGTATAAAAGAAGCACACAAAAAATATATATATATATATATTATTATTATTCTCATGCCACCTTCTTACTGATTGTTTGCGATTATACAAGTAAAAATACAATACGGTAATTTTCCTTCCGTCTCGAAGTGCTTTTAGCATTTCCTCCGACTTTGGTTAGATCTTCAGCTTCAGTCAGACAGTTTTTTTCTACGTTAAAAAGCTCACCTCTGGTCACCAATCAGCTGATCCATTCTTGCCAATAGTTTATCATGTGTGTCATTGTAAAAATCGAAATACAAAATATCGAAACACAGTACGTATGAGTACTGCACTTCAGGTGTATAACAATCGTGTACATTTCAACGATCGATACTAATTTACAAAGACGAGAAACCAGGCGCCTGCATACCTACAGTTCTGGCTTTAAAAGCACGCATTTGACCAGTTTATTAAAAGATTTATTCCTCGATGAACAGAACAGATAAACAGACTACTTCCTGCAATGCATTACCGGTACTTGCAACTAGTGTACTGATGTAAACACAGATCGTTCAGTGTTTAGACATTATCACAAAGTAGCTGCCAGAACTGTTTATACCTGACTACCAGGGTTTACTGATTTGTTTGATTTTGTCACTTCGGAGGTAAACTGTGTTAACATTTCTAGAAAGTGTTAACACTCGATTATATAAACACCCAACGGCCAAAGGTGTAAATAAACGTTACTCTTAATTCTGTTCATTTACGTAGTATAATTTATCTTGGATCCGTTGGTAACGCCCAGAATCGAACTTGAATAGGACGATCCTGACCTCCGGAACACTTTTAACGTGTTTTAGGGCTGGTTGCGAGCGTTTTTGCGTGATCGAGTGCACAAATTTATATTGATAAGTACGTAATAGCAAAAGATCAGTTGTTTTATATTAATTCGTAACGATCAGCTGATTTCATTGAACAGCTGATAGGCTATAATAAGTTTCAGGTTATGTTGTTAAAAATAAAATGTTACCTAATAATTATATAAATCAGGTTATGTTAATTTGTCCTGTTTTCGAATAAATTATCGTAAAAAATAAAATGTTACCTGATTCCAGGTTATCTTAAATTTCAATTAATTGTATCATGTTTTAGGGCTGGTTGTGATGGTTTTTGCGTGATGCGAGTGCGCAAATTTGATAAAAATGTAATAGTAAAAGATCAGTTGTTTATATTAATTCGTAACGATCAGCTGATTTCATTGAACAGCTGATAGGCTATAATAAGTTTCAGGTTATGTTGTTGAAAATAAAATGTTACCTAATAATTTTATATAAATCAGGTTATGTTAATTTGTCCTGTTTTCGAACAAATTATCGTAAAAAATAAAATGTTGCCTGATTCCAGGTTATCTTAAATTTCAATTAATTGTATCATGTTTTAGGGCTGGTTGTGATGGTTTTTGCGTGATCGAGTGCACAAATTTATATTGATAAAAATGTAATAGTAAAAGATCAGTTGTTTTATATTAATTCGTAACGATCAGCTGATTTCATTGAACAGCTGATAATACCCTTCAGATTATGTTGTTAAAAATAAAATGTTACCTAGTAATTATATAAATCAGGTTATGTTAATTTGTCCTGTTTTCGAATAAATTATCGTAAAAAATAAAATGTTACCTGATTCCAGGTTATCTTAAATTTCAATTAATTGTATCATGTTTTAGGGCTGGTTGTGATGGTTTTTGCGTGATCGAGTGCACAAATTTATATTGATAAAAATATAATAGTAAAAGATCAGTTGTTTTATATTAATTCGTAACGATCAGCTGATTTCATTGAACAGCTGATAATACCCTTCAGATTATGTTGTTAAAAATAAAATGTTACCTAGTAATTATATAAATCAGGTTATGTTAATTTGTCCTGTTTTCGAATAAATTATCGTAAAAAATAAAATGTAACCTGATTCCAGGTTATCTTAAATTTCAATTAATTGTATCATGTTTTAGGGCTGGTTGTGATGGTTTTTGCGTGATCGAGTGCACAAATTTATATTGATAAAAATGTAATAGTAAAAGATCAGTTGTTTTATATTAATTCGTAACGATCAGCTGATTTCATTGAACAGCTGATAGGCTATAATAAGTTTCAGGTTATGTTGTTAAAAATAAAATGTTACCTAATAATTATATAAATCAGGTTATGTTAATTTGTCCTGTTTTCGAATAAATTATCGTAAAAAATAAAATGTAACCTGATTCCAGGTTATCTTAAATTTCAATTAATTGTATCATGTTTTAGGGCTGGTTGTGATGGTTTTTGCGTGATCGAGTGCACAAATTTATATTGATAAAAATATAATAGTAAAAGATCAGTTGTTTTATATTAATTCGTAACGATCAGCTGATTTCATTGAACAGCTGATAGGCTATAATAAGTTTCAGGTTATGTTGTTAAAAATAAAATGTTACCTAATAATTTTATATAAATCAGGTTATGTTAATTTGTCCTGTTTTCGAACAAATTATCGTAAAAAATAAAATGTTGCCTGATTCCAGGTTATCTTAAATTTCAATTAATTGTATCATGTTTTAGGGCTGGTTGTGATGGTTTTTGCGTGATGCGAGTGTGCAAATTTGATAAAAATGTAATAGTAAAAGATCAGTTGTTTTATATTAATTCGTAACGATCAGCTGATTTCATTGAACAGCTGATAGGCTACAAATAAGTTATAGGTTATGTCATTAAAAACTAGCTATGTTAATTTGTCGTGTTTTTGAACAGATTATCGTAAAAAAAATAATTTATATATTTACATAAATTAATAAGGTATTTATGTGAAATTACATTTAGTATATTAACAACTTAAATTAATTACTTTTGTTCAAGCGATTATAATTTACGTAACTGACAAAAAATATTCTAAAAATGATTTATTGAACTTCCATTCATTGATGATAATGTGTTCTGCGAACACAGATAAGGGAGGGTTGGAAGTAGAAGGTGAATCTGTGACGTCAGTATAACCTAACCCTTTCGTTCAGAGGTGAATGAACAAGCTTTGCCGGAGAAAGTAGGGCAGGTCAGGCTGATTGCGTTTCATTCATAATGTAATGTTACATTCAAATCAAACACAAAGCTACAGTAAATAAACTTATCTGCATACCCGTGCTTCGCTACAATATTTTAAAATGTATCGTTAATGCCAATGATAAAAGTTGAGGTTATGTTAAATCGAACAAAAAACATATATCTGTGACTACCATAGATAGATCAATAACGCAGTAATTCAGGCAGACCATAGAGGGCACTGCCCGTACACAGCTGAATTGCCGTACATTAAACTTTTATTACTTCCATTTGACGAATGAAACTGCAAAAAACGCCCAGAATCTGGAGTGTGTTCGCAAAACAACGCAATAGTTAAAAACTCTATTCCGGACAAATAAATATGCTTTTGGTTTTATAGATGTAAACAAATTTATACAGCATATACAGTTATTGGTGTAGATTATGTTTTCTCAAAAAAATATTCTGAAATCAGCAATAAAAGTCTCGTTGATAAATTAACGCAATTTAAAAATAAAACATTAAATAATTACCAATTTTTACCAAAATAAACTTCTATTTTTGTACAAATTTTTATACACCTTTCGTTTTTGCCAGAGCTCATCAATACAACCCTAATTATAACAACCCATAAAGAACCCTAATTATAAGGGCTTTGGAAATGAGCTATTGGAGCGGCCATCATGGTAAAACCCAGACCCGATACTTTGAATTTTTTGTGTTTTTTTTAACGTCCGACTATTGTGCACACTTGGGCTAATGCAGACGATGGGATGATTTATAGTGTATGAAAATGCCATGCCCTGGCCGGGAATCGAACCCGGGTCCTCGGGGTAAAAGCCCAGTACGCTACCAACTAGGCCACCGAGGCGGATTACTTTGAAATAAGTGCGATCCGGAGCTGAAGATCACTTTTTAAAATCGTTAAAATTTGTGTTCGTGTGTGTGTGTGTGTGAGAGAGAGAGAGAGAGAGAGAGAGAGAGAGAGAGAGTGCATTGAATATGAATGGACTAGAAGTACAGTAATCTTTATAAAATGCGTGCCCGATATTAGCGGCTAAAGCCCAAGTAATTGTACTGTCTACCGCTAGGAGCGCTGCAAGATGCGAGGTCAAGCGGTGGAAATGTTTGAGAAAATAAACAGTACTATTATCTATTTAACTGTAGTTGAACACTTTGCCGCAAGATGCCACCAGCGGCGAGCGCTCGCAAAGGGCGCTTATATATCTTAGTATATACACTTATATATCTTAGTAAGTGTATATTCAGTGGTATGGCACAAAAATCGCTTTTACTTGTTAAAGCTCATTACCCAAGTAAAGTCCCCCCTAGTGGATAGCGTACTAGGTTTTCACCCTGAGGACCCGGGTTCGATTCCCGGCCAGGGCATGGCATTTCATACGCTATAAATCATCCCATCGTCTGCATTAGCCCAAGTGTGCACAATAGTCGGACGTTAATCACCAAAAAAAAAAAAAAAAATCAACAGATTCAAAAACGGTGGCTAAATTTTTTCTTAATTTTTCTTTTAATATCTGTTTCCAACATCGCAATCAACGTTTAAAATCACGTATGTTATTTGAATAAAAAAAAATTTGACGGCGGTCAAGGTTCGTTTTCCAGTCTAATTTATAAAATCTTACGACGTTGGAAATCAAGATTTTTTAAGAGAAATGGTTAGATAGGAAAATCACTTTTGAAATTAAGCTCGGATCGCGTCCGCGAGACAGCTGCGTGCAGCGCTTATTGAATGTAAGATTGTATGCGCAATGCACTTGGAGTGATTGCAAGTTTAACGACCTTTGCAACCTCTGTACTCAAGTCTACAGTCTAGACCGTAATGCAACTAGTTACATACATTCATGCCCCTCCCCGCCCCTCTCTGCATACGTCATACGTAATAAACACATGATGAAGGTGGTATATTTGTCAACCGAAGTAGCTTAACTACGAGGTGCGAGAATGAGGCGTGACAGCGGTCAGTAACCCTGTTCTTGAATTAAACATTTTACTTCTGTATAAAAGCAACGAAGATAAATTTTCGTTGTTTAATAACGTAAACACTGAACGTTTTATGCCAGCCGTGACAGATAATGTAACTGCAGAACACTCGATAATCTGGTACGTCCAGGAATTCCTTCGGTGTTTTTTATTTTAAGGAAAATTAGAATCGTACGTCAACATCCCCAAGCGTTTTGTCAAATAAATGGAAACAAAATCGACGAGTTTCCAGAAATCGAATAATCACTTTTTTCTTGTTTTTACAAAACAAGCAAACGTGCACCAAATTCTGGGAAGATAACTTGTGAGCAAGCAAAGGTTATTATAAAAAAAAGAGCCGCCTCGGTGGCCTAGTTGATAGCGTACTGGGCTTTCATCCTGAGGACCGGGTTCGATTCCCGGCCAGAGCTTGGTATTTTCATACGCTTTAAATCATCCCATCGTCTGCATTAGCCCAAGTGTGCACAATAGTCGGACGTTAAACTCAAAAAAAAAAAAAAAAAAAATATATATATATATATATATATATATATATATATATAATATCTGTTTATATTTATATAATATAAACAAAAATGTCTGTTATTGAACCAAAAATAAAAATCATGTATCATGTTTTCTCTTCCTTTTTATTTTAATTACGATAATTTGTTCGAAAACACGACAAATTAATACAGCTAGCCTATCAGCTGTTCAATGAAATCAGCTGATCGTCTGATCGTTAATTAATATATACGACGAATTAACGTAGCCAGTTTTTAACAACACAACCTCAAATTATTATAACCTATCACTGCTCAATGAAATCAGCTGATCGTGTGATCGTTAATTAATATAAACGACGAATTAACATAGCTAGTTTTTAACAACATAACCTCAAATTATTATAACCTATCACTGCTCAATGAAATCAGCTGATCGTCTGATCGTTAATTAATATATACGAAGAATTAACGTAGCCAGTTTTTAACAACATAACCTCAAATTATTATAACCTATCACTGCTCAATGAAATCAGCTGATCGTGTGATCGTTAATTAATATAAACGACGAATTAACATAGCTAGTTTTTAACAACATAACCTCAAATTATTATAACCTATCACTGCTCAATGAAATCAGCTGATCGTGTGATCGTTAATTAATATAAACGACGAATTAACATAGCTAGTTTTTAACAACATAACCTCAAATTATTATAACCTATCACTGCTCAATGAAATCAGCTGATCGTGTGATCGTTAATTAATATAAACGACGAATTAACGTAGCTAGTTTTTAACAACATAACCTCAAATTATTATAACCTATCACTGCTCAATGAAATCAGCTGATCGTTACGAATTAATTTAAAACAACTGATCTTTTAATTAAATTAACTATTCATATCATATATTTGCATCGGTCAAACTTCTTCGTAGTTTCCGTTGTGAAGTAGTTATCACGTGCGCCTCACACGCGCAAGTTCACCGGTTCGATCCCGGGCGGAAACATAGGAATTTTGTTATTATAATTAATTTAATAAGAAACTTGCTACGAACAAAATATACTGTTATATATCAACACAAACATGTTCCTCGCATCACACGTCCGGTAAAATCCAACATTATTGGGACTCATTACTGGGCACTGTGGTCTGAGGGCGCACATGGACAGGATAAACGTGTACCACGGAGAAACCGTGTATAAATTACGCAGGAAGGAAGAGGGAATTTCTGGCCACTACTTTTATTGTGATGCTCTTGCTGGTAGAAGAAAAAGGGTGTTTGGCTTTAAGGACACTGAGGACCTCCAGCAGAATGAGCTAGTCGATGGAACGCTAAAAAAACGAGTTCACAAGTCTACTGACCTAAAGTTCAGAGGCTTAATCGCAAAATAAGTCCTTTGACCGCGCGCTATAAGCTTAAAAACTATATCTATAAAAGAACATATGTTCTTTTATGATGTTTTTAATTGTTACTTTTTGGTAATTCACTTTCGAGCGATACAGCTGCGTGCAATATTTAAATCCAATTGTTCTAATTAGCGGCTACCGAGTAGCGCTTCAGGGAAAGGTGATGCGTTGTAAATAATCTGCAATAAATTTCCCCGCGCATTGCTGAAGTCTGAAGTTTTGAAGTTGGTAATTAATTAGAATCGATGTTTGCCTCGTATTATGGGGGGCCGTAAATCACGAGGACAGCTGTAATGTAAAGCAGTTATGGGCGCAGTTTTGGCACTATTTCCGTTGGTTCGATGCCCATTGTTCCGATAATTATGTGTTCACTTTTAATTTATCGCTTTACTTCAGTTTACGATATCCAGCCGTCAATACTTCGTATCCTGTAACAAGGAACAGACGACTGCCAATGTGGATTTGAGTGCTAAGGTTGCAAAATGTGTTCCACGTTGGGCAGTTAGACTAAATATGCCGTCTTGGATTTAAAACATAATGAGTGAATGAAGACTAGCATTAGATACAAGTATGATCAAACAAGTCCGTATACATGTCAAATAATTCGTATAAATACACCCTGCACTTTACACTTCATGCGTATTGGGACTTCAAGAATTCCGCCTCGGTGGCTTAGTTGATAGCGTACTGGGCTTTCACCCCGAGGACCCGGGTTCGATTTCCGGCCGAAGTCTTGGCATTTTCATACGCTATAAATCATCCCATCGTCTGCATTAGCCCAAGTGTGCACAATAGTCGGACGTTAAACACCCATAAAAAAAAATTAATTACACTTCATTCCATTTTTCAAATTCTAATTTCTTTTGGTTAGTCACCTTTTAAGTGCAAATATTCTGAATTTGTACAAAAAGAATTTAAGTTATTGAACTTAAAATAAAAATCACGTTTTCTCTAAAAATATCATGTTTTCTCTTCTTTTTTAATTTTAATTACGATAATTTGTTCGAAAATACGACAAATTAACATAGATAGTTTTTAACTACATAACCTAATACGTATTACAGCCTATCAGCTGTTCAATGGAATCAGCTGATCGTTACGAATTAATATAAAACAACTGATCTTTCAATACAACTACCAAAATTGAATTAACGATCCGTTTCGTATATTTAAATCGGACAAACTTCTTCGTAGTGTTCGTAGTGTAATGGTTATCGCGTGCCTCGCACGCGCAAAGTCCCCGGTTCTATCCGGGCGGAAACAGTAATTTTTAATTATAATTAATTTAATACGAGACTTGCGACGCGCAAAATACTGTTATATATCAACGTTGCTCGCTTCACGCAAAGTCCAACATCGAAACCAGCCCTGAAACATAATGGATGTTAAAACCGTGTATAGTGATGAGAAGTTTTTGTACGCAACAACGTGTGCACTGGCGCAAATAAAATCTAAGAAAAAGAACTCGTAGCTGGTGGCAAAGAGAATTTATAAGAACACGAAAAACTCAATGCGTAGCCTAATTAGGTACAACTGAATTTGCCAACAAATCAAAAGCTGTCAGCTGAGTAAACAGCTAATTATAACTAATAAATAATAAAAACTGACATAACCTAAAAAAACACATGAAAATAAACTGATACAAGTGAAAGCATACGCAATTTTTTGCTCATAAAAATGTGAGTGGAAATTTGTGCTCGAGCATTTGTATGAGGTATCTGATTTGTCAAGTTAACGTATAGGCCTACCTCGTACACTTAGATCCCAATATAAAAACACCATAAGATAATTTAAAACTTGTAACTATTTTTAGTGAATTGTTTTTCTATAAAAAAAAAAAATGTTTAACTTAATTTTCTTCTGATGGAGTGTAATTATTAGACACAAACAAGATATTAAGAATTTTTTTTTTTTTGTCCTCTTTCTAATGTTAAATTTATATATGTATATATATATATATATATATATATATATATATATATATATATATTGTGTGTGTGTGTGTGTGTGTGTGTTTTGCGATGACAAAAAAAGGTGGAAAAAATCTTTTATATACTACCTGGGGTAGGGTACGCACTACCCCAGAATGTGGGACTCAAATTAAGTTCAAACTAAAGCTCAAACTCAATTTAAGATATATTGTTACCCACTAAAAAAACCACTAAAAGCATTCCTCTTCTGTAACTCCCAACCACGGAACCGCCGCCAGGCATTACTTCGTGGCATTACTCTTCTACAGCGTTGGCTCTCCTTTCTCGATCCTCAGCCCTCAACCTCTTCATGACCATTGCAGCGAATCCCGCAATGGCCTTCCAGTTGGCCTCTGAAGCCATCATTGTCGCAACCAGACTTTCCGGTGCAATGCTGCTCGCAGATATGTTTGCATCCTCATCCTTTCCTCGTCGAATCTCCGACACCGGAAAAACACATGCCCCGCATCTTCCTCCACCGCTGGAAGACAGAGGGGACAAGCCGAGTCTGTTTCCAGCCTGAAACGGAACAAGTAAGCACGGAAACAATCGTGCCCAGTGAGAATCTGTATGAGATAGAAATCCACCTCTCCATAATTCCTGTTGCACCAATCCTGGATGTTACCTATGAGTTGATATGTCCATCGTCCATTTGTTGATTCGTCCCACTGTCGCTGCCATGTCCCCAGGGTCCGATTTCGCTCCTCTGTAATTGCCATTGTATGACTACACCACGGCTCAGCACTTTGCTTGCACCAGTATAGCCTCGCTCTTTCATCAGCCATCAGCTCCACTGGAGGTTCGCCCGCCACTATGCATGCAGCGTCGTAGGAAACTGTTCAGTAACCACTCACGATACGCAGCAACGCACGGCGGTGCACCGCATTAACCTTGCGCGAATAGCTTGCGACTATCATAGTCTGGCTCCAAACAGGCGCTCCGTAAAGGAGCACTGAGCTTACTACCCCAGCCAGGAGTCGGAGTGTGTGTGTGTGTGTGTGTGTGTACAAAAATCAAATTTGTTAATAGCTCGGACAAGTTCGTTATCCCTGCAAATTACTCAAAACAGTTTCGAAATGGCGTCCATTCCAAATGTTAAAAACCAAAAAAAAAGTCTTCACCTTAAACTATTTTTAAAATCTATTTTTTTTTAAATTACACTATTTCCACGTATTCCATCAAAATGTAAACTCGAAAATTGTAAATGCAAATTTTGACGCCGGTTACCTTGGAAAATCCAAACTACGAAAAAACTTGCACGACAAAAAAACTTTTTCAAAGCATACGAGATGTGATGCATGTTACATTTTGGAAATTAGCTTCCGTAACGGAGATTGTTGTCGAGAAGCTATTTTTAATTATTTAATAATTTCTATTGTCACTATAATTGTACTTTTTTGTACATAACGACAGAAACACAATAAAATCAAATCGTATACATGCAAGAAATAAAAATTTACAAATTTATAAAATAAATACGTAATTTTAAATCAGATTCGAGACGTGAGCAACTCTCGTTGCATCAAAGGAACCATTTTGGTTAATTACGGCAGCTCCATCCTGCGCCAAGGACCGGATCGACTTTGATGTAAAGGAAGCGAACGGTCTTTGGAAATTGCGTTAATCAAAGGACAACTTTTACCCTCGTTGCTTTTCATGCGTTTGATTACTAATCAACTACGATTGAAGACGGCCTCCGGAGTTCAACTGACAAATGACTGCCACTGACGCGGTCAGGCTTTGCAGATTACCGACAGCCTAAAGGCACTTAATCCTTTCGTCGGCTCGACCTTTTTCTTCTCGCGCCCGATAAAAGTAAACGCAGCAAAAACGTTTTAACCTTTATCTCTTTCAATTCGTATTAGTAAAGGAAAAGGACAGATAATATCTCTCTTTGAAGTTACTTAGACAAAAAACGTACACGTAGCCTGTTCGTATGGAACTCGGAGAGTTACCGACAGAAGCGAAGCTTTTGTTAATGATATCTTTGCTGAATATATAATTAGTTTGATGATATGTTTACAAACATTTTGTTTTGTTTAAATAAATAAATACGCGAACCTAGCTTAGATATTATTTACTGTAGTTATAGTAAAAGATCAGTTGTTTTATATTGATTCGTAACGATCAGCTGATTTCATTGAACAGCTGATAGGTTATGTTGTTAAAAACTGGCAATATTGACAACAATTATTATAAACGTTTTTATTAATTTCGAATGTATTATAAACGGTTACAACGTGCACGTGTCTTTCAACTAAGGAAAAATACCGAAACCAAAGCAACACAACGTTTTTATATAATACGCGCGTTTGTTATCGAAAAGGAGGAAGAAAAAGAAAGACAGAAATAGAGACGAAATTCGTTCGCACGTATCTTTGTTTTGTTTAAATAAATAAATACGTGAACCTAGCTTGGATATTACGAGGGTTGATCAAATATAAACGAGACTGACTTTCTAAAAACTTTTCCGTTGGACATTGAACTCTAAAGGGTGGGGTTTCAGGTAGCCTGGGAGGTTTGGGACGGGCGTAGACGGGCAACATTTCCGTTCGGACCCTTCAGTATAAAACTATACAATGAGTGAGAGTGAAGTGCACGTTTCCGTGGACAAGAGAATTATTATTAAGTTTTTGGCCAAGGAGGGGGTCAATCCGACTGAAATCTTTCGTAAATTGACGGCTCAATACGGGGACAGGACCCTGTCAAGGGCTCGCGTTTTTGCTTGGCACAAGGAATTCGCCGAAGGACGGGAAGCAGTAGAAAACCTCAGCCATGATCGTCGCCCGACCACTTCCGTCACGGACGAAAACATTGATGCTGTTCGGAAGCTCCTGGACGAAGACAGACGTATATCGCTGCGATTTATTACAGATGAACTCCAGTTGAGCTATGGTAGCGTTCAAAAAATCGTTACATTAAACCTGGAACTCAGCAAAGTATCTGCAAGGTGGGTTCCACGAATTTTGACCGACGTTCACAAACGGAATCGTTTGGAGATTTGCCAGCGACTATTGAGCCAATTTGAACGAGATGGTGAGGCATTATTAAACCGGATTGTCACCTGTGACGAAACATGGGTTCACCATTACACTCCCGAGTCGAAACAGGCAAGTATGGAGTGGCGGAAGAGGGGAGAGAGGGCGCCTCTGAAGGCCAAATCACGATCGTCGGCCGGGAAGGTAATGGCCACTGTATTTTTCGACAATCAAGGCTGTATTTTTCACGTCGATTTCCTCCATCAACGACGCACAATAAATGCACAATATTATTGCGATGTTTTAGAGGCCGCAAAACAAGTCTTTTCGTAGGAAAAGGAAATCTAAACCGGCGAGAAACGTCATTCTTCTTCACGATAATGCCCGACCACATTCGGCGAACGCTACGAGGCTTAAACTCGATCAAATTGGCTGGGAACCAATGGAACATCCCCCATACAGTCCAGATTTATCACCCTGCGACTATCACCTGTTTGGGCCACTCAAAGAGGCGCTTGGAGGCCAGCGTTTCGAAGACGATTCTGCGGTGGAGACCTTCGTGCTCCAATGGCTCAATGAACGCCCGAGAACTTTTTACGAAGATGGAATTAAAAAACTTCCAATCCGATGGGAAAAATGTGTTACTCGTGCGGGAGACTATGTAGAAAAATAAGTTGTATCAAGAATAATTTGTAAGTAAGCAATAAATTTTTTAAAAAATCAGTCTCGTTTATATTTGATCAACCCTCGTATTTACTGCAGTTATAGTAAAAGATCAGTTGTTTTATATTAATTCGTAACGATCAGCTGATTTCATTGAACAGCTGATAGGTTATGTTGTTAAAAACTAGCAAAACTTTTTTTTTTGTGTTTAACGTCCGACTATTGTGCACACTTGGGCTAATGCAGACGACCAACTAGCAATACTGACAACAATTATTATAAACGTTATATTAATTTCGAACGTATTATAAACGGTTACAACGTGCACGTAAGGAAAAATACCGAAAACAAAGCAACACAACTATTTTCGTATAACACGAGTGTACTGTTATCGAAAAGGAGGAAGAAAAATGAGACAGAAATAGAAAGACGAAATTCGTTTGCTCGTTCGTTCCGTATTTCCGTTACGTTCTTCCGTTCGGCAGACTTCTTTTCTATTCACACCTCCCGCCAAAGCCAACATTGAAAGCTTCGTTTCAAAAACCACTTTTAGAATCTCATCTACTCCAGTTTTTGGTCGCACATAAAACTAACTCGTCAGCGAACCAAATTTAAAATGGAAAAGATTTAGTAGTAAAGGATGCGTCAACGACAGAGTTTTTTGCGTATTTCCATTAGAAAATTCGTCACAGTTACATTCTGTTTCAAAATGGCGGTCATTTAAAATCTTTCTTGGCTATTTACACCTAATGGGTACTTTTTATGAATTCCAATAGCCGCCTCGGTGGCCTAGTTGAGAGCGTACTAGGCTTTCACCCCGAGGACCCGGGTTCGATTCCCGGCCAGAGATTGGCATTTTCATACGCTATAAATCATCCCATCGTCTGCATTAGCCCAAGTGTGCACAATAGTCGGACTTTGAAAAAAAAGAAAAGAAAAACACGAATTATCGAAATTTCATTAAAATTTCCGTCCGTTTTGATTCAAATTTGGCACAAAAATCGATTCAGTAATAGGTTGGCCTTCAAAATGGCGGCCTTGAGTTGTTTTGACACACACAAAAAATATTCTTGACTTGTTCAGTTACAGCTCCTTCTTCAGTCCTACTCCCTTCATAAAGTCTTATAGAGGTTCCATTCTTTCTACATATCATCAACTACCTTTACAAACCGCACTTTTCCCCTGGAGTACATAATAAATTTCCCTGTTTCTCCTTATTTTCCATCTCTCTGACTCACTTAAAATCAACGAATGAATTTGTAAGGTTACTATTGCAATGCGACCTATTGTCCCCTTATCTACTAGTGTATTCCTGAGATGTTCAGTACCGGCGCCTTGTCCAGTCCTAGTATTCTCATAAATTCCAGGATTTGGAGAATTCAAGGTGGGTAACTCCTCAACTTTTAATTGGTACTTCCCCGTTCACCCGTTTACTGTTCAAGAGCTTTCTCTGCTAATTCTTTTTCAATTTTTCTTTCTCCCGGTCCTTGTTACGGAGGTTTTTGTTCCATTTGGCCAGCTTTTCCTTATGTGGAGCGATCCCGCTCGTTCTAAGTTACATCCTTACTCATGTTGTAAGGATTCGCCCATTCAGAGTCCTGCATATATGCTAAAGTACACTGGGAGATCTCCCCGCAGGGGGTGAAGACTAGCTGGACCTATTGAGAGGATTCAGACGTCTCTCGCGGTACCCGAGTCTAAAACACACTTTCACTTACAACACTACACTTACTACTTTAACAATTTACACTCACACTTACATTTAGGGCGGCTCAATGAAGCCGCCTCGGTGGCCTAGTTGATAGTGTACTGGGCTTTCACCCCGACGACCCGGGTTCGATTCCCGGCCAAGGCTTGGCATTTTCATACGCTATAAATCATCCCATCGTCTGCATTAGCCCAAGTGTGCACAATAGTCGGACGTTAAACATAAAGAAAAGCCTCAATGTGCTTTTTGCCTTAAAATAAAATTAAAAAATTTTTAAAACACTGGGAGATCACCAAGTACCTTTTAAATTACATTTAGAATACAAAATTGAATCCTGACCGCCGTCAAATTAAATTTCTTCATTAAAAAAAATTCAAATTGAAAAATGCTATCTCACAGTTTGTAACGCTGATTGCGATGTTGAAATCAGATTTTCAAAAACTTTTAAAGCAAAAAAGTTGTGCATTTCTAAACATTTTAAACGACCGCCATTTTGAAACTGTTAAACCAATTTTTACGGTTAAAAAAACTAGTCCAAGCTTTTACCAAAATCATCCGCAGGAGGTGCTGACTAGCTGCACCTATTGAGAGGATTTAGACGTCCATCGCGGTACCCGAGTCTAACACACACTTACACTTACAACACTACACTTACGACTTTACTTTACACTCACGCTTACATTTAGGGAGGCGATAATAGCCTCAATGTGCTTTCCGCCTTAAAATAACAACAAAAAATAACTAAATCAATTTTTGTGCCAAATCGGACCAAAATTGCTAACATGAGCGCGCGCGAACACACGCACAAACACAATACATAAATTTTAAGGGTCCTCAAAAAGTGATCTAGTGTTCAGGATCAGCGCTCGTTGTACGGTCTGGGTCTTACCATATTGGTTGGTTCCAATAGTTCGTTATCCAGTGGAAATTCGCTAACAATTAATTTCCACGTAACAAACAAACAACCTATTATTATCGACTAAATAAAACTTTGAAGAACTGTTTTACAAAACACGAACACTTTTAGTGCTTCGCCACGCTGCACTGTTTACTCTGTGACGTAAATGATCGGTTTTGCACATCTTCCCGTTGTCCTATTTTCTTATTTGTTAATGTTGTCCGGTTTGATTTATCGTACAACAGCTGGTAGCGCAAGTTTACATTATTCTTCTTTGTTGTTGCGCGAAGGGAGTTATAAATTCGTTTTCTATTTTCGTCCGTAGAAAAAAAAACATCCGAGAAACTTATCATTTTACAAAAATATTTATGTTAAACGTGTGTTCCGCAGTTATTCTCACTCACAGATTGGCTTAACAAAACGGTAATCGCAGATCAATCAACATCGTTAGAGTTACATAACCTAAAAGAGTTTGTTTTACAAATCTTTTGAACGTTTTTTTATTAACATCTGGATTTTGTGTCGAGTATTGAATAAGATATTTCCATCTAGTGCGGAGTTGATGACCAGTAACTAGACTTGAACCTGCGCGCAGATCACAGTTATAGCGAACTACCCACTATCCGAACATTTGTTTCGGGAGATTTTTGTCAAAACTATTTATCTATATCTGTAAAATCAAAAAGTAAGTTCGTTTCGGAACTGACATTTAAACTACTGCGTAGACTGTCATGACATTTTGCATTCTTACGCTTTGGATACAGCGTTCAGTTTTTTTAGCAATAACAGTCCCCAAATCAAAGTAATAATAGTTTAATTATCGCATTAATTATTACTTGCAGCTGTATATGAACAAACCGGTTCGGGTGGCCACCAAATGCGGAGCGGAGTTGGGCTGGCGGAGCGGACTACGCATTCAAAACCTAACCTATTGTTTTTAATGCAATTACGGCCACTGAAAGCGTAACGGAGTTGAGCGGAGTCAAGCTTCGTCATGGGCTCCGCTCCGCGTAGCTTCGACTTTGTCTAGGTTCGGTTTCAAACTGACTTCCCCCTTCCCCCACCACGTTGACCACGCCTCCAAACTTATTATTTCTCGTTGCCTAGGTTTTTAAACAGCAGTTTCCTAAAATCCATTACAGTAGGCATATTTAGATTTAAAAGGTACAAACGCGTTTTTTAAACTGACTTAACACCGCTTCTGGTTGTCGTATATTTCATTCCGCTCCGCATTTGATGGCCGTCCGGCCAAATGCTGGTTATGATAGTAAAATCAGAATTTCAAAAAAGGGTTAGGGTATTGATTTTAATGAAATTACGGCCACTGAAAGCGTGTTTAATGTAAATCACGCTCCAACCACTGTAACGGAGCTGAGCGTAGTCAAGCTTCGTCATAGGCTCCGCTCCGCGTAGCTTCGACTTTGTCTAGGTTCGGTTTCAAACTGATTCCCCTTCCCCCACCACCACGCTGACCACGCCTCCAAACTTATTATTTCTCGTTGCCTAGGTTTTTAAACAGCAGTTTCCTAGAATCCGTTACAGTAGGCATATTTAGATTTAAAAGGTACAAACGCGTTTTTTAAACTGACTGAACACCGCTTCTGGTTGCCGTATATTTCATTCCGCTCCGCATTTGGTGTCCGACCGGCCCAATTCTGGTTATTATAGTAAAATCAGAATTTCGAAAAAGGGCGAGGTAACAAAAAATATCTTCGAAAATTCGCTTCGATCACGTCAGCGAGACAGCTGTTTAGCAGCGATTACTAAAGTTTGCATATTATAACATCGTTCATCAGTTGTATGACTTTTAAAAGTAGGCCTGTCTTTTGAAAGTACATAGTTTTACGGAAGTGTTACCGCGTCCCTAACGTTGAACGTATAACACAAAGAATACGTTGGCACGTGATGTGTATTTTAATAATTTCACATCGACTGGAACAGCTTAGCTTTGATCCGTTAACGGGATGTAAGGCAGCCATTCATTGGATAAGTTAAAAATAGGACGCACTGAAATGAAAATTTCCATCCCGTAAATCAAACTGATAGTTTGATGGCTCTCCTTTCTCCGCCCACCGCGGTGCTGCCACGCCGAGTCTGTGCGTAGACAGAGTAACCTAAATGCGACAGGCTCAGGGATCTTCCGATCGCCTTCGATACGTAAATTGCTATCGATACAATATCGGAAAAAATATCGATACTCCTATAACACCGGGCGAAAAGTATCGAAACTCGTGATATCGAATAACTTAGTTTTGTTTTTAAACTAATCATAATAACAAAAATAATTAAAAGTGTCATTATAATTATTTATAATATCGGCTGACATCCGAGATGTTTTCACAAGACAAAATTTTAAGTAATGAGTTAGGAATGTTAAGGCGAAAAGCATTTTGTGGCTATTATCGCCTCCCTAAATGTAAGTGTGAGTGAAAAGTGTTAAAGTCGTAAGTGTAGTGTAAGTGTTTGTTAGACTCGGGTACCGCGAGGACGTCTAAATCCTCTCAATAGGTGCAGCTAGTCTGCACTCTATATATATATATATATATATATATATATATATATATATATATATATATATATATATATATATTAAGATTCATAAAAAAGGTGATCTAAAGGTAACGATCGATGCTCACATTAAGCTCTCGGTTCTGGGTCTACCATGTTGGCCGCTCTTGTGGAAATTTGTTAAGAAAAAATATAATAGGCAAGTTTTCAAACTAGTGTTGTAGTGTTCCAGTGTTTCCTAGCGTTGAAAGAATAAAAAGATATCAGGAAAGTTTTCAAACTAGTGTTGTAGTGTTCCAGTGTTTCCTAGCGTTGAAAGAATAAAAAGATATCAGGAAAGTTTTCAAACTAGTGTTGTAGTGTTTCCTAGCGTTGAAAGAATAAAAAGATATCAGGCAAGTTTTCAAACTACCGTTGTAGTGTTTCCTAGCGTTGAAAGAATAAAAAGATATCAGGCAAGTTTTCAAACTAATGTTGTAGTGTTCCAGTTTTTCCTAGCGTTGAAAGAATAAAGATATCAGGAAAGTTTTCGAACTAGTGTTGTAGTGTTTCCTAGCGTTGAAAGAAGAAGAAGATATCAGACAAGTTTTCAAACTAGTGTTGAAGTGTTTCAATGTTTCTTAGCGTTGGGAAGGCTTTAATGCAAGAAGGAAACATTTGAGAAGCAGCTGAAGAGATGTTTTATCCGAAAGTGTGCTGTCGGGCGACAGGTTTGCCAAATTAGGAATGACAGTCGGGGATGGGCTGGACAAGTTATCCTAAAAGGATTGGCAACAACAAATTTGGAAGCATTGAAGACAGGCAGCTGCAGCTGATACCATATCCTGCGTGCATCCTGCCTCTTACCGCACGCTTCATAATTAAGCTAATTTAATCTTATTTTATTTCGCACTCAACTGTCTCGCTGACGCGATAGAAACGCATTTCTAAAAACTATTACAATTCGTGTAAAATCAGACGTTCCAGAAAGTTATTTACGAATTTTCGTTTTAAATTTATCGTGGTAAAAGTCAGACTCGGTACTTTGAAATTAACGTCGGCTTTCAGAGGTCGTTAAGGTTTTTCACGCTCACGTTCGCAATTTTAGTCCGATTTGATTCAAACTTGGCACACAAATCGATTTTGGCAATATTTTAGACAAGTCCGTTAAACAACAAAATTCGTTTAACGGTTTCCTAATGGCGGCCATCGTAATCAGCGTTTAAAACTGCATCAATTAGCAATTTGAATTTCCAAAATCCGTTTAAAATAAGAAATGTAATCTGACTTTTTCAAATTTAAATCAATACCGAAAATGAAAATCAATATCGCTTCTGGGTCATAGTACGGGCGTAAATATAAGCTGCTAGCGTAATAAACAAACAATAAAAACTAATTTCCGTTATTGAACCAAAAATAAAAATCACGTTTTCACTTCCTTTTTATTATAATTACGATAATTTTTGTTCAAAAACACGACAAATTAACATAACTAGTTTTTAACGACATAACCTAAAACTTATTTGCAGCCTATCAGCTGTTCAGTGAAATCAGCTAATCGTTACGAATTAATATAAAACAACCGATCTTTTACAATAACATAGCTAGTTTTTAACGACATAACCTAAAACTTATTTGTAGTATATCAGCTGTTCAACGAAATCAGCTGATCTTTACGAATTAATATAAAACAACTGATCTTTTACTATAATAGCTAGTTTTTAACGACATAACCTAAACTTATTTGTAGTATATCAGCTGTTCAACGAAATCAGCTGATTTTTACGAATTAATATAAAACAACCGATCTTTTACAATAACATAGCTAGTTTTTAACGACATAACGTAAAACTTATTTGCAGTTTATTAGCTGTTCAACGAAATCAGCTGATCTTTACGAATTAATATAAAACAACTGATCTTTTACTATAATAGCTAGTTTTTAACGACATAACCTAAAACTTATTTGCAGCTTATCAGCTGTTCAGTGAAATCAGCTGATCGTTACGAATTAATATAAAACAACCGATCTTTTACAATAACATAGCTAGTTTTTAACGACATAACCTAAAACTTATTTGTAGTATATCAGCTGTTCAACGAAATCAGCTGATCGTTACGAATTAATATAAAACAACTGATCTTTAATATAATAGCTAGTTTTTAACGACATAACCTAAAACTTATCGCCTAACAGGTGTTCAACGAAATCAGCTGATCGTTACGAATTAATATAAAACAACTGATCTTTTACTATAACGACATCTGTTTTTTAACGATCTGAGTTTTTAACGACATAACCCAAAACTTATTTGTAGTATATCAGCTGTTCAGTGAAATCAGCTGATCGTTACGAATTAATATAAAACAACTGATATTTTACTATAATAGCTAGTTTTTAACGACATAACCTAAAACTTAATATCGCCTAACAGGTGTTCATAGAAATCAGCTGATCGTTATGAATTAATATAAAACAACTGATCTTTTACTATAATAGCTAGTTTTTAACGACATATCCTAAAACTTATTATAGTATATCAGCTGTTCAGTGAAATCAGCTGAACGTTACGAATTAATATAAAACAACCGATCTTTTACAATAACATGGCTAGTTTTTAACGACATAACCTAAAACTTATTTGTAGTATATCAGCTGTTCAGTGAAATCAGCTGATCGTTACGAATTAATATAAAACAACTGATATTTTACTATAATAGCTAGTTTTTAACGACATAACCTAAAACTTATTATCGCCTAACAGGTGTTCATAGAAATCAGCTGATCGTTATGAATTAATATAAAACAACTGATCTTTTACTATAATAGCTAGTTTTTAACGACATATCCTAAAACTTATTATAGTATATCAGCTGTTCAGTGAAATCAGCTGAACGTTACGAATTAATATAAAACAACCGATCTTTTACAATAACATAGCTAGTTTTTAACGACATAACCTAAAACTTATTTGTAGTATATCAGCTGTTCAGTGAAATCAGCTGATCGTTACGAATTAATATAAAACAACTGATATTTTACTATAATAGCTCGTTTTTAACGACATAACCTAAAACTTATTTGCAGTATATCAGCTATTCAACGAAATCAGCTGATCGTTACGAATTAATATAAAACAACTGATCTTTTACTATAATAGCTAGTTTTTAACGACATAACGTAAAACTTATTTGCAGCCCATCAGCTGTTCAGTGAAATCAGCTGATCGTTACGAATTAATATAAAACAACCGATCTTTTACAATAACATAGCTAGTTTTTAACGACATAACCTAAAACTTATTTGTAGTATATCAGCTGTTCAACGAAATCAGCTGATCGTTACGAATTAATATAAAACAACTGATCTTTAATATAATAGCTAATTTTTAACGACATAACCTAAAACTTATCGCCTAACAGGTGTTCAACGAAATCAGCTGATCGTTACGAATTAATATAAAACAACTGATCTTTTACTATAACGACATCTGTTTTTTAACGATCTGAGTTTTTAACGACATAACGTAAAACTTATTTGTAGTATATCAGCTGTTCAGTGAAATCAGCTGATCGTTACGAATTAATATAAAACAACTGATATTTTACTATAATAGCTAGTTTTTAACGACATAACCTAAAACTTATTATCGCCTAACAGGTGTTCATAGAAATCAGCTGATCGTTATGAATTAATATAAAACAACTGATCTTTTACTATAATAGCTAGTTTTTAACGACATATCCTAAAACTTATTATAGTATATCAGCTGTTCAGTGAAATCAGCTGAACGTTACGAATTAATATAAAACAACCGATCTTTTACAATAACATAGCTAGTTTTTAACGACATAACCTAAAACTTATTTGTAGTATATCAGCTGTTCAGTGAAATCAGCTGATCGTTACGAATTAATATAAAACAACTGATATTTTACTATAATAGCTAGTTTTTAACGACATAACCTAAAACTTATTATCGCCTAACAGGTGTTCATAGAAATCAGCTGATCGTTATGAATTAATATAAAACAACTGATCTTTTACTATAATAGCTAGTTTTTAACGACATATCCTAAAACTTATTATAGTATATCAGCTGTTCAGTGAAATCAGCTGAACGTTACGAATTAATATAAAACAACCGATCTTTTACAATAACATAGCTAGTTTTTAACGACATAACCTAAAACTTATTTGCAGCCTATCAGCTGTTCAGTGAAATCAGCTGATCGTTACGAATTAATATAAAACAACTGATATTTTACTATAATAGCTAGTTTTTAACGACATAACCTAAAACTTATTATCGCCTAACAGGTGTTCATAGAAATCAGCTGATCGTTATGAATTAATATAAAACAACTGATCTTTTACTATAATAGCTAGTTTTTAACGACATATCCTAAAACTTATTATAGTATATCAGCTGTTCAGTGAAATCAGCTGAACGTTACGAATTAATATAAAACAACCGATCTTTTACAATAACATAGCTAGTTTTTAACGACATAACCTAAAACTTATTTGTAGTATATCAGCTGTTCAACGAAATCAGCTGATCGTTACGAATTAATATAAAACAACTGATCTTTTACTATAATAGCTAGTTTTTAACGACATAACCTAAAACTTATTTGTAGTATATCAGCTGTTCAACGAAATCAGCTGATCGTTACGAATTAATATAAAACAACCGATCTTTTACTATAATAGCTAGTTTTTAACGACATAACCTAAAACTTATTATAGCCTAACAGGTGTTCATAGAAATCAGCTGATCGTTACGAATTAATATAAAACAACTGATCTTTTACTATAATAGCTCGTTTTTAACGACATAATCTAAAACTTATTTGCAGTATATCAGCTATTCAACGAAATCAGCTGATCGTTACGAATTAATATAAAACAACTGATCTTTTACTATAATAGCTAGTTTTTAACGACATAACGTAAAACTTATTTGCAGCCTATCAGCTGTTCAGTGAAATCAGCTGATCGTTACGAATTAATATAAAACAACCGATCTTTTACAATAACATAGCTAGTTTTTAACGACATAACCTAAAACTTATTTGTAGTATATCAGCTGTTCAACGAAATCAGCTGATCGTTACGAATTAATATAAAACAACTGATCTTTAATATAATAGCTAGTTTTTAACGACATAACCTAAAACTTATTATAGCCTAACAGGTGTTCATAGAAATCAGCTGATCGTTACGAATTAATACAAAACAACTGATCTTTTACTATAATAGCTCGTTTTTAACGACATAACCTAAAACTTATTTGCAGTATATCAGCTATTCAACGAAATCAGCTGATCGTTACGAATTAATATAAAACAACTGATCTTTTACTATAATAG
This sequence comes from Callitettix versicolor, assembly GCA_022606455.1. Classification (NCBI taxonomy): domain Eukaryota; kingdom Metazoa; phylum Arthropoda; class Insecta; order Hemiptera; family Cercopidae; genus Callitettix; species Callitettix versicolor. The sequence continues at coordinate 76,139,856 of CM040184.1, read as the reverse complement.
CTAGTTTTTAACGACATAACGTAAAACTTATTTGCAGCCTATCAGCTGTTCAGTGAAATCAGCTGATCGTTACGAATTAATATAAAACAACCGATCTTTTACAATAACATAGCTAGTTTTTAACGACATAACCTAAAACTTATTTGTAGTATATCAGCTGTTCAACGAAATCAGCTGATCGTTACAAATTAATATAAAACAACTGATCTTTAATATAATAGCTAGTTTTTAACGACATAACCTAAAACTTATTATCGCCTAATAGGTGTTCATAGAAATCAGTTGATCGTTACGAATTAATATAAAACAACTGATCTTTTACTATAACTACCAATATAAATGTGTGCACTCGCATCACGCGACGCGCAAAATTCAACATTACAACCAGCCCTAAAACATGATAAATGTTAAAAGTCAGCGAAGAAAGTAGGCGAACGCCCGGTAAGCCTAGTTACAAAATACTATATTTTAATGTAATTAATACTTGAATTGACTACAGCAGTGTCGGGCTATCGTATCAACGTACGCCTATATACAGTTTCTTCTAGAAATTTAATTATAGCCTAAAGGCTTGATCAGAACTGACTGCTAGGTCAAACTGGAATCGAGGTGCGCGCGTGTTCGTGCGTGTGTGAACGTGTGTACGTGTGTACGTGAATGTGTCTGTGGGAGTTTAATAACGTTTGTTCCTGTTTTAATTGCAAAAAAATCCAAAAAATAGACAGGTCGAGTTGGAATATGGAGCATCCGTTATTGTTTTAATTTGTAATATAAGTTCTTCGATTTTACTGGGAATGTGCATTCCAAAATGAACTATTGGAGCGGCCATCGTGGTAGAACTCGTACCCGGGAGCTTAAAATGCGCACCGATTCTGCCTATTAGAAATCGGGTCGTTAAAATGTTTTTTGAAGGGTCTTTAAAATGTTTACATATTTGTGTATATCTTTTAGCACTGTAATATTATCACTTTTGATTCGATTTCATTTAATGTTGACTTAAAAATCGATTCTTGTAATAGTTTTGCGTTTTTTGAAAATATCATTTCGCCTTCGTAATCAGCGTTCAAAACTGCATAAAAAAGATTTGTATTCATCGTTAGACTTTAGACTTAAAAACAAAATTCAAACACACAAGAAGATTAGAGTGTGAAGTGCAAAATTTGAAATAATCGCGGCGTGCAGCAACCTTCCTTGCTGACGTGATAGAAGCGTTTTCCCGAAAGTATTTTTCATTATCTTACCATTTTTAAAATTCTAATTTCACACATCGTAATCAAAATTAAAATTAGGATTTTAAACATTTAAATTATACTGAAAACACTAAAATGAACCCTGACCGCTGTTAAACACCATTCCTAAATTTCAACGGAGTTTTGAAAAATACAAAACTCTAATTTATACGGCTTTTTAACGCTGTTCACGGTGGTGAAATCGGATTTTCAAAAAACAAATTTAAGACATAAAAATATGAATCTTTGGCCGCCATTTTGAAACTGTTAACGGGTTGTGCTGGGTAACGAATTTCGTCAAGATATCAAATTGATTTTCATACTGAGTTTTAATAAAATCGGTCCAACAATGAGAACGTGCAGTCTTAAAACACACACACACACACAAATATATATATATATATATATATATATATATATATATAATTTTTTTATGACCCGTCAAAGAGAGATCTAGAGGTCAGGATCGGTGTACATTTCAAGGTCCTGGATAGTACCATAATGGAGGCTCCAATAGCTCATTTTCCCAATAAAAATTCGCTACAAAAGCCTTGACCCAGTATCTAAAGTGTATCTATGCAATTTCATCAAAATCCAAGAGGTAGTTTATGTTTCTACTCCAGACAAAACACAGATAAGCCTACATATTTTAAGTTCTCTCAAATCTAATTTGT
>CM040184.1:76110453-76132953 GCA_022606455.1 Callitettix versicolor | reverse complement strand
CCAACTTCATACGTTAACCTGTTTTTAAATGGCGGAAGTTTAAAAAATTTCAAATCAAAATAAATCAGTAACGGTTTTTAGTTACTGATGTTTTTAGTTTCAGTGACAAATGTCAAAATACCTTTTCAGTAGAATCTTGATTCACAGTCACTATTTCAACCGTCAGGTTAATTCTGTTATCTGACATTTTGAAACAGGCTTCCATAATAAATAATTTGTAACAAACAATAAAAGTAACCTTCTAGACAAAACAAAACACTGCATCGACGCACGACTTATTTATAGCATAGGTGACCACAGCTGACCTAATTGCTACCCTAAGTAAATATTGATAATCGAAAAGTAAACTATTCTATCTTCTAATGTAATTAGACAGAAACGCCTAAAAATAGTGTGAACAAATTCGAAAATAGCGCACGAATGTTTCAATTGAAAGATAAACACTGACACTATTTACGATAGTACCATTCAGCGTATAAGTCGATCACGTAAAGTCACGTGTGTACTCTGTTACGTGAATACTTGTCAAAAGTTTATGTATGGGTAAAAAACTGTATTAAAGATCTATTGTAGAATTTGTATAATTCATAATTAAAATTACATAAAAAAATGTAAGTTCTATTACATTTCCCAAAAACATAACAACCAAACATTTTGTGTTGTAAGCAGAGTATAGCACCCAAGGACCCGAGAATGAAGGTTAATCGAGACCTATATACGAATACATAAATTTTAACGATCTCTTAAAAAGTGATCTAGATGTCAGGATCGGTATCCATTTAATGGAATCGAAAAGTGGATCGTCTCATCTAGTGGAACGAGATGGCATTTGAAATAGTTTCATCGAATTTGAAAAGAGTGAACTGAATGTTTCTATTGATACATAAACACTCTCACACTATTTACGATAATACCAATCAGTGTATAAGTCGATCACGTAAAGTGTACTCTGTTACGTGAATACTTGTCAAAAGTTTAAGTATGGGTAACAAACTGTATTAAAGATCTATTGTAGAATTTGTATAATTCATAATTAAAGTTACATAAAAAATGTAAGTTCTGTTACATTTCCCAAAAACATAACAACCAAACATTTTATGATGTAAGCAGAGTATAGCACCCAAGGGCCCGAGAATGAAGGTTAATCGAGACCTATATATGAATATATAAATTTTAACGATCTCTTAAAAAGTGATCTAGAGGTCAGGATCGGTGTCCATTTCATGGAATCGAAAAGTGGATCGTATCATCTAGTGAAACGAGATGGCACTTGAAATAGTTCCATCGAATTTGAAAAGAGTGAATTGAATGTTTGTATTGATACATAAACACTCACACTATTTACCACTATTTGATCGATAATACCAGTCAGCGTATAAGTCGATCACGTAAAGTCACGTGTGTACTCTGTTGTGAATACTTGTCAAAAGTTTAAGTATGGGTAAAAAACTGTATTAAAGATCTACTGTAGAATTTGTATAATTCATAATTAAAATTACATAAAAAATGAAAGTTCTATTACATTTCCCAAAAACATAACAACCAAACAGTTTGTGTTATAAGCAGAGTATAGCACCCAAGGGCCTCGAGAATGAAGGTTAATCGAGACCTATATACGAATATATAAATTTTAACGATCTCTTAATTTTTTTTTATTTTATTTTTTTTTTTAACGTCCGACTATTGTGCACACTTGGGCTAATGCAGACAATGAGATGATTTATAGCGTATGAAAATGCCAAACCCTGGCCGGGAATCGAACCCGGGTCCTCAGGGTGAAAGCCCAGTACGCTATCAACTAGGCCACCGAGGCGGCTTATCTCTTAAAAAGTGATCTAGAGGTCAGGATCGGTGTCCATTTCATGGAATCGAAAAGTGGATCGTATCACCTCGTGGAACGAGATGGCATTTGAAATAGTGTCATCGAATTTGAAAAGAGTGAATTGAATGTTTCTATTTATACGTAAACACTCCCATACTATTTACGATAGTACCACTCAGCGTATAAGTCGATCAATAAAAGTCATGTGAGTAGTTTGTTACGCGAATACTTGTCAAAAGGTTAAGTACTGTATTAAATACCTATGCATGTAAAAATTGTATTACACAGAGTTAAATAGAAAATTTAAGAAATTTACTACATTTTCTAAAATAATAATAATAAAACATTGTGTGCTATAAACAGGGCATTATAACTTTATCGATCACCGTAAGTACGGGTGGTATATTTCTGTTATCCGTCACGCTGGCGGTCTCGAGAATGACGGTTAATCGAGACTCTACCGTACTTTCCATCAAATGGTGTTAATTTACAGAACTATGGAACAAGTAGAACAGCAGCTGTTCTAAGTCAGGGCACGATATACGACCAATTTGCTCTGATTTACTGTTTTACTTGCTTTTTTTAATATTTTACAAGATTACTTATCAAACTATACAAAGTATATAGAAATCTGGTAATCAAACATAAATGCATTTCTAATTGGCATAAAATACAGAAGTAAAAAAAGTTATTGCTTTGACAAGTTCGGTTTCAAAATGGCTGCCATTTCTAACCTAAAAAATTCATGCACTTGGAAAAACGTTTTCAGCGAAAAAACCTGGATTTAACAAGCGACACCAGGCGAGATGTTGCCTTCACGTGCATTCCCGTAGCAAGCACCTCTTAAGCAAGGTTCCTCAAGGAGCGGCAAACGTTTTAGGCAGAGTACAACTTAGGAAAATCATGGAGCTCATTACAGGGCAGGTCCGAGGGTGCGCATGAAAAGGACAGGTATGTACCACGAAGAAACCGTGCGTGGTTGTGCAGGAAAGATGAGGAAACTGCAGGACACATAATTCATGAAAAAATTTACTGCTTTGAAAAGTTCGGTTTCAAAATGGCTGCCATTTCTAATCTCAAAAATTCATACACTTGGAAAAACGTTTCAAAAAATCTAACGGGGTCCAGGGTTCGCTTTCATTGTAATTTGATTTGTACTCTGAAGTTGAATTTAAAAAAAACGGAATATGCGAAATAAAATAAGGTTACTTTTGTGGAAACACGCTCCCATCGTGTCGAGACAGCTGCGTGCGGCGTGTACTCTGCAAACAAGCGTATCTAAACTAAAGTTGCCGGCTATTCCAGTTTAACAACACGTTTCTCTCAGCTGAAGTTGATGTCATTGAAAGTGTTTGTTTCCAACCTTTACATCCACTCCTAGCCATGAATCTATTTGACGTGTTCAGTTAGTTATTGCTAGTTTAATAGCGTTACATAAATACTTTATAAGTATTATTTCCTGTCAAAACAATATTATTACTGTATATATTAAAAAAAATCTCCAGAATGTTTGTACACACGTACGGAAAACACGTTTTCTCTCTTGAAAACACAAGTTGTAATTTTCAATATAAATTTTGTTTTGGACATCCACACTGTGACCATTTAACTTCCCAACGACCCGAGGGAAATCCTGTTCCCAGCGCTTCCCCCCCGATATATTTACCAATTTGATTGTTTTTTGTAGTTTGCAGTTAACAAAATTGAAAATGTATAAGTTGAAATTGTATGTTTTCTAAATACAATATTTGTAATATTTCACGCTAGATCTGGTCACTGGCCAGCACTCGTCAGGCATTTGATTAGAGTAGCAGTGATTGCGTAATTCACTGTTACGATGTTCCAATTTACCGTTCAGACGCTAGGGATACGTTACGTCATATCCTAAACAACACAGCAACTGAGTTACTGACATCAAAACGACCCGCCAAAAATTCCCTTGCTTCTCTCCCGGCTTTGAAGTAGCAAAAGCCTGCGAAACCTAATTCACTACCGTCAACGAATACTCGCTTCCGATTGGTTCGCAGTGCACGCATATCTCGGATCTACGCTAGATTAGTATATCTACACAGACATTACTGCCGGCACACCACCCCGCATCTCCCCCATATAGCTTCATTCTAATTGGTGCGTTGTTTCTCTAGTTTTAACAATGAAATTGTGATAAATTCAGGATGCCGCCATAATTTCAAGTATAAATACAGGTCGAAAATCGTTGTTGGGCAGAACATCGAGGAGGACCACCCATTACAACTACACAACTACACGCAGCCTACCAACACCCGGATCAACTCTACAAGACACCACAACTTGCTCGGGGGAGGGGGGAATAGGAGAGATGTTCCGATACTAATTGGTATCGATAGTTTTCTTTCGATAGTGGCAGTATTGGTGTTTCGATAATAGCGAGGTATCGATACCAGTGCTTAAATATCGTACGGTGATATCGGTCAAAATTTTGTCGTATTTTATCAAAGAGAAGGTTACCCGCAGGAAACAAACAACGTACTTATTGATGTAGCCTGTCTTATTTTCTTATCGCCTTATTGTGTAATCTTTATCTAATATCAGTAACAATTTGACGTTGATATCTGATTCAGGAGAACGGTACTGCTATTTTTTAAAATTCACTTTGTCTATATGTAGGCTATTCATTACCTGTGTATTTAGTTTTTCCACATTAGTAAAGAGGTATTTTCAATAATTAGGTTCACAATTGATTAAAACTCAAAATCATGTTCATATGTTTTGCGATATTAACGGGGTATCGATAATTTTCGTTCGATATTATCGGAGTATCGATACTTTTCATTCGATATTATCAGAGTATCGATACTTTTCATGCGATATTATCGGGGAATCGATACTTTTCGTTTGATATTATCGGAGTATTGATACTTTTTATTCAATATTATTAGAGTATCGATACTTTTCATTCGATACTATCGGCGTATCGATACTTTTCATTCGATAGTATCGTAGTATTGATACTTTTCATTCAATATTATCGGAGTATCGATACTTTCCATTCGATATTATCGCAGTATCGATACTTTTCATTCGATATTATCGGAGTATCGATACTTTTCATTCGATATTATCGGAGTATTGATATCATTAACTTGATATTATCGGAGTATTGATATTTTTCATTCGATATTATCGGAGTATCGATATTTTTCATTCGATATTATCGGAGTATCGATACTTTTCATTTGATATTATCGGAGTATTGATATTTTTCATTCGATATTATCGGAGTATCGATACTTTTCATTCGATATTATCGGAGTATCGATACTTTTCATTCGATATTATCGGAGTATTGATACCATTAATTTGATATTATCGGAGTATTGATATTTTTCATTCGATATTATCGGAATATCGATACTTTTTTCCGATTATTATTCCGAAAATCCCCAAATATGCGGCATTCGTAGATCAATCGTCTATTTTTTGTTCGATTAAACATAACCTCAAAATTGATCACCAGCATTAACGATATATCTTAACCGAGATTCCAACATTTTGAAACCGTTGCTAAGCTGGTGGCGTTAAGAATCTGATAAATTGTTGATTACGCTCTCGAATTAGTAAAACCAGCCCGGCACGGAATACAGTAATCGCAGGAAACCCTTTATGTTCCGTAATTATATCACGATACCTAACCTCAATGTTTATGAATTTCAAAGAGAACATTTCCACTTTCAGTTCCTTGTTACTGCGAGATGCAATCAAATCACTTCACCGCGTTATTAAATCGAAACTAAACAGCGAACAGCCTACACGACTTTCTCGGGTGAGAGTAATTTTAGCTAATTTGCAGATTGTGGACCTGGCAGCGCAGCTGTGGCCAGAGCAGGAAGAGCTTGCGGGAGGCAAATTGTTGAGTTCTGGGGAAGCTGAAACCGCGGAAAGTGGCCGATTACTTGAAGTTCTAAACAGCATTTTACAATGATTACATACAGTATATACAAGGTAGGGTCAAAAAGTTCCCGGAATTGGCCAACGAAAATTTATAATATTAACATGTATCGTGTTTTAGGGTTGGTTGTGGTTGAATTTTGAGCGTCACGTGACATGAGTATACTAATTTATATTGGTAGTCACAGTAAAATATCAGTTGTTTTATATTAATTCGTAACGATCAGCTGATTTCATTGAACAGTCGGTAGGCTATAGTAAGTTTTAGGTTATGTTATTAATTTTTTTAAATATTCTTCTTCTTTTCTGCTAGGATTATTGTAACTATGTTCAGTATAATAATCCGCCTTCCCTAGCTTCGTCAATTCTACTTTCGTTGACGCGTTTCGGAAAACCTCTAGCTTCAAAAACTATTTCTATACTCTGAGTTGAGTTGTTACTATATTAGTTATAATAAAATATCACTTTCTTATTAATTCGTAACGATCAGCTGATTTCATGGAACAGTTGGTACGCTATAGTAAGTTTTAGGTTATGTTGTTAAAAACTATGTAAGTTATAATGAAATATCAGTTTTATATTAATTCGTAACGATCAGCTGATTTCATTGAACAGTTGGTACGCTATAATAAGTTTTAGGTTATGTTGTTAAAAACTATGTTAGTTTTAATGAAAGATCACTTTCTCATTAATTCGTAACGATCAGCTGATTTCATTGAACAGTTGGTAGGCTATAATAAATTTTAGGTTATGTTTGTTAAAAACTATGTTAGTTATAATGAAATATCAGTTTTATATTAATTCGTAACGATCAGCTGATTTCATTGAACAGTTGGTAGGCTATAATAAGTTTTAGGTTATGTTGTTAAAAACTATGTTAGTTATAATGAAAGATCAGTTTCATATTAATTCGTAACGATCAGCTGATTTCATTGAACAGTTGGTAGGCTGTAATAAGTTTTAGGTTATGTTGTTAAAAACTATGTTAGTTATAATGAAAGATCAGTTTTATATTAATTCGTAACAATCAGCTGATTTTATTGAACAGTTGGTAGGCTATAATAAGTTTTAGGTTATGTTGTTAAAAACTATGTTAGTTATAATGAAAGATCAGTTTTATATTAATTCGTAACGATCAGCTGATTTCATTGAACAGTTGGTAGGCTATAATAAGTTTTAGGTTATGTTGTTAAAAACTATGTTAGTTATAATGAAAGATCAGTTTTATATTAATTCGTAACGATCAGCTGATTTCATTGAACAGTTGGTAGGCTATAATAAGTTGCAGGTTACGTTGTTAAAAACTATGTTAGTTATAATGAAATATCAGTTTCTTATTAATTCGTAACGATCAGCTGATTTCATTTCACAGCTGATTGACGAACCTTCAAAACATGATCTAGAAGTTAGGATCGACGCTCATTAAGGTCCCGGGGCTGCTCCAATAGCTCGTTTTCCAATGGGAATTTGGTTGAAATCAACCAAAAATGAGTTTTTTATTTACTGCCTAATGAAAACGAACACCAATCACCTTCTTCGATTACTTTGATCATGTGGATCAGAAATGCTTATAAACTGGCAGGGAACCAAAGCGCAGGCATAGCTAATGAACATTGCTTGGCTCTTTATCCCCGTGCGTTGAGTTTATTAATAACCTAGGCCTATAGAACAATGGTGGACGTATCATAAAACTCGGCAATAGATTAGAGCCACAATGCGGGATTGGTTGGGTAAGGTCAGTCCAGATGTTTGCACAACTTGGCAACCTCCATTTCACAATTATTGTCTACACGGTCGGTATTAATTCACGACGAAACTACATTCAGTTCGTAACCAAGCAGTCTTCACTTTCGAAACTAATTTAAGATTGTTGCAAATCAAAATCGACACTACACTAATCGCGTCACGCACCTGTCTCGTTCAACGCGATAAAATCGTACTGTATTACCAAAAGTATTTTTCATAATCTTTCCTTTTTTGAAATTTCGATTTGATATTTAATTATGCATTTTAAACTTTCAAAATTTACATTGAATATTTAACGGACCCTGACCGTCGTACGAAAATTTCTTTAATTTCAACGGATTTTGAAAATTGAAAACGCTGATTTATGCAGATTTTAACGCTGGTTACGTTTAAGACAAAAAGTATGAATTTATAAAGATTTGAAATGGCCACCATTTTGAAACTGTTAAACGAATTTTGCTGGTTAACGAAGCTGTTTTCATAATCGATTATTGTGCCACATTTAAATCAAATAGGTCTAAAATGGCGGACGTGAGCGTGTTGAAACTCGCTTTTTAGTTTTACTCGAAACTCTGTGTAAATCAACAATCCACGCGAGCCCAAATCAAACGGATTTTAAGAGCAAAATTTAGGTTCTTAAATCAAACAAATTTATTGAAAAAATGTTTGCAATTTTTTATTTTTTTTTTTTTAACGTCCGACTATTGTGCACACTTGGCCTAATGCAGACAATGGGATGATTTACAGCGTATGAAAATGCCAAGCCCTGGCCGGGAATCGAACCCGGATCATCGGGGTGAAAGCCCGAGGTGCAAATTTTTAAATGCATTTCAAGTTGAACTCAAGTAGTTTATTAAATTACTACTCGATAGATTTTTTTGTTATTTTAAGGCGAAAAGCACATTTAGGCTATTATCGCCTCCCTGTGTGAGTGTAAAGTGTTAAAGTCGTAAGTGCAGTACTGTAAGTGTAAGTGTGTGTTATACTCGGGTACCGCGAGGGATAGGTCTTCTATCCTCTCTATAGGTGCAGCTAGTCTGCACCCCCACTGCGGGGACTACTCGATAGAAGCGAATTTCGAAAAGTATTTTTCTTTTTATCTTTTCCATTTTGAAATTTCGATTTTACCATCATAATCAGCATATAAATATGCGAATAATAGTATTTTAAACTTTCAAAATTACAATGAAAATACAAAAATAAACCCTGACCTCCGTCCGAAATTTCAACGGATTTTGAAAATTCAAATCGCTAATTTATGCAGTTTTTAACGCTGATTACGATTAAGACAAAAAAGTTACGATTTACAAAGAGTTGAAACTGTTTAACGAATTCTGCTGGTTAACGAACTTGTTAGAGATTTACCATAATATTTTTGTGCCAAATTTGAATCAAATCTTATCAGAACTGCGAACGTGAGCGTGCTCACACACACACACACACACACACACACACACACACACACACACACACACACACACACACACACACACACACACACACACACACACACACACACACACACACACACACACACACACACACACACACACACACACACACACACACACACACACACACACACACACACACACACACACACACACACACACACACACATACACACACTCTCTCTCTCTCTCTCTCTCTCTCTCTCACACACACACACACACGACACACACTCACACTCACACACTCTCTCACTCACACACCTCTCTCTCTCTCTCACACACACACACACACACACACACACACACACACACACACACACACACACACACACACACACACACACACACACACACACACACACACACACACACACACACACACACACACACACACACACACACATACACACACACACACACACTCTCTCTACACACACATACACACACTCTCTCTCTCTCTCTCTCTCTCACACACACACACACACACACACACACACACACACACACACACACACACACACACGCTCACTCTCTCTCTCTCTCTCTCTCTCACACACACACACACACACAAACGCGCTCACACACGCACGCGCGCACACACAAACGCGCTCACACACGCACGCACACACGCGCGCGCGCACTCACACACCTTCTCCCCCCTCTCACACACACACACACACACACACACACACACACACACACACACACACACACACACACACACACACACACACACACACACACACACACACGCTCACACACATGCTCGCGCGCGCGCTCAAACAAACAAACAAATTTTAACGATCCCTCAAAAAGTGATCTGGTGCTCATTTCAATGTTCCCAATGCGACTTCGTTAAGAAGACTTTGACAATATTTTGAACTGAACCCATTAACATTTCGACAGATACAATATCCAGCGCCGTACTCGTGTGTTTGTAGCGTTCAACGCGCTCGACGTCAGGCTATTATCCCGCACAAAGCAGAGACGCCAAATCACAATAAATCTAATCTGGATTCGAAGCCATAGAAATGTAAGTCTTTCTCAATCTTGCAACCCCTCCTGGATCCAGTTCAAGGGTGAACGAGGTCAAACCTCACGCATGGTCATCCCATTCAAACACCCCGTTCCCTCCCTTTCTTCCTTATGTACACGTGTGGGAATTTTAAGGACCTGTGTAATACTTAAGCACTGTTCTCACGGGCGGTGTGTTGAAACGTTCGCTTTTTTATAACTAGGTTAACAATGGCACTGAAGATCTGCGCAAGCTGCCTTTGTAATCACTTAAATACTGATTGTCCAAGATCAATGCAGAACGGAGGATGATTCGCTTTAAGCATTGTACATTGAAATAAACGTCTTAACTTTTAGCGAGTTATCATTTGAAAATGCGCATTTAGAGCTGCCGTTATGGTACAGCCCAGGCTCGGGACCTTGAAATACGCTGCTATCGTGACCACTATATCACTTTTTTTGGGATCGTTAAAAGCTGTGAGCGCGCGCGTGCGTGCAAGCAATTTCACAATTTTAGTCCAAATAGTACCGTACATTTTCGTATTCTCAGTGCAATTTTTAAGTTAAAAATGCTAATATATGTTGACATTAACGCTGATTATGGTGATGAAATCAGAATTTCAAAAACGGTAAAACATCAGCGAGACAGCTGCATGCCGCGATTATTTCCAATGTTTTTTTATTAATTCGCATTTTACTTTTTAATTGTCAATGATAGCCTTAAAATAAAGATTCTCAGAGGCTCGCACAGTGTGAGTACGTGTGGGGGTGGATCTAACCTTTCTTCACCTGTCTGCTCTTGGACTACAGGTTACATCCCGCCATTCCAAGCCAATGTGGAGAAGCGTACTCCGATGGCTGCATGGCTAAAAAGGAGCTTAGGTTAAGTACGCGAACTATAGATATCAGGCGACTTCCAGACTAAAAATGAGCTTAGTTTAAGTACGCGAACTATCGATATCAGGCGACTTCCAGGCTAAAAAGGAGCTTAGCTTAAGTACGCAAACTATCGATATCAGGCGACTTCCAGGCTAAAAAGGAGCTTAGTTTAAGTACGCGAACTATCGATATCAGGCGACTTCCAGGCTAAAAAGGAGCTTAGCTTAAGTACGCGAACTATCGATATCAGGCGACTTCCAGACTAAAAATGAGCTTAGCTTAAATATGCGAACTTTGGATATCAGACGACTTCTAAGCTAAAAAGGAGCTTAGCTTAAGTACGCAAACTATCGATATCAGGCGACTTCCAGGCTAAAAAGGAGCTTAGCTTAAGTACGCGAACTATCGATATCAGACGACTTCCTGGCTAAAAAGGAGCTTAGCTTAAGTACGCAAACTATCGATATCAGGCGACTTCCATGCTAAAAAGAGGCTTAACTTAAGTTCGCGAACTATCGATATCAGACAACTTCCAGGCTAAAAAGGAGCTTAGCTTAAGTACGCGAACTGTCGATATCAGGCGACTTCCAGGCTAAAAAGGAGCTTAGCTTAAGTACGCGAACTATCGATATCAGACGACTTCCTGGCTAAAAAGGAGCTTAGCTTAACTACGCAAACTATCGATATCAGGCGACTTCCAGGCTAAAAAAAGGGTTAACTTAAGTACGCGAACTATCGATATCAGGCGACTTCCAGGCTAAAAAGAGGCTTAACTTAAGTACGCGAACTATCGATATCAGGCGACTTCCAGGCTAAAAAGGAGCTTAGCTTAAGTACGCGAACTATCGATATCAGACGACTTCCTGGCTAAAAAGGAGCTTAGCTTAAGTACGCAAACTATCGATATCAGGCGACTTCCAGGCTAAAAAGAGGCTTAACTTAAGTACGCGAACTATCGATATCAGACGACTTCCAGGCTAAAAAGGAGCTTAGCTTAAGTACGCGAACTATCGATATCAGGCGACTTCCAGGCTAAAAAGGAGCTTATCTTAAACATGCGAACTTTGGATACCAGGCGACTTCCAGGCTAAAAAGAGGCTTAACTTAAGTACGCGAACTATCGATATCAGACAACTTCCAGGCTAAAAAGGAGCTTAGCTTAAGTACGCGAACTATCGATATCAGGCGACTTCCAGGCTAAAAAGAGCTTAGCTTAAGTACGCGAACTATCGATATCAGGCGACTTCCAGGCTAAAAAGGAACTTAGCTTAAATATGCGAACTTTGGATATCAGACGACTTCCAAGCTAAAAAGAAACTTAGCTTAAGTACTCGAACTCTGGATACCAGGCGACTTCCAGCCTAAAAAGGAGTTTATCTTAAATATGCGATCTCTTGTTACCAAGCGTCTTTCAGACTAAAAAAGAGCTTAGCTTAAATATACGGTCTCTGGATACCAGGCGACTTCCAGACTAAAAAGAGAGCTTAGCTTAAGCACTCGGACTCTGGATGCCAGGCGACTTCTAGTTTTAATCTAGCCTTACCTGTGCGGAGTTATGTGTATGAGGAAATGTTATTCTCCTACCTACTTGTGAGGTTTGGATGGCTGAAGACCCAAAAAACTTCAAAGACAAAAAAATTCCAGACAAAAGTAGAACTAAAGAATGAAATATTATGCACGGAAGCAAGTGGGGCTGCGTATAAACCCGTGGAAGTCACACGCGGTGAACTGCAGCAGACTGTAGGAGCGCTGAATGGACGTACCCAATCTGCAGAGAAGTGAGAGATGGAGTTGAACTTCTGAACGCAGTGTCGGGAGTGTAAGAGTGTAAACTGATAGAGAAGTGGTAGCAAAGGAGTTCCAAATGAAACCAACAAGCAATCCCCAGGGATCACACTTTGGGTGAGAAACACAATCACTTATAGGGATGGCAGGAACCGTACTTCAAGAATAGAGATCTGTCAGTCAACATTGAAGATCCTGGATAAAGGACGTCAGGAAAATTACAGGACTTATTACTTAAGCCTGTTAGTACAAGTGAACATTTTCTTTGCGTTTAACGTCCGACTATTGTGCACACTTCGGCTAATGCAGACGATGGATGATTTATAGCGTATGAAAATGCCAAGCTCTGGCCGGGAATCGAACCCGGGTCCTCGGGGTGAAAGCCCAGTACGCTATCAACTAGGTCACCGAGGCGGCTACCCGTACAAGTGAACATATACCATTTAGAAAGAGTATGTGAAATTTTACTGGAAGGAAGGTAAAACTGCCGCGTGCTCTAAGATTGTGAGGTGTTACAGCATAATGAGCTAGTCAGGGACTCATTTAGTCTACCGAACTAAAATCCAAGAAGCTTAGTCGCACATTACAGTACAACAGCTGTTTATCGCTTGAAGATTACAACTTCAAAAAATTAATCTAATGAAACTTTACGTTAACTTGATAAACAAATCGATTTTTACAATCGAATATGTTTGTTCCTAAAGTTTTCATGTTCTATAACACAGCTTCATTCACAACTGTTGAAGTGCGTACATAATTGTTGCGAGTCTGTTACAACAAGTAAGTATAATTGAAAATGTTAATTTCAAAACAGTCATTTTTTTATTGCTGTTGGTGTTAAAAGACGCTTAATACAACCAGGTAAACATGTTTTGCATGAGAATGTCGGCAGAGCAATAAAAATCTGCATATACGAGCCTGTACGAGCGGTAACACGTTGCCGGCGTCTGCGGTGTGGTTATCAGGCGGACAAGAAGAGAAACTGTAAGATCCAGAGAGCCGAGTCATCTGCCGTGCCGCCAATTACTGTTATCTGCACACGATCAGCAACAGTCGGACTTTTCCTGCTCGTCATCGCCTGGGTAACAGAGTGCACCGCAGTCAAGGAGGCAGTGAAACGTTAATTTTATTGTATAAAATGACGCGAATACGATACATCACGCCACGAGAACAGAACTAAAAACGCAATATCGGTAGATTTCTCAAAATCGGCTCATCAGGTTAGGAAATTTACGGTTTCAGAGAAAAAAACGTTGGGAACCGGTGACGGTCAGGGTTTATTTTATTATCAATACTATCTCAAACGGCAAATCTTCTTTCAAATTTTCCACACTAACTGCAGCCGTATATCATATCATATACTGATTAACCCATTTTCATAAATCTTGCAGTGTTTCCAGTTTTTGTCAATTTTTTTTTTATCGACCCATAAATGGATGACATTTGAGAAAATTTTATTAAAATCGTTGGAGCCTCAGCGACTAACGGTCAAATATCGGAGAAAAAACCATTTGTTTACACAGTTGTTTCATTAAAATCTAGATATTTTTCACGATTTATATAATTTATATATACTGTTACTTCATTGCTACATATATGCTACTTCATGTTGCTAATTCGTACTGTTTCTACATACTGTTGCTTCTACACACAGTCACTTCATACTGTTTCTACATATTGTTGCTTCATACTGTTTCTACATACTGTTACTTCTAAATACTGTAACTTCATACTGTTACTTTTACATACAGTTACTTCATACTGCTTCTATATATTGTTACTTCATACTGTTTCTACATTCTGTTATTTCTACATACAGTTACTTCATACTGTTACTTGATACCGTTACTTCATACTGTTACTTCATACTGTTACTCCATACTGTTTCTACTTACTTTTACTTCTACATACAGTTACTTCATACTGTTTCTACATACTGTTACTTCTACATACAGTTACTTTATACAGTTACTTCATACTGTTACTACATATGAAATATTAGTAATCTTCATACTGTTTCTACATACTGTTACTTCTACATGCAGTTACTTTATACAGTTACTTCATACTGTTACTACATACAATTACTTCATACTCTTACTTCATACTGTTTCTACATACTGTTACTTCTACATACAGTTACTTCATACTGTTACTACATACTGTTACTACATACTGTTACTACATACTGTTACTACATACTGTTACTACATACTGTTACTACATACTGTTACTTCTACATACAGTTACTTCATACTGTTTCTACATACAGTTACTTTATACAGTTACTTCATAAAGTTACTTCTACATACAGTTACTTTATACAGTTACTTCATACTGTTACTACATACAATTACTTCATGCAGTTACTTCATACTGTTACTACATACAGTTACTACATACTGTTTCTACATACTGTTACTTCTACATACAGTTACTTTATACAGTTACTTCATACTGTTACTACATACTGTTACTACATACAATTACTTCATACTGTTTCTACATACTGTTACTTCTACATACAGTTACTTCATACTGTTACTACATACAGTTACTACATACTGTAACTTCTACATACAGTTACTTTATACAGTTACTTCATACTGTTACTTCATACTGTTACTACATACTGTTACTACATACAGTTACTACATACTGTTACTTCTACATACAGTTACTTTATACAGTTACTTCATATATTTACTTCATACTGTTACTACATACAATTACTTCATACTGTTACTTCATACTGTTACTTCATACTGTCACTTCATACTGTTTCTACATATTGTTACTCCTACATACAGTTACTTTATACAGTTACTTCATACTGTTACTACATACTGTTACTACATACAATTACTTCATACTGTTTCTACATACTGTTACTTCTGCATACAGTTACTTTATACAGTTACTTCATACTGTTACTACATACAGTTACTACATACTGTTACTTCTACATACAGTTACTTTATACAGTTACTTAATACTGTTACAACATACTGTTACTACATACAATTACTTCAGCCTGTTTCTACATACTGTTACTTCTACATACAGTTACTTTATACAGTTACTTCATACTGTTACTTCATACTGTTACTACATACTGTTACTACATACAGTTACTACATACTGTTACTTCTACATACAGTTACTTTATACCGTTACTTCATATGACGAGAATAATTCAAAATGTGTACTAAGTGAGAGGACAATTTATTTGTCCATTTCTGTGGTTATAATTGTTTCCATAACAAACACATGGGCCATTTTGTTTTTCAGTTTCGCTGTTGCCGCTTATCAAACGCTGAAATATTTATTTAGCTCTTTACACTGTACTTCTTTCAAGTATCTTTTATTCTGCATGAATAGGGTTAGCGTTACACTGCGACCTTTGTAATCTACTGGGTATTCCTGAGGTGCTCAGTTACTGTAGCACTTCTTGTAGTCTCTTCGTAAAGTCTACAATTTAGATAGGATTCAAGGTCACTTTTAACTGGTGACTTCCCAGAGTTCTACGATACGGAACCTCCTAGTCTCTTCGTAAAGTCTACAATTTAGAAAGGATTCAAGGTCACTTTTAACTGGTGACTTCCCAGAGTTCTACGATACGGAACCTCTTAGTCTCTTCTTAAAGTCTACAATTTAGAAAGTATTCAAGGTCACTTTTAACTGGTGACTTCCCAGAGTTCTAGCTTTCCTCAGATACGAAACCTCCTAGTCTCTTCGTAAAGTCTACAAGTTAGAAAGGATTCAAGGTCACTTTTAACTGGTGACTTCCCAGAGTTCTAGCTTTCCTCAGATACGGAACCTTCTAGTCTCTTCGTAAAGTCTACAATTTAGAAAGGATTCAAGGTCACTTTTAACTGGTGACTTCCCAGAGTTCTAGCTTTCCTCAGATACGGAACCTCCTAGTCTCTTCGTAAAGTCTACAATTTAGAAAGGATTCAAGGTCACTTTTAACTGGTGACTTCCCAGAGTTCTAGCTTTCCTCAGATACGGAACCTCCTAGTCTCTTCGTAAAGTCTACAATTTAGAAAGGATTCAAGGTCACTTTTAACTGGTGACTTCCCAGAGTTCTAGCTTTCCTTGTAGCTAAACCCTTGCATTCTTCCAGCAGGTCCTTTTAAAGGATCGCATTCTTCATCGTTTTACTGGCTGCTTTTGCGCAGCTAGTACTAGGTCTATCCGCTGCACCCGGAGTGGCGTAGAAGGTTCTCTTCTTTGCTAGTCCTCTTCTTGGATTTTACCTGATCACGCCTACTGCTTAAGTAATATGCCTTGTGAAAGGAAACACTGAGGCCTTTTCACAGCGATTGTTCAACCCCAACAGGATAGCATCGCGGAGGTTCCTTCTCCGCGGTATCACCGTTCGTTATCGAGTTGCTTGTAAATGCTTGCTCTGCTAATTCTCTTTCATTTTCTTTTCTCTTCACCCTTATCGCGGTCGTGCTCCATTTCTCCAGCGTCTTTTATTACAATGAAAACAGTTTTGTTCTTTTTTTTTGTAAAAATAATGTTTTTCCGAATATCACTATGCAACCAGCAAGTATATTTGTAATTGTTATACATACAACAGTAATATCGCACTATATTTACAATTGGTGGTTTGTAAGCCGCGTTGCCGCCTCGGTGGTCTAGTGGATAGCGTACTAGGCTTTCACCCCGAGGACCCGGGTTCGATTCCCGGCGAGGGCTTGGCATTTTCATACGCTATACATCATCCCATCGTCTGCATTAGCCCAAGTGTGCACAATAGTCGGACGTTAAACAAAAAAAAAAAAAAAAAAAAATGTAAGCCGCGTTTTGTCCCAAATTTTAACATCGCTGGTTAACAGCTTTTCACCTTTAACAATTTTCTTTATCGTTCACACCAAATATTTAGACAGCACTTGTCCTATTTGCCGTAGATAGAAAGACAAACTTCTTTAGGTTAATAAATAACAACCAAACATCAAAGTACGGCCTCTAATCGTTCTTCAAATAACAAGATTACAGCAATTTTTCCGAACATAATAACTTAGAACCTTAACCTCCTAGATTATATATAAATGGAACAATCTTATTATTGCACAATGCAGCCAAGTTGTGAGAGACGTACGGAGTAACGCTTGAACCAGGCGGACAACTCTTCCTCTCAATCGGCCTTCAACAAGTCAAACCATTTTCCTTTTCTCTGAGAAGACTAATTTTTTTTTTTTTTTTTTTTACGTCCGACTATTGTGCACACTTGGGCTGATGCAGACGATGGGATGATTTATAGCGTATGAAAATGCCAAGCCCTGGCCGGGAATCAAACCCGGGTCCTCGGGGTGAAAGCCTAGTACGCTATCAACTAGGCCACCGAGGCGGCTCCTGAGAAGACTATTCATCTTAACTGAAATTTTATGTTAAATTTAATTCAGTGCGTTTTCCGTTCAGTTCAACGTTCATCGAAACATTTGCTGAAATGTTCGGGTGCCAAAACGAATGCAGCCGCGATTATGAACCCTGACCTCCGTCAAGTTGGTTATGTTTTCCAGATTCACTCTTTAATCATATTTTTATTCAAACTAGCTGAATGTTCGTGCTTAGCTGAGGTATTTTAACATGTACGGGTAGTGGTCAACGAAAAATGTTGAGGTTATGTTTAAATCAAACAAAAAATACACAATCGAATGATCTATGAATACAATATAGACAGATCGGTAAAATAATAATTCATGCAGACTCTAGAAAGCAGTGTATATTGCAGCCCAAATATAGCTGTACTGCAATAATTAATGCTTAATTAATTAAATTTGACGACTGAAATAGCCAAACAAAACATGACCCAGTATCTAAAGAATCTAGATATGTACTGCATAAGCAGTATGCGTGCAGACTTTTATGAGAATCCACGCAGGTGTTTAGATTCATATTTCGGACAAATATACTTAGTGTTGGTTACATAGGTATACATTTGGCGGCAAAAATTTGCCGTTGAGAATAGTCTCACGAACTATTGTTGTTCATGCTTTTTGTTAACTCTTTCAAAGCAGATGTTATTTTGAGAAAAATAACATGTGGGTAAAAAAATATATTTTGCACCAATTGTTTTGAAGGGTTTTTCTACAAGCTATATTGTAAATGTAGATGTAGTATAGTGTAGTGCAGTGTAAATTTAGTGTAGTTCAATGTAGTGAGTGTAGTGTAGTTTAGTGTAGTGTAAATTTAGTATACTGTAGTGGAGTTAAATGTAATAATTGTATTACAGCGTAGTTTAGTTTAGTAACATAAATTTAGTGTAGTGTAGTTCAATGTAGTGTAGTTCAAGTGCAGCGTAGTTTACTTTAGTATAAGGTATTGTAGATTTAGTATATTGTAATTTACTGTCAATGTAATACACTACGTTTGATTTAGTGAGCGTAGTGCAGCATATTTTAGTGTAGTTTAATGAGTGAGTGTAGTGCAGTGTAGTTTAGTGTAGTGTAGACTTAGAGTAGTGTAAAATTAGTGTAGTGTGTTGCAGTACAGTAATGTATAGTGCAGTGTAGTGTAGTGCAGTGTAGTATAGTGTAGTACAGCGTAGTGTATTGTAGTGCGGCGTAGTGTAGTATAGTACAGCATAGTGTAATGTATTGTGTTGTGTTGTGTTTTGTTGTGTTTTGTTGTGTTGTGTTGTGTTGTTGTGTTGTGTTGTGTTGTGTTGTATTGTATTGTATTGTGTTGTTTTGTGTTGTGTTGTGTTTTGTTGTATTTTGTTGTGTTGTGTTGTGTTGTATTGTATTTTATTGTGTTGTGTTGTGTTTTGTTGTGTTGTGTTTTGTTGTGTTGTGTTTTGTTGTGTTGTGTTGTATTGTATTGTAGTGTAGTGTAGTTTAGTGTAGTATAGTGTAGTGTAATGCAGTGCAGTGCAGTGAAGTGCAGTGCAGTGCAGTGTATTGTATTGTATTGTATTGTAGTGTAGTTCATTGCATTGCACTTCATTGCAGTTAAGTGCAGTGTAGTGTAGTGTAGCGTAGTGTAGTGAACTTCAATGTATTGAGTGTAGTTTAGTGTAGTGTAGATTTAGTGTAATGTAGTGTAAATGTAGGTTATGACGTAAGTTTGTGTATTTACATTATTGTGTTACACTTTCTAGGCCATACCGGCGACAACAATGACTGAACACAATTAATGAATGGGTGATGCTTGCTTATTAGAATTTGCATTCTCTAGCCTATAGCCATGAGTCACTGTTACGAAGGTGAACTTGATTAAGCCTGTCACCTTCCACTAGATACATTTACTAATTTAATGTAATACAGGTGAAGCTATCTCCGCTATTGTGGCAAATGTAATATACTTATGGCATATACAGGGTGACCTGTAAGTCAGTTGACAAAAATACGACACGGTTGTTTGTAACGTGCTTTAACTTTATCACGTTTGAATAGCTTAACAGTAAGACAATTGGAATCATCCACCACGCAATGGTGAGACAGTTTGAACCACCAACAGTGGCAAATTACTTTAACTAACAACAATGGTGATTTGGTTTGAATTAACAACAGCGGTGAGACAGTTTGAACCACCAACAGTGGCAAATTACTTTAACTAACAACAATGGTGATTTGGTTTGAATTAACAACAGCGGTGAGTCAGTTTGAACCACCAACAGTGGCAAATTACTTTAACTAACAACAATGGTGATTTGGTTTGAATTAACAACAGCGGTGAGTCAGTTTGAACCACCAACAGTGGCGAATTACTTTAACTAACAACAATGGTGATTTAGTTTGAATTAACAACAGCGGTGAGTCAGTTTGAATCACCAACAGTGGCAAATTACTTTAACTAACAACAATGGTGATTTGGTTTGAATTAACAACAGCGGTGAGACAGTTTGAACCACCAACAGTGGCAAATTGGCAAATTTTTTAACTAACAACAATGGTGATTTGGTTTGAATTAACAACAGCGGTGAGTCAGTTTGAACCACCAACAGTGGCAAATTACTTTAACTAACAACAATGGTGATTTGGTTTGAATTAACAACAGCGGTGAGTCAGTTTGAACCACCAACAGTGGCAAATTACTTTAACTAACAACAATGGTGATTTGGTTTGAATTAACAACAGCGGTGAGTCAGTTTGAACCACCAACAGTGGCAAATTACTTTAACTAACAACAATGGTGATTTGGTTTGAATTAACAACAGCGGTGAGTCAGTTTGAATCACCAACAGTGGCAAATTACTTTAACTAACAACAATGGTGATTTGGTTTGAATTAACAACAGCGGTGAGTCAGTTTGAACTACCAGCAGTGGCAAATTACTTTAACTAACAACAATGGTGATTTGGTTTGAATTAACAACAATGGTGAGTCAGTTTGAACCACCAACAGTGGCAAATTACTTTAACTAACAACAATGGTGATTTGGTTTGAATTAACAACAATGGTGAGTCAGTTTGAACCACCAACAGTGGCAAATTACTTTAACTAACAACAATGGTGATTTGGTTTGAATTAACAACAGTGATGAGTCAGTTTGAATCACCAACAGTGGCAAATTACTTTAACTAACAACAATGGTGATTTGGTTTGAATTAACAACAGCGGTGAGTCAGTTTGAACCACCATCAGTGGCAAATTACTTTAACTAACAACAATGGTGATTTGGTTTGAATTAACAACAGCGGTGAGTCAGTTTGAACCACCAACAGCGGCAAATTACTTTAACTAACAACAATGGTGATTTGGTTTGAATTAACAACAGCGGTGAGTCAGTTTGAACCACCAACAGTGGAAATTAATTTAACTAACAACAATGGTGATTTGGTTTGAATTAACAACAGTGATGAGGTTTTCACCCCGAGGACCCGGGTTCGATTCCCGGCGAGGGCTTGGCATTTTCATACGCTATAAATTATCCCATCGTCTGCATTAGCCCAAGTGTGCACAATAGTCGGACTTTAAACAAAAAAAAAAAAAAAAAAAAAAATGATGAGTCAGTTTGAACCACCAACAGCGGCAAATTACAACTAACAACAATGGTGATTTGGTTTGAATTGATAATTTTAACTACTAACAGCAGGAAATTAATTTAACTTCAAGATAACTTAGTTTAAAGTGAACGCAAGATTACTTAGTTTGAACTACCAGCCGCTGGTGCAGTTTAAATTTACTCTAATTGTATGCGCACACAATCTGCGCACAAAGTCTACTTTGTGTTGTCAAATAATTGAGGAGAACCCGTAGAGAGCATTGAGACTTGATTACACGAGTATCGCCGACAGTACCTGGCCATTCAGGAGTGTCAGGGCTACAGTGGGCCTAAGTGCTGTTATGTAACCCAGTAGGGCAAAATTTCACAGACTAATTCGACAACTTTTCCTTAATAAGAAACGACTATTCGAATATTTTCTTATTGAAGTCGAATTTTTATTTGGTTACGCGTTAACGTTATTTCATGAATTTCTGTTTCGTAAATGAAATAACAGCGGAACGCAGCTGTCTCGCTAACGTGATGGAAGCGATTTTCCAAAAGTAATTTATTTATCTTTTTTAACATCATAACCTTAAAACTTTTAAATAACGTTTAAAATACGAAAAAGGAACCGCGACCGCCGTCGAATTCGAATTTCTTAATTTCAACGGATTTGGAAAATTCAAAGCGCCGATTTTCAGTACACAAACGTTACGAATATTCGGCCATTTTGAAATTTTCAGTCGCATTCTGCTGCGCAACGAACTTGCCCGTGCTATTACCAAATTCGAGTTTGAATCAAACCGGAACAAAATCGAGAACTTCCCACAAAACGTTACAACATATTCAAATTACCTCGGAAAAATGATTAGGCCTAAGCTTTCAACGTCCCGGGTCTTACTACGATGGCCACTGTCGTAGTTAATTTTCCAACGG
>CM040184.1:76087953-76105453 GCA_022606455.1 Callitettix versicolor | reverse complement strand
ATTATAATGTTAGTTGAAAAATAATTTAAGAAAAAGGGAACAATCTATTGATGAACTAGATTTTTTTTCTTTGTTATTTTAAGGCGAGAAGCACATTGAGGCTATTATCGCCTCCCTATATGTAAGTGTGAGTGTAAAGTGTTAAAGTCGTAAGTGTAAGTGTGTTAGACTCGGGTACCGCGAGAGACGTCTAAATCCTCTCAATAGGTGAAACTAGTCTGCACCCCCCTGCGGGGTTAATGAACTAGAAATTAGGATCACGTATCACGTTTTCTCTTCCTTTTTATTATTTTAATTACGACAATTTGTTCGAAAACATGATAAATTAACATAGCTGGTTTTTAACAACATAACCTCAAACTTATTATAGCCTATCAGCTGTTCATTGAAATCGCCTGATATTTACGAATTAATATAAAAGCAACTGATCTTTTAATATAACTACCAGAATTAAATTCATTTCATATATCAAATGTCTTCGTTGTTTCACCGGTTCGATTCCGGCGTAAAAACAAAACACGATATGCGTCAATATACTTTTGGAAATTCACGTCAGCGACACAGCTGCGTTCCGCGATTATTCCAACATAAATGATAAACCAGCCATCAGTGATTTCGTAATTTTAGGTCAAAGACACATCACACGAGATAACTAAATTGTTATGGAAATGAGTAAAATCTACCTTGAGAAGACAGTAGCCACGCTGGCGGACTGCTACTGCGGCTATCGACAAGCAACCTGCCTTGAACCCAACGAAGACCGACTGAATACGCGGTGTCATTAACTGTCCTAATTCCTGGACCTTGGCGGAAACCTTCGATTCATTGCCTTACAGTAAACCTAGGCCTAGGCTATTAACATTTACTTTAATACTACACTGGGCAAAACAGCTGTTTTTTTATAGTTGTACAAGCAGAACAAACATAAACTTATCCAACAGCCTACAATCTCCCTTCTCCTATTTCAAGCGAAGGTCTTAATGTTAGCTTTGGCGGAGAAAAAAGTCTACCGAACGGAATAATATAACGGAAACATGAAACGAACGAGCACACGAATTTCGTCTTTCTATTTCTGACTCTTTCTTTTTCTTCTTCCATTTCGATAACAATACGCGCGTATTATATAAAAACGTTGTGTTGCTTTGGTTTCGGTATTTAGTTGAAGAACACGTGCACGTTGTAACCGTTTATAATACATTCGAAATTAATATAAAAGTTTATAATAATTGCTGTTAATATTGCTAGTTTTTAATAACATAATGTGAAACTTATTATAGCTCATCAGCTGTTCAATGAAATCAGCTGATCGTTACGAATTAGTATAAAACAGCTGATCTTTTACTATAACTACAGTAAATATTATCCAAGCTAGGTTCGCGTATTTATTTATTTAAACAAAACAAAGGTTAACCTCTCAAGTTCGCAATTTCAGTCCGAATTCGTTTAAAAATTTATTTCGGAACAAAAATTTTGACAGTTCGGACAAGTTCGTTACCCAGACAAATCCGCACAACAGTTTCAAAATGGCTTCCGAAAATTCGTAATCTGATTTCATCATTGTAATCAGCGATAAAACCAGCATAAATTAGCGTTTCGAATTTCCAAAAGCAGTTGAATTTAATAAATCGAATTTAACGGCGGTCAGGGCTCATTTTGGCCCTGAATTTCGTATCTCTTTTTTTGTCTTTCTTTTTCTTCCGCCTTTTCGATAACAGTACACGCGTATTATATGAAAACGTTGTGTTGCTTTGGTTTCGGTATTTTTCCTTAGTTGAAGACCACGTGCACGTTGTAACCGAATATAATACATTCGAAATTAATATAAACGTTTATAATAATTGTTGTCAACATAGCTAGTTTTTAACAACATAACCTGAAACAACATCTATCAGCTGTTCAATGAAATCAGCTGATCGTTACGAATTAATAGAAAACAGCTGATATTTTACTGTAACTACAGTAAATAATATTCAAGCTACGTTCGCGTATTTATTTAAATAAAACAAAGATACTCTTTTCCTTGGAAATAAATCAATGAAATTTCTTGTATTAGAGAACCTCTATTTTTTTTATTTATTTTTTTTTTAACGTCCGATTATTGGGCACACTTGGGCTAATGCAGACAATGGATGATTTATAGCGTATGGAAATTCCAAGCCCTGGCCGGGAATCGAACCCGGGTGCTCGGGGTGAAAGCCCAGTACGCTATCAACTAGGCCACCGAGGTGGCTCAATATTACTGCAAAGTATTCAAAGGTTTATAAGAAGAGACAACAGTTGTTCTCGTAGGTAGGAAAAGCGGAGAATATGAATTTCGAAATGAAGCGGAAAGACAGCGAGAGAGAGAAGAGAATGAGAGATAACGAGTGAAAGATGTAAAAAAGCATACGCGTGGAACTCAGGGCGTTACCGATATACATACATATATATATATATATATATATATATATATATATATATATATATATATATATATATATATATACATACATATATTTCGATAATCATTATTCCCCGCTAATCATCATTATCATAGTTTAGACTAGCTGCACCTATGAGAGGATTTAGACGTCCCTCGCGGTACTCGAGTTTAACAAACACTTACACTTACGACTTTAACACTTTACACTCACACTTACATTTACGGAGGCGACAACAGCCTGAATGTGCATTTCGCCTTAAAATAACAAAATTAATATTTTGAGAAATTTAATTGATATTTAAGATTATACCAGCTGATTGAATGGTATTCATTCGCTTTGGTATTATCATTGTATTTTTAAGTAGGTAAACATACGGCCGTTCTAGAAGTGATTTTAGCCGCCTCGGTGGCCTAGTTGATAGCGTACTAGGCTTTCACCCCGAGGACCCGGGTTCGATTCTCGGCCAGGGTTCGGCATTTTCATACGCTATAAACCATCCCATCGTCTGCATTAGCCCAAGTGTGTACAATAGTCGGACGTTACAAAAATAATAATAGAAGTGATTTTCTAATTAAAACCAACTTTCCCAAAGACGGAACCATCCAGATTTTTTTTAACCGGAAAATTATATCAAAACCTTTAAAAAGTGTCAGAGAAATAAGACCATATGTACTGTTTACTTAGCCTACATGCACAGTTTGTTACGATAATCAGATTTGTAATTTAAAAAAATAATTGTAAAGCTATTCAATAACAGAGAAGGAGACCTTGATTTGTAACTCACAGACACAACACCAGAGTGCTCCAGAGGTTATCAGGTACCAATCGTCTGCCCCAGAGTTATTTTCGGTCCTATCGAAGTGAAGAGTAAACAAGATACGTAACTGAATTTATCAATTAAGCGCAGACTCGGAAAATAACATAAAAAGCAATATCAGACCGATAAGTTTAACTGCTGCTTATTTACAATGTGAACTGTGAACTGGAAAAAAGCGGTTCAGTTAGAATTGCAATATTATTAAATAAGCACAGCATCTGGCTGACGTGATGGAATCGAATTTTCGAAAGTTACTTTTCTTACTATTTTTTTCGAAATTCAAATTTTCACCGTCATAATCAGAACCTAAATAGTCTGGCCTACGAAAGAAAACCCTTGCGTTTAGGATGTTTCGTTTGTCTATAAGCACCCCGCAGGCGGTGTAGACTAGCTGCACCTATTGAAAGGATTTAGACGTCCCTCGCGGTACCCGAGTCTAACACACTCTTACACTAACACTTTACTCTCACACTCACTTTAGGGAGGCTAATAGCCTCAATGTGCTTTTCGCCTTAAAATAACAACAACGAAATGTCTGTTAGTCTACGTTAATATACGAGGTGTGTTCAGAAAGTAACGAGAATTTTTAAATTTCGCTAGCTTGGAGAGTCCGATTGTCAAACATTTTTTTTATTATGTTGGTATACATGCCCTTGAAGTATGATAAAACTTTCAGCTGTTTTCATTGTTGACTTTGTGACAGCCACTAAGGTTAGACGTGTTTTATGAGCTCGGCGATTTTCGTTTGTTAAAAGAAATGGATCAAAGAATTTGTATCAAATTTTGCGTAAAAAATGGAATAAAGTGTAACGAAGTGTGTGAAATGTTAACAAAGGCCTATGGTGAGTCTGCTATGAGTAAAGCAAGAATTTACGAGTGGTATAAGCGTTTCCAAGAAGGCCGTTAAGATGACGAACGCCCTGGACGCCCCAGCACATCAACAACCGATGAAAACGTGGAAAAAGTGAAAGAAATGGTTATGAACAATCGCCGAATCACAATTAGAGAGGTCGCTGATGATGTTGGCATATCGATTGGATCATGTCATGACATTGTTTCCGGTGTTTTGTGTATGAAACGCGTGGCAGCAAAATTCGTACCCAAAATTGTTGAATTTTGAACAAAAACAGCGGCGAATGGCTGATGCTCAGGAGTCACTAAATGAAGTCAACGATGATGCAGAATTACTAAAACGTATTATAACAGGTGACGAAACACGGATTTAAGGATATGACGTCGAAACTAAGGCTCAATCATCCCTGTGGAGGCATTCTGGCTCGCCAAGCCCGAAAAAGGTTCCACAAGTGCGGTCGAACGTAAAGGTTATGCTCACTGTGTTCTTCGATATTAATGGCATAGTGCATCATGAATTCCTGCCACCAGGTGAAACGGTCAATAAGGAGTGCTACCTACAAGTTCAACGCCGTTTGCGTGAAGCAATCCGAAAAAAACGCCCTGATCTGTGGAAAAACAATTCAGGGCTTTTGCACCACGATAATGCACCAGCTCACATTTCAATTGGCCAAAACAGTACTGTAACGATGCCCCAGCCTCCATATTCGCCAAACTCGGCTCAGTGTGACTTTTTCCTATTTCCAAAAATGAAGAGAACCTTAAAGGGCCGTCGTTTTACAGCCGTAGATGACATTAAAAGCGCATCGCTGAAAGAACTAAAGGCTATCTCAAAGATCGAGTTTGAGAAGTGTTTCGAAGATTGGAAGAAGCGCTGGCACAAGCGCATAATCTTCAATGGGGACTATTTTGAAGGCGACAACGTCAATGTAGAAGAAGAAATAAATATTTTGTTCAAAAAATTTAAATTCTCGTTACTTTCTGAACACACCCCGTATTTTCAAAAGTCGATTTTATATTTCACCGAAAAACACGATTTTCATTCAGTTTTTCTACTACTAGCTACTT
This sequence comes from Callitettix versicolor, assembly GCA_022606455.1. NCBI lineage: Eukaryota > Metazoa > Arthropoda > Insecta > Hemiptera > Cercopidae > Callitettix > Callitettix versicolor. The sequence continues at coordinate 76,100,293 of CM040184.1, read as the reverse complement.
CGGAGTTTCATAACGCCAATTTTTTCTCCACAACAACACTGTTCACGTACGTTATGGTGCAGACATTTGTTAATGTTTCTGCCGAACTTGACCAACTTCTGACAAAAACTTAAATTATAATTCATTTCTTTTTCTAAAGGTTTTCATTTTGTTACCGGCAACTTTATTGATACCATTTTTTCAGACGTTTGTAATTTGAAACAGTATTATCAAGACTTATGTTCAATCATATTTATTGTTTTTAATAAGTAAACGTAAGTTTAAGTATTAATCTGTACACTTAAAGCACCAGGAGTACAGTCACGTGGTACTCACCATAGACCTCTGGAGTTGTAAATAAAATTTAAAGTGCAACGGATGTCACGCTCTGTAGGTCTATAGTGTGAGCCATCGGACAGTACTTTGACGCATCAATGCAACACAGAGGCGAGTCCTACCAGAATTTAATTGGAATTTCTTTTCAATTTTCTTTTCTTTTTGTTGTTATTTTAAGGCGAAAAGCACATTAAGGCTATTATCGCCTCCCTAAATGTAAGTGTGAGTGTAAAGTGTTAAAGTCGTAAGTGTAAGTGTGTTAGACTCGGGTACCGCGAGAGACGTCTAAATCCTCTCAATAGGTGCAGCTAGTCTGTACCATATCTTTACGTTTACTCACTACTCAAGTCTTGATAATACTGTTGTAAAATTACCGACGTCTGTTAAAGAATTATTTCAATAAAGTTGCGGTAACTCTTAGACAGTTCAATATACTAGTTCTCTTAATGAATTTCAGCAGTCCAGCAGGAGACCCTGGATACCAAACATCCTTATCTCGTACTAACAAGAGCTTCACAAAATTTCTTGCTCAGCCTACACACAGTTTCTTCACGGCAGATTCAGACGCATTCTCAAACCACTGTAATGGGCTCCAAGATTCTTCTGAGTTGCTCTTTACATTGGCTCCATACTGCCCCCTAAATCCATCTAGCGGAACTTCTTTCAATAGAGGCCTCTCCAAGTTTGTAGTACAGTTTCCAGTCGGTCCTATCATAGACGTCCTTGAAGGTTTATGTTCTCACACCAAAATTTTGATCTTTGGGGGAGGGTCTTCGTCTTTAGTTTTAATGGAATGTCTTTCAATAAACGCCTCCCCAAGTCTTGTAGTACGGTTTCCAGTCGGTCCTATCATAGCCGCTCTTAAACGGTTAATTTCTCACAACAAAGTTTTGATATTTGGGGGAGGTTCTTCTGCTTTAGTTTTAATGGAAAGTCGTTCAATAGACGTCCCTCCAAGTCTTGTAGTAAGGTTTCCAGTCGGTCCCCTAATAGCCGTCCTTGAAGGGTTATGTTCTCACAACAAAGTTTTGATCTTTGGGGGGGGTGGTCTTCTGATTTAGTTTTAATGGAAAGTCGTTCAATAGAGGCCTCTCCAAGTCTTGTGGTACGGTTTCCAGTCGGTCCTATCATAGCCGTCCTTGAAGGGTTATGTTCTCACAACAAAGTTTTGATCTTTGGGGGGTGGTCTTCTGATTTAGTTTCAATGGAAAGTCGTTCAATAGATGCCTCTCCAAGTCTTGTGGTACGGTTTCCAGTCGGTCTCATCATAGCCGTCCTTGAAGGGTTATGTTCTCACAACAAAGTTTTGATCTGTGGAAGGAGGGATCTTCTGCTTTAGTTTTAATGGAAAATCTTTCAATAGACGCCTCTCCAAGTCTTGTAGTACAGTTTCCAGTCGGTCCTATCATAGCCGTCCTTGAAGGGTTATGTTCTCACAACAAAGTTTTGATCCCTGGGAGATCTTTTGCTTCAGTTTTAATTGGAAACCTCTTTCAATAGACGCCTCTCTAAGTCTTCTAGTATGGTTTCCCATTGGTCCTATCACAGAAGCACTTAAACGCTTATGTTTCTCATAACAAAGTTTTGATCCCTGAGATGTCTTTTTCTGATATGCCTTCTGATTTAGTTTTAACTAGAAATCTCTTTCAATAGACGCCTCGTTAAGTCTTCTAGTATGGTTTTCTATCGGTCCTATCACAGAAGCACTTAAACGCTAATGTTTCTCATAACAAAAAAAGTTTTGATCCCTGAGATGTCTTTTGCTGATATGCTTCTGATTTAGTTTTAACTAGAAATCTCTTTCAATAGACACCTCTCTAAGTCTTCTAGTATGGTATCCCATCGGTCCTATCATAGAAGCACTTAAACGCTTATGTTTCTCATAACAAAGTTTTGATCCCTGAGATGTCTTTTGCTGATATGCCTTCTGATTTAGTTTTAACTAGAAATCTCTTTCAATAGACACCTTGCTAAACTGTAAGGTACTTCTAGTATGGTTTCCCATCGGTCCTATTATAGAAGCACTTAAACGCTTATGTTTCTCATAACAAAGTTTTGATCCCTGAGATGTCTTTTGCTGATATGCCTTCTGATTTAGTTTTAACTAGAAATCTCTTTCAATAGACGCCTCTCTAAGTCTTCTAGTATGGTTTCCCATCGGTCCTATCATAGAAGCACTTAAACGCTTATGTTTCTCATAACAAAGTTTTGATCCCTGAGATGTCTTTTGCTTATATGCCTTCTGATTTAGTTTTAACTAGAAATCTCTTTCAATAGACGCCTCTCTAAGTCTTCTAGTATGGTTTCCCATCGGTCCTATCATAGAAGCACTTAAACGCTTATGTTTCTCAAAACAAAGTTTTGATCCCTGAAAAGTCTTTTGCTGATATGCCTTCTGATTTAGTTTTAACTAGAAATCTCTTTCAATAGACGCCTCGCTAAGTCTTCTAGTATGGTTTCCCATCGGTCCTATCATAGAAGCACTTAAACGCTTATGTTTCTCATAACAAAGTTTTGATCCCTGAGATGTTTGCTGATAGGTCTTCTGGTTTAGTTTTCATTGGAAACCTTTTTCAAAAGACGCTCCTCCAAGTTTTGCAGTACGGTTTGCCGTCGGTCCTATTTGCCGTCGGTTGCCGCTCTTGAAGTGTTAAGTTTCTCACACAAAAGTTTCGATTCTTGAGAGATCTCTGCTTTAGTTTTAATTGGAAACCTCTTTACAGCCTCCACCTATTTCTTAGTTTGCGTTTTTGCTCACGATAGATGGCTTGCTGCTTTCAAATGTTAGACCCCATCCTTCACTTCTTCCACTGCAGGTTGTGCAGGTCCGTCTAGCGTCCCCGTCGCTGCTTGTGGATCCACGGAGTTAGAACTCCACCAACACGCTTTATCTCCAGCGTACATGTACAGTAAGAAAGTAAAAGCAGGATAATGTAAAACAAAGAACGATCTGTGCACATTTCGTAGCAGTGTCCTTGGTTAATAACAGTTCCTCGTTGCTTAATACTGAACCAGCAGCCACATGGGTGACTTGATTAACTCTATTTTCGGCCGTTCTATTAACATACGAAATTCGGAGATAAATTGACGGTAGGCGGGAATTTGAATATTTAATGGCCTGACCAATCAGAAGACGACTATTTGGGACACGTCACTCGCCCAAACAACATTTCGCATTCAATTGCTTTCAAATTGAACGAACTGTAGACAATAAAAGGGTTTTTGCTTTTCTCGATATTTAGACATTAGGATAGAAAAACCTATGTTATCCATCTATATCATAACATTTTTTGGTGTTTTTTTATGATCTTTAATTTTGGGGGTTAGCGACATTGTTCAGAAACAATTTTGGCAGACATTTTGCTCTAAAACACTTTAGTACACGCGACAAACATTACAGAAACCTGTAAAAGGACTTACGTGTAAAAATTTAACTTTACACTTCCGAGGTTCAGATGATATATCAAATTTTTTAGACGTTTACAATACTTTCTCAATCACTTTTTGAGAATAAAACGAAAATCTCGCTGACGTGATGGAAGTCAATTTGCAATTTGTTTGTTTGTCTTTTGGAATTCTGACTTCTCTGTGTTAATCAGAATTAAAATCTACACTACAAAATACAAAAAAAATTACAATTATGCAGTTTTTAACGCTGATTACGATGGTGAAATCAGATTTTCAAAGACATTTTACACAAAAAGATTTGATTTGTAATGGCCGCCATTTTGAAACTGTTAAACGGATTCTACTGGTTGATAAGAGTGTCCAAGCTATTACTGAAATCGATTTTTGTGCCAAGTTTGAATCGAATCATACCATAATTGCGAACGTGAGATTGCTAACATGTATCAAAGTGATCTAGAGGTCAGGAAAGTTCAAGGTCACGGGTTCCTTTTTCGACGGAAATTCGCTAATAAACTCTGAACGCCATCGTGGTAATATCCGTACTCTTCAATAGAGGTGAGACTGTGAATGCTATCACTGCTACTGAGATCACTGTTCTTGGCACTGAGCAGTGAGCAGTTGTGATTGCTCTTCAATAGAGGTGAGACTGTGAATGCTATCACTGCTACTGAGAACACTGTGGCACTGAGCAGTGAGCAGTTGTGATTGCTCTTCAATAGAGGTGAGACTGTGAATGCTTTCACTGCTACTGAGAACACTGTGGCACTGAGCAGTGAGCAGTTGTGATTGCTCTTCAATAGAGGTGAGACTGTGAATGCTTTCACTGCTACTGAGAACACTGTTCTTGGCACTGAGGAGTGAGCAGTTGTGATTGCTCTTCAATAGAGGTGAGACTGTGAATGCTATCACTGCTACTGAGAACATTGTTCTTAGCACTGAGCAGTGAGCAGTTGTGATTGCTCTTCAATAGAGGTGAGACTGTGAATGCTATCACTGCTACTGAGAACACTGTGGCACTGAGCAGTGAGCAGTTGTGATTGCTCTTCAATAGAGGTGAGACTGTGAATGCTTTCACTGCTACTGAGAACACTGTTCTTGGCACTGAGGAGTGAGCAGTTGTGATTGCTCTTCAATAGAGGTGAGACTGTGAATGCTATCACTGCTACTGAGAACACTGTTCTTAGCACTGAGCAGTGAGCAGTTGTGATTGCTCTTCAATAGAGGTGAGACTGTGAATGCTATCACTACTACTGAGAACACTGTTCTAGGCACTGAGCAGTGAGCAGTTGTGATTGCTCTTCAATAGAGGTGAGACTGTGAATGCTATCACTGCTACTGAGAACACTGTTCTTGGCACTGAGCAGTGAGCAGTTGTGATTGCTCTTCAATAGAAGTGAGACTGTGAATGCTTTCACTGCTACTGAGAATACTGTTCTTGGCACTGAGCAGTGAGCAGTTGTGATTGCTCTTCAATAGAAGTGAGACTGTGAATGCTATCACTGCTACTGAGAACACTGTTCTTGGCACTGAGCAGTGAGCAGTTGTGATTGCTCTTCAATAGAGGTGAAACTGTGAATGCTATCACTACTACTGAGAACACTGTTCTAGGCACTGAGCAGTGAGCAGTTGTGATTGCTCTTCAATAGAGGTGAGACTGTGAATGCTATCACTGCTACTGAGAACACTGTTCTTGGCACTGAGCAGTGAGCAGTTGTGATTGCTCTTCAATAGAAGTGAGACTGTGAATGCTTTCACTGCTAGTGAGATCACTGTTCTTGGCACTGAGCAGTGAGCAGTTGTGATTGCTCTTCAATAGAAGTGCGACTGTGAATGCTTTCACTGCTACTGAGAACACTGTTCTTAGCGCTGAGCAGTGAGCAGTTGTGTTTGCTCTTCAATGGAAGTGAGACTGTGAATGCTATCACTGCTACTGAGAACACTGTTCTTGGCACTGAGCAGTGAGCAGTTATCGCACGGCAGCACCTTTTCTTATAGTAACCTGTTCTTTAAACTGTGATTAAATCACTGCTACTGTTCACTGTCCATAGCATTCACTGCTACAGGAAAACGCTTTTAAGCCCACCACTCGATAAGTAGCCTACAAACACGATGTAATAGATAAGGTTTCATAAAACATCTTGCATCACATGACTAAGAAGAAGAAGCGATAATAAATAATTTCGTAAGCTTCCGGTTCTATTTATCAGAACTGAAATGTTGGCAACACTTATTCCCAACGTTCCAACGTTTTTAATTTAAATGAATCCGTCATCGATTAACTCTTTATAATTATTATAAGTGCTGTAAACTTTTAAAAGGAAATATTTTAGGTTATGTAAAGTTTAATTTAATTGGACGTTATTCAGGCGAAAACAAAAAGAAGAACTTCGTAATAAACTGAAAAGTAATTTGCTTCAACGTTTCAACTTTCACAATACAATTCGCCGGGTCCTTTAACTTTATGAGTTTTGGAAGTATTCAACAAAAGGAAAGTTAAAAATTAAGTTAGAAAGTCTTTTGTAATAGAAAAGAATTACAAGCACGCACTTCTCTCGCTGACGTTATAGAAGCGATTTTCCAAGTATTTTTCTTTAATTTACCCTTTTTGAAAATCTTGATTACACCGTTACAATCATCAAAACTTTCAAATTTTCGATAATACGAAAGTAAACCACGACCGCCGCAAAAAAATTTTAATTTCAACGTATTTTGAAAATTAAAAATGCTAATGTATGCAGTTCTTAACGCTGATTGCGATGGTGAAATCAGATTTTTTTAAAAACGCTAGATAAAAAAGTTATGAATTTATAAAATATTGTAACGACCGCCATTTTGAAACTGTTGAACGATTTTGCTGGTTTTGCGCCAGATTTGAGTAAAACAGTAACAAAATGGCGAACGTTAGCGAGCTGAAGGTTAGGATCGGAGATGATTTAAAGGCCGCGGATCTGGGTCTTACCATGATGGCATAATTATGTTTATTGTGGTGAAATCACAGTTGCAAAAAGAATGTAAGATAAAACAATTACTTTTTATTCGCTTCCATCACGTCAGCGATACAGCTGCGCTCCGCGTTCATTCTTATTCCCATAACGTCCTTCTGCTGTCCCCGTGGGCCCTTTGTCGAAGAACGGAATCGTAGCTTCGATTACAGTGATGCCAAATTTCCGATACTAGCTGGCAGATCTAGGCGGCTTTGGATATTTATTGTTCATGTTTTGTTTGAATTGTCTACTTATCAAGTTGGCACTTGCACGGAGTGTAGACCGTTTTGGCAAGCGAGAAGCGTCGAATGACGTGATTTGGAATAAACATACATGCCATTGGCCTAGGGAGATGGAAGTTACTTAGGCCGCTTGTAACTGTAATAGCTTCATCTCTTGGACAATGTACAAGTTGAATAAATAAGTCAATAAAGATCCCCAGGCGCTATTATTCAGTGCATCAATCGAAAAACAGACAGCAGTTAGGCTCTACATGAACCTTGGGGCAGTTGACCTTCAAGCACTTTTTTGGTCCATACACCTGTAAGAATCGGCTGATAACAGTGTGCTAAAACTCAAGACTCAGGATTAATAAACGAGCGTTAAAAAGGAATATTCTGTTCTTTAAATTACTTTTTGATAGATCGAAACCAATTTGTTTGTTTTTTTTTTTGTTTGTGTGTGTGTGTGGGGTGGTGTATGTGTGAAAGAGAGAGAAAGAGAGAGAGAGAGAGTGAAAGAGAGAGAGAAGAGAGACAGACAGACAGACAGACAGAGAATGTGTGTGTGTGTGTGTGTGTGTGTGTGTGTGTGTGTGTGTGTGTGTGTGTGTGTGTGATGCCAAGAGAGAGAGAGAGACAGAGAGACAGAGAGAGTGACTGTGTGACAGAGAGAGAGAGAGAGAGAGAGAGAGAGAGAGAGAGAGAGAGAGAGAGAGAGAGAGAGAGAGAGAGACAGACAGACAGTGTGTGTGTGTGTGTGTGTGTGTGTGTGTGTGTGTGTGTGTGTGTGTGTGTGTGTGTGTGAGAGAGAGAGAGAGAGAGAGACAGACAGACAGACAGACAGAGAGAAAATGTGTGTGTGTGTGTGTGTGTGTGTGTGTGTGTGTGTGTGTGTGTGTGTGTGTGTGTGTGTGTGTGTGTGTGTGTGTGTGTGAGAGAGAGAGAGAGAGAGAGAGAGAGAGAGAGAGAGAGAGAGAGAGAGAGAGAGAGAGAGAGAGAGAGACAGACAGACAGACAGCAGACAGAAAATGTGTGGTGTGCGCGCGCGCGTGTGCGTGTGTGTTGTAAGATTCTCGCGTTCACAATTTCAGTCCGATTTGATTCAAACGTGCCACAAAAATCGGTAATAATTTTGGACGAGTTCGTTAACCGGCGAAATTCGTTTAAGAATTTCAAAATGGCGGAAATTTCACATTTTTAAAAATGTTGAACATGTTTTGACTTACTCTGTTTTCAAAATCTGATTTCACCAACGAGATCCGCGTTTAAAATTGCACAGATCAGCGCTCGGAACATTCAAAATCCGTTGGTATTAAGGAAATCAATTTCACGGCGGTCAGGGTTCACTTATTATTTCAACGTAATTCGAAATTTTAAAACGACAATGTATGCATATGTGGTGTTAAAAGGGTCAGATAAAGATATAATTTTTAGTAATTCGTTTCCATCACGTCAGCGAGACAGCTGCGTGACGAGATCGTGTTTGGTATTTCGTCGATATTTCTGAATCCGGAATTTGTGATAGGTTTCACCTGTTATAACTAATTTTTATTACGTTTTAAAACATAATTCTTTTTTAATCTAGCGCTTAAAAAAAATAAAAATGCGCTTATTTTTTCCTGCTTCTGAACTCGAGTAATTGCCAGGTTTCACAGTTTCCTAACTTACCGTTTAGATGTTAGGGATGCTTTGATTGACAATGCATAACATTGATTATAACAAGGGCCAGAAGTACATCCGCCATTTTAAAGCGTACTCGATATCAAAGGCTAAAGTCCAAGTAATTGTACTATTTCCCGCTACGAACGCTGTAAGCTGCAAGGTCGAGGGGAAGACGTTTGAGGAAATAGTACTATTATCAATTTAACTGTAGTTTAACACCCTTTCGCAAGATGCCACAAGCAGCGAGTGCTCACATTCTGGTAAGTTTATATTCAATGACCGAGTATTCCAGTGTAAAGACAGAATCGAACTGTACAATTTGTACAGAAAAATACTTGCTTTTAAAATTATTAACAATTCTTTCTAAAAGAGTTCGCTGGTGACTTTTCACACCAATGATCTTCTTTTGGTGACATAGCTTAGTATATTCTGGTTGCAGTCAGTTTGGCACCAATAAAAGTTCATCTTTCACCGACTCCCCAGTGCCGTCATGTGGCTATACACGTGTGGACACTGGGCAATGATGGCATTCAGCCAAAACTCCTCCCCCTCCCCTCCCGCCTTCCTCCTCTCTAATATGCAAATACTTTAATAACATATACATTGTATCTAAAGATATCTGTGATGGGGTACTGCCTTACAGTCAAACGTTTGTGAGACAACTCGGCTAGAGCCTACACTTTGTTACATTAGTTGCGTCGGCATACATCGTCTGGCTGACGTGATGGAAGCGTATTTCCAAAGTAATTGACCGAGCGAAGCGAAGTATTTGTTTCAACTCGACCGTTTGGCATTTGTTTGCCACACTGTGTGTGTGTGTGTGTGTGTGTGTGCGCGCGCGCGCTCGTTCGTGCGTGCGTGTGCGTGCATGTATGCGTGTGCGCGCGTGCGTGTGTGTGCACGTTTTTGTGTGTAAGAGAGAGAGCGAGAGAGTGCGAGCGCGCGCGTGTGTGTTAGCACTTTCAGTCTGACTTGATACAAACTTTGGTAATAGCTTGTTCGTTAACCAGCTGTTATGTATACACAATGTCTCGCGATATAAGAAAATCTCCCGCAGGGGGGTGCAGCCTAGCTGCATCTATTGCGAGGATTTAGACATCCCTCTGCGGTACCCGAGTCTAACACACACACTTACAACACTACACTTACGACTTTAACATTTTTTCTCACACTTACTTTTAGGAAGGCGAGTATTATGTGATTTTCGCCTTATAATTAATATATATATTAATTATATATTCTTGAACCCACGGGTGGCGAGAAGGCTGCGCAAAAGGTTCGGCTACTGAGAATGAAGAGGGCTCTTGGTATAACGCGTGATATCTACAATAAGAGATGTATGTCGACGCACACAAAAATCAGACACTACAACACAGTCATAAAACCGGAGGTATTATATGCAAGCGAGACGCTAGCACTCCACACAAAAGCTACCATGGAGGGTATTTTGAAGGAAGAACGCAAAATCTTGAGGAAGATCCTTGGCCCGAGATTAACAGAAAATGGATACAGGTTGCACTCCCGGAAGACCACAGAGAAGATATCGAACCTGGCAGCAGATATCAGAAGAAGGAGGCTTCGGTTCTATGGACACATCAGTAGACTCCCAACAACGAGACTTGCCAACAGAATCCTTAAGTATATACAAGGTGTCAAATCAACAACGTCGTGGATCGCACAAGTCAGAATAGACCTACATGACGCAGGAATAGATTCAACAGATGTTGAAGACAGGCGCGCATACAGGAGAAAGATGCTCGGTTGGAAGGTCCCAGAGAATGAAATCCCAAAGAGAGCAGGGGTAAAATGGACGGAGGAGCGGAAGAGGATCCATGGGGACAGGATGAGGGAGGTGTGGAGGATTAGAAGGAACAAGACATGAGTCGGAGTGCTTGCGTGATCCAACAGGGTCTATGCGCAGATAATAATATATATATATATATATATATATATATATATATATATATATATATATATATATATATAACAAAACCATACCCATATTCCGAATAGTCTATCATCGATAAAATTCGTTCTATAACCGGTAAAATCCGGTTTTAAAACTTAATGAACTTGAAACGAATAGGTTATATTCGATAAGATATTCTTTTTATACAAATGCTGTACTTTGTATAGGCTATAACACATTAGTATACGTGGTACAGTGAGGAAGGAAAATTTACTGTATAGGCTGTCCACCGTAAGACGACGCAGTAGGCCAACAGCTGCGATCAAAGACCCGTATACTGGTCCAATAAGATTGACCGTTTCGAATTGCCAGAAAAAGTGAAATTTTCTAATAACAAAACCGTTACATCGTGCATTGTAACTTCACGCACTGACTATCGAAGAGAGTATGAACGCGTCAAGAAAATTGCACAGACTTAAAAATATAAAAGTTTCTCTTATTGAACCAAAAATTTAAAATCTTTTATCGTGTTTTCTTCTCCTTTTTATTTTAATTGGGATCATTTGTCCGAAAACACGACACATAATTCTTATTTTTAATTAGTTAACAGAACTGTATATTTCTTAAAAAATATTACATGTCTTGTATTTTATTACATAATCTTGTATTTATCGTGTTAATTGTTATTTATTTACGGGTTTTTTTCGGAAACACGATAAATTAACGTAACTAGTTATTAACAACACAACCTGAAACTTATTATAGACTATCAGCTGTTCAATGAAATCAGCTGATCGATACGAATTGATATAAAAGACAAGTTAACATAGCTAGTTTTTAACAACATAACCAAGAACTTATTATAACCTATCAGCTGTTCAAAGAAATCAACTGATCGTTACGAATTAATATAAAAGACAAGTTAACATAGCTAGTTTTTAACAACATAACCTAAAACTTATTATAACCTATCAGCTGATCGTTAAGAATTAATATAAAACAACTGATCTTTTAACACAACTACAAAAATTTAATTAACGGTTCATTTCATATATTTACACCGGTCAAAAGTATTCGTATTTTCCTTAGTGAAGTGGTTATGACGTGCGCCTCACACGGGCAAGGTACCCGGTTCAATCACGGGCGGAAACAAAGAAGATTTTTTATTATAGTTAATTTAATACGAGACTTACGACGCGCAAAATACACTGTTATCAATATACATGTCCCTCGTACCACGCGACGCACAAAATCCATCACAACCAGCCCTAAAACATGATACACGTTAAAACAATGCACAAACTTTCACACATTCAATTATTTCCTCGAAAAATTAATCTGGTTCAGAAGTCATCAACGAAAACCGAAACAACAGCACATTTTTCTAAGTAGGTTCGTTAGATTTTGCTAACATTTTCGTTACACAAGACGTTTTGAAAAGAACCCAGTGAACCTACGATACGTAACGAGCTCGTGTCAAGATGTCCTAAAATGTCCGTTTAGCCGCCATTTTGTTTTTTTTACAAAATTATTAATATTTCAAGAACATATAGGCTTAAAACTATCGCAATAAAATTATGTGAAAATCTTACCATTAGCTGACCGCAAATTTCCCAGTATTTTTTAATCAGCATTAAAACCTGCATATATCAGGTTTTAAAATTCCATTTTACAATTTAAAATTTCCAAATTACATTGAAAATACGAAAACGAACTCTGAACGCCGTCAAAATATTTCTTAATTTCAACGGATTTTAAAAATTCAAAATTTATGAATTTTTAACATTTATTACAATTTAAAACGTAAAAATTATTACAATTTAAATTACAGATTTTCAAAA
>CM040184.1:76070453-76082953 GCA_022606455.1 Callitettix versicolor | reverse complement strand
ACGGGATGATTTAAAGCGTACGAAAATGCCAAGCACTGGCCGGGAATCGAACCCGGGTCCTCGGGGTGAAAGCCTATCAACTAGTTGGCACTTGGTTTTTGGTAAAAGCACTTTTAGTTTGAATAAGAATGGCAGTTACGTTAAAGAAGGTTTCTGATTTATTTTGCAAACATTTTATTAGATATAAGTCAGGTTTAAGTTTAGTAATAAGTTGTTTAGGATTAAGTTAATAATGTGATATGCGAAGCGCAGCATATAGGGGGTATAATGGGCACACGGCCGAGGATACCCCCTAGAGCATGTTAAAGAAGCTAATAATGAAAAAAAAGGCCACCGAGGCAGCTTTTTTTTTAATTTACTACACTAACTTGGGTTTAAAATTATATAGACTAAAATTTTGACTAAAGGGTAATGCACCACTGACGGATTAATGCAATTTTGTGTGAGAGCGGTTTGTTGGACGATTCAATATAAAAGAGGGCCGCCTAGGGGATGACAATTTTTGAAATAATACCTCCACAAATTAACACTGTTGAGCTGTTTTGAGACTTAAAACTCATATAAAACAAGTGTAAAAATTTACTCCAATTTAGACAAAAATTTTCTTAGATTTCTAATTGTTTTAAGTTCTGCAAAACTACTCCATTTACATTACTTACCCCCTTCTCAATATACATTGTTAGGATTTTTAAAAATATGGTTTTTAGTTACTAGTTTTAAATATTATAAGAGGTTACAGCCAAGGAATGAACACTGTTGACAAAGACATAGGCAGATTGCGAGGCTGCTGACATGCTGCCTGTTGCAGTAAGCAGCAAGGTGTGCGGAGCGGCGCTTGGGGAAGAAGTAGGGCGAGAACAGTCGATTCCGAGGAGATCGGAACGTCGGTATATTCCGGAGGACGGTCGATTCTGTGGAGACCCGAAGCGCTGTACATAGGGACGCACTACGGAAGAGCATTGCAGCCAGGCGGTGCTGAGAAGTGGCGAATCGGCGGTAAATGTAAGTAGACAAAATTTGCGTACACTTCTTCCCCTTTTTATTTTTGGTTTGAATACATTAGAATATATTCCGGGGGATGGTCGATTCTGTGAAGACCCGAAGCGCTGTACATAGGGACGCACTACGGAAGAGCATTGCAGTCAGGAGGTGCTGAGAAGTGGCGAATCTTCGGTAAAAGTAAGTAGACAAAATTTGCGTACACTTCTCCTTTTTACTTTTGGTTTGAATACATTAGGATATATTCCGGGGGAACATTTTGAAGAATAAGACAGTAGTGTTCATTCTTGGGGTTGTCACCAACCGTAGTTGTAGCCGTTACAAGATAAAATGTAATACATTTCAATATATTAAAGGTTTTTTTTCATGAACCACCGATAATTAAGTCTTTGGAGGACCCGAGCAGTAGACACCCCGAATACCTAATAACATGTACATAATTTTTTATATATAGCTGCAGTTACTCCAGTTGCTTTACCCTTACCGTTAACGCTGATCCCTCGTCCTCATTAACCTAAGCAAGTTTTAAGCGTCACAACAGTTTTTCAACCAAGTTCTGAACAATTTTAGAGTCAACAAAGATCCTTCTTCTTTTTATATTCTTCTTCTTTTCTGCTAGGATTATTATCACTGTGTTCAGTATAATGATCTGCCTTCTCTAGCTTCGTCAATTCTACTTTCGTTGACGCGTTTCGGAGAACCTCCACCTTCAAAAACTATTTCTATACTCCTAAACAATCTATAGAGTATAGATATAGTTTTTGAAGATGGAGGTGCTCCGAAACGCGTCAACGAAAGTAGAATTGACGAAGCTAGGGAAGGCAGATCATTATACTGAACACAAAGATCTTTCTGTTGTTGCAGTTAACGGAGGAAAAGAACAGAGAACCAACGTACAATATCTAATTGACCAACCCCGTTCTTACCCTCAGTACAAGTATTTCAAAGTACACAACGTACATATGTACACACAAAGTTAAGTTCGGGACAATGTGACGGGTTTCGGAACCCTCAGAGGCATCAGATGGTTTGACTCTTTCCCTCGGAGCTGCGATAGTTCCACTTTATGGAAGTCAAATAGGATCTTTTACATTTTTTTACTTAATTTCTTTTGTCTCGGGAAGGACAATCGCCCCTCCGCCCTCCCCCTTTAATCCGCCCTTGGATTACACCGTTTACGTTTTTTTTATTAAAATGTTTTTCAAGAATCAGCACGTCACGTGACGTTCTCTTATCCCTCAACACGTCACCGGAAACGTGAATTCGCGTAACAAATAACTGCTAACACGACGACATTTTCACATTTCCGTCAGATTTTTCTTTAACCTTTTATTGTCACCGTCAGCAAAGCAAACAAACCGAATTTCGTTTCTGTATTGTAACACACCCTCATCGTCACAAGTGTTTGTTTTACCCGGGCCAGGCTGGGCACGCAGGGCTGCCAAACTTATAAACAACAAATAAACAGCCACAGCCTTCTGTAACGCGCAAGGATATGTGTGCATCGTTATTGACACTTGGACGTCATAATATATGTAAAAATATGCATAGTGCGTACAGTAAAACCGGCAACACTGTTAGCTGTGGGTGAAATTTTAAAATATTTTGACAACATTTGTATTCTGACTGCAGTAAGCAAGCAATTTATAAACATATTATATATATATATATATATATATATATATATATATATATATATATATATATATATATATACACACACACACACACACACACACACACACACACACACACACACACACACACACACACATACATATATATATATATATATATATATATATATATATATATATATATATATATATACTTTCTTACATTGCATTATTCCACAATAATAACTGGTTAGATAGCAACCAAAACGAAAAATATGGCAGTTGGAAGGCCTGGTTAACAGAGAGCAAAAATGTGCGAGTGAGAGGTCGTGTCCCCACTCTATCATCATAGCTCCCATTTTCCTTCACTATCGCTGAGTAGTAACAGTTTGTAGACTCAGATTAGCAAATTCTGTATCCCTGAACTGTTGGGATGGAGCTGGGGGGGGGAAATTCTCCTACATGTGCGAGAAATTCTCAGGCAGACTGTTTACTACGTTGCTGGACTACATCGTGTATCATGTTCTGGGCTGGCGGTGATGTAAGTGAACAAATTTTGTATAGATATACGGTAGTATATTTTGCGCGTCATAAGTCTCATATTAAATTAATTATTAAAATTTCTTGTGTTTCCGCCCGGGACCTTACGCGTGTGAGGCGCACGTCGAAACCACTACACTACGTAAACTACGAAGTTTGACCGGTGTAAATATACGAAATGAATGGTTAATTTAATTTTGGCAGTTATGTTGAAACATAAGTTGTTTTATATTGATTCGTTAAGATCAGCTGATTTAATTGAACAGCTGATAGGCTGTTCAACAGGTTATGTTGTTAAAAACAAGCTATGTTAATCTGTCGTATTTTCGAAAAATTATCGTAATTAAAATAAAAAGGAAGAGAAAACATGATGCATGATTTTTTATTTTTGGTTCAATAACAGAAATTTTTGTATTTGATATTGATAAGCGTTCATTTTTTTACTGATCTTATCACTACATTTAAATTTTACAAGACATTAAATAAAATGAACACTTATGCACATCATATGCTGTAAAACATCATATGCACATCATATGCACACGACCTGAAAGCTGTAAAACACAATAAGAAAGTTATATTATTTGTTACTGTTATAAAAACAACTATCATTGTAACGTCGTCGTTGTTGCTGTTACTCAGAAGTCACGTTTTGTAACGTATCCAGTTACGGCGATATTTGTTACTGCTATAAAAACAACTATCAAAGTACTTGTAACGTCGTCATTGTTGCTGTTACTTAAAGTCACGTTTTGTAACGTCGTCATTGTTGCTGTTACTCAAAAGTCACGTTTTGTAACGTCGTCATTGTTGCTGTTACTCAAAAGTCACGTTTTGTAACGTCGTCATTGTTGCTGTTACTTAAAAGTCACGTTTTGTAACGTCGTCATTGTTGCTGTTACTCAAAAGTCACGTTTTGTAACGTATCCAGTTACGGCGATATTTGTTACTGCCATAAAAACAACTACCAATGTACTTGTAACGTCGTCATTGTTGCTGTTACTCAAAGTCACGTTTTGTAACGTCGTCATTGTTGCTGTTACTCAAAGTCACGTTTTGTAACGTCGTCATTGTTGCTGTTACTCAAAAGTCACGTTTTGTAACGTATCCAGTTACGGCGATATTTGTTACTGCCATAAAAACAACTACCAATGTACTTGTAACGTCGTCATTGTTGCTGTTACTTAAAGTCACGTTTTGTAACGTCGTCATTGTTGCTGTTACTCAAAAGTCACGTTTTGTAACGTCGTCATTGTTGCTGTTACTCAAAAGTCACGTTTTGTAACGTCGTCATTGTTGCTGTTACTTAAAAGTCACGTTTTGTAACGTCGTCATTGTTGCTGTTACTCAAAAGTCACGTTTTGTAACGTATCCAGTTACGGCGATATTTGTTACTGCCATAAAAACAACTACCAATGTACTTGTAACGTCGTCATTGTTGCTGTTACTCAAAGTCACGTTTTGTAACGTCGTCATTGTTGCTGTTACTCAAAGTCACATTTTGTAACGTCGTCATTGTTGCTGTTACTCAAAAGTCACGTTTTGTAACGTATCCAGTTACGGCGATATTTGTTACTGCCATAAAAACAACTACCAAAGTACTTTTAACGTCGTCATTGTTGCTGTTACTCAAAAGTCACGTTTTGTAACGTCGTCATTGTTGCTGTTACTCGAAAGTCACGTTTTGTAACGTATCCATAAAACATAATCTTGTACAATATATCCAACAGTTACTGCTACAATAACTGAGATAACTGGGCTGGGCATGTAGTATAACGGCGTTAATTAATAATTTTAGTATTTATTAATGAGCTTATTCATATACAAAAGTGCAAGATATATTTAACTGTTAACAGTTTTGTACAAAATAATTTGGTATTTAATATAATGACGTTAATTGTAATTTAAATATTAATTATTAAACGTATTTACGTACGTAATTTGAAAAACAAATTTATATCAAATATAAAAAAGTGAACGTCACAACCCGGATTCGAACTTACGTCTTTAGTTTCATAAACAGAAGTCATATCTCAGAGCCACGAATGCATTAATCTAAAGAAGCCTAAATTCACTTTATATACATCTTAATCAAAATTTGAATTAGTTTTGAGAAAACTGTTATCAGAATAGTAGATTTTATCAAAACCAAACAGTGCATTCACAGAATAGAGAGATTTTTAAGTAAAAAGCCACTATAATTTCCGGACTCCAATCCTGGACATTTTTTTAGAATGGGTTGGATTGGATGGATTTGTAGACGTAACTGAATGTTAATTTTAAACTTAAGAAAAAACCACTTCCTTTACTTAAAGTACATTTATTACAATTACTTTCTAAATTGTTACTTTTTTTAAATTTCAACTGGAGCCGAATGCATTTGGTTTGTTTGTTTTTGGCCAAACGCATTGACCGACTGTTTTGAAATTTGGTACAAAGGTACCTTGTGTAAAGCCCGAACGACTGTGTAAGATTTTTCCACGTTCGCTTGAGTTTCAAAATGGCGGCATCTGACTTACAATGATGATTATACCCACATTTGGTCAGACCCATTGACCGATTATTTTAAAATTTGTTACAAGGTATTTTGTACGAAACCCAAACGACTTATGCGTTTTTTCATTCACTTCAGTTTCAAGATGGCGGCCTCTGATTTTTTTTGATGACGAATGTACGTAAATTTGGCCAAACTTAGTCCCGATTGTTTTGAAATTTGGTGCAAAAGAATCTTGTATAAAACACAAACGGTCTATACTCGTGCGTAAGACTTTTCCCCATTTACTATTGTTTCAAGATGGCGGCTTCTGATTTAACGATGACGACTGTACGCAGTTTTGGCCAAATTCACTGACGGCTTGTTTTGAAATTTGATGCGAAGGTACATTGTATAAAGCCCAAACGACGTATGTGTATGATTTTTTTTTCATCCTCTTCCATTTCAAAATGGCGGCCTCTGATGTAACGATGACGACTGTACGCAGTTTTGGCCAAATTCACTGTCGGCTTGTTTTGAAATTTGATGCGAAGGTACATTGTATAAAGCCCAAACGACGTATGTGTATGATTTTTTTTTCATCCTCTTCCATTTCAAAATGGCGGCCTCTGATGTAACGATGACGACTGTACGCAGTTTTGGCCAAATTCACTGTCGGCTTGTTTTGAAATTTGATGCGAAGGTACATTGTATAAAGCCCAAACGACGTATGTGTATGATTTTTTTTTCATCCTCTTCCATTTCAAAATGGCGGCCTCTGATGTAACGATGACGACTGTACGCAGTTTTGGCCAAATTCACTGTCGGCTTGTTTTGAAATTTGATGCGAAGGTACATTGTATAAAGCCCAAACGACGTATGTGTATGATTTTTTTTCATCCTCTTCCATTTCAAGATGGCGGCCTCTGATGTAACGATGATGAGTGTTCGCAGTTTTGGCCAAATTCACTGTCGGCTTGTTTTGAAATTTGATGCGAAGGTACATTGTATAAAACCCAAACGACGTATGTGTATGATTTTTTTCCATCCTCTTCCATTTCAAGATGGCGGCCTCTGATGTAACGATGATGAGTGTTCGCAGTTTTGGCCAAATTCACTGTCGGCTTGTTTTGAAATTTGATGCGAAGGTACATTGTATAAAACCCAAACGACGTATGTGTATGATTTTTTTCCATCCTCTTCCATTTCAAGATGGCGGCCTCTGATGTAACGATGATGAGTGTTCGCAGTTTTGGCCAAATTCACTGTCGGCTTGTTTTGAAATTTGATGCGAAGGTACATTGTATAAAACCCAAACGACGTATGTGTATGATTTTTTTCCATCCTCTTCCATTTCAAGATGGCGGCCTCTGATGTAACGATGATGAGTGTTCGCAGTTTTGGCCAAATTCACTGTCGGCTTGTTTTGAAATTTGATGCGAAGGTACATTGTATAAAACCCAAACGACGTATGTGTATGATTTTTTTCCATCCTCTTCCATTTCAAGATGGCGGCCTCTGATGTAACGATGATGAGTGTTCGCAGTTTTGGCCAAATTCACTGTCGGCTTGTTTTGAAATTTGATGCGAAGGTACATTGTATAAAACCCAAACGACGTATGTGTATGATTTTTTTCCATCCTCTTCCATTTCAAGATGGCGGCCTCTGATGTAACGATGATGAGTGTTCGCAGTTTTGGCCAAATTCACTGTCGGCTTGTTTTGAAATTTGATGCGAAGGTACATTGTATAAAACCCAAACGACGTATGTGTATGATTTTTTTTCATCCTCTTCCATTTCAAGATGGCGGCCTCTGATGTAACGATGATGAGTGTTCGCAGTTTTGTCCAAACTCATTGTCCGATTGTTTTATAATTTGGTAAGAAGGTATCTTCTAAAAAACCCGAAAGACTTATGTATACGATATTTTCCCATTCACTTGCGTTTCAAGATGGCCGCTTCTAATGTAACATTGACGAGTATACGCAGCTTTGTCCAAACGCATTGACCGATTGTTTTAAAATTTGGTACGAAAGTACCTTGTACAAAGCCAGAACGACGCATGTGTAAGGTTTTCCCCCATTCAATTCCGTTTCAAGATGGCGGCCTCTGATTTAACGATGGCGTCTGTAGTTGCTGGATATTATCTGTGATACTGGCAGAACGGCTTGTCCTATCAAAATTGCGTCCGCTTAGCGGGGAAAGAGCAAACAACTTTCAAAAAATTTGGTCCAGTAACATTTTTCGTAAATATTACAGTTACTTGCAAAGTCGGCGGAAAAGGTTGCTAGCGCGGTCGACCAGGCTGTTAAGTAATACTGTCCTTTGAACTACTAGTTAACATTAGTAGTTTTCCGATTAGTAACTCCGATCTAGATTTTCATGAAAAATCGCCAGAAATTAAATTCTCTACAACTTTATAACCTGCCATTTACCTTCTAACTCCAAACGTTTCCATGTAAAACGTCTATGTTTACACAGATGTTCGGGTATTCAGCTGGATTGTCACGAACGACCTGAAAACTGTAAAACACAATGAGAAAGTTATATTATTTGTTACTGGTATAAAAACAACTAAACAAAGTACTTGTAACGTCGTCATTGTTGCTGTTACTCAAAAGTCACGTTTTGTAACGTATCCAGTTACGGCGATATTTGTTCCTGCCATAAAAACAACTACCAAAGTACTAGTAACGTCGTCATTGTTGCTGTTACTCAAAATTCACGTTTTGTAACGTATCCAGTTACGGCGATATTTGTTACTGCTATAAAAACAACTACCAAAGTACTTGTAACGTCGTCATTGATGCTGTTACTCAAAGTCAAGTTTTTTAACGTCGTTATTGTTACTGTTATTCAAAGTCACGTTTTGTAACGTATCCAGTTACGGCGATATTTGTTACTGCTATAAAAACAACTACCAAAGTACTAGTAACGTCGTCATTGTTGCTGTTACTCAAAATTCACGTTTTGTAACGTCGTCATTGATGCTGTTACTCAAAGTCACGTTTTGTAACGTCGTTATTGTTACTGTTATTCAAAGTCACGTTTTGTAACGTCCTCATTGTTGCTATTACTCAAAGTCACGTTTGGTAACGTCGTCATTGATGCTGTTACTCAAAGTCAAGTTTTTTAACGTCGTTATTGTTACTGTTATTCAAAGTCACGTTTTGTAACGTATCCAGTTACGGCGATATTTGTTACTGCTATAAAAACAACTACCAAAGTACTAGTAACGTCGTCATTGTTGCTGTTACTCAAAATTCACGTTTTGTAACGTCGTCATTGATGCTGTTACTCAAAGTCACGTTTTGTAACGTCGTTATTGTTACTGTTATTCAAAGTCACGTTTTGTAACGTCCTCATTGTTGCTATTACTCAAAGTCACGTTTGGTAACGTCGTCATTGTTGCTGTTGCTCAAAAGTCACGTTTTGTAACGTATCCAGTTACGGCGATATTTGTTACTGCTATAAAAACAACTACCAAAGTACTAGTAACGTCGTCATTGTTGCTGTTACTCAAAATTCACGTTTTGTAACGTCGTCATTGTTGCTGTTACTCAAAGTCACGTTTTGTAACGTCGTTATTGTTACTGTTATTCAAAGTCACGTTTTGTAACGTCCTCATTGTTGCTATTACTCAAAGTCACGTTTGGTAACGTCGTCATTGATGCTGTTACTCAAAGTCAAGTTTTTTAACGTCGTTATTGTTACTGTTATTCAAAGTCACGTTTTGTATCGTATCCAGTTACGGCGATATTTGTTACTGCTATAAAAACAACTACCAAAGTACTAGTAACGTCGTCATTGTTGCTGTTACTCAAAATTCACGTTTTGTAACGTCGTCATTGATGCTGTTACTCAAAGTCACGTTTTGTAACGTCGTTATTGTTACTGTTATTCAAAGTCACGTTTTGTAACGTCCTCATTGTTGCTATTACTCAAAGTCACGTTTGGTAACGTCGTCATTGTTGCTGTTGCTCAAAAGTCACGTTTTGTAACGTATCCAGTTACGGCGATATTTGCTACTGCTATAAAAACAACTATCAAAGTACTTGTAACGTCGTAATTGTAGCTGTTACTCAAAAATTACGTTTTGTGACGTCGTCATTGTTGCTGTTACTCAAAAGTCACGTTTTGTAACGTATCCAGTTACGGCGATATTTGCTACTGCTATAAAAACAACTATCAAAGTACTTGGAACGTCGTAATTGTTCCTGTTACTCAAAAATTACGTTTTGTAACGTCGTCATTGTTGCTGTTACTAAAAAATTACGTTTTGTAACGTCGTCATTGTTGCTGTTACTCAAAAGTCACGTTTTGTAACGTATCCAGTTACGGCGATATTTGCTACTGCTATAAAAACAACTATCAAAGTACTTGTAACGTCGTAATTGTTCCTGTTACTCAAAAATTACGTTTTGTAACGTCGTCATTGTTGCTGTTACTCAAAAGTCACGTTTTGTAACGTCGTCATTGTTGCTGTTACTCAAAAGTCACGTTTTGTAACGTCGTCGTCGTTGCTGTTACTCAAAAGTCACGTTTTGTAACGTATCCAGTTACAACGATATTTGTTACTGCTATAAAAACAACTATCAAAGTACTTGTAACGTCGTCATTGTTGCTGTTACTCAAAAGTCACGTTTTGTAACGTATCCAGTTATAACGATATTTGTTACTGCTATAAAAGAACTATAAGTGTATTTATAACGTCGTCATTGTTGCTGTTACTCAAAAGTCACGTTTTGTAACGTATCCAGTTATAACGATATTTGCTACTGCTATAAAAACAACTATCAAAGTACTTGTAACGTCGTAATTGTTCCTGTTACTCAAAAATTACGTTTTATAACGTCGTCATTGTTGCTGTTACTCAAAAGTCACGTTTTGTAACGTCGTCATTGTTGCTGTTACTCAAAAGTCACGTTTTGTAACGTCGTCATTGTTGCTGTTACTCAAAAGTCACGTTTTGTAACGTATCCAGTTATAACGATATTTGTTACTGCTATAAAAACAACTATAAGTGTATTTATAACGTCGTCATTGTTGCTGTTACTCAAAAGTCACGTTTTGTAACGTATCCAGTTACAACGATATTTGTTACTGCTATAAAAACAACTATCAAAGTACTTGTAACGTCGTCATTGTTGCTGTTACTCAAAAGTCACGTTTTGTAACATATCCAGTTATAACGATATTTGCTACTGCTATAAAAACAACTATCAAAGTACTTGTAACGTCGTAATTGTTCCTGTTACTCAAAAATTACGTTTTATAACGTCGTCATTGTTGCTGTTACTCAAAAGTCACGTTTTGTAACGTCGTCATTGTTGCTGTTACTCAAAAGTCACGTTTTGTAACGTCGTCATTGTTGCTGTTACTTTAAGTTACGTTTTGTAACGTATCCAGTTCTAACGATGTTTGTTACTGCTATAAAAACAACTATAAGTGTATTTATAACGTCGTCATTGTTGCTGTTACTCAAAAGTCACGTTTTATAACGTATTTAGGTAACAGCCATATTAATATCTGGAAAACACCACAGCGGTCATTTTCATTTGTTGCCTCTCGTTGTTTTAATTAATTGCAAGTTTTAAACAAAACAATTAATTAAGGATTTAAACAAAACAAATATTAAAATTTATTTTTAATTTGTTTCATAATATTTTATTATTTTTACACACCCGGGGGTGTGTAATAATATTTTATTATTTTTATGACCTCCACCTAAATCCTCCCATGTTACAGCCTACCGTACGTGTCACATAATTCAAAATACTTAAAACCTGCACTTTCACACGTCGCGAACTCAAATTTGAAAATGTTGGGCTATACGCATGCGTTTTGACATTGACTGGAACACTTTTAGTGATGATTATTAAGTTTTCTTTCTTCCTGTAAGGCTTCTCAGTTTTGTTATCGATTAATTATGTCACAGCATAAGTTTATCTGTACCAGCGGCACAGTATAGCCAACCGCTGGACCAAATAGAGCAAAATTTCCCTACCTTTCATTCACTAACCTGACAATCCCGCATGTCGTGGCTAATCCCGAACGTACGGTACTCACAGACAACCTGCCCTGGACTCACTGGATCTTGAAGATATGTCGATTATAATCTCAAGATCGATTTATTTTAACCACCTCTATAATTTAAATAATTTCTACAATAAAAAAGTAAGAAGCAATAATGATCATATGAATATCTTCATTATTATTTTTTAACAAGTTACACTAACCTCCATATTGTATTAGCAACCGGCAGTACAAACAAATCTTTGATATGTGCTTTTAAATGAAACGAAGCTTTTGGCGACAGGCGTGAATAGAAAAAAGTGTCCCGAACTTTTTTAATGAAATGGAAATACGTAACGGAAACGAGCAAACGAATTTCAACTCTCTATTTCTGTCTCGTTTTCTTCCTCCTTTTCGATAACTCGCGTATTATATGAAAACGTTGTGTTGCTTCGGTTCGGTATTTTTCCTTAGCTGAAGAACACGTGCACGTTGTAACCGTTTATAATACATTCGAAATTAACATAAACGTTTATAATAATTGTTGTTAATATTGCTAGTTTTTAACAACATAACCGGAAACTTATTATAGCCTATCAGCTGTTCAATGAAATCAGCTGATCGTTACGAATTAATATAAAACAGCTGATCTTTTACTATAACTACAGTAAATAATACCTAAGCTAGGTTAGGTTATTTATTTAAGCAAAAGAAAGATATTTGTAAACATATTTTCAAACTAATTATATATTCAGCAAATATATCGTTAACAAAAGCTTCGCTTCTGTCGGTAACATAATTGTTTTATTTTATACTGCCATAATTGCGGCACGCAGTTTTCTCGCTGACGTGATAG
>CM040184.1:76010453-76065453 GCA_022606455.1 Callitettix versicolor | reverse complement strand
ATAAGTTTTAGGTTATGTTGTTAAAAACTAGCAATATTATAGTAAAAGATCAGTTGTTTTATATTAATTCGTAACGATCAGCTGATTTCATCGAACAGCTGATAGGCTATAATAAGTTTTAGGTTATGTTGTTACAAACTAGTAGTATTAAGAGCAATTATTATAAAGTTTATATTAATTTCGAATGTATTATAAACGGTTACAACGTGCACGTGTTCTTCAACTTTAGAAAAATACCGACACGAAAGCAACACAACGTTTGCGTATAATAAGCGTGTACTGTTACCGAAAAGGAGGAAGAAACAGAGACATAGAGTCGAAATTCGTTGCTCGTTTCCGTTTCATGAAAAAGATTCGGGACACTTTTTTTCTATCCCATCCTCTCGCCAAAGCTAACACTAAAAGCTTCGCTACAAAAATGTGAAATTCTTATATACAATTCCGTTAGGTCGTATTTGAAAACAATATTTTGAGACGCTGGTAAGCGGTAGAAATATGGCTGAAGGTTTATTTTGAAGGTCTTCATCACGAATTTGAAGGAAAACTATACATATTTATTAAGATTTTAGGAAGTGATATACAGGGCGACAGTTTCCATAAGTAGGCCTAATAAATGGTATGATCAGCTGTGTTAAAAATCAGTATTTTGAATAACAGCTGTTCTAATGTCAGTATTCTGATTGACAGCTGTTTTACATTTTGTTTATAATATTTGTTAATTTATATATTTTCTGTGGTCAGCATTGGCAAATGTTATCTGTCAGTTATTATTTACATGTACAGGTGCTATTGCCATAACATGACGCTAGTTTATTTATTTTTCTCCGTTCAACGATCGGAAACACATGTTCAAATTAGATTAATTTTTTGAGGTTATGAACTTCGGTGGCCCCTGAAACCGCGATCGAAGAACCACTGTACATTGAGTTCTAGTTCAGTACACGGTACCCTCCACTGACTGGCTCATTCTGCCTGAAAGTCCTGGAAGCCAAACATGCCAATACCCTCACAGCCGCCTGCAGTTTCCTCTTCCTTTCCTGCATGATCTGTACAAGGTGATTCCGTGGTATATTCTTATCCTGTTCACGTGCACCCTCAAAACACGTCAGCCTGTAATTTGAATTTTTTTAAGGCGAAAAGCACATTGAGGCTATTATCGCTTCCCTAAATGTAAGTGTGAGTGTAAAGTGTTAAAGTCGTAAGCGTAGTGTTGTAGGTGTAAGTGCGTGTTAAACTCGGGTACCGCGAGGGACGTCTAAAATCCTACGACCGTCTATTATAAACGCCCCACGTTTTTTGTTTTTAATTGTACAAGTATTTTCATACCTATAAAAATCGCTGTCACAAATTTATAAGACAATCTGTGTGTGATTATGAATCTGTATAGGTTTATAAATCTCGATAGGTTGACGGATTTATGAGAATTTATTTTATACTTTTTAGTCCATTTTAAAAACGTTATTTTTTAAACAAGTTTTTTTATTTATATAATTATTTTATAACAAAGATCTGATATACAACACTCAGAAAAGTTTCATATCCAATAAACTCATGAAATAAATAACCAAACAAAACGTTAATTTGAAGTACATCTATTATTATACTTTCCATTCTAGCCGCCTCGGTGGCCTAGTGGATAGCGTACTAGGCTTTCACCCCGAGGACCCGGGTTCGATTCCCGGCCAGGGCTTGGCATTTTCATACGCTATAAATCATCCCATCGTCTGCATTAGTCCAAGCGTGCACAATAGTCGGACGTTAAACACAAAAAAAAAATCTATGTTTCACGCTAAGTATAATTAGAGAAATTCCATTGAAAAGAAATGGAGCGGCCATCATAGTAAGACCCAAACCCGGGACTTTGAAATGAGCACCACTACATCACTTTTTAAGAGTAGTTAAAATGTTTATATATGGTGTGTGTGCGCGCGCGCGTGCGTGTGTGCGTGTGTGTTTTACCAAGCTCACGTTCGCAATGTCTGTCCGATTTGATTCAAACTTGGCACAAAAATCGATTATGACAAAAGCTTGTACAAGTTCGTTAACTAGCAAAATTCGTTCAAAAGTTTCAAAATGGCGGTCATTTCAAATCTTTAAAAATTCACGAATGCCTCGAATGTTCTTGAAATTTCTACCTCACCACCGTGATCGTCGTTAAAAACGGCACGTATTAGCAAGAATTATTCAAAATATTGAAATCAATAAATTATTTGACGGCGGTCAGGGTTCGTTTTCGTATTTTCAATGTAACTTGAAAATTTAAAATACGAATGTGCGCAGATTTCAGTGCTGATTGTGATGGTGTAATCAGCATTTCAAGAGGTTAAGTTAAAGTAAAATATTTTTGAAAAATCGCTATCACGTCAGCGAGACAGGTGCGTGCCGCGATTGACTTCAAGTTCCGTTTCGTAGCGCTACAATATCAACGTGGCGTTGGTACGGTTCATTGGCATTGTTATCGTCATCCACTTAACGTTTTCTTGTGCACTTTGTTACAATAAGGAAACAAATTAGTCTTATCTGTTGTTTAACTGACTTTTTATGCAAACGAATTGATATGGTAAACTCGGTTAGGTTTTAAAATGTAATAAAGTTGTCATTTTAGTGTAAATCGTCAATAGTTTCAGCTACCGTGGAATAGTGCATGACGGGAGAATTACTAAACACGGCAAAAACCAATCGCAGTACTAAGGACACCAATCTCTGTTTCAGACACGTTGATTGTGGCATTTTGCAGAGTACATATCATCAGGACCTAAGCCACCAGAACATACACCACTAGAAGATGCCCTCCGGAATCGTCATTATTTGAACATGATACAGTTATGTCAATAGCATTTGCGCCACCAGAACATACACCACTAGAAGATGCCCTCCGCAACCTTCATTACTTTAACATGTAAAACTACGTCAATAGCATTTGCGCCACCAGAACATACACCACTAGAAGATGCCCTCCGCAACCTTCATTACTTTAACATGTAAAACTACGTCAATAGCATTTGCGCCTCTAGAACATACACCATTAGAAGATGCCCTCCGCAACCTTCATTACTTTAACATGTAAAGCTACGTCAATAGCATTCGCGCCACCAGAACATACACCACTAGAAGATGCCCTCCGCAACCTTCATTACTTTAACATGTAAAACTACGTCAATAGCATTCGCGCCACCAGAACATACACCACTAGAAGATGCCCTCCGCAACCTTCATTACTTTAACATGTAAAACACGTTAGCATTACGTCAATAGCATTCGCGCCACCACCAGAACATACACCACTAGAAGATGTCCTCCGCAACCTTCATTACTTTAACATGATACAACTACGTCAATAGCATGCCCGCGCCACCAGAACATTCGCGCCACCACACCACTAGAAGATGCCCTTCCGGAACCTTCATTACTTTAACATGATACAACTACGTCAATAGCATTCGCGCCACCAGAACATACACCACTAGAAGATGCCTTCCGGAACCTTCATTACTTTAACATGATACAACTACGTCAATAGCATTCGCGCCACCAGAACATACACCACTAGAAGATGCCTTCCGGAACCTTCATTACTTTAACATGATACAACTACGTCAATAGCATTCGCGCCACCAGAACATACACCACTAGAAGATGCCTTCCGGAACCTTCATTACTTTAACATGATACAACTACGTCAATAGCATTCGCGCCACCAGAACATACACCACTAGAAGATGCCCTCCGGAACCTTCATTACTTAAACATGATAAACTACGTCAATAGCATTCGCGCCACCAGAACATACACCACTAGAAGATGCCCTCCGGAACCTTCATTACTTAAACATGATAAACTACGTCAATAGCATTCGCGCCACCAGAACATACACCACCACTAGAAGATGCCTTCCGGAACCTTCATTACTTTAACATGATACAACTACGTCAATAGCATTCGCGCCACCAGAACGTACACCACTAGAAGATGCCCTCCGCAACCTTCATTACTCAAACATAATACAACGACTTCAATAGCATTCGCGCCACCAGAACGAACACCACTAGAAGATACCTCCGGAACCTATACTAATGGAGACTGCAGAATCTACGTCACTAGCACTCACGGCACCAGAACTTACGCCACCAGAATCTCCGTAACTAGTACACGAGCACCATGCTAGAAACTGTAGCACCTGAACATGCGCCATCAAAACCAAAAACCACGAAGAAACACGTCGAAAAAAAATTACGCAACTACTACGTGCGCCACGAAAACTTACGCCACCAGAAAGCGTCAGTTACGTGTTACATTTATTTTGTCTCTCGTGTCCAGCTTCTAAACAAACAAATCCATAAAACTTTGAAAATAAACAAAGAGAAGGTAAGTATTCGTTACTTGAATAACAGAACTGTACCGCCATATTTTGATATTTTATTCTTTACATTAATAAATTGTTTAGTTACTCTGTTTTTTATTCAAAAACCAGATCCGACCGCCAGTAACAAAACTTAAAAACAACTGATCGCTTGATAAGCGTAACCACCACTGTCTCGCGGTCGTGATTGAAGCGAATTTCCAAAAGTAATTTCTTATCTTACCATCTTTTTGAAACTCTGATTTCAACATCATAAACAGAATATCCATATTAGCATTTTAAAATTTCGAATTGAATTAATACGTAAATGAACCTTGACCATCAAATTAAAATTCTTGATGTAAGCGGATTTTCGAAAATATAAAATGCTTATCCGCACAGTTTTTAACGCTGATTACGACGGTGAAATCGGATTTTCAAAACAATTCAAGACAAAAACGTTACGATTTTTTAAATATTTGAAATAGCCGCCATTTTGAAACTGTCAAACGAATTTAGCTGGTTAACGCGCGTGGCCGATCTGTTACCGAAATCGATTTTTGTGCCAAGTTTGAATCAAATCCGACTGGAAATTACGTATATTTATAACACATGTATAGGTTATATACATTTTAAAGACCTCTCAAACAGCGATCTAGAGGTCAGGATCGGGCTCATTTCAGGTCGCGGATCTTACCGTAATGGCCGCTCTAGCAGTTCATTTTCCGATTAAAATTCACTAACAAACTGTGAGCGACAAAAAAACGAATTTCGGTTGTTTAAAATAATGTATACAAGGTTTTCCAGAACTCTCTATACTACGTACTTTGTAAATTCGTATATAATTTTCAAAACCATTGTTTGTTCTGGGGGGGTGGGAGATGGAGAGAGCGAGAGAGAGGGGGAATAACGTATATTCCAGAAGTTAATACGCTCGTGTAAGTTTAAGTTGCAGTAACTCTGACGCAGCTTTCTCTGTTATACTGTTAGGCCTACTAGGACAAAGTTTGGAATTAACTCTTCACCAAAACTCGACTAATGAATCTCTACGAACCCAGCGTGCTATGTGTAAAGTTAATTTTCCGACTTGCAGTTTGAAAGATAATTAAAGCCCTTAAAAAGAAGCTGCAAGTTCACGTTTAGCTGGAGGCCGAGAGAGAGAGAGAGAGAGAGAGAGCGAGTGGGAGCGGTAAGAAGAGAGAGAAGTCAATGTACTGAGTGTGTCCTAGTTGTGGGTTCTCAACCCCGCCCCCTCCTCCTCACGGGCGCGCGCGCGCATTGCCTCAATCTCGCTTCAGTTTAAGTTTGGTTATTGTTCTGTTTATTACAGAATACAAATCGAGAAACGAAGTTTCGCAGATTTTTCTCCCGAAAAAGCGTGCTCAGTGCCGCCAACCATTCCCACAAAAACTATTTGACCGTTCAAATCTATATAATCGCTGCACGCAGCTGTATCGCTGACGTGATGGAAGCAAATTTCAAAGAAACTTCGTACATCAACTTTTAATGCCGCCTCGGTGGCGTAGTTGATAGCCTAATGGGCTTTCACCCCGAGGACCCGGGTTCGATTCCCGGCCAGGGTTTGGCATTTTTATACGCTATAAATCATCCCATCGTCTGCGTTAGCCCAAGTGTGCGCAATAGTAGGACGTTAAACACACACACAAAAAAAGCATTATTGAGATATTGATCGATGCTATAACGTTAAGCCTACTTAGGCTATTTAGCTTTTTTTTAGCTACTTACCATACTGGTTTACTCGTTTTTGGCAACTGTCTGTAATCTGCATTTTTTAAACTTTCAAATTACATTGAAAATACGAAAACGAACACTGGCCGCCGTAAAAATATGTCTTACTTTCAATGGAGCTTAAGCCGCCTCGGTGATCTAGTGGATAGCGTACTAGGCTTTCACCCCGAGGATCCGGGTTCGATTCCCGGCGAAGGCTTGGCATTTTCATACGCTATTAATCATCCCACCGTCTGCATTAGGCCAAGTGTGCACAATAGTCGGACGATAAACACCAAAAAAAAAAAAAAAAAATTCAAAGGAGCTTAATTCGAAATGGCAATCTTGCAGTTTTTGACGCAGATTTCGACGGTGAAGTCAGATTTTCAAAAAGAATTTAAGACCAAAAAAGTTACGAATTTTTAACGATTCGAAAATGGCCGTCGTTTTGAAACTGACGACCACTTACTGATTTCACTGGTTAACCGACTTGTCCAAGCAATTATCATTTTTTTTTACAACTGATAAGCTATTATCATGGTCGATTTTTGTGCCAAGTTTGAATTAAAATTGCGAACGTGACCCCTCAAACATTTTAACGACCCCTCAAACATTTTAACGGCCCTCAAACATTTTAACGACCCCTCAAACATTTTAACGACCCCTCCCTCAAACATTTTAACGACCCCTCAAACATTTTAACTGCCCCTCAAACATTTTAACGACCCCTCAAACATTTTAACAACCCCTCAAACATTTTAACGACCCCTCAAACATTTTAACGGCCCCTCAAACATTTTAACGACCCCTCAAACATTTTAACGACCCCTCAAACTTTTTAACGACCCCTCAAACATTTTAACGACCCCTCAAACATTTTAACGACCCCTCAAACATTTTAACGATCCCTCAAACATTTTAACGACCCCTCAAACATTTTAACGACCCCTCAAACATTTTAACGGCCCTTCAAACATTTTAACGACCCCTAAAACATTTTAACGGCCCTTCAAACATTTTAACGACCCCTCAAACATTTTAACGACCCCTCAAACATTTTAACGACCCCTCAAACATTTTAACGGCCCCTAAAACATTTTAACGACCCCTAAAACATTTTAACGGCCCTTCAAACATTTTAACGACCCCTCAAATATTTTAACGACCCCTCAAACATTTTAACGGCCCTTCAAACATTTTAACGACCCCTCAAACATTTTAACGACCCCTCAAACATTTTAACGACCCCTCAAACATTTTAACGACCCCTCAAACATTTTAACGACCCCTAAAACATTTTAACGATCCCTAAAACATTTTAACGACCCCTCAAACATTTTAACGACCCCTCAAACATTTTAACTGCCCCTCAAACATTTTAACGACCCCTCAAACATTTTAACGGCCCTTCAAACATTTTAACGACCCCTCAAATATTTTAACGACCCCTCAAACATTTTAACGGCCCTTCAAACATTTTAACGACCCTTCAAACATTTTAACGACCCCTCAAACATTTTAACGACCCCTCAAACATTTTAACGACCCCTCAAACATTTTAACGACCCCTCAAACATTTTAACGACCCCTAAAACATTTTAACGATCCCTAAAACATTTTAACGACCCCTCAAACATTTTAACGACCCCTCAAACATTTTAACGACCCCTCAAACATTTTAACGACCCCTAAAACATTTTAACGATCCCTAAAACATTTTAACGACCCCTCAAACATTTTAACGACCCCTCAAACATTTTAACGACCCCTAAAACATTTTAACGACCCCTCAAACATTTTAACGGCCCTTCAAACATTTTAACGACCCTTCAAACATTTTAACGACCCCTCAAACATTTTAACGACCCCTCAAATATTTTAACGGCCCTTCAAACATTTTAACGACCCCTCAAACATTTTAACGACCCCTCAAACATTTTAACGACCCCTAAAACATTTTAACGATCCCTAAAACATTTTAACGACCCCTCAAACATTTTAACGACCCCTCAAACATTTTAACGGCCCTTCAAACATTTTAACGACTCTTCAAACATTTTAACGACCCCTCAAACATTTTAACGATCCCTCAAACATTTTAACGACCCCTCAAACATTTTAACGACCCCTCAAACATTTTAACGGCCCTTCAAACATTTTAACGACCCTTCAAACATTTTAACGACCCCTCAAACATTTTAACGACCCCTCAAACATTTTAACGACCCCTCAAACATTTTAACGGCCCCTCAAACATTTTAACGACCCCTCAAACATTTTAACGGCCCCTAAAACATTTTAACGACCCCTAAAACATTTTAATGATCCCTAAAACATTTTAACGACCCCTCAAACATTTTAACGACCCCGCAAACATTTTAACGACCCATCAAACATTTTAACGCCCCCTCAAACATTTTAACGACCCCTCAAAAAAAAACAACTTTTAATTCCGAATCCACCACTACAACCGGCACCGATATCCTGTATACGTTACCATTTCGTACTCTCAAATTACCTTGAAAATACGAAAGTGGACCATGAACACCGTCAAGTTCAATTTGTACATTTTGTAACGCCGGCCAAGCTGGTGAAATCGGGTTTTCAAAAACATTCACGACAAAAGAGTTGCGAATTTTTTAAAGGTTTGAAACGGTCGCCATTTTGAAACTGTTAACGTGATTTCGCTGGTTAACCGAATTGTTCAAAAACAATGTTGAATCTAATTGGAAACCGAAATTGCGAACTTGAGAGTGCCAAAACACGCGCACGCGCGCGCACGCAATTTTGGTTCTTTTGATTAAAATTTAGTCGAAAAATACAAATATTTCGTTAAAGTTATAATAGCTCAAACCAGTTCGTAAGCCCGGTTCAAAAATTCGTTCAACTGTTTCAAAATGGCGGCTATTTAAAATTTTAAAATTTTACCGTATACTTTATTAATTCAACGTTAAAATCTGCGTAAATCAGCGTTTTAAATTAACCAATTCCTTTGAAAACTCAATAAATGTTTCTGAAAGCTGTTTGAAATAATATTCTAATCTAATTAAATGGGTAAATCAGATTTTCAAAAAAGCCTAATATAAGTTATTATTGTTGAAAACGTTCCCACCATGTCAGCGAGACATCTGCGTGCGGCAATAAATTTCAACTGCGCTAAATAGCAACCCGAAATCGGAGCGGCTATCACAGTACGACCCAGACTCGGGACCTTGAAATGACCGCCGATACTGACCTCTACATCTATTTTGGTGATCGTGATCAAACCGATTAATCAAACCATCGTAATCAGCGTTAAAACATTTTCGAATAATCAAAATCCGTTGAAATTAACGATTTCGATTTGACGGCGGTCAGGGTTGTTTATTGTGTTTCCAACAGAATTTAAAAGTTTCAAATCCTAATAGACGCAGATTGTAATGCAGATTACGATGGTAAAATTAGAATTTGGAAATTCGCTTCCATCACGTCAGCGATACAACTGTGTGCCGGGAATATTGTTTTTTGTCCAAGTCGTACAGACCTAATTAGCGACATGGAGCCATGAACGTAAATTTAAAAGTAGAAAACATTTTTGCTCAATACATTACAAAAGTTTGTAATTTTTTTGAACGGGTAGTAGCGTACAGTTTTCACAAAAGTTAATCTAATTTGTACTTTTTATCGTTAATATTAACCGAATTATTATAAACTTCCGCAAAAAAAAACTTATCTGTAAGCCTACTTGTTGAGGCCTACATTATTAAAGAAATACAACAATCGGTTGTTTATCAAATCAACTGCACTTTGAGCCTAAACAAGACCTTAGGTTATAAATCTGATCAAAGCAAAAATCGAGTAGGCAGTTCACAGATTGAAAGATTAATTCATAATATTATTTGTTAATCAATGACCTTGAATTTTTAATTTATATTGTTTAAATGCATAATAAAAACTCGCGGCACGCAACTGTCTCGCTTACGTGACGGAAGCGAATTTCCAAAAGTCACATATTATTTTTGATATTCTGATTCCACTAATACAATCAGCATTAAAATCTGCATATATTAGCATTTTAAAATTTCAGATTACATTGAAAATACGGAAACGAACCCTGACGGCCGTCAAATTAAATTTCTTAAATTTAATGGATTTTGAAAATTCAATATGCTAATTTATGCAGTGTTTAACGCTGATAACGAGAGTGATCGGATTTTCAAAGAACATTTAAAACACAAAAGTTATGCATTTTCAAAGATATAAAATGGCTGCCATATCGAAATTTTTTAACGAACCTACACACGATTTCTCCGAGATACACCTATCCTGTTCATTTTTCACCCTCGCCGCCTCGGTGGCCTAGTGGATAGCGTACTAGACTTTCACCCCGAGGATCCGGTGAGGGATTGGCATTTTCATACGCTATAAATCATCCCATCGTCTGCATTAGCCCAAGTGTGCACAATAGTCGGACGTTAAACACAAAAAAAAATTCACCCTCTGACCACAGTGCCCGGACAAGAGCCCCATGTCTTTTCTGAGTTGTCCTGTGCCCGTGAGGAACCTTACCCAGGAAGCGCTTGCTATGAGAATACCCATGAAGGTTATCCCATCTCGCCTGGTGTTGCTTGTCAGACCCGTCCAACAATACACAGATCCCTAAATCAGGCACGGGTCCGATTAGCTTAGATGCAGATCGCATTCCAGCCAGTCGGTCTGCCTCCTTATTGACCTTCAACCACCTTATGACCCTTAATCCAGTGAAGAGTAACCCGGTTTCCCAGGGACAGAGCGTTTTGGTTCTCCAGACACTCCCAGACCAGCTTGGGCCGAATTATAGTACCCACAAGTGCTTTGATAGCTGCCTGACTATCGGTGCAAATATGAATAATGCCTTCTTGAAGGCCCGTTTCAAATTATCCCAAACACAGTCATTCATGACCATTACTTCAACCTGGAATATTTAGCCGCTTCGGTGGCCTAGTTGATAGCGCACTAGGCTTTCACCCCGAGGACCCGGGTTCGATTCCCGGCCAGGGCTTGGCATTTTCATACGCTATAAATCATCCCATCGTCTGCATTACCCCAAGTGTGCACAATATTCGGACGTTAAAAAAAAAAAAAAAAAAAAAATCAACCTGTAATACTGTTGCATGCTGTTTCAGGGCAACACCCTTCTTTGCACTTTGTCGCAGGCAGTACATCCCAGCCTTTTTTGAACCATCTGCATACCATACTAGGTCTCCAGATTTTCCCAACATCTTCCTCCCCAAATATAATCTTGACATCAAAGCGGAGAAACGATACATACATACCAAATTTCTTCAAAATCGGTCAATTGGTTTAGTCTCAGAAATGGGCAACACATTTGTTTTATACTACTTATAGTGATATTGTAATGTAAAATTCGTTGTTGCCCTTCGATGCTACAGGTATTATACTTTCACTGTATTTATACGTGCGTTATTTGTAGCTTTTATCGTTATCTCTGTAAAGAGCAAATAGTGAGTAACGCAGGGCTTGAAAATTACTTTATAAGATAAGAAACACAAATAAAAATCGAAAATACAATAATATGTTCATTATTATCATTCCCGAAAGTAGCCTTTTTTCGTATTTTACTAAAGGCCGGAAGGGCACTAAAGAACAAGGTATGAACGTTACTTTTCACCACACTGCAAAATAACTCAATAAGCAAATAAAAGTTACTATTTATATCAGTTACTTGACTAGGTCCTAATATTTTCAACTTTGCACCACTCACAAAACACTGTATCTGTTACTATATTTTTCTGGAACCTTTGTTCAATGTATATTACAAACATTTTTTTGCTATTTTTAAACAAGTAACTACAACTGCAAACTATTTGTTTGTTGAAATTATTACAACAACATAAGACCAGCTGATAATAAATGCAATGGTAACTTGATATATTACCTCTGGTTAGAAATGCCAGCGCTACTGGTGGCCAAACAAGTAACTAAATTGTTTACCGTGCTCCAGCTGATTTTCCGTGTCATCTGAGAGATCAAGACGGCACCTTTCGAGACTCGATTGAGGTGTCGAAAGTTACGAATTTCGCCGGTTGACGAACTTGTCCGAGGATTCGCCGTAATAGATTTTTGTGCCGAGTTGAACGCTTTCGATGGAGTATGACGAAAAAATATATTAACGCTTAATTACACAAACTTTCTCGCATCCAATAATCGCGTTTGTTTACTGGAAAACTACGAGCAAAACTTTGATCAAAAATATTAGAAAGTAAATGTTTTTGAAAACTTTCAGTACACTTACATGCAAAGTACTGTTAAAAACGTTCAATTTTGTGCGTGCATGTGTGCGCGCGCTACCTACACACACACACACACACACACAAAACAAATAATTTAGAGATTTATTCCGTTTATTCACCAGAAATTTGCAAACATAAACAGGTTATATTTATTAAGCTTTGTTTTTTATTCAAGACATCTGAAGACGGGTATATCAATCAAAATTTTAAAATTCACATTAAATTTGTATTCGAAGAAAGTAAATTCAAGTTCAATTTGATTTTAACGCAATCAACTATTTTATACATGACTGAGCAGTTCTGTAACACTGCAAATAAGATAACACATTTTTATCAAATTTCTTATAACTGAATACAAATAGCAGGCATCTTTTCTCAAAACGTTATCAATGTGTGTGTTTGTTTTTTTTGCGATGCCAAAAAAGGTGGACAAAATCTTTTATAGACTACCTGGTGTAGGGTACGCACTAGCCCAGAGTGTGGGACTCAAATTAAGTTAAAAACTCAAGCTCCAACTCAAGTTAAGGTATATTGTTACCCACTAAAAAAAACCACCAAAAGCATTCCTCTTCTGTAAACCCCTCCCTACGGAACCGCCGCCAGGCATTACTTCATGGGAAGATGGACTGACTGACCGATACTCTTCTACAGCGTTGGCTCTCCTTTCTCGATCCTCAGCCCTCAACCTCTTCACGACCACTGCAGCGAATCCCGCAATGGCCCTCCAGTTGGCCTCTGAAGCCATCATTGTCGCAACCAGACTTTCCGGTGCAATGCTGCCTCGCAGATATGTTTGCAGCCTTATCCTTTCCTCGTCGAATCTCCGACACCGGAAAAACACATGCTCCGCATCTTCCTCCACTGCTGGAAGACAGAAAGGACAAGCCGAGTCTGTTTCCAGCTGAAACGGAACAAGTAAGCTCGGAAGCAACCAGTGCCCAGTGAGAATCTGTGTGA
Organism: Callitettix versicolor; assembly: GCA_022606455.1. Taxonomy (NCBI): domain Eukaryota; kingdom Metazoa; phylum Arthropoda; class Insecta; order Hemiptera; family Cercopidae; genus Callitettix; species Callitettix versicolor. The sequence continues at coordinate 76,052,157 of CM040184.1, read as the reverse complement.
GATAGATATCCACCTCCCCATGATTCCTGTTGCACCAATCCTGGATGTTACCTATGAGTTGGTATGTCCATTTGTTGATTCGTCCCACTGACGCTGCCATGTCTCCAGGGTCCGGTTTCGCTCCTCTTTCATCAGCCATCAGCTCACTTGCGCCATAGAGCCTCGTTCTTTCATCAGCCATCAGCTCCCACTCGCCCGCCATACGCAAGCGTCGTAGGAAACTGTTTAACCACACGACACGCAGCAACGCACGGCGGTGCACCGCATTAACCTTGCGACCATCATAGCTCGCGACCATCATAGCCTGGCTCCAAATCGGCGCTCCGTAGAGGAGCACTGAGCTGTGTGTGTGTGTGTGTGTGTGTGTGTGTGTGTGTGTGTGTGTGTGTGTGTGTGTGTGTGTGTGTGTGTGTGTGTGTGTGTGTGTGTGTGTGTGTGTGTGTGTGTGTGTGTGTGTGTGTGTGTGTGTGTGTGTGTGTGTGTGTGTGTGTGTGTGTGTGTGTGTGTGTGTGTGTGTGTGTGTGTGTGTGTGTGTGTGTGTGTGTGTGTGTGTGTGTGTGTGTGTGTGTGTGTGTGTGTGTGTGTGTGTGTGTGTGTGTGTGTGTGTGTGTGTGTGTGTGTGTGTGTGTGTGTGTGTGTGTGTGTGTGTGTGTGTGTGTGTGTGTGTGTGTGTGTGTGTGTGTGTGTGTGTGTGTGTGTGTGTGTGTGTGTGTGTGTGTGTGTGTGTGTGTGTGTGTGTGTGTGTGTGTGTGTGTGTGTGTGTGTGTGTGTGTGTGTGTGTGTGTGTGTGTGTGTGTGTGTGTGTGTGTGTGTGTGTGTGTGTGTGTGTGTGTGTGTGTGTGTGTGTGTGTGTGTGTGTGTGTGTGTGTGTGTGTGTGTGTGTGTGTGTGTGTGTGTGTGTGTGTGTGTGTGTGTGTGTGTGTGTGTGTGTGTGTGTGTGTGTGTGTGTGTGTGTGTGTGTGTGTGTGTGTGTGTGTGTGTGTGTGTGTGTGTGTGTGTGTGTGTGTGTGTGTGTGTGTGTGTGTGTGTGTGTGTGTGTGTGTGTGTGTGTGTGTGTGTGTGTGTGTGTGTGTGTGTGTGTGTGTGTGTGTGTGTGTGTGTGTGTGTGTGTGTGTGTGTGTGTGTGTGTGTGTGTGTGTGTGTGTGTGTGTGTGTGTGTGTGTTTTATCAAGTAAACGCAGAAATAATTAGAATATTTTTTGCTCTCCACAAAAATTAACAGAACTTCGAATATAATAATAATTAAGAGGGAAACTATACATATAGTTAGTACTCTTAAAATAAATTAAGTCTACCAGTGAGCTGATTGTTTGCTTACAAAACTAAGGGACGTGAGTTCGAACCCCGTTACTGGATTTAATTTTTTTTACGTTTATTAAAAATTACGTGTAAAAAAAGTTCAATAATAAATATTTAACGCTATCATACTAAATACCACACCCATGTAACACGAAGTTGTTCAGAACTTTTATGATTAAATATATCTTGTACAATGAACAGAAGTAAGTTATTACTAAATATTTAAAATATTAACGAACGCCATAGTACTACGTGCCCAGCCCAGCCGTCACAATCATTACAGCATTAGCAGTTGGACATTTTACCTTACCGTAAATACTTTTATAACTAAATACACTGAAAATGAACCCTGACCACTGTCAAATTAATTTTTTTTAATTCCAACATATTTTGAATGTTAAAAATACTGAGGATTTTATACATAATATCTCCGCACCAAATTTCAAAACAATCGGTCGGCAAAAACTGCGTAACAAACAAATCAAACGCCGAACGGTCGAGTTGAAACAAAGCTCGCTTCGCTCGATCAACGTAAATGGATCAAAACTACAACTTAACGACTCTTTTTTTCTTTTTTTTTTAACGTCCGACTATTGTGCACACTGAGGCTAATGCAGACGATGGGATGATTTATAGCGTATGAAAATGCCAAGCCCTTGCCGGGAATCGAACCCAGGTCCTCGGGGTGAAAGCCTAGTACGTTATCCACTAGGCCACCGAGGGTAACGACTCTAAATCATCTCGTATAGGTTTCTTAAAACATTAAAAGTAGTTCTTTTTCAAACACCTTTTATTTTAAGATACAAAATTATTTTCGGAAATTCGTTTTTATTTTATTTTTTTTTTTTTTTGTTTTTTTTTTTAACGTTAATTCGTTTTCCATCACATCAGCGAGACAGCTGCGTGTTGCGACTGTTTACGGCTTCCGACCGGATTTTCGTACGTGAAAATGTTTGTGAACTTTTTTTTGCCGTTGAGGGGTGCAGCTTGATCAGTCTATACTCCCCTCCCACACTGATGCCTGTGCGGTAAGTGCAGTCCCGCCGACCGCAGTGAATCACTGACGTTTCTGTTGACTCGACACGCGGCACGCGGCACAGGAAGTTAAGCAAGACTCGTAGTATCAGAGGAAACCAAAGTTTACGCAATTCGGCGCAACCTTACGTCGATTCGTTAAACACACTTTGCTTGTTCGACGGTTTTGTAACGCTTCCCTTTAGTTTGCAAATTTCACTTTATCGCTAAGAAGAGGCTTTGAGGCTTTAAGAGTCACGTTTCCCAGAGGATCTTTACAAGCCCGTAGATCAAAAAAGTGGCGAAAATATTTTGTACATTCCTTTTTTTTTGGAATCAACATTAGCGTATTTACATTGAAAATGAGCTATTGAAGCGGCCATCATGGTAAAACTCAGACCAGTGTTCTTGTAATGAGCACTGATTCTGAACTGTAGATCACTTGTTGAAGGGTCTTTAAAATTGTTCTTTGTGTGTGTGTGTGTGTGTGTGTGTGTGTGTGTGTGTGTGTGTGTGTGTGTGTGTGTGTGTGTGTGTGTGTGTTGTAGCACGCTTACGTTTGCAATTTCAGTCCGATTTGATTCGAACTTGGCACAGAAAATCGATTTTGATGAAGCGTCCATCATGGTAAGAACCAGACCAGTGTCCTTGTATTTTTTTTTAAGGCGAAAAGTACATTGAGGCTATTATCGCCTCCCTAAATGTAAGTGTGAGTGTAAAGTGTTAAAGTCGTAAATGTAGTTTTGCAAGTGTAAGTGTGTGTGTTCGAATCGGGTAACGCGAGGAACGTCTAAATCCTCTCAATAGGTGCAGCTAGTCTGCACTCCCCTGCGGGACAGTGTCCTTGTAAAGAGCACTGATTCTGACCTGTAGATCACTTGCAGAAGGGTCCTTAAAATTGTTCTGTGGGTGGGGGGCGTGTGTGAGAGAGAGTGTGTGTGTGTGTGTGTGTGCGCGTGTGTGTGTGTGTGTGTTTGTGCGCGCACGCGAGTGTGTGTGTGTGTGAGAGAGAGAGAGAGTGTGCGTGTGAGAGAGAGAGAGTGAGCGCGTGTGTGTGTGTGAGCGTGTGAGTGTGAGAGAGAGAAAGAGTGGGCGTGTGAGTGTGTGCGCGCGCGCGTGTGTGTGTGTGAGAGAGAAAGAGTGAGTGTGTGTGTGTGAGAGAGAGAAAGAGTGAGTGTGTGTGTGTGTGTGTGAGAGAGAAAGAGTGAGCGTGTGTGTGTGTGCGCGCGCGCGTGTGTGTGCGTATGTGTGTGTGTTTGTGCGCGCACGCGAGTGTGTGTGAGAGAGTGAGTGTGTGCGTGAGCGTGTGCGTGTGAGAGAGAGTGAGCGTGTGTGTGTGTGAGTGTGAGAGAGAGAAAGAGTGAGCGTGTGTGTGTTTGTGCGCGCACGCGAGTATTGTGTTTGTGAGAGAGTGAGCGTGTGCGTGTGTGAGAGAGAGAGAGAGAGTGAGTGTGTGTGCGCGCGCACGCTAGTGTGTGTGAGAGAGAGAGAATAAGTGTATGCGTGAGCGTGTGCGAGTGAGAGAGAGAGTGAGCGTGTGTGTGTGTTTGTGCGCGCACGCTAGTGTGTGTGTGAGAGAGAATGAGTGTGAGCGTGTGCGTGTGAGAGATAGAGAGTGAGTGTGTGTGTGTGTGTTTTAGCACGCTTACGTTCGCAATTTCAGTCCGATTCCATTCGAACTTATTGGCACAGAAAACCGATTTTGGTAAAAACTTGGACGATTTCGTTAATCAGCAAAATGGCTGCCTTTTCAAATTTTTAAAAATTCATAACTTTTTTCTGTAACGTTTTTGAAAATCTCATTTCACCGCCCGTAATCGGCGTTAAACATGGCGTACGTTAGCGTTTAAAATTTTCAAAATTCATTGAAACTAAGGATATTTTTTCAACGGCGGTCAGGGATCACTTTCGTACTTTCACAAATTTGAAAGTTTTAAACGTTAACGTACGCAAATTTTAATGCTGTTAATGATGGTGAACTCAGAATTTCAGAGAGGATAAGCTAAAGTAAAATACTTCGCTTCTATCACGTGAGCGAGACAATTGCGTGTTGCTGATTTTCAGTTTTCGTTGGTCACTGCGGACAGTTAAACAAAATGCATTTCTGATCCCTAAAAATACGTATTACATTTGTGTCTGCTTACAGTTCCGAGTTTTTCACAATTAGGCCTATACTTTTACGATATTTTTTGCTTTGTAATCCTGCGAATCCTCTAACATCGCCAGCAGACAACCTTTTAAGAATCACTGCTCTGCATTCATTTGTGTGTCCTTTTAAAACGTGTGTGTCCACTTCCTGTTTCCGTTCCGTTGTTTCAAGTCCGTTTAGACCTACTCGGTATAATCAACGTTTTGGAATTTCATAAAAACATTAGGTCTACTCGGTATAATCAACGTTTTGGAATTTCGTAAAGACATTAGGCCTACTCGGTATAACCAACGTTTTAGAATTTCGTAAAGGCATTAGGCCTACTTGGTATAACCAACGTTTTGGAATTTCATAAAAATCTTAGGCCTACTCGGTATAACCAAAGTTTTGGAATTTCGTAAAGACATTAGGCCTACTCGGTATAACCAACGTTTTGGAATTTCGTAAAGGCACTAGGCCTACTCAGTATAATCAACGTTTTGGAATTTCATAAAAACATTAGGTCTACTCGGTATAATCAACTTTTTGGAATTTCATAAAAACATTAGGTCTACTCGGTATAATCAACGTTTTGGAATTTCGTAAAGACATTAGGCCTACTCGGTATAACCAACGTTTTAGAATTTCGTAAAGGCATTAGGCCTACTTGGTATAACCAACGTTTTGGAATTTCATAAAAATCTTAGGCCTACTCGGTATAACCAAAGTTTTGGAATTTCGTAAAGACATTAGGCCTACTCGGTATAACCAACGTTTTGGAATTTCGTAAAGGCACTAGGCCTACTCAGTATAATCAACGTTTTGGAATTTCATAAAAATCTTAGGCCTACTCGGTATAGTCAACGTTTTGGAATTTCGTAAAATTTTTTGGTCTATTCGGTATAATCAACGTTTTGGAATTTCATAATGACCAGGCCTACTCCGTACAATCAACGTTTTAGGAATTTCATAAACCCTTAGGCCTACTCGGCATAATCAACTTTTAGAAATTTCATAAAAACAGACCTACTCGGTATAATCAATTTATAGGAATTTCATAAAAACCAATCGCAGATCAAAACGCCGGCCGCCAGCCCGAGCAGTGAATACTGAACCTCGGAAGAACTTTCTCCTGAACAACGAGAGAAGCAGAGGCGCCATTACACTTTTGTTTTCTTTGGAAAGTTTATTCATGTCCACGTCTCTGTATTAGAGGACAGCCGTGCCGTAGTTTCTCCACTAGTCTTAAGATAGCGCTACCCAAAGTGTTCCATCTCTACATAGGTTCAGTCACGGTAGTTTTAATTTTATCGCATGCTTTTAGGTTATGTAACACTATCAACTAAGTAAAAATGTACTGTATCCTGCTCGAAGCCTGTGTAGGACGATTATGAGTTTCTCCCCCCCACATTAAGTGCTTCGGATATCCTTCAGAACCACTGCGGACGTTATTTTGTAGTTCCACCAACTTTGTACCGTAATACCTGGTGACTAGCTTTACTCTGATGAAATTTCGTATTAGATTTTTATGTAGATCATCAAATGAACTGTTTTAAACGTGTTATTCTAATTAAAAGGAATTTTTCCGAAGATAAAACTCAACTAGATCGGTTTTTTCCAACCCGGAATATATATAGGCTACTCTCACGACCATTATTCCTATCTTATTAAACAATAAAACTTTTTTAATAATACCAATTCAATTTTGAGACAGTTAATTCATTTTAGGCCGAATTTTTAATCTAATTAAAACCGAAGATTATACCAAACCAGACTGATTTTTTCAATCCGAAATGGTATACTTACGTTATAACCACTACACTACGGAACTATGAAGAAGTTTGACTGATGTAAATATATGAAAAGAATCGTTAATTTCCTTTTGGTAGTTATATTAATTCGTAACGATAAGCAACATAACCTAAAACTTATTATAGCCTATCAGCTGTTCAATGCAATCAGATGATCGTTACGAATTAATATAAAACAACTGATCTTTTACTATAATATTGCTAGTTTTTATCAACATAACCTAAAACGTATTATAGCCTATCAGCTGTTCAATGTAATCAGATGATCGTTACGAATTAATATAAAACAACTGATCTTTTACTATAATATTGCTAGTTTTTATCAACATATCACGTGTTAAAATCTAGCTATGTTAATTTGTCGTTTATTTTGATGAGGAACGATCAGCTGATGTCATTAAACAGCTAATAGGCCACAAGTTTCAGGTTATGTTGCTAATAACTACCTATGTTAATTTATCGTATTTTCAAAAAAATCGTAATTAAAATAACAATTAATACAATAAAAACAAGATTATTTAATAAAATACTATACATGTAGATTAATTATAGTTTGTAAGAAAAATAACAATTAATAAAATAAAAACTAGATTATATAATAAAATACAATATGTGTAGTTATAATTTTTTAATTAAAAAAAGAATAAAATATCTGTTATTGGACAAAAAATAAAAATCATGTGTCACGTTGTCGAGCAAATTATCTTGATTAAAATAAAAGGAAGAAACAGATAATAGATATTTTTTAACCCGAAATGGTTCATTATAACAAAACCGTTGGGCCCCGTTAAGGGAAAAAAATGATATACATACAAAATTGCTTGTTTAATATTACAGGATTAACTTTCACATTTAGAAGATAATAAAAAGTACTCAACAACTTTCTCTCAAATCCATTACCGTATGATTTATGTAATAATAATCACTATTTACTTAAAAACCGGTCACCATGAATTTAAGTAAGAGATCCGATTTCTCAAATTATATTATCACATGTAAGATCATATTTCAAATCGGGTATAACATATAGGTTATTATCGCCTCCCTAAATTAAGCGTGAGTGTAAAGTGTTAAAGTTGTAAAGTTTTTTTTTTTTGTGTGTTTAACGTCCGACTATTGTGCACACTTGGGCTAATGCAGACGGTGGGATGATTTATAGCGTTTGAAAATGCCAGGCCCTGGCCGGGAATCGAACCCGGGTCCTCGGGGTGAAAGCCTAGTACGCTATCCACTAGACCACCGAGGCGGCTTGTTAAAGTTGTAAATGTAAGTGTGTGTTAGACTCGGGTACCGCGAGGGACGTCTAAATCCTCTCAATAGGTGCAGCTAGTCTGCACCCCCCTGCGGGGCAAAGTTTGAAGTAAAAGCGTTAGGCCTATTATAGGTAATTTTTAAAAAATCCTAGTGGTTCGTTTTATTCTCACTGTACAATCAGGAATTTAGCAAAATCTGCATTTCCAGAAATCGGGTCATTCCATCAGGATCTGACGTCATCAGGAATTATTTGAAACAATTTTGTTCAAGCCTACCCTACTGAACAGTTTTCGAAGTGCAGCGGATTTTCAAGAGTAAAAAACGATAATTTTCAAACGAATTGATAATAAATGGCGATGTTAAGAGAGACAGACAGATTAATGGCCTCCATTACGCGACATCTGTGTTTTCCTTCCCAAACAAACCACGCCGCGTACACTGAACAGATCCGTAGATGTTGCAGCTGTTTTTGGTTAGGGTGCCTTACTTGTCGCACACCATGTACGTATCAATCAGTCAGTAATGGTAAGTTAAAAGAAACTCAATTTCTGTTATTGAACCAAAAATAAAAATCATGTATCTTGTTTTCTCTTCCATTTTATTTTAATTACGATAATTTGTTCGGAAACACGACAAATTAACATAGCTAGTTCTTAATAACATAACCTAAAACTTATTATAGCCTATCAGCTGTTCAATGCAATCAGATTATCGTTACGAATTAATATAAAACTACTATAATATTGCTAGTTTTTATCAAAATAACCTAAAACGTATTATAGCCTATCAGCTGTTTAATGCAATCAGATGATCGTTACGAATTAATATAAAACAACTAATCTTTTACTATAATATTGCTAGTTTTTATCAACATAACCTAAAACGTATTATAGCCTATCAGCTGTTCAATGTAATCAGATGATCGTTACGAATTAATATAAAACAACTGATCTTTTACTATAATATTGCTAGTTTTTATCAACATAACCTAAAACGTATTATAGCCTATCAGCTGTTCAATGTGATCAGATGGTCGTTACGAATTAATATAAAACAACTGATCCTTTACTATAATATTGCTAGTTTTTATCAACATAACCTAAAACGTATTATAGCCTATCAGCTGTTCAGTGTGATCAGATGATCGTTACGAATTAATATAAAACAACTGATCTTTTACTATAATATTGCTAGTTTTTATCAACATAACCTAAAACGTATTATAGCCTATCAGCTGTTCAATGTAATCAGATGATCGTTACGAATTAATATAAAACAACTGATCTCTTACTATAACCTAGCTTACTATAACATAGTTTTTAACAACCCATTATACCTTATCAGCTGTTTAATGCAATCAGCTGATCGCTACGAATTAATGTAAAACAACTGATTTTTTACTATAACTACCAATATAAATTTGTGTACTCGCATCACGTGACGCGCAAAATACATCACAACCAGCCGTAAAACACGATACGTGTTAAAATCAGAAAATTTGCTGTTTCTGAGCCTTAAAAGTTTCTTATCCTTACAATCCTTACAAAGTTTCTCGCAATTTTAGCCCGATTTGATTCAAACTTGGCGCAAAAACCGATTATCGTAATAGCTCGCACACAACGAAATAAGTTCAACAGTTTCAAAATGGCGGCCATTTCAAATATTTAAAAATTCCAAACGTTTACGTCTTGAATGTTTTTGAAAATCTGATTTCACCAACGTAATCAGCGTTAAAAACTGCATACATCAGAATTTTGAATTTTCAAAACCCGATGAAATTAAGAAAGTTTAAATATACGCAGTTTTAATGCTGTTTATGACGTCGAAATCAGAATTTCAAAAAGGATACGATAAAGAAAAATACTTTTGGAAATTTGCTTTTATCGCGTCAGCGAGCCAGCTACTTCCGTGAAACAAATTTCACCCCATTTCGTAAAACTAAACTCGATAAAATGCAACATCGGCTTGGTGCCCAAGGACGTCAAATCGGAATAACTCGACATAAATCCACAGCGGTTGCATGCTGGGATAACCTCGACTGCAAAGCGACCTATAAAGATAACCGCATTACAGTTGGACCATATAAACTTAAACTAATCTGGCTGTATTAAAAGTTGAGTCAACATTGGCTGCGCTCAGTGGAATTGTCAAACCTGTGGCATTTTAAATATGAGTGAAAATAAAAAGCTTTGAAGCTGAAGAACGTTTTGTGATCGTTAAACATCTCGATCACCTCATTGATTGATTCAATGTTTCTTCAGAGGTTAAGCGGCCTCGGTGGCCTAGTTGATAGCGTATCTGGCTTTCACCCCGAGGACCCGGGTTCGATTCCCGGCCAGAACTTGGCATTTTCATGCGCTATAAATCATTCCATCGTCTGCATTAGCCCAAATGTGCACAATAGTCGGACGTTAAACACAAAAAAAAAAAAAAATCCATGCGAATTTTCCATTGTTGGAAACAGTGCTGGAAGTCATCTTCTGTCAACTCCTTCAGGACTCTTGCCGCTTTCACGTTTACAGCTTCCACGGACTCAAATCTCGTCCCTTTTAAGGCAGCTTTCACCCTAGGGAACAGATAGAAGTCACATGGTGCAAGATCTCTTGAGTAAGGTGGATGTTCTAACACTGGGATGCTGTAATTGGCCAGGAACCCAAAATCTTCAGACGTTATGTGGCTTCGAGGATCTAGTGTGCGACTAAGTCCGTTGGATTCTAGTCTAAAATTAGTTTTAGCAGCCCACTGACTAGTTCATCTACTGTATTTCCTCAGGGCCTGGAAGCAAACACCTTTTACCTTCTACTGGCATTTCAGTTCTCTTATCCCTCCGGCATAGCCTACACGGGATGTCTCCTGGTATAACGGACGATTTCCAGCCATGCAGTGTTAGAGTAAGGTTTCCGTCAGATGAGAATTGTGTTTATCATTTAGTTTTGATACCTGGGAAGTCTTCTGCTATTAGGTTTAATTTTTAGGTTAGGTTTGCTATTAGGTATCATGTTTTAGACTGGTTGTGATGGATTTTGCGCGTCGCGTGATGCGAGTGCACAAATTTATATTGGTAGTTATAGTAAAAGGTCAGTTGTTTTATATTGATTCGTAACGATCAGCTGATTTCACTGAACAGCTGATAGGCTATAAGACGTTTTAGGTTATGTTGTTAAAAACTAGCAATATTATAGTAAAACATCAGTTGTTTTATATTAATTCGTAACGATCAGCTGATTTCATTGAACAGCTGATAGGTTATAACAAGTTTTAGGTTATGTTGTTAAAAACTAACTATGTTAATTTGTCGTGTTTTCGAACGAATTATCGTAATTAAAATAAAAAGGAAGAGAAAGCATAATACATTACTGTAGATTTAGTTTTCTTTTTGAAGTCCTTTTTCTACCAACTTCTCTCTTCTCAGTTTGTGATTCTGAGCTGAGGACTTTGTAGGAGCCTTCGGTGGCCTAGTTGATAGCGTACTGGGCTATCACCCCGAGGACCCGGGTTCGATTCCCGGCCAGGGTTTGGCATTTTAATAAGATATAAATCATCCCTTGGTCTGCATTAGCACTACGCCCAAGTGTGCACAATAGTCGGGCGTTAAAAAAAAAAGAAAAATTGAGACGTTCAACCTCAGTATCTCACTTTTTCTTCCATTGCAGTTTGGATAGGTCCGCCAAGCGTCCCCATAGACGACTGCAATTCACTGCTTGTGGTCCCCGTTTCCTCCAGTTCCACCAGTTTTTAGGACTTTGTATATTTTGAGTTTGTTTAAAGCCATCCTACAAATAGCTAGGGAAATAAAATGTTTGCTAATACAGAGCCCCGCAAGAACAGATGCCTAGATTACAACTGGAGGTCCCCTGGTATCCAAAGTCCGCATACTGAAGCGAAGTTCCCCTCAACCACGCAGCCTTCGGCATACGCTGTTCTATCTTGGCTTGTGATGAAGGAACTTAAAAAAATAACCCAATAGCAGATAGATGAAGAAAGGTTAAATCCAGCTACAGCATCTCGGGGTTGCCAAAACCGTACTCACGGTGTTTGAAAAAGAACTCCTAGTTTTAATGTGCCCTAGAATCTGTACAAAGTGACATACACTATTCTAGTTTGTAGTATTTAATTCATCAACTGTCCAAGTTTTGCTCACGTAAATGTGGGAATTCAGTTCCTGCAGTTGGCAGGCCTGCGTGACCTTGAGAATAACGACAACAGCGCTCAGTTCAGGCGTGCAGTGCAGTGCAATGGCTGGCTACTCCGTAACAAAAGGCGCAGTGTGTTTTTGGCTTGTGCAAACTGAGTCTGTTATAACAGTACAACGTATATGTAGACGTGAGTATGGTGGTGAACCACCCACAGCAAAAACTATCCGTTATTGGCTAAAGTCTTTCAAGGAAACCGACAGTGTTTTAAAAGCGAAGTCGCCAAGTAGACCGAGAACTTCTGAAGCTACTGTTGAACAGATCCGTGTTTCGTGTGTTCGGAGCCCAAAAAGTCATTGGCCAGACGTAGTCTACAATTAAAAGTGCCTAAAGGTACTTTGTACGATGTGGTACGTAAAAGACTTCATTTGCGCGCCTACAAATTACAACTGTTACATGAAATTAAACCTGCTGATAAAAACAAAAGATTGCAGTTTGCTGTTAACTTTCTACATAGAATTGATGAAAATAACATTTTTTTGAAAAATGTTCTGTTTTCTGATGAGGCAACATTTCATGTGAATGGAACAGTTAATCGTCATAACTGCAGAATTTGGGGGCAGAGTCACACATGTCGTTATTCAGCATCAACGTGACTCTCCAAAACTTAATGTTTGGTGCGGTTTGATGGAAGATCGAGTGATTGGTCCTTTCATTTTTGTAGAAAGAACAATAAACGGGGACGTATACTGTGACATGTTGACAGAGTATGTCTTTCCCAAGTGGAAGATATTGAGGTGGGAAAAGGGCTTGTGTTTTTCCAACAAGATGGCGCCCCACCGGCTCTTGACACTCGCTTTCCGGGAAGGTGGATAGGCAGGGCTGGCCCAATCTCTTGGCCATCACGAAGCCCGGATTTTACCCCACTTGACTTTTTCTTTTGGGGACATAAAAATGTTGTGTACGCTGAAAAGATCCGTGACAGCAACCATTTACGGGAAAGAATCATCGCGGCGGTTGAGACAGTTACACCTGCTATGTTGGTGAATACCTGGCGAGAAGTGGAATATCGTCTCGACGTGTGTAGGGCAACAAATGGATCCCACGTTGAAGTTTACTAACATTAAAAAAAAAACTTGAAGGTATTCTCTTTCATTGTATGCATTCGTTGATGGAGTTTTTCATTAATTTCACCATTAAATTTACACATAAAATTAGAGAGTTCTTTTTCAAACACCCTGTAAAGCTACCGACAGTAGAGATGAGATTGTATTTGAGTACCGAGAATTTGTATCGATTACTATAAAGGATCGAAAGTAATCGACATTGAAAATGTCTATTATGCGATTACAGCGCCCCAAGCTTACCCGCAGTGAATGTATACGAGGTGTGGCTATTAAATAACGAGACTGACGTTGTAAAAAATTTATTTTCATTTTATACATCATTACTTATTATCACCTTCAATATACATCCCTTCTCTATCCCTACAACGCTCCATGCGAATTTTCCATTGTTGGAAACAGTGCTGGAAGTCATCTTCTGTCAACTCCTTCAGGACTCTTGCCGCTTTCACGTTTACAGCTTCCACGGACTCAAATTTCGTCCTTTTTAATGCAGATTTCACGTTAGGCAACAGATAGAAGTCACATGGTGCAAGGTCTGGTGAGTAAGGTGGATGTTCTAACAATGGGACGCTGTACTTGGCCAGGAACCTCTTGACAGATAACACGGAATGAGCTGGCGCATTGTCTTGGTGGAAACCCCATGATTTGTCCTTCCACATTTCGGGTCGTTTTTTCTTTACTCTTTCACGTAGTTTACCAAGTACCTCAAGGTAGTAATATTGATTCAAGCCGCCTCGGTGGCCTAGTTGATAGCGTACTAGGTTTTCACCCCGAGGACCCGGGTTCGATTCCCGGCCGGGGCTTGGCATTTTCATACGCTATAAATCATCCCATCGTCTGCATTAGCCCACGTGTGCACAATAGTCGGACGTTAAACACAAATATATATATATATATATATATATATATATATATATATATATATATATATTGCACGTTATATATATTGATTACATTCAGTATTGTCAGTAGCATTCAGTGTAAACGTACTGGAAGTACAGCCGCCATTATAAAAAAAAACATGCTCGAAATCAGCGGCTAAAGTCCAAGTAACTGGACCATCTGCCGCTACGAACGCTGCAAGGACAATGAATGGAGACGTTTGAGACAGTTCGTTAATTATTTAACTATAGTTGAACACTGCCGCAAGATGCCACCATCAGAGAGTTCTCAAGTATCTCCCATAAGGGTTATCATCCCAGTACGGTTACGTTCAGTGTCAGTAATCGGTATCGAAACGGTTACTTCCAGATACTGGACACTGTAGGTCTGCTTACTTGACGAGTAATCGCATGACATGTGCACTGGACAGGTACTTGTTTTATTTTCCAAAAATATGTTATTTTTTATGTGCCGTGGTGGTTGGCGTAATTTGCTAATTCTTAATAATTATTACATTTAACTTCTTGAAATAGGTTATATATATATATATATATATATATATATATATATATATATATATATATATATAATATAGTCTGTGTCAAGAGTAGTTACTGAATTTTATTTTAAAAATTTCACGATAAATATTAAATACATTGTGAATGCAAGTAGTAAATAATTATGAATAGGACTAGAAGTATTATATTTCAAAAACCGTTACTCGAAATAAGTAATTCTTACTACTATCTATATCCTTACTGTACCTATATTCTGATACTCGTAAGTTAGTCTAGTAATATGGTTCTCTCGCTGTTGTACTCATGTGAAATAATCGGTATTAGTACTCGATACACCTAGATGTAACTGTAATTGTACGTAATCGGTATTAGAAAGTAATCACTTGGCACATCTGCCGGTTTACGTCGAATCGTACAAATTGTGTATCGAATCGTGCAAATAGTGTTTAGACTATTTATTACAAAGTGAACTGTGAACATCGAACTTTACATTGAGTCCTGCAAACTTTACACATTGAATCATGCACACATTACGTATTCAATCATGCAAACTTTATACATTCAATCATGCAAACTTTACACATTGAATCATGCAAACTTTACACATTGAATCATGCACACTTTACACATTGAATCATGCAAACTTTACACATTGAATCCTGTAAACGTTACACATTGAATCCAGCAAACTTTACATTGAGTCTTGAAAAATTTAAATATTGGTCTTGCAAACTTTACACATTGAGTCCTGAAAACTTTACACATTGAGTCCTGGAAACTTTAGACATTGAGTCCTGCAAACTTTACACACTGAGTCCTGCAAACTTTACACATTAGTCCTACAAACTTTACACATTGAGCCTTGCAAACGTTACACATTGATTCCTGTAAACTTTACACATTGAGCCTTGCAAACGTTACACATTGATTCCTGCAAACTTTACACGTTGGTTCCTGCAAACTTTACACGTTGAGTCCTGCAAACTTTACACATTGAGTCCTGCAAACTTTACACTGAGTCCTGCAGACTGAAAATTGAGTACTAAAAACTATACATTCAGTCCTACACCCTGAACATCAAATCATTCAAACTGTAAATTGAATCCTGCAAATTGAACATTGACGTTATGACGCGATAAAGTTTACACATTGAGTTTCGTAAACTTTGCACATTGAGTCCTGCAAACTTTACACATTGAATCATGCAAACTTTACACATTGAATCCTGTAAACGTTACACATTGAATCCAGCAAACTTTTTCATTGAGTCTTGAAAAATTTAAACATTGGTCTTGTAAACTTTACACATTAAGTCCTGCAAACTTTACACATTGAGTCCTGGAAACTTAAGACATTGAGTCCTGCAAACTTTACACACTGAATCCTGAAAAACTTTACACATTTAGTCCTACAAACTTTACACATTGAGTCTCGTAACCTTTACCCATTGAGTCCTGCAAACTTTAAACATTAGTCCTACAAACTTTACACATTGATTCCTGCAAACTTTACACATTGAGCCTTGCAAACGTTACACATTGATTCCTGCAAACTTAACACATTGGTTCCTGCAAACTTTACACATTGATTCCTGCAAACTTTACACGTTGAGTCCTGCAAACTTTACACATTGAGTCCTGCAAACTTTACACTGAGTCCTGCAGACTGAAAATTGAGTACCAAAAACTATACATTCAGTCCTACTCACTGAACATTGGGTCCAACAAACTGTACATTAAATCATTTCAAACTGTAAATTGAGTCCTGCAGACTGAAAATTGAATACTAAAAACTATACATTCAGTCCTACACACTGAACATCAAATCATTCAAACTGTAAATTGAATCCTGCAAATTGAACATTGACGCGATAAACAAAAAGAAACCACTTTGTCGCAAAATGAAAAGAACCTAATTTGATACGAACAGAATAAATATGAAATTACCTTACCCTGATGTGCATTTCGTAACTACCATAACGTAGTTACCATCAAGTAGAGGTGTAACCGATGCACATCGGGGTAAAGTAATTCGACTAAACTTTATATTCATCCTGTTCGTGTCAAGTTAGTTGCCTTTTCAATTTGTAGCAAAGTACTTTTATCAAATTGTACCTGAGTAGCACAAATTGTCTATTAGATGCAGGTAAACAATATTTTCTTGTTGTACACCAGTAGTTCAAAAAACAGACCTTGCAGCATATTCGTAATCAATTTGCTCTACGAAATATGCTACTTCTCCGAGTAACGATCAAAATTACGATAGGTCTTGCCGTTCAGCCAGTATTACACGAAAGTCAGCAACTACAGTCCAGCCACTAAGTAAACGGGCAGCGTGAGAATTTCTCGCGCATATAGGAGAATTACCCTCCAGCTCCCTCTAACAGTCCAGTGACACAGTCTGTCAATCTGTTAGTACTCAACGATAGTAAAGCAGCTGTCATGAGAGAGTGGGGACTCGACCTCTCACTCACACATTTTCTCTCTATACGTTCGTCATCGTTAAATCATAGGCCGCCATCTTGACAACGGAAGTGAATTGGAAAACATCTTATACGTCGTTCGGTCTTCGTACACTTGCACTGAACGGACAAGTTGGATCAGAGACCTCGCTTCGCTCGCTCAGTTATTCTGGCTAAACTTTACAATCACTGCAAACGTAATAGCTTTTTTTACCGTGTTAAATTTTTGAATTCAGAATCCATTTTGAATTAATCGCACGAAACAAACCGGACGAAACACTGTGAGACCTGACAGCCGTTATGAGCGGTTCCCAGTTGAATTTTGGTGACAAATTTTAACAGGATTCGGACGTGCGTAGCGAACGGATCACTATGCTCGTGCATATCTCAACATAATTATACCGAAACGGAGTCCGGAAGCGGTTTTATAACCAGAGCAGTCCTTGGTTGTGTTAATAAACGAACCAGCCTCACTCAGCTGTCTCGCTGATGTAGCACATATTACAAACTTTCTAAATTGCATTCGAAATACGGAAATGAAGAACCATGACCGCCGTCAAATTAAATTTCTTAATTTTAAATGGATTTTGAAAAAAAAACAAATTTATGCTGTTGTCTGGTGGAGACACGCAGCTGTCTCGCTGACGCGATGGAAGCGAATTTACAAACGTAAGTTTTTTAATCTTACCACTTTTTGCGAAACTCTGATCTCACCATAATAAACAGCATTGAAATCTGTATATATTAAAATTACAAACTTTCTAAATTGCGGAAATGTATAGTTTTTAGTACTCAATGTTCAGTCTGCAGGACTAGTTTGCAGGACTCAATTTACAGTTTGAAATGATTTAATGTACAGTTTGTTGGACCCAATGTTCAGTGAGTAGGACTGAAAAGTTTTTAGTACTCAATTTTCAGTCTGAGACTCAGTGTAAGTTTGCAGGACCTGAGTTTGCAGGACTCAACGTGTAAAGTTTCAAATTACCAATGTGTAACGTTTTCTTGCAGGAATATTTAACGTCGCTCTGAAAATCCAAAACGGACTCAATATGTACAGTTTGCAGGCTAAAATGTGTAAAGTTTGCAGGACTCAATGTCTAAAGTTTTCAGGACTCAATAAATACGGAAATGAACCCTGACCGCCGTCAAATTTAATTTCTTTATTTAAGTCGCTCTGAAAATCCAAAACGCTAATTTATGCTGTTATTCGGGTTGGTTACGGTGGAAAAATCTGACAAAAAAGTTATGATTTTCTAAAGACGCCATTTTGAAACTGTTAAATGAATTGCTGGTTAACGGTCTTGTCCAAGCATTATCTTATGTATCTTTAGAATTATACATTTTAATACAGTCGGATTTTCTTTTAATAAAAACATTTTTTTCTTCTAAGAGCCGAAGTATATACAGGATGTCCAAAAAGTCTTGTAAACACCGTGACGTTACATAACTCTTAGACTTGAAATCAACAGGAAATATTTTGAGTGTTATAAACGAAATTTTTAGGTCAAATTGACATTTTTATTTCTTTTTTGGGCGAGTAAAAAAAAGCAACGTGACGGATACAATTTCAAAAATTTAAGGAACTGACATTTAGTAATGTTTATATGGACTATTTATTTAGCGAGCGAAAGAAGCGAAGTCTCTGTGTCTACTCGACAGTGCGGCATTTGTTTTGTGTTTGTTACGCAGTTTTGGCTAAACTCTTTGACGGATTGTTTTGAAATTGGGTTTGTGTAAGGTTCCAACGTATGTTTAAGATTTTCCCCCATTCACTTCCGTTTCAAGATGGCGGGCTCTAATTTAACGATGACTAGCGTAGTTGCTGGCTATTTCCTGTAATACTAAATGATTTTTTTGTTACTGTTATTTTAAGGCGGAAAGCATATTAAGACTATTATCGCCTCCCTAAATGTAAGTGTGAGTGTAAAGTGTTAAAGTCGTAAGTGTAGTGTTGTAAGTGTAAGTGTGAGTGATAGAATCGGGTACCGCGAGGGAAGTCTAAATTCTCTCAATAGGTGCAGCTAGCCTGCACACCCCGCGAGACAGTATCCTTGTAATGAGCACTGATTCTGACCTGTAGATCAATTGTTTAAGAGTCTTTAAAATTGTTCTTTGTGTGTGTGTGTGTGTGTGTGTGTGTGTGTGTGTGTGTGTGTGAGAGAGAGAGAGAGAGAGAGAGAGAGAGAGAGAGAGAGAGAGAGAGAGAGAGAAAGGGTCTTTAAAATTGTTCTTTGTGTGTGTGTGTGTGTGTGTGTGTGTGTGTGTGTGTGTGTGTGTGTGTGTGTGTGTGTGTGTGTGTGTGTGTGTGTGAGAGAGAGAGAGCAAGGGTCTTTAAAATTGTTCTTTGTGTGTGTGTGTGTGTGTGTGTGTGTGTGTGTGTGTGTGAGAGAGAGAGAGAGAGAGAGAGAGAGACATGTGTGTGTATGTGTGCGCGCGCGTGTGTGTGTGAGAAAGAGAAAGAGAGAGAGCATGTGTGTGTGTGTGTGCGTGTGTGTGTGTGTGTGTGTGTTTGTGAGAGTGTGTGTGTGAGAGAGAGAGAGAGAGAGAGAGAGCATGTGTGCGTGCGCGTGTGTGTGTGTGTGTGTGAGCGTGTGTATGTGTGTTTGTGTGTGTGTGTGTGTGTGTGTATGTGTGTGTGTGTGTGTGTGTGTGTGTGTGTGTGTGTGTGCATGTGTTGTAGAACGCTTACGTTTACAATTTACAATTTCAGTCAGATATGATTCGAACTTGGCACAGAAAATCGATTTTGATGGAACGCCATCATGGTAAGGACCAGACCAGTGTCCTTGTATTTTTTTAAAGGCGAAAAGTACATTGAGGCTATTATCGCCTCGCTAAATGTAAGTGTGAGTGTAAAGTGTTAGTCGTAAGTGTAGTGTTGTAAGTGTAAAGTGTGTGTTAGACTCGGGTACCGCGAGGGACGTCTCAATAGGTGCAGCTAGTCTGCACCGCTGCGGGGAATACTAAACGAACGACAAGACCTACCACAAGTATAAAATGTTCAATAAAGTCCAGTAAATTTTCCTAAATATTACGGTCAACTATTAAATTTACAGAGAAGATACGAACGCGTCAAAACGCTGTCGTGGTCCCAGCTAATAACGAATATACTGCCGAAGTCCACTGTTGTTTGAACTAGCTATTTTGACGCGATGAATGATGACAGATTACTGCTGAAACCAGTATCGTGAAACTTCCCTTTAAATCACGTATTCCACACAAAACGTAACCTATGTAAACGGTTTAATTAAGAGGCGTATTTATTTGTCAATAAGAGACATTATCAGCCCTCACACATTAAAAGGGGGCGTCGGCGTCAGGCAAACACGCAATTATAAGGGCTTTGGTTTTGGCTGCGGGTCACAAAAAGAAAGTAATCAAAGGATATGCAAATTACGCAAGGATGCGGGTCGGGCAACCTTATTCATGAGGATTTATTTATTTGATGTTGGCGCAAAGAGAACAATCGCGGCACGCAGCTGTCTCGCTGACGTGTGAAAGAGGATTTTTGAAAAGTACGTGCACTTTAATAACATCACATTAACGGATATTTTTGTACGTAAAAATTATATTTAATCGAAATTTAACAGCCGTAAAAAACGTAAATGTTTTTCTGTAGTTGTTAGCGAATTTCAATTGAAAAAATGAGTTTTGGAGCACCATCATGGTAAGACCCGGGCCTTGAAATGAGCGCCAATCGTGACCTCTAAATTAGTTTTTCAGGGTTCATTAAAGTTGTTATATTTGTTGTGTGTGTGTGTGTGTGTGTGAGAGAGAGAGAGAGAGAGAGAGAGAGAGAGAGAAAGAGAGTGCGCGCGTGTGTGTGTGTGTGTGTGTGTGTGTGTGTGTGTGTGTGTGTGTGTGTGTGTGAGAGAGAGAGAGAGAGAGAGAGAGAGAGAGTGTGTGCGCGCGCGTGCGTTTGTTAGCACGTTTATTTGCAGATTTGGTTTGATTTGATCCGAACTTCACACGAAAGTCGATTTTTCTAAGAACTTGGACAAGTTCGTTAACCACGCAAAATGGCGGCCGTTTCAATTGTTTAAGATTTCGTAAGTTTTTATGTCTTTGATGTCTTTTCAAAACAAAACGATTTCACAAAATATAATCAGTGTTAAACACTGCATAAAATAGTGGATTTTCAAAATCCATTCAAAATCAAAAAAAGTTATTTCGACAGTGGTCAAAGTTGTGTGTGTGTGTGTGTGTGTGTGTGCGCGCGTGTGTGTGTGTGTGTGTGTGTGTGTGTGTGTGTGTGTGTGTGTGTGTGTGTGTGTGTGTGTGTGTGTGTGTGTGTGTGTGTGTTTCTTTCTTTCTTTTCGCGCGTGCGTGCGTGGGCGCGTGTGC
This sequence comes from Callitettix versicolor, assembly GCA_022606455.1. Lineage (NCBI taxonomy): Eukaryota > Metazoa > Arthropoda > Insecta > Hemiptera > Cercopidae > Callitettix > Callitettix versicolor. The sequence continues at coordinate 76,031,186 of CM040184.1, read as the reverse complement.
TACCGCGCTCACGTTCGCAACTTCGGACCTATTTGATTCAAACTTGGCACGAAAATCGGGCTTGGACAAGTTCGTAACCCAGCGAAAAATCGTTTCAAAACGGCGGCCATTACAGATCTTTAAAAAATCGTTACTTTTTTCGTATGAAATTTACATTGCGAATCTGATTTGCCCGCCGTAATCAGCGTTGAAAACTGCGTTGATTAGCGTTTTTATTTATCGAAAAAATCCGTTGAAATTAATAAATTCAATCAGACGACGTTCAGGGTTCGTTTTCGCATTTTTGTACGTTTAAAATATGCAGATTTTAATGCTGTTTATGATGGTGAAATCGGAATTTCAAAAGAAAAGGTGTAAGGTAACAAAAAATATTTTTCAAAATTCGCTTCTATCACGTCAGCGAGACAGCTGCGTGTCGTGATTATTTACTTAATACAAAAGCAGACCTGTTTGCGCCTTGCTGTTACAGTGCGGGTTTTGTCAGTCGAGATGTTTTCCCTGCAACAGATAGACTGTACTTGCGTAATGGTTATTCCTAATTAGTATTTTTCCCGTAATGTTAAGACTGGCCCGAAGAGGAGCGCTTGTCGAACGATTTCTTTCGCCGTTCGTTACAACAATTAAATCCACTTGTTTTCACGCTCACGCAACACTGACAGCCGGTTAATGCGCGCGGTGATAAATTCACGCCATTGATACGAGTACGCTGTGCAACAGTGAATAATGTTTCTGGTAATGAATTTTGTGCAAGTCACATGAAAAATAAGACATTTAGAAAAGCAAATCATGTTTTCTAATTGTGCAGGCATATCTGAGACAGATATGTTAATGTAACGGTGTAATACAGGCTATTCCGATATTCTGTTCCTGTTGTAACTTCTCAACGGTTTGAAATGACAAAATAAAAACGCTGCTAGGGAGCCAATGCCTTCGCAATATTTTGAAGGATTTTTTTTTAATTTTATAAACACAAATATAAGTATTGCAAGCAAGCTTATTTACTCTGCTTTAGTGAGTTTTTTTTAATTAGGAATTACTTTTTGATTTATTTCGAGCGGCAGTATCGTCAGAAACATTGTATTAGGTAATTCCTATTGGAAAAACAAGCTATTGGAGCGGCCATCATGGTAACATCCTTGAAATGAGCACCGATTCTGACAACTTGAGCACTTTTTGAAGGGTCGATAAAATTCAACTATAGGTTGTGTGTGTGTGTGTGTGTGTGTGTGTGTGTGTGTGTGTGTGTGTGTGTGTGTGTGTGTGTGTGTGTGTGTGTGTGTGTGTGTGTGTGTGTGTGTGTGTGTGTGTGTGTGTGTGTGTGTGTGTGTGTGTGTGTGTGTGTGTGTGTGTGTGTGTGTGTGTGTGAGTGCGTGTGCGTGCGTGTGTAAGTGTGTGAGCGCACGCGCGTATGTGAGCGTGCGTGCATGTGTATGTCTGTGTATCCCAAGGTTTGATCCCTGAGATTTCTTCTTCTTCTAGGTTTCATTAGAAGCCACTTTGCTACCCCTCTCTTCTCAATTTGCGTTTTTTTGCTTCCGGTAGAAGTTTAGGTTGGTCGACCCTGTCTCTCACTTCTTCCATCGCAGGTCGGTAGGTCACTTCGGTCTGCTATGATTCATTGCTTGAGGATTCCATGAGTTCAGACACAGCACCAGCATGCAGGGTTCCACCTATGCATGCTATTTTCCTTCTCCAGGTCAATGTTTGCCAGTTCCTCGCGGTTTTTTGGACTTTGCGGATTGTGAAAATCCCACAAGTAGATAGGGAAATAAAGTGTCCACCTATACAAAGCCCCGAATGCATAGATAAAGTGTAGATTACAACTGGAGGTCGCCTGGTACCAAGAGTCCGCGTACTTATACCGCGCTCCCTTCGACTTCGGCTTGGGGTGAAGGGATCGTCTCTAAAAGTAGATAGATGCAGCTAGGATTGCCAAACCTGTACTTACAATGTGCGGGCCTCTGAGAGGAGTTGGCACACTAGCTCGCGCGTAACACACGGCAAACACTTCCTAATGCACTATATATCGCGAACTCAGAGCTGTGAAAAAAGACCAGGTTTCATAGAACTGTTTCACAATAACGTAAAATAATTGAAAGAAAGTTTGTGCATGCAGCCATTCAATCACGTAAAATGTTTTGAAGCGGGTCAGCTTAGTCGAGCAGTTGGTAAGACTGGCTCCCGCCGTATCCTCTTCCAGTATTAAACGTTAGGCCACTTATCAAAGTCACTTCCATCCTCGCACAAAGACATTTCCCAACTCAATATTAAACATTTACTTTCTTCAGAGAAACCTGAGTTTGTCTTGATTAATACGCGCGCCGTAGTGCAGGCGTGCCAACCTGAGTGTGCATAATTTATGTAGCAGTGTTGCCTGCACTCGAGAAATGGGAAGACGGGATATTTATTTTCTCCGAAGAGAAAGAATGTTTTTACTTCGTACCGCGCGGAGTAAATGCACAGTTCCGATGTGAAGTGTTTAATGTTTACCTCGTTCGTGATTTTTTTATTTAATAATAGCCGCACGCAACCGTCTCGCTAACGTAACCGAAGCAAATTTTCAACAATATTTTTCTTTATCGTACCTTTTCTTTAAATTCTAATTTCACCATTCCAATCCGCATATATTAACATAATAAACCTTCAACGTACAACTGAATACACTAAAGCTAAACCCTGACCGCTGTCAAATTCAATTTCTTAACGTATTTGGATAATTCAAAATGCTAATTTATGCAGTTTTTAACGCTGATTACGCGATGTGGAAATCAGATTTTTAAAACAAGATTTTGCTGGGTAACGAACTTGTCCGAGTTGTTATCGAAATCACTTTTTGTGTGAAGTTTGAATCAAAAGGACCGAAATTACGAACGTGAGCGCGCTAAAACACACACACACACACACACGCACGCACGCACGCACACACACACACACGCACACACACACACACACACACACGCACGCGCACACACACACACACACACACACACACACACAAACACACACACCACACGCACGCAACACTCACATACACACACACACACACACACACACACACCACACACACGAACACACACACACCACACGCACGCAACACAAACACACACACACGCACGCAACACACACACACACACACACACACACACACACACACGCACACACACACACACACCACACGAACGCAACACACACCACACGCACGCAACACACACACACTCCACACGAACGCAACACAAACCACACGCACGCAACACAAACACACACCACACGCACACACACACACACACACACACACGCACACAACACACACCACACGCACGCAACACACACACACCACACGCACGCAACACACACACATACACACCACACGCACACAACACATACACACCACACGCACGCAACACACACACACACACACGCACGCAACACACACACATACACACCACACGCACACAACACATACACACCACACGCACACAACACATACACACCACACGCACACAACACACACACCACACGCACGCAACACACACACACACACGCACGCACGCAACATACCACACGCGCGCACGCACGCAACACACACGCGCGCACGCACGCAACACACACACGCGCACGCACACAACACACCACACGCACGCAACACACCACACGCACGCAACACACCACACACACACACACACACACACACACACACGCACACACACACACACACACGCACGCAACACACACATACGCGCAAGCACGCAGCACACCACACGCACGCAACACACACATACATACGCGCACGCACGCAACACACACGCGCGCGCGCACGCAACACACCACACGCGCGCAACACACACACACACACTCGAACGCACACACGCGCGCGTGCACACACACGCACACACTACTCTCACACGCGCGCGCGCACTCACACACACACAAACACACACCACACGCACGCAATACACACACCACACGCACGTAACACACACACACGCGCACACACTACTCTCACATACACGCGCGCGCGCACTTACACACAACACACACACACACACAAACACACACGCAATATACACACCACACGCACGTAACACACACACGCACGCACGCACGCAACACACACACACACACACACACACACACGCACGCACACACACACACGCACACACACGCGCGCACACACACACACACACACACACACACACACACACACACACAGACACAGACAAACTTGTATGAATAAATTTCACTATACGAAGTATAAAAATGTAATGGAGACGGAAAAAAATAAATTTAATATTTTGACGTACTTAAATCAGAATTAATGGAATGTATTCAGGTCCCGAAGATAAAAAAATAGTTTAACGCGAACGAATGTTTGTGTCTGTACACTTCACTGGAGACCGTACTGATTGCAGTAACTGATTTCTATGAAGATCTAGTTTGTACATATCTCGGCTCAGATGAAAATTCGCTTTGAAATGAAATTCGGCCTAAATTTGCAGATTGTAGCAGCCTACGTTTTATTTTTAAAAGGAAAGGCACCGAACGAGTTAGGTAAATTTACAAAGCAAACAAGCTTATTTTACATTAGGGCCTATCTGTGAAAGCGTTCAGCAGAAAGACAGTGTTAATTAAACTTGCACGGCGACGTTGCCAAACTTCTCGCGTACGTGTTTGATTCCGAATTTAACCAATTAATTTCTCTCGATTAAAATTTATTTATAGAATCTAATTATACTTGTGTAACGTAAAGCAGACTGCCGAGAACACGACGATATTACATAAAGTTCTATATTTAGATTCACTTCTGTCGATTCTTTACCAGACCCGATGTCGCGTAATCGGACGACAATCGATCACCTTCTTGCGTAAAAAAGTGACTCAGCCCACGTTAGTTGAGTTCTATCTTTGGCCACTTTAGTGTTCTGTTATCGAACAAACATCGATAAGTTCAATAAGTCAACCGTCTCAGAATAGCAAGTTAATGTGCCTCACGTACAATAACGGGTATTGATTGTGATTTTGTTTTTGGTACTGTTATCACAAAAGGCAGTTGGTGATAACCTTACAGCCTTGAATCACAGTAATTCAATTTCAGCTACTTTCCTTCCTCGTGCTGTATGCGGTCTGGCTGTGTGTTTAACACTGACTTGAGTTGTAATTCTTCTTTACAGCGATAACACAAACCACATTGCACTTCCAAGACGCTTGCATTTTGTTGGTTAAGAGGGGGAGGGAAAAGGGCATTCGTGTATTCTTTCCTTATACAAATATTTATTCTCACTTTGCATGGGGGTTTCGCCAGTCAAATTGAGCAAAAACTGATGAATTTATTTTGAAAAATTATTTCTATTTTAATACTAGATGTTCATGGGTTTTATATCCCCAGTCACTGTAGTCAAATAATCTATTGCCTAACTAAGCTTCTTGGATTCTAGATCAAAACTTGTACCCTTAATGAGCTTTAGCAGTCCACTAGCTAGCTTGTTCTGCTACAGGTCCTCGGGTCCCAGAAACAAAACGTTCTGCTATCAATAGCCTTACAATCGTAGATTATGTAGTCTGCGATTTCCTCTTCCTTCCTGCATAACCTACACGTGGTTTTTCCGTGGTACATTCCTATCCTTTTCACATGTACCTCCCAGAATACAGTGCCTTCCTGACTTGTCTTCTACCAACGATATCTACTGTCCTTTCAAGTTCTCTTAGAGGGATATTTCTTAAAAGACGTTTACTATGGGAATATCTTCTAATGTTATCCATCTTGCCAGTTGTTGCTTATTGATCCATTGACTTATTTTTTTTTTTAAACATCCGACTATTGTGTACACTTGGGCTAATGCAGACGATGGCGTATGAAAATGCCAAGCCCTGGCCGGGATTAGAACCCGGGTCCTCGGGGTGAAAGCCCAGTACGCTATCAACTAGGCCACCGAGGCGGCACCACCGACTTATAGCAGAGAGAAATCTCTACTGCTTGTTCCCGTCCAACGAACTCAGACGCAGATCCCAGTCCAGCCAGTCTGCCCGTCTATTCGTTAAACTCAATTCTTCTGTGACCTACTCCTTCTGCTGGAGTCCTCAGGGTACCGGAAGCCAATTAAAGATTACTTGGTCTGCAGTTTCGTCTTCCTTCCTGCATACACAGCTTCTCCGTGATACATTCATATCCTTTTCATGTGTACCTTCAAAAGACAGCGCCCAGTAAGGATTCCATACTGGACAGTTTTCATCTGCCCAAGATATCTATTGTCCCTCCAATTCCAATGGTTACTAGAGTTTACCGTGGGAATTTCTTCTAAGGTTATTCAATCTTATCTGTTGTTACTTACTGATCCGATCCATCTACTGACAGTGGAAAGAAAAAACTCTACTGTCTGCTCCGGTCCAACGAACTCACACGCAGATCCCAGTCCAGTCAGTCCGCCCGTTTTTTCATTAACTCAACTCTCCTGTGCCATCGGAATCAAAGTAGTGTAACCTGGTTTTCCAGAGACAGAACGTTGAGGTTCTCACGACACTGCCACGTCAGCATAGACTTAATTGTTGCACCCGCAAGTCTTCTGTCGTTGTCTGACTGTCGGTATAAATACGATTCGGAATTTCATAAAAATTCTCCCGAACACAGTCGTTAATGGCCGTTACCTCTACTTGGGATACTGTGGCGTTCTGTCCCAGGGTTACTAGCTCTTTCTGCTGGAAGTCCTCAGGGTCCCGGAAGCCGAACTCTTCTGCTGGCAAGAGTTTCTCTCTTAGTACGGTTTCTCCGTAGTACATTCCTGTTCTTTTCATCTTGTACCTTTAAAAGACAGTGTCCAGTAAGGAGTTCCATAATTTTTCTGCATTTTCATCTGCCCAAAATATCTACCGTCCTTCTTGCTTCTTGTTCCTTATCGATTCACCTATTCATTGCAGAGAGAAATCTCTACTACCGGCTCCGGTCCAGTGAACGCAGACGCAGATCCCAGTCCAGCCAGTCTGTCTGTCTCCTCAATAAACTCAACTCTCCTGTGCTCCGGAACCAATGTGAAGTAACCTGGTTTCCCAAGGACACAACGACACTGCAAGACCAGCTTAGACTAACTCGCAGCCTGACTGTCGGTGTAAATGTGAATTCGGGATTTCCTGAAAACCCATTTCAAATTCTCCCGGACACAATCATTAATGGTTTTCCAGGAATACTGCAGCGTATTGTCCGCGGGTAACAACGTGTTTCAACCAGTCTCACATCATATACCTTCTTTTCAAGTCTTCCCAATAAGTTTTTTAAAAAAATTAATGTGAGAAATGTGTGCGTAATGGTTTTGTACCTTTTATTTGTTATCAAGTTCTGTGTATTTTGTATTCTTGTAGTAACTAACTGGCAGGCCACTGGATGCGATTGCCTCACGCGCATGCGTCCTTAATAGCGCCACTGTTCTCGCTACAGAGCGCATAATGAAACTACATCTACGGATGCATATCAAAATAAAATATCGTTACTTGTACTAGATACTGGTACCGGAACTAAGTATCGATCTCTTCTTTTCGGCTTAAAACGTTCTCCGACGTACTAGCATGATAACCCTTACGAGAGATATGTGAACTGCTAGTGACATCTTGCGGCAGAGTGTTCAACTACTGTTAAATAGGTAATAGGTACTGTCTATTTTCTCAAACGAAGCTTGCAGCGTTCGTAACGGCATATAGTCAAATTACTTTGACTTTAGCCGCTGATATCGAGCACGCTTTTATAATCTACTTCTAGTCCGTATATGTTCAATGACTGAACCCAAGAATAATCCAAGAGGCTTAGTTGCACAGTGGATGCTTTGATCGCAGTGTCAGAGGCCAGCAAACCCCATAACCTCTAAAGAATCTGTCAGGGGGTGATCGAATCATCACGAAACTATCTACCCCACATTCTTCTCTTCTTTTCGGTTTAAACGTTCTCCGACGTCTTCTGAATTCCCAGCTTCCATTTTCCTCTGTCATTCCATACATTCTGATCCAATTCTCTCTCTCTCACCTCCTTATCAATGCCTTCTCTCCAACTCTTAAGTCTTCCCCTTTTTGCCACCATGTGGCTTCCATTTTAAAATCTATTTGGGAAGTCGATCTTCGTTCATCCTTTCATGACCAAACTATCGAATTACAAAGTATCGATACTGCAAGTAAATCGAAATGAATTTAATGCTATTAGTAAGTACCGACAGAAATTTGAAGCAAACATCAAAGAAATTCTTTTTATATTCTTCTTCATTTCTGCTAGGATTATTGACACTACGTTCAGTATAATAATCTGCCTTCCCTAGCTTCGTCAATTCTTCCGGATTGACGGTTTATAGAAACCTCCATTTTGAAGATGGAGGTTCTCCGGAGAACGACGGAGAACGTATAGAAATAGTTTTTGAAGAAGAAGATTCAACGTCAAGAAAGAAGAATTGACGAAAAGCAGATTATTATACTGAACACAGAAACATCAAATACATTTAACAGGACTGTGTCTACTTACTTCGTATTAAAACAATACCTTTTCAAAAAATATACCAAATATTGCTTAACCGATAGCAATAAATGACAAAAAGCAAAACCAATTGTTACACACATAAGGTGAGAAATATAATATGTACATAACAAAAACAGTAAGTGAAAACGAATACCAAATGGACACACCAAAAGCGAAACGTACATTGAGGCTATTATTGCCTTCCTAAATGTAAGAGTGAGAGTAAAGTGTTAAAGTCGTAAGTGTAGTGTTGTAAGTGTAAGTGTGTGTTGACTCGGGTACCGCGAGGGACGTCTAAATCCCCTCAATAGATTGCAGCCTGCGGGACAGTGTCCTTGTAATGAGCACTGATTGTGTTGTGTGTGTGTGTGTGTGTGTGTGTGTGTGTGTGTGTGTGTGTGTGTGTGTGAGAGAGAGAGAGAGAGAGAGAGAGAGAGAGAGAGAGAGAGAGAGAGACAAAGAGAGTGTTTGTGTGAACGTGTGTGTGTGTGTGTGTGTGTGTGTGTGTGTGTGTGTGTGTGTGTGTGTGTGTGTGTGTGTGTGTGTGTGTGTGTGTGTGTGTGTGTGTGTGTGTGTGTGTGTGTGTGTGTGTGTGTGTGTGAGAGAGAGAGAGAGAGAGAGAGAGAGAGTGTGTGTGTGTGTGTGTGTGTGTGTGTGTGTGTGTGTGTGAGTGAGAGAGAGAGAGAGAGAGAGAGAGAGAGAGAGAGAGAGAGAGAGAGAGAGTGTGTGTGTGTGTGTGTGTGTGTGTGTGTGTGTGTGAGAGAGAGAGAGAGAGAGAGAGAGAGCGTGCGAGTGTGTTGTAAAACGCTTGCGTTCGCAATTTCAGTCCGATTTGATTCAAACTTGGCACAGAAAATCGATTTTCATGGAGCACCATCATGGTAAGAACCAGACCAGTGTCCTTGTATTTTTTTTTTTAAGGTGAAAAGTACATTGAGGCAATAGCGATAATAATCGCCTCCCTAAATGTAAGTGTGAGTGTAAAGTGTTAAAGTCTTAAGTGTAGTGTTGTAAGTGTAATTGTGTGTTGACTCGGGTACCGCGAGGGACGTCTAAATCCCCTCAATAGGTGCAGCTAGTCCGGACCCCCTGCGGGGAAAAGCAATAAGTGAAAAAATAAACAAATTGCAATTAATTATAGTACTTAAATAACAAAAACAATGGACTCGACATCCCGCCGTGACCTTGTTTAGCCGAACTAAGCCGCAAGTAGCCTACTTTGTTCTGCAATGCTGACTTTCGAACTGACGTACACGCGGATAATTCAGCTTTAGTGTAGAAAAAAATACTCGGCGAATTCCCATTGGAAAACGAGCTATTGCAGCTTCCATCATGTACCCGGATACGGTACGTTAAAATGAGCACGGATCTGGACCACTTTTGACGGGCCATTTAAATTTACATACGCAGCTTGGACAAACTCGTTAACCAGCTAAATTCGTTCAGCAGTTTCAAAATGGCTGACATTTCAAACTGATTTCGCTACAGTAGTCAGAAATTTAATTTGACGGCGGTCAGGGTTCGAGTTTGTATTTTCAATGTGAAGTGAAATTTTGAAATGCCAGTGTGCGAAAATTTCAATGCCGATTGTGACGGTGAAATCGGTGTTGCGTATAAGGAAATTACAAACGTCAGCGAGACAGCTGCGTGAGACGATTTTTACGAAAACAATACGATCGTGGAACGCTTCAATCAATCCGCCGAGAAGCGGTTACGTCATGGGAGACCAAACTTCCAGTCGAAGATGATTAAAATAGTTTGGCAGAAGTATTCCGAAACTAATAATGGGGAAACGACGTATCTGAGGCTTAAAACGGACAAAGCTAATATAACTTAACGGATGCGAAGCCTTAGTTTATAACTTAGTTGATGTTTGGGGCGTATTGAGTTTATTTCTGAAATACAATTTGTAATTCAAAGACTGCGGCGCGGCCAGAAGCATAACAAAAGCAAACACGCTTACATTTAAAAGTAAGAAAGTACAGCAAAACACATGGTGACCGAAATTACCGCTGAACGAATTGAATATAAAACAGAAATAGTACAATTATCGATTGCCTGCGTTTTAGAAAAATACGAGAGCTAATCATGACCCCCAAAGACGCGAACCTTCAAAGACTGTGGGTCCTGTCGGCCATATTGAAATGATTCCCTTGTTAACTAGTAGTTCAAAGGAGCCTGGTCGAGCAACCTTTTCCGCCGACTTAGCAAGTAACTGAAATATTTACGAAAAATGTTACTGGACCAAATTTATTGAAAGTTGTTTGCTCTTTCCCCGCTAAGCGGACACAATTGTGATAGGAAGAGCCGTTCTGCCAGTATCACAGATAACAGCCAGCAACTACAGACGCTATCGTTAAATCAGAGGCCGCCATATTGAAACTGAAGTGAATGGGGGTAACATTACACATGCGTCGTTCGGGCTTTGTAAAGGTAATTTCGTAACAAATTTTAAAACAATCGGTCAATGTGTTCAGACAAAGCTGCGTACACTCATCCTCGTTACATCAGAGGCCGCCATCTTGAAATTGAAAGAGAATGAAAAAAATCGTACACATACGATTTTTTTGGACAAAAATGCGTCATCGTTAAGTCAGAACCGCCATTGTGAAAAACGTCGTACACTTGTCATCGTTAAATCAAAGTCCGCCATCTTGAAGTGAAACGAAAGGAGAAAAATCTTACACACAAGTCTTTCAGGCTTTATACAAGGTACCTTCTTGCCAAATTTGGAAACACTCGGTCAATGCGTTTGGACAAAACTGCGTCATCGTTAAGTCAGAACCGCCATCGTGGAAAATTTCGTACACTTGTCATCGTTAAATCAAAGTCCGCCATCTTGAAGTGAAACGAAAGGAGAAAAATCTTACACACAAGTCTTTCAGGCTTTATACAAGGTACCTTCTTGCCAAATTTGGAAACAATCGGTCAATGCGTTTGGACAAAACTGCGTCATCGTTAAGTCAGAACCGCCATCGTGAAAAACGTCGTACACTTGTCATCGTTAAATCAAAGTCCGCCATCTTGAAGTGAAACGAAAGGAGAAAAATCTTACACACAAGTCTTTCAGGCTTTATACAAGGTACCTTCTTGCCAAATTTGGAAACAATCGGTCAATACGTTTGGCTAAGAGTGCGTCATCGTTAAGTCAGAACCGCCATCGTGAAAAACGTCGTACACTTGTCATCGTTAAATCAAAGTCCGCCATCTTGAAGTGAAACGAAAGGAGAAAAATCTTACACACAAGTCTTTCAGGCTTCATACAAGGTACCTTCTTGCCAAATTTGGAAACAATCGGTCAATGCGTTTGGACAAAACTGCGTCATCGTTAAGTCAGAACCGCCATCGTGAAAAACGTCGTACACTTGTCATCGTTAAATCAAAGTCCGCCATCTTGAAGTGAAACGAAAGGAGAAAAATCTTACACATAAGTCTTTCAGGCTTTATACAAGGTACCTTCTTGCCAAATTTGGAAACAATCGGTCAATGCGTTTGGACAAAACTGCGTCATCGTTAAGTCAGAACCGCCATCGTGAAAAACGTCGTACACTTGTCATCGTTAAATCAAAGTCCGCCATCTTGAAGTGAAACGAAAGGAGAAAAATCTTACACACAAGTCTTTCAGGCTTTATACAAGGTACCTTCTTGCCAAATTTGGAAACAATCGGTCAATGCGTTTGGACAAAAACTGCGTCATCGTTAAGTCAGAACCGCCATCGTGAAAAACGTCGTACACTTGTCATCGTTAAATCAAAGTCCGCCATCTTGAAGTGAAACGAAAGGAGAAAAATCTTACACACAAGTCTTTCAGGCTTCATACAAGGTACCTTCTTGCCAAATTTGGAAACAATCGGTCAATGCGTTTGGACAAAACTGCGTCATCGTTAAGTCAGAACCGCCATCGTGAAAAACGTCGTACACTTGTCATCGTTAAATCAAAGTCCGCCATCTTGAAGTGAAACGAAAGGAGAAAAATCTTACACACAAGTCTTTCAGGCTTTATACAAGGTACCTTCTTGCCAAATTTGGAAACACTCGGCCAATGCGTTTGGACAAAACTGCGTCATCGTTAAGTCAGAACCGCCATCGTGGAAAATTGCGTACACTTGTCATCGTTAAATCAGAGGCCGCCATCTTGAAACAGAAATGAAAGGGGGCAAATCTTACACATAAGTCTTTCAGGCTTCATACAAGGTACCTTCTTGCCAAATTTGGAAACAATCGGTCAATGCGTTTGGACAAAACTGCGTCATCGTTAAGTCAGAACCGCCATCGTGGAAAATTGCGTACACTTGTCATCGTTAAATCAGAGGCCGCCATCTTGAAACAGAAATGAAAGGGGGCAAATCTTACACATAAGTCTTTCAGGCTTCATACAAGGTACCTTCTTGCCAAATTTGGAAACAATCAGTCAATGCGTTTGGACAAAACTGCGTCATCGTTAAGTCAGAACCGTCATCGTGGAAAACTTCGTACACTTGTCATCGTTAAATCAAAGTCCGCCATCTTGAAGTGAAACGAAAGGAGAAAAATCTTACACACAAGTCTTTCAGGCTTTATACAAGGTACCTTCTTGCCGAATTTGGAAACACTCGGCCAATGCGTTTGAACAAAAATGCGTCATCGTTAAGTCAGAACCGCCATCGTGAAAAATTTCGTACACTTGTCATTGTTAAATCAAAGTCCGCCATCTTGAAGTGAAACGAAAGGAGAAAAATCTTACACACAAGTCTTTCAGGCTTTATACAAGGTACCTTCTTGCCAAATTTGGAAACAATCGGTCAATGCGTTTGGACAAAACTGCGTCATCGTTAAGTCAGAACCGCCATCGTGAAAAACGTCGTACACTTGTCATCGTTAAATCAAAGTCCGCCATCTTGAAGTGAAACGAAAGGAGAAAAATCTTACACATAAGTCTTTCAGGCTTTATACAAGGTACCTTCTTGCCAAATTTGGAAACAATCGGTCAATGCGTTTGGACAAAAATGCGTCATCGTTAAGTCAGAACCGCCATCGTGAAAAACTTCGTACACTTGTCATCGTTAAATCAAAGTCCGCCATCTTGAAGTGAAACGAAAGGAGAAAAATCTTACACACAAGTCTTTCAGGCTTTATACAAGGTACCTTCTTGCCAAATTTGGAAACAATCAGTCAATACGTTTGGCTAAGAGTGCGTCATCGTTAAGTCAGAACCGCCATCGTGAAAAACGTCGTACACTTGTCATCGTTAAATCAAAGTCCGCCATCTTGAAGTGAAACGAAAGGAGAAAAATCTTACACACAAGTCTTTCAGGCTTCATACAAGGTACCTTCTTGCCAAATTTGGAAACAATCGGTCAATGCGTTTGGACAAAACTGCGTCATCGTTAAGTCAGAATCGCCATCGTGAAAAACGTCGTACACTTGTCATCGTTAAATCAAAGTCCGCCATCTTGAAGTGAAACGAAAGGGGGAAAATCTTACACATAAGTCTTTCAGGCTTTATAGAAGGTACCTTCTTGCCAAATTTGGAAACAATCGGCCAATGCGTTTGGACAAAAATGCGTCATCGTTAAGTCAGAACCGCCATCGTGAAAAATTGCGTACACTTGTCATCGTTAAATCAAAGGCCGCCATCTTGAAACAGAAATGAAAGGGGGAAAATCTTACACATAAGTCTTTCAGGCTTTATACAAGGTACCTTCTTGCCAAATTTGGAAACAATCGGTCAATGCGTTTGGACAAAACTGCGTCATCGTTAAGTCAGAACCGCCATCGTGAAAAACGTCGTACACTTGTCATCGTTAAATCAAAGTCCGCCATCTTGAAGTGAAACGAAAGGAGAAAAATCTTACACACAAGTCTTTCAGGCTTTATACAAGGTACCTTCTTGCCAAATTTGGAAACAATCGGTCAATGCGTTTGGACAAAACTGCGTCATCGTTAAGTCAGAACCGCCATCGTGAAAAACGTCGTACACTTGTCATCGTTAAATCAAAGTCCGCCATCTTGAAGTGAAACGAAAGGAGAAAAATCTTACACACAAGTCTTTCAGGCTTTATACAAGGTACCTTCTTGCCAAATTTGGAAACACTCGGCCAATGCGTTTGGACAAAACTGCGTCATCGTTAAGTCAGAACCGCCATCGTGGAAAATTGCGTACACTTGTCATCGTTAAATCAGAGGCCGCCATCTTGAAACAGAAATGAAAGGGGCAAATCTTACACATAAGTCTTTCAGGCTTCATACAAGGTACCTTCTTGCCAAATTTGAAACAATCGGTCAATGCGTTTGGACAAAACTGCGTCATCGTTAAGTCAGAACCGCCATCGTGGAAAATTGCGTACACTTGTCATCGTTAAATCAGAGGCCGCCATCTTGAAACAGAAATGAAAGGGGCAAATCTTACACATAAGTCTTTCAGGCTTCATACAAGGTACCTTCTTGCCAAATTTGGAAACAATCAGTCAATGCGTTTGGACAAAACTGCGTCATCGTTAAGTCAGAACCGTCATCGTGGAAAACTTCGTACACTTGTCATCGTTAAATCAAAGTCCGCCATCTTGAAGTGAAACGAAAGGAGAAAAATCTTACACACAAGTCTTTCAGGCTTTATACAAGGTACCTTCTTGCCGAATTTGGAAACACTCGGCCAATGCGTTTGAACAAAAATGCGTCATCGTTAAGTCAGAACCGCCATCGTGAAAAATTTCGTACACTTGTCATTGTTAAATCAAAGTCCGCCATCTTGAAGTGAAACGAAAGGAGAAAAATCTTACACACAAGTCTTTCAGGCTTTATACAAGGTACCTTCTTGCCAAATTTGGAAACAATCGGTCAATGCGTTTGGACAAAACTGCGTCATCGTTAAGTCAGAACCGCCATCGTGGAAAATTGCGTACACTTGTCATCGTTAAATCAGAGGCCGCCATCTTGAAACAGAAATGAAAGGGGGCAAATCTTACACATAAGTCTGTCAGGCTTCATACAAGGTACCTTCTTGCCAAATTTGGAAACAATCAGTCAATGCGTTTGGACAAAAATGCGTGATCGTTAAGTCAGAACCGCCATCGTGAAAAACTTCGTACACTTGTCATCGTTAAATCAAAGTCCGCCATCTTGAAGTGAAACGAAAGGAGAAAAATCTTACACAAGTCTTTCAGGCTTTATACAAGTTACCTTCTTGCCAAATTTGGAAACAATCAGCCAATGCGTTTGGCCAAGACTGCGTAACAAACAAGCAGTCACAAACTAAATGAGGAATGGTCCGATTGAAACAAGGACCACGCTCCCTCAGTAAAGGACTCACATTACACCGCTATCTGTTAGGTTAATTTTTTTTTTAACGTCCGACTATTGTGCACACTTGGGCTAATGCAGACGGTGGGATGATTTATAGCGTATGAAAATGCCAAGCCCTCGCCGGGAATCGAACCCGGGTCCTCGGGGTGAAAGCCCAGTACGCTATCCACTTGAAATTATGTTTGATATCTACTTTTAAATAGTAATGTTACCTAGTGATGTCTAGGTTTTGCCCAATGTGAAAGATGGCACATTAATTTGTATTCCAAAATTTTGTTATTCGAAACCACATCCGCCCCTAAGATCAGTCAACCTTCTATTGTATACCATTTTTGTAAATTTCCGATAGAAATTAGAAAACAAAAATTCTAAAACGATATCTCTATAAATACATTCAGTTCAACGTACCGTAATATTCAAATGAGCTAAAATTCTGATCAGAACCAAAGTTGTATTTCAAAAATTGCTGTCTGCTCACGGAGCATGCCTAACACTGTTAGGGGGTTAGTTGGGTGTGTATTTTATTCATAACTCCCTAAGGGCAGAGATAGGCCAGTGTAATGAATTTAGCCAGCCCGGAATATGTTGCGAAACTTTACCCAGATAGGCTAATTAAACAAGCATGGCGCATTAAAACGGTGTTGCGGGATAGCCTACTTCGCACGTGTAAGGCGCAACCACCCTTTGTGTCTAGTAATGATCTGCTTCGGCTGTATTATGTTAATTTCCTAAGTGGCTCATGTGTTTAGGACAAAGTGGTTATACTTTTTAGACTCGATACGTTCCACAATCAACTGAATTGACGCGATAGAAGCGAATTTCCAAAAGTATTTTTTACTTTTCTTACCCGTTTTACAAATTCTGATCATAATCATAATCAGCATTGAAATCTGATTATCGTGAAAATACGAAAAAAGAACCCTGACCGATGTAAAATTAAATCTTAATTCTAGCAGATTTTGAAAATTCAAAACGCAGTTTCAAAACAGTGGAACCTGATTTTCAAAAACATTTAAGACACCAAAGTTACGAATTTTTAACGATTTGAAATGACCGCCATTTTGAAACTGTCGAACGATCTTGTCCGAGCTATTATTAAAATCGATTTTTGTGCCACGTTTGAATCAGATCGTAGTCGCCTCGGTGGCCTAGTTGATAGCGTACTAGGTTTTCACCCCGAGGACCCGGGTTCGATTCCCGGCCAGGGCTTGGCATTTTCATACGCTATAAACCATCCCATCGTCTGCATTAGTCCAAGTGTCGGACGTTAAACACATAAAAAAATGAATCAGATCGTACCAAAATATCGGACGTGATAAACAAGCACACACGCGCACGCGCGCGCACAGATTTTTTTGAATGAGAAGGTGGCTCATACAATCAGCATAATGGGCGACACTATACAGTCGTACAACATAATTTCATAAGCACAAAGCGCCAGGCAGAGCCACGAGTAAACAGCATGTCATAGACATAGAGTAATGTAATGTATATCTGGATTGATTCCAAGTTGTTGACAGGGTAAATACGTTACACTGGCCAGACAACAATCAACAAGCACTACGAAAACAAGTTTAATTGGCCGGACTAAACAATAAACAATAAATAAAATACTGTACATGCATAATGTAGAGAAAGTATTACACACAGTGAAACCACTGTTGAATATTATTCTGTCTGTTTCTTACGCATGCAAGGAATATCCTACTTGTGTTTTTAATGGTTGACCGAAAAACGTTTTTAAAAAACCGTATCGTCTTCGAAGGTTTCAAAGAACAGTAGACCTCGCAATATATTCGTAATTAATATAGAGAGCGCTCCACGACAGCGCTCGTAACGTTTCCCGCCAATATAACCGGTAACCGTAATACTTACGAAAAATATTACTGGACCTAACTTTGTTGAGAATTTAATACTCTTTCTCCACGAAGTTGTCAAAATTGTAACAGGTTTTGACGTTCGGCCAGTATTACAGGAAATAACTAGCAACTACAGTCTCAACGTTAAATCAAAGGCCGCCATCTTGAAACGGAAGTAAGTAGGAAAACAGTTTATACATACACCATTTGGGCCTTATGCGAGATAGTCTATCTGTGCTACGAGGGCGGTTTGATAAGTCAGTGACTTTTTAATTTCCCGCGCAGTTACTCCAAATGCAACAGTGCTGCCGTCAACTGTAATCTATCAGTGGGCAACTTTCTAATTTTGAGCAAGCTACGTCGTGCAGTTGGTGTTTGATAGCCGTTCAAAGCAGACAACCTTGTGATTTTTTACGAAAATTGAAAAAATTGAATCTCGTGTGCTGATTAAGCATTACTTTTTACGTAAAAAATCCATCACTGAAACTAAGGAAAGACTCGATGAATACTACGGGGACTCGGCACCATCAATTTCAATGGTTAAGAAGTGGTTTGCAGAGTTCCGTTGTGGTCGTACCAGCACTAGTGACGCCGAACGTTCAGGTCGCCCAAAAGAAGTGATCACGCCTTAAATCGTCTATAAAATCCATGAAATGATATTGGATGATCGGAGAATGAAAGTGCGTGAGTTGGCTCATGCTGTAGGTATCTCAACTGAACGGGTACATCTATTTTACACGAATATTTGGACATGAAAAAACTCTCCGCGAGATGGGTGCCGCGATTGCTCACACTCGACCATAAGCGCAATCGTGTGACCACTTCAAAAGAGTGTTTAGCGATGTTCAGCCGTAATCCGAACGAATTTTTGCGCCGTTTTGTTACTGTGGACGAAACATGGATCCATCACAACACGCCAGAGACCAAGGAACAATCGAAACAGTGGGTTGCTAGGGGTGAACGTGGACCAAAGAAGGCCAAACAGAGTCTGTCAGCCAACAAGGTCATGGCCACAGTTTTTTGGGATGCACACGGTGTCATTCACATCGATTACCTCGAGAAAGGTAAAACGATCACCAGCGAATATTATTCAAAGCTTTTGAACAGATTCGACGTTGATTTGAAGCAAAAACGGCCGCATTTGGCGAAGAAGAAAGTGCTGTTCCATCAAGACAATGCACGTGTGCACACTTGTCTAGTCACGATGGCCAAAATCCACGAATATTCTATACCAATACGAACTGCTACCCCATCCAGCATATTCTCCAGATTTAGCCCCCTGCGACTATTTTATGTTTCCAAACCTAAAGAAATGGCTGGGCGGTAAGAGATTTGAGTCGAATGAAGAAGTCATTACAGAAACAAACGCGTATTTTGAGAGCTTTGAGGAAACCTATTATTTGGAGGGAATAAAAAAATTATAAAAACGCTGGACTAAATGTATCGAGCTAAAAGGTGATTATGTAGAAAAAGAAAATGTTTATTTGCCGAAAAAAATTTGTTTTATTCAAAAAGTCACTGACTTATCAAACCGCCCTCCTCGTACATTTGAAAACAATCGGTTATTATGTATGACTAAAACTGCGTACACCCGTCATTGTAAA
The DNA here is from genome assembly GCA_022606455.1 of Callitettix versicolor. NCBI lineage: Eukaryota > Metazoa > Arthropoda > Insecta > Hemiptera > Cercopidae > Callitettix > Callitettix versicolor. The sequence goes on along the minus strand of CM040184.1, from coordinate 76,011,960 downwards.
ACAAAGGCCGCCATCTTGAAACGGAAGTAAATGGAAAACATACACCCCTTGAGCTGTATATAAGTTACCTTCGTACCGAATTTCAAAACAATCTGTCAATACGTTTGGCCAAAACTTTGTACAGTCGTCATTTTAAAGCAGATGCTGCCATTTTGAAACGGAACTGCATTGAAAAAAGTCTTACACATACTTTCGTCGGACGTTACACAAGATATCTTCGTACCAAATTTCAAAACAATCGGCTAAAACGTTTGATAAAAAAATGCTTACAATCGTCATCGTTAAATTAGAGGGCGCCATCTTGAAACGAAAGTAAATGGGGGGATATGTTACACATACGTCGTTCGGGCTTTATACAAGGTACCTTCGTACCAAATTTTAAAACAATCGGTCAGTTCGTTTAGCCAAAAGTACGTAACAAATGAAAAACAAACCAAATTTCGAATGGTCTAGTTGGAACAAAGATCTCTTTCATTCGGTCAATAAAAAATGGTGTTTAGATAGTTCCTTTGGATGTGCCAACAAAGAAATTTTCTTTGAATTGCAGTTTCCTGAATTTGCCTATGATTCACAACTACCTGCCCTGAACCCTACTCCTGAATAGGCTGTTCCTTCACTCCATTATAGTGGCTGGTAGTAAACTGCACCGGCCTCCAAGGAATGCAGACACTCCCCCCGTTGGTTGTCAATGATCAATTCTGGGTTCTTTCCGCTACAATGGTTATATAATCCTTCCTTCCTTCTTAGAAGAGCAAAACAAAGGGTTGGCCAATGGCGCAGCTTTCATACTGCGTTTAAAAAAATATTCTGTAATAAATGACCGAGCGAAGCGAGCTGTTTCAACTCGACCGTTCAGCGTTTGGCTTGTTTGTTACGCAGTTTTGGCCAAACGCATTGACCGATTGTTTTGAAATTTGGTACGACGTTACCTTGTAAAAAGCCCGAAAGACGTATATGTAAGATTCTTTCCCATTCACTTCCGTTTCAAGATGGCGGCCTCTGATTTAACGATTAAGTTTTTTTTTAGTGTTTAACGTCCGACTATTGTGCACACTTGGGCTAATGCAGACGATGGGATGATTTATAGCGTATGAAAATGCCGAGCCCTGGCCGGGAATCGAACCCGGGTCGTCGGGGTGAAAGCCTCAGTACGCTATCAACTAGGCCACCGAGGCGGCTTTAACGATTAAGTGCACGCAGTTTTGTCCAAACGCACCTTGTACCTTGTATAAACGTACCAAACGCAAAGGTAACTTGTATAAAGCCCTAACGACGTATGTGTAAGATTCTTTCCCACTCACTTCAGTTTCAAGATGGCGGCTTCTGGTGTAACGATGATGAGTATACGCAGTTTTGCCAAACGTATTGACCGGTTGTTTTGAAATTTGGCAGGAAGTTATCTTGTATAAAGCCCGAACGACCTATGTGTAAGATTCTTTCCCACTCACTTCCGTTTCAAGATGGCGGCTTCTGGTGTAACGATGATGAGTATACGCAGTTTTGCCAA
>CM040184.1:75985453-76002953 GCA_022606455.1 Callitettix versicolor | reverse complement strand
GTGCATTATCGTGGTGCAAAAGCCATGAATTGTTTTACCACAGATCCGGGCGTTTTTTCCCGGATTGCTTCGCAAACGGCGTTGAACTTGTAGGTAGTACTCCTTATTTACCGTTTCACCTGGTGGCAGGAATTCATGATGCACTCTGCCATTAATATCGAAGAACACAGTGAGCATAACCTTCACGTTCGACCGCACTTGTCGAGCCTTTTTCAGTCTTGGCGAGCCAGAATGCCTCCACTGGGATGATTGAGCCTTAGTTTCGACGTCATATCCGTAAACCCATGTTTCGTTACCTGTTATAATACGTTTCAGTAATTCTGCATCGTCGCTGACTTTATTTAGTGACTCCTGAGCAACTTCCATTCGCCGCTGTTTTTGTTCAAAATTCAACAATTTTTGAACGAATTTTGCTGCCACGCGTTTCATACACAAAACATTGGAAACAATATCATGACATGATCCAATCGATATACCAACATCATCAGCGACCTCTCTAACTGTGATTCGGCGATTGTTCATAACCATTTCTTTCACTTTTTCCACGTTTTCATCGGTTGTTGATCTGCTGGGGCGTCCAGGGCGTTCGTCATCTTCAACGTCTTCACCCTTCGAAACGCTTATTGCTAAACTCTTGCTTTACTCATAGCAGACTCACCATAGGCCTTTGTTAACATGTCACACACTTTGTTACACTTTATTCCATTTTTTACGCAAAATTTGATACAAATTATTTGATCCATTTCTTTTAACAAACGAAAATCGCCGAGCTCGTAAAAACACGTCTAACCATAGTGTTTTTACAGACAAAGTCAACAATGAAAACAGCTGAAAGTTTTATCATACTTCAAGCGCATATATACCGACATAATAAAAAGAAATGTTTGACAATCGGACTCTCCAAGCTCGTGAAATTTAAAAATTCTCGTTACTTCCTGAACACACCTCGTAGTTATAGGCCTACCACATAAAAAAAAAAAATTAAACACGTGATCAATTTAACAGCTGGTTGAAGTATTGTGTTTCTTTGTACAACTTAACCTCAACATTACCATTGTTGCTGTATCTGAAGTGGATTAACATGTTTTTTTTATTTGAAGTGCATTGTTGCAATAAGGAATACGCTGTAGGCCTATTTAATAAATTAGTTGAACTATGCATACTATTAAACATAACTGGTTCTACTTATACATTATTATACGAAACATTTTTTGTTTGTTTTGATGTTTAACGTCCGATAACGCGTAACTATTGTTCATGCTAATTTACTCCCAAGTGCCGAGCTGGCAGTTTGTCAGCGTGACGTCATTGTCCACCCTTATTTGGCACAGTGTTCCCCAATAGCTTACGCTGTACATAACCCTCACAACCCTTTTTAAATTGTAACCGTTTGGAACTTCAATTAAATACGGTTATGTTGGTAATATTAAAAATTAAAACGTTTGAAAGGAAGTATGAAAAAACGGTAGTGGTTCAGTGAGCATATATATTATTTCTCGAGCCGTTACATCAGAGGCCGCCATTTTGAAACGGAAGTGAGTGGGAAAGAATCTTACACATAGGTCGTTCGGGCTTCACACCAGATAACTTCCTACCAAATTTCAAAACAAACTGTCAATACGTTTGGCAAAACTGCATATACTCATTATCGTTACACAGAGGCCGCCATTTTGAAACAGAAGTGAGTGGGAAAGAATCTTATACATACGTCGTTCGGGCTTTATACAAGATAACTTCCTACCAAATTTCAAAAGAATCGGTCAATACGTTTGGCAAAACTGCGTATACTCATCATCGTTACACTAGAGGCCGCCATTTTGAAACATAAGTGAGTGGGAAAGAATCTTACACATATGTCTTTCGGTCTTTATACAAGATAACTTCCTACCAAATTTCAAAACAATCGGTCAATGCGTTTGGACAAAACTGCGTGCACTTAATCGTTAAAGCCGCCTCGGTGGCCCAGTTGATAGTGTACTGACTTTTACCACGAGGACCCGGGTTCGATTCCCGGCCAGGGCTTGGCATTTTCATACGCTATAAATCATCCCATCGTCTGTATTAGCCCAAGTGTGCACAATAGTCGGACGTTAAAAAAAAAAAAATATTTCTCGAAACAACATCCCTTTTACTCAGCACATACTATTCGTACAGGCATAAATGAGGTATCTTTAGAAAGATTTTTCAACCGGCTTCTGACATTGCAAAACGATTTTGCGCTAAAACGTACTGTTTGTGGAAAATTTTAACATGAAAAACACTTTTAACTGTCATAGGCAAAACGGCATCTTGGATGCGCATGCGCGGCATCACAATATTTTGTATATTTTACGAAGCTAAATTATTAATCACGAATAGACAATCCCATTACAAATGCCTCTTTTTGCATAACGTGCTTAGAACAATTTCAATATTTACTTAAAAGCCATTAAACTCACAGGTTATGTGGCCCTACTGACAGTCCCCTATCCTTGTCGGGACAAGCGTTTAATATGAAACACATGTTTTGGAACACTATTTTTACACAAATATATTTGTGATTTCTCCTTCCATCGTGCTGCATTTATCTAATGTTAATACGGACATCATAAAATACGAATTATAATCAAAATGTCAAAATACATTTAGAAGTTATCGAGCACGCCATTTCAACTGACTGGAAGACAGTTAAGTATTAAAATCACTGTTTGCTATCACCATAAACAAGTCGCAGGGACAAACACTTCAATGAGCAGGATTGTGTTTATCAAATGCCGTCTATACCCACAGGCAACTGTATGTAGCCTTTTCAAGGGTAACAAATCAACTAACATGTTTGTAGTCATAAGAGAAAATGAAATACAAAAAGTACAAGAAGATTATATTCTGCATCACATATCGTTTACAACGAAATATTGTAATGTCCTGTAAAAATTGCTGCTAAAAAACCATTATCTGTATTGAAATATATATATATATATATAATATATATACACGCGCGCATACTGTAGGCTTTGTTTATTTTACTACTAAAAGACTGCCAGCTTTGCGGGCCAACCCTCATTCTCGCATGCAGGTTTGGTATATTTTAGATTCATTCACATTTAAAAACATTTGTCTCTGAACACACACACACACACACACACACACACACACACACACACACACACACACACACACACACACACACACACACACACAGTGACTCATAAATTTGTGTTTATTAATTCAAACCGATCGCTTTTCGATTTATTTTTTAAACATGTTTTCCCTTCATTCTAACTACCTAACCTCTCCCCAACGACTACTATTATTCAAAAGGCTGTTTTTACTTAAAACTTTCACAGTGCGAAATTTCGCACGGCCCTCTGGTTAATTTTGTTTTTCTCGATTTAAACCAGAGTCGTAAATTTCCTTTTTTTCGAATTTTTTAATACTGACACAAATTTTGAACTGTGCCTGCTATTAATAGGTAGTTAAACAAAGGAAAGACAACCTTAGAGGGCATTCGCTTAGTAAACGTCTTATAAAAAAGTTCTTTTCGTGTTATTTTAAGGCGAAAAGCACATAGAGGCTATTATCGCCTCCCTAAATGTAAGTGTGAGTGTAAAGTGTTAAAGTCGTAGGCCTAAGAGTAGTGTTGTAAGTGTGTGTGTGTTTTTTGTTTGTTTTTTTGGTGTTTAACGTCCGACTATTGTGCACACTTGGGCTAATGCAGACGATGGGATGATGTATAGCGTATGAAAATGCCAAGCCCTCGCCGGGAATCGAACCCGGGTCCTCGGGGTGAAAGCCTAGTACGCTATCCACTAGACCACCGAGGCGGCAAGTTAAGACTCGGTGTGTGTGTGTTAAGACTCGGGTACCGTGAGGGACGTATAAATCCTCTCAATAGGTGCAGCTAGTCTTATAAAAAAAAGGTCTCTCAAAGAGAGGACTTGGAGGAAAATTCAGGAAAACCATTACAGGGTACTGTGGTCTGACGATACACAAGATAGTCTGTACCACGAAGAAATCGTGTGCATGAAGGAACAGGAAACTGCAGACCACATAATCTACGATTGTGAGACTCTTGCCAGCAGGAAGCTAGTGGTGTTCGGCTTCCAGGATCCTGAGACATCTAGCAGAATGACCTAGTCAGTGGACCGCTAAAATCATTGGAGCACCAGTCAACTGAGCTGGGAATTTGACAGGCTTAGTTGCACAATAGATACGTTTATCGAAGTAACAAAGGATACAAAACCCCTCAACGTCTAGAACGTAATTTTATCACTGAACAAATTTTTTCGTAACTCCTGATCTAAAATTTTGAGACTGTACCGATACGTTTTGTTTGGATAAACAAAATTGGTCTTCGAAAAACTCGTTTACTTAAATTATAACGTTGGATTAGTTTGCGAAATTTCATCAAAATCAAATAGTGTAGCCCACAGCGAGGTGTACAAATACAAACGGACAGACAAAATCACTTTTTTACTGAAAAGAAACTAAACTTTTCAAGATACACTTTTTTAACGACAATCATGCTTTTTTATGCTTCGTTAACTAAGAAAGTTAACACGAGTAGAATAGGCCTATAGTGAAACCTTGTGTTTAGTTTTCTTGGTCAATAGCATGCTAGTGTTCCCTGATCTTTTAAATCAAACTTTGGCCAAAGTTAAATCAAAGTATTCACACTCGCACAGTTGTACAGTATACATGAAGTCCAAGTATTCTGGATCTTTTTGGTTTTAAAACTATTTCCACGATACTTAAGGTAATCAACATTTGCATAATTAGTATTTGATCAGTTACATAGACTTCAAATTAATCGAAATAACCTGTTTCTTTATTTATTAACCTAACCAAACTTATAATCTGACGATACAGGTCAGCCGCTTAGAAAACGGCCTGCTAAGAACACTATTGGGACAGAGAGAAAAAAGTGCGAGTGAGAAGTCGAGTATCCATTCTCTCACCACAACACCCTCCTTTTGCTTAATTATCGCTGAGCAGTTAACAGTTTGTAGACTCATACTCATACTGGCAGAGTGGCACAACAGTTGTGTTACTGGACTGTTGGAGAGTGCTGGTGGGTAATTCTTTACATGCGTGAAAAATTCTCGGTAACCATGGAAAATGCTCGCCTGTGATTGGAGGTCTGGTAGGGCGTGGCTTCCGAACTATTTCGGCTGAGATCGGGAACACTTGTCCCAATACACTTCTGTTATAAATTCAACTATATAATATCTAAGTATTGTTCATGCCAAGTTACTTTTACTGTCGCGCTGGCACATTGCCAGGCGTCCACCCTTATTTGGCACAGTGTTCCCTAATAACTTACCCTGTACGTAACCCTCACAACAATTTTTAAATGGTAACCATTACGAATACAGGATAGCCTACGTGCCATTTCTTAAATTCTCAGTCCATGTAGGATCATAAATTTAATCGGATATCTCCGCGTTTCGCAATAAATTAATCGTATTTTTATAGTTAAGTTACTTTTTCTATGTTTTAAAATTATCTCACAAAACAATTTCTACCGAGAAATTGTCTGTTGGAGCTGCCATCATAGAAATAACCGGCGCCATGACTACACCAATCCTGGCCGTCAGAAACGTTTTCAGAAATCGTGCAAACATTTTAACATTTATCATGTTTTTGGACTGGTTGCGATGGATTTTGTGCGTCGCGCGATGCGAGTGAACCAATTTATATTGATAGTTATAGTAAAAGATCAGTTGTTTTATATTAATTCGTAATGATCAGCTGATTTCAATGAACAGCTGATAGGCTGTAATAAGTTTTAGTTTATGTTGTTAAATACTAGCTATGTTACAGTAAAACATCAGTTTGTTTTAATATTAATTCATAACGATCAGCTGATTTCAATGAGCATATGATAAGTTTTAGGTTATGTTGTTAAAAACTAGCTATGTTATAGTAAAAAATCAGTTTGTTTTAATATTAATTCATAACGATCAGGTGATTTCAATGAGCAGATGATAAGTATTAGCTTATGTTGTTAAAAACTAGCTATGTTATAGTAAAACATCAGTTGTTTTATTTTAATTCGTAACGATCCGCTGATTTCAGTGAACAGATGATAGGCTATAATAAGTTTTAGGTTATGTTGTTAAAAACTAGCTATGTTATAGTAAAACATCAGTTGTTTTATATTAATTTGTAACGATCAGCTGATTCCATTGAACAGCTGATAGTCTATAATACGTTTTAGGAAAGGTTGTTAAAAACTAGCTATGTTATAGTAAAACATCAATTGTTTTATTTTAATTCATAACGATCAGCTGATTTTAACGAACAGCTGTTTCAACGAACACATAACATACGTTTTAGGTTAGGTTGTTAAAAAAACTAGCTATGTTATAGTAAAACATCAGTTGGTCTATATTAATTCGTAACGATCAGCTGATTTCAACGAACACCTGATACGCTGTAATACGTTTTAGGTTATGTTGTTAAAAAAACTAGCTATGTTAATTTGTCGTGTGTGTTTTCGAACAAGTTATCGCGATTAAAATAAAAAGGAAGAGAAAACACAATACACGATGGTTCAATAACGGAAATGTTTTGTACAAAAACGTCTATATGATACGTTTACAATTTTTATATCGAAAACTTTTTATTTCGTCATAAATTTAACGACCGTTTCGCATATAAACAAATTTGTTTATTTGTTTAGCGTCTGTGATCGTCAAGCAATGCGCCTAAGGACAATCAGTGCATTCTGTAAAAGCAAAGGCCTACGCTTCACCATTTTATCGCATCTTCTGACTGTGCGTAATACATGCAGAATGGCAGTAACGTAATGGACGCACAGAAGCAGGATTGAAAAAGTACATTAATATCGGAGGCTTTAATAACCTTGTAGAGCCTCGAGGTGCTTAAGCGAACAAACAAATTTACGCCTGACAAACTACTAGCCTATTAAGTGACCATCAGCTGTGAATCATCTGCAACTACACTAACAGCTGACAGAACGTGAGACTTGAGTAATACGCAAGTGTTCGTGATTTATCTGAATAAACAAAGTGTTAGTCCATCAAAGAAACGCACGACGTTATGGGTAAGGATTTGGGAAACAATATTTAGTTAAGCAAAAATAAAACTTGACAAATTCTCAGGTCTTGGGCCGAATAAACAGCGTTTATCGTCTTCAGGAAAGGATTCAAAACATTAAAAACTCATTTTATCTAAATTTTCTTCGAGCATCGGATTAAAAGCTGCATGAATTAGCATTCAAAAATCCGGCGGAGGCAGCTGATGGGTTCAGCGACCTTACCGTGCCTCTGCTCATACTGATCTCGCTCATCTACTCAAGACACACACTCTAAATAGCTTGGCTAACTCTAAGTATAAAGCGACCCGTGCAAGCACACCAATAACGCACAGGGAAGTCACAAATTAGGAGTGGCGAGTCACCCACCTTTAATCCTCTCCAAATCCTAGACGTCACGAAGAGACTAGAACTGGAGAAGACACTGTAACTGAGCATCTCAGGAATACAGAAAAAGGTCTGCATTTTTACACAATAGATCTGCATTTTTTTACTTTTTTTTATTTTAAGGCGAAAAACACATTGAGGCTATTATCGCCTCGCTAAATGTAAGTGTGAGTGTACAGTGTTAAAGTATTGTTGTAACTGTAAGTGTAGACTCAGGTACCGCGAGGGACGTCTAAATCCTCTCAATAGGTGCAGCTAGTATGCACCCCCCCCTGCGGGAATAGATTTACAAAGTTTGCAGTGAGTGCAATAGTAACACTAGAAATTCATTCGTCCTTCGTTCTTTCATTCATTCGTTCCTTCGTTCATTCATTCATTCGTTCATACGTTGGTTGGTTGGTTGGTTAATTGGTTGGTTGGTTCCGTTCGTTCGTTGGTTTGTTCGTTCGTTCGTTGGTTGGTTGGTTGGTTGGTCCGTCCGTCCGTCCGTCCGTTCGTTCGTTCGTTCGGTTGGTTCGTTCGTTCGTTCGTTGGTTTGTTCGTTCTTTCATTGGTTGGTTGGTCCGTCCGTCCGTCCGTTCGTTCGTTGGTTTGTTCGTTCGTTCGTTCGTTGGTTTGTTCGTTCTTTCATTGGTTGGTTGGTCCGTCCGTCCGTCCGTTCGTTCGTTGGTTTGTTCGTTCGTTCGTTCGTTGGTTTGTTCGTTCTTTCATTGGTTGGTTGGTCCGTCCGTCCGTCCGTTCGTTCGTTGGTTTGTTCGTTCGTTCGTTCGTTGGTTTGTTCGTTCTTTCATTGGTTGGTTGGTCCGTCCGTCCGTCCGTTCGTTCGTTGGTTTGTTCGTTCGTTCGTTCGTTGGTTTGTTCGTTCTTTCATTGGTTGGTTGGTCCGTCCGTCCGTCCGTTCGTTCGTTGGTTTGTTCGTTCGTTCGTTCGTTGGTTTGTTCGTTCTTTCATTGGTTGGTTGGTCCGTCCGTCCGTCCGTTCGTTCGTTGGTTTGTTCGTTCGTTCGTTCGTTGGTTTGTTCGTTCTTTCATTGGTTGGTTGGTCCGTCCGTCCGTCCGTTCGTTCGTTGGTTTGTTCGTTCGTTCGTTCGTTGGTTTGTTCGTTCTTTCATTGGTTGGTTGGTCCATCCGTCCGTCCGTTCGTTCGTTGGTTTGTTCGTTCGTTCGTTGGTTGGTTTGTTCGTTCTTTCATTGGTTGGTTGGTCCGTCCGTCCGTCCGTCCGTCCGTTCGTTCGTTGGTTTGTTCGTTCGTTGGTTGGTTGGTCCGTCCTCCGTCCGTTCGTTCCTTCGTTCGTTCATTGTAAAACGCAGAACCGGTACCTTAAAATGAGTCTATGTTGATCTTTAGATCACATTTGGGGGTCAATAAAAAGTTAATGTGTGTGTGTGTGTGTGTGTGTGTGTGTGTGTGTGTGTGTGTGTGTGTGTGTGTGTGTGTGTGTTTTAGCACGTTTACTTTCGCAATTTAATCCGATTTGATCCAAACTTGGCACGAAAATCGATTTTTGTAAGAACTTGGACAAGTTCGTTAACCACGCGAAATTCGTTCAAAAGTTTCAAAATGGCGGCCGTTTCAATTCTTCAAGAATTGTTTTTCAAAATCCGATTTCACCATCGTAATCAGCGGCAAACACTGCATAAAATAGCATTTTGGATTTTCGAAATCCGTTAAAATCGTGAAAGTTATTTTGACAGCGGCCATGGTTCATTTTCAGATTTTCAATGTAATTTCCAATTTAACAGCGCTAATATAGGCGGATTTTAATGTCGACTGTGATGGTGAAATAAGAATATCAAAAAGGTTAAGACGAAGACAGAATTCGCTTCCATCACGTTAGCGAGACGGCTGCGTGCCGCGACAATTATTTTAAGCGGTGTCCGGATAAAACGTCCTGCCTGCACAACAGATTGTACCTCAGAATGACCCCCCGGTAAAGGTTGCTCCTGAACATATACTGTTCGCACTTCATCTGGACTCCAGTGGTATATCCAGAAGCAACGTCCAAGCTTCTAGGTGTTGGAGTTTAATAATATCCAACAACGACCAAGAGGACGGTTGCTTGTTAGCAGAGATATTGCACGACCCTGAAATTCAAAGTCGAACAAACATGTTTTCACGAACAAACACGGCAGTAAAATCTAACCTATTTACTTTTTGTCTGAACAACAAAAGGAAGGCTGAAAAAATGTGTCATCGTCTTATCTTTAAATTTGTTTTCAAAAAAATATATAAAAAAACCGCCTACTTGTGTTTGCATTATCACAACAATGTTTGGATAAGGCGTGAAAAACATTTGATAAGAAGCTCTTCACGAGATATCAAGGTTTTGCAAAAAGTAATCTTGTTTTTTTGGGAGGAGAAAGGGATTGTAAAAGTAAAACGAGTTCAACGTGATTGATTACTGCTTTATAAACATATTATTTTACTTTTAAAAAAGAATTCAGATAAGCGAATTAGTTCAGTTCGTTTGGCTTAACTTAAAATGAAATGAAACAATATCTAACACTTAATAAGATTATTTTTCATTTCTTAAGCAGTGAAACCTACTCAGGGTAAAAATCTGTTAATAATATGTTTATTCTGATTTATTTTCAATACTTCGATGCATTGTAATGAAGACGAACGTTTATGATTTTTAACATTAATAAATTGCTTCATCATCATCTTATTCTTATTTTTTCACCATCATCTTCTCTTTTTCTTTTTTTTCTTCTTCTCCTCCTTTTCTTTTCTTTTTCTTCATCATCTTATTCTTTTCTTTTTCTTCTCCTTTTCTTCATCATCATCATCTTCGTCTTTTCTTCTTCTTTTTTCTTCTTCTTCTTTTTCTTCATCATCTTCTTCTCCACCTTCTTCTTTTCTTTTTCTTCTTCATTTTCTTCTTCTTCTATTCTTTTGCTTCTCCTTTTCTTCTTCATCATCTACAACTTCATCTTTTTTCTTCTTCTACTTTTTCTTCATCATATTCTACTTCTCCTCGTTCTTTTCTTTTTCTTCATCATTATATTCTTCTTCTTTTATTTTTCTTCTCCTTTTATTCTTCATCATCATCATCTTCGTCTTTTCTTCTTCTTTTTTCTTTCTTCTTCCTTTTTCTTCGTCATTTTCTTCTTCTCCTTCTTCTTTTTATTTTTCTTCTCCTTTTCTTCATCATCTTTTTCGTCTTTTCTTTCTTTTTCTTCTTCTCCTTTTTCTTCATCATCTTCTTCTCCTCCTTCTTATTTTCTTTTTTCTTCTTCTTCTATTCTTTTGCTTCTCCTTTTCTTCTTTATCATCTTCAACTTCATCTTTTTTCTTCTTCTACTTTTTCTTCATCATATTCTACTTCTCCTCGTTCTTTTATTTTTCTTCATCATCATATTCTTCTTCTTATATTTTTCTTCTCCTTTTATTCTTCATCATCATCATCATCATCATCTTTTCTTCTTCTTGTTCTTCTGCTTTTTCTTCATCATCTTCTTCTTCTCCTTCTTCTTCTTCATCAACATTTTCATCTTTTTCTTTTTCTTCATTTCTTCCTCGTCACCTCCTTCTTTTTTTCTTTATCATCATCTTCTTCTTCTTCTTCTTCTCCTTCTTGTTAGTGCCTGCATCACTAGATAGTTCTTGGTCTCCTTCAGAATTCTCCGTCGCTTATTCATGTCAGGCAAATCTCCTTTTCCCCTACCTTCTCCACAACATTCAGACACTATTTCTTCTTTCTACTGGTTTACCCGTGAATAGCAATTTAAGTTCCATTCTTTCTACACGCCTTGCCTTATGTAGAGCCTCTGTAAATTTGGTTCTTTCTGCTTTGTTGGTTGCTCTGTATTTGTCCCATCCATGCGCTAAATTCGCATTCCGTTCTTGAAAGTTTGTTTTGTGTTTCTGTAAGTTTGCTCTGTGAGAACCCAACGGATTGCCTTACATGCGCTAGACTCGTTGTATTTAGACGTTCTTGGTTGTTATACACTTGACCATTCTTTGCCCATCTTTTACTTTCCCTCCAGAACCTTCCTTAGTCCATACAACTCTTCTAAAGCCTCCTGGTCATTCAACCTTCCAATTTTAAATTTCGTCATCAAAGACTTGGTTTTGAACAAAACATGCAAGTGCCACGACATATAATCAATTTAAAATGACGTGAATTTTGAAAGTATTTAATGATATGATTAATGTAACTAACTTTACAGTTGTAAAGCAACTAATACATTATTTTCTTGTGGTCAAGCACTGCTGAACACAGTGTTCGTAAGCCTTGTTCAAATATAAACTACATTGACAAGAATATGGATCAGCTGACTTCCGTGACGTCAGCACAGCCGCTTGAAGCGCTCCTTTAAAGACATATTTGATGCTCAAAGTTAAAAGTGACATTTCAATAGTACTCTACTTACCTTTAGCCACGCTGCAAAGGGTCAAGCTTTGTAAAGAAAACTTCTGTAGTTGGTGAAGTTTTCAAAAGACGCTTTTGTTCGTCCGTAAATGTACGTATGCAAGATATCGAAAAATCCTGTAAAATAGCGTTTTCGTTTTAATCCAAACTAGGTTTGTAAGAATTTCCAGATTTAAAATGTCAACATTAGAAGGAGTGACACCAAAACTTTTACTTTTCAACAGGTCTGGCAGGTTTATGTCAAATATTTTACGTCAAATATTTCAACATGTATAATCTTTTAGAGCTGGTTGTGGTGTTGGATTTTGCGGGACGCGTGATGCGACGAACAGTGTACTTTGCGCGTCACAAATTTTGTATTAAATTAATTATAATTAGAAATTACTGATTCCGTCCGGAATCGAACCGGGGACCTTGTGCGTGTGAAGCGCGCGTGATAACCACTACTTCGGAGAAGTTTGACCAATTTAAGTATATGAATCGTTAATTTAATTTTAGTAGTTATATTAAAACATCAGTTGTTTTATATTAATTCATAACGATCAGCTGATTTCGTTTTTTTTTTATTTTAAGGCGAAAAGCACATTGAGGCTATTATCGCCTCCCTAAATGTAAGTGTGAGTGTAAAGTGTTAAAGTCGTAAGTGTAGTGTTGTAAGTGTGTGTTAGACTCGGGTACTGCGAGGGACGTCTAAATCCTCTCAATAGGTGCAGCTAGTCTGCACCCCCTGCGGGGTCAGCTGATTTAATTGAACAGCTGATAGGCTGTAATAAGTTTCAGGTTATGTTGTTAAAAACTAGCTATGTTAATTTGTCGTTTATATTAATTCGTAACGATCAGCTGATTTCATTAGACAGCTGATAGACTATAATAAGTTTTCAGGTTATGTTGTTAACTAGCTAATGTCTTGTTTTCGAAAAAATTATCGTAATTAAAATTTAAAAAAGGGAGAGAAAATATGATATATAATTGTTATTTTTGGTTCAGTAACAGAAAGTTTTTTGTCGTCAGCACCTACATTTTGTCTGGTTTTATCGCCGAATTTTAATTTGGTCGCATCTGTTACGAATGAGAGTTGAGTCAGCGAGACAAACTACAAAGGTCCTTAAAGACTTTTGGCTACGAAGCCTAAAAATGAACAATGCTTTCCGCTGAAGTGACTTGGTATTTCGTACATGTCATATTTCGTTTAACCTAAAAGCAAAAGTCAATATATTTTCACAGAATTCGATACAAGAAAACTGATTATCGACAAAACATTATTCTCATCATATCTGTTTCTTATAATTGATTTTTTAAAAATATTTTCACTTGATATAAAGTTAAACGCAATAGATAACTTTCACTTGATGTTAAAGGGTGTTGTGTCCATTCCAAATTTTTATTAACTTCAAGGTCCCCTCGTACATCATTTAACTTAACCAAATTCCCAGCTCGTTCTAAATTACTGAACAAATCATGATTTTTTACGATTTATCTAATTCCAGTACAAGAACTAGGATGTCCTCTACAATACTCTGATAAACCGTTCAGCGGGAGTCAGCCTAGAGACATATCGGCCTTCAGCCTTATCACAGATCCAGCCAGTCGATCACGCTCCCCAACCGTGCCTTACCTTCGGTAATTGTCATAACAAGTTCTAATTGAAACGATAATTAAACACATGAGTCACACAACTCGAAATGTCTGCAGATAAGTGATAAGGCCACACGGCTGCTTCACGTGGCGGTTACAGCGATCTGAATAATGTTATTTGAACAGGTTGTGTTTGGTGACAATAGCGCTCGCAGACAACACGGCAGCGGCTGTATTGTGCGAGGAATTTTCTGACTCATTATCGATAAATACAAGTGTTCAGTTCGATTTGTAACAATATCGCTAATATGGAACACTCAATAATGATCACTAATGTTGCGAATACATTTTATAATATACGAGAATATCTTCGTACATGAACCTTCGTTTGATTATAGAAAGGGGTATGATCGCACCTCTTGAGGCAGTCTTGAGGCTTTCTGGGCACTTCCCAGTTCCTAGATTACCCAGTTTAATTCTACAGCCCTTCGTGAATCTTAGAATTTGCTTCATTAGGCTTCCAACTTCTAAAGGCCGAAGGTCGCTTTATTTGGATAGTGGTGGGCTAAAAGCGTTTTCCTTAGCAGTGAACAGTAGCAGTGATTTAATCACAGTTTAGAGAACAGTTTACTAAAGACCGTGCTACGCTAACTGCTCACTGCTCGGTGCTGTTTATAAGGCCAATAAATTTCCAATGAAAAATACTTCATTAAAAACTTTCAATTTGCGAAACAAAAATAAGTACAAAAATGTAACAAATATAAACTTTCGAATCCGTAAAATAAGGAATATAAATAATATGAATATTTTTTCCTAATCACTGGTTAAGCACCTAATACTACCATCAATTAATAAAAGTATAAAAGACTTTTCATCTATTTCGTTAAAAGAAAAGAAAAAATAGGGCTTAATTATTAGTTATAGCAAAAAAAAACAATATTCTATTAAATAATAAACATCAATAATAGACTAACTTTTATTTCACGAAAATTTCAGTATTCCTTTATTATCGCTTTGCGCGCGTGAATTTCTTGTAAAACAAAGAACAGACAACACTGAGCTGTAAGCAGAGAGCAGGATAATTGAAGAGCAATCACAACTGCTCACTGCTCAGTGCCAAGAACAGTGATCTCACTAGCAGTGATAGCATTCACAGTCTCACCTCTATTGAAGAGCAATCACAACTGCTCACTGCTCAGTGCCAAGAACAGTGTTCTCAGTAGCAGTAGCATTCACATTCTCACCTCTATTGAAGGATCACAATGCTCACTACTCAGTGCCAAGAACAGTGATCTCAGTAGCAGTGATAGCATTCACAGTCTCACCTCTATTGAACTCAATCACAACACAACTGCCCCTCAGTGCAAGAACAGTGATCTCAGTACTGCTCACCTCATTGAAGGATAATGTTCTCAGTAGTAGTGATCTCAGTAGCAGTGATAGCATTCACAGTCTCACCTCTATTGAAGAGCAATCACAACTGCTCACTGCTCAGTGCCAAGAACAGTGTTCTCAGTAGCAGTGATAGCATTCACAGTCTCATCTCTATTGAAGAGCAATCACAACTGCTCACTGCTCAGTGCTAAGGATAATGTTCTCAGTAGTAGTGATAGCATTCACAGTCTCACCTCTATTGAAGAGCAATCACAACTGCTCACTGCTCAGTGCCAAGAACAGTGTTCTCAGTAGCAGTGATAAGAACAGTGTTCTCTATTGAAGAGCAGCAGTGCTAGCAGTGGCGAGACTCAGTGTGATGCTGTCACTGCTGAAGCGCAAGAGAACACACTGATCTCAAGAACACTGAGCAGTGAGCAGTGGTTGTGATGCTGCTCTTCAACTGATCAACACTGAGCAGTGAGCATTTGTGATTGCTCTTCAACTATCCCGCTCACTGTTATCTGCTCTTTGGTATACAAGGAATTTACACGCACAAAGCGATAATGAAAAAATACTGAAAACTACGTGAATTAAAAGTTAGCCTATTATTGATGTTTATTAAGTCATAACTGAAAAATAAAATTTCAAATTTTAAACTAAATGCAATTTCGAATTGATAAGCAAACGAAACGAACGACGCGTCGGGGTTATTTTAACTCAAATTCTGTTCACTGATCTTGGCACTGAGCAGTGAGCAGTTGTGATTGCTCTCCAATAGAGGTGAGACTGTGAATGCTATCACTGCTACTGAGAACACTGTTCTTGGCACTGAGCAGTGAGCAGTTGTGATTGCTCTCCAATAGAGGTGAGACTGTGAATGCTATCACTGCTACTGAGAACACTGTTCTTGGCACTGAGCAGTGAGCTGTTGTGATTGCTCTTCAATAGAGGTGAGACTTTGAGTGCTATCACTGCTACTGAGAACATTGTACTTGGCAGTGAGCAGTTGTGATTGCTCTTCAATAGAGGTGAGACTGTGAATGCTAACACTGCTACTGAGAACACTGTTCTTGGCACTGAGCAGTGAGCAGTTGTGATTGCTCTTCAATAGAGGTGAGACTGTGAAAGCTATCACTGCTACTGAGAACACTGTTCTTGAGCCTACTTTACAATTTCACAATATTCAAAATTTAAGGAAGTAGATTTTGCCCGTCGGTTTTATAATGGCTACTGAAATGAATTTGTTAAAAACGTTAAATTTACATTTATACCACCGTGTGAACTACTTTCAATGAATCTAAGTCCAAAATAAAATATTACGTCCGATAATTTTAACATTAATTTTTAATAGGCCAGTTTTAGTTAATCCGTCGAGACATTTCTAGATAAACAATTTTAACGCAAACCTATTTTTAGTGGCCTAAATTTGCAATATCGATAAGGGGTTATGTACGAGATGTTTTTAAAACCTGAAACTAATCTACTTTATCATTTTTTACATTAAAATCCGGATCAGATATCGGCAATATTCCACGCGATATCATCAGCATCTACGATAACACTTTCTGACGTTAACAGTGGCTGAGATATCGCATAATCAAATCACATGATCTGACATTAGGCTACAAATATATTGTTTATACTTGAGCTGACCTCTATCGGACCAATATGCCGTTCTGCTTTCAACAATTAATTGCTAAACGTTAATAGAATTTCTTGCTTATTTTCATTATTTTCTCGTGGAGGGAAAACGCAGCACTCAACTGTCTTGTTGTTGGAAACGAATTTTCCCAAAAAAATGTGTACTTTTCTTGAAATACCTATTACACTATCGTAATCAACCTTGAAATTTGAATAAGGTAGCGTTTTTTTAAAACTAAATTGAAAATACGAAAATGAACCCTGACCGCCGTCATATTCAGTTTCTTAATTGCAAGCTATTTCGAAAATTTAAAGACAAAAACTAACGAAAATTTATCGAGGACGATTGTCAACGCCCTGTGGTATGTCAGTAATGACAACCTACATAAAGACCTAGGCATTGGACCTGTTGCAGAAATAATCAAGAAGCTCTCCGTTAAGCATCGTCGACGGTTAGAGCAGCATAAGGATAAGGAGATCGTACAATTGCTGTACCGGAGTGACAACCTGACAACAAGAAGGCTGAAAAGGACCAAGCCAGTAAACACATTGGGAACAGCTTTCGGGCTGCAACCCAGCAAACAGTGAAATTACATACGAAGATAGAATTACTAGATGGGGCATACCTCAGTTGTAATAATGTAAAAAAAAAAAACGAATTTCATAAGATTTCAAATGACCGCCATTTTAACGCTTCGAACGTATTTTACTGGGCAACGAACTTGCTCAATTTTCGTGCCAAGTTCGAATCAAATCGTATCAAAATTGCGAACGCGAGAGATATCATCGACGAATATATAATTAGTTTGAAGATACGTTCACAAATATTTTGTTTTGTTTGAATAAATAAATACGCGAACCTAGCTTAGATATTATTTACTGTAGTTATAGTAAAAGATCAGTTGTTTTATATTAATACGTAACGATCAGCTGATTTCATTGAACAGCTGATAGGCTGTAACAAATTTCAGGTTATGTTGTTAAAAACTAGCGATATTTAAAAACAAATATTATAAACATTTATATTGATTTCGAATGCATTGTTTCTTCTTCTTCTTCTTCTTCTTCTTCAATCTTCTTCTTCTCCTTTTGGTTCACACCATTTT
>CM040184.1:75952953-75980453 GCA_022606455.1 Callitettix versicolor | reverse complement strand
CGGGGTGAAATCCTAGTACGCTATCAACTAGGCTTTGCCCTCGTTTATAGTACAAGTATAAAGAAAACATGACTCGTTATAATAAATGTTATCGACAATATCAAGTGGACTTTGGGGTGTTACACACGCGATCCGCCACTGTGTCAGGGTTTAAAAAGAAGGTAAAACGGAGAAAAGTACTTTTTAAAATTCGCTTACGTCACGCCTGCGAGACAGTTGCGTGCCGCCGTTTGTTACGGTTTTAAATCGGAAAGTGCACAACTTATCGACAAGCGTATTTTACTTCCGCGATTGTTATCGGATTCAGATAAAGCTGAATAGTACACCTACAAAGAAATGTTCAAGGCCTGCCTACCTGTTTCACTCTGACAGTGCTGCAGATGCAGACTTTACACAGTTGTGTTGCTTCTCATTGTGCAGTAAATTAATTGTAGTGTATGTATGTAGGTTATGTAATATCATTAGTTATACTGGTGCTCCCAGTTGGGCCTGTTATTGCTAAAGCTTTACAGACTATTTCTAAAATCAGCTATCATGGTGAGTTCCATCCGTGACCTTGAGATGAACGCGACTCTGACTAGATCACTTTTTGAAGGGTCGAAGGTAACGTTCGCAGTTTTTTGTAGGATTTCATTAAAACTTGGCGGACAAGTTCCTTAACCACCGAAATTCGTTTAACAGTTTCAAAATTGCGGGCGTTTCAAATCTTTAAAAATCCGTAACTTTTATCTCTTGAATTATTTTGAAAATCCGATTTCACCGAAGTAATCAGCGATAAAAACTGAGTAAATTGGCGTTTGATTTTTCAAAAACTTTGAAATTTAATTTTACAGCGGTCAAAGTAGGCCTGGGCTATAGGTTATGTAATATGATTAGTTATACTGGTGCTCCCAGATCGTCTCAGGCTACACGTTATTATAAGACAATGATGGGCTTTTTATTGATAAAGCTTTACAACTTATTTTTAAAATCAGCTATCATGGTAAGTTACACCCTTGACCTTGAAATGAACGGTAAAGGTTCCTTAACCAGCGAAATTCGTTTAACAGTTTCAAAATGGCGGGCGCTTCAAATCTTTAAAAATCCGTAACTTTTTTCTCTTGAATTATTTTGAAACTCCGATTTCACCGAAGTAATCAGCGATAAAAACTGAGTAAATTGGCGTTTGATTTTTCAAAAACTTTGAAATTTAATTTTACAGCGGTCAAAGTAGGCCTGGGCTATAGGTTATGTAATATGATTAGTTATACTGGTGCTCCCAGATCGTCTCACAGGCTACACGTTATTATAAGACAATGTTGGGCTTTTTATTGATAAAGCTTTACATCTTATTTTTAAAATCAGCTATCATGGTAAGTTCCACCCTTGACCTTGAAATGAACGGTAAAGGTTCCTTAACCAGCGAAATTCGTTTAACAATTTCAAAATGGCGGGCGTTTCAAATCTTTAAAAATCCGTAACTTTTTTCTCTTGAATTATTTTGAAACTCCGATTTCATCGACGTAATCAGCGATAAAAACTGAGTGAATTGGCGTTTGATTTTTCAAAATCTGTTGAAATTTAATTTTACAGCGGTCAAAGTAGGCCTGGGCTATAGGTTATGTAATATGATTAGTTATACTGGTGCTCCCAGATCGTCTCAGGCTACACGTTATTATAAGACAATGATGGGCTTTTTATTGATAAAGCTTTACAACTTATTTTTAAAATCAGCTATCATGGTAAGTTCCACCCTTGACCTTGAAATGAACGGTAAAGGTTCCTTAACCAGCGAAATTCGTTTAATAGTTTCAAAATGGCGGGCGTTTCAAATCTTTAAAAATCCGTAACTTTTTTCTCTTGAATTATTTTGAAAATCCGATTTCACCGACGTAATCAGCGATAAAAACTGAGTAAATTGGCGTTTGATTTTTCAAAAACTTTGAAATTTAATTTTACAGCGGTCAAAGTAGGCCTAGGCTATAGGTTATGTAATATGATTAGTTATACTGGTGCTCCCAGATCGTCTCACAGGCTACACGTTATTATAAGACAATGTTGGGCTTTTTATTGATAAAGCTTTACATCTTATTTTTAAAATCAGCTATCATGGTAAGTTCCACCCTTGACCTTGAAATGAACGGTAAAGGTTCCTTAACCAGCGAAATTCGTTTAATAGTTTCAAAATGGCGGGCGTTTCAAATCTTTAAAAATCCGTAACTTTTTTCTCTTGAATTATTTTGAAAATCCGATTTCACCGACGTAATCAGCGATAAAAACTGAGTAAATTGGCGTTTGAATTTTCAAAATCTGTTGAAATTTAATTTTACAGCGGTCAAAGTAGGCCTAGGCTATAGGTTATGTAATATGATTAGTTATACTGGTGCTCCCAGATCGTCTCACAGGCTACACGTTATTATAAGACAATGTTGGGCTTTTTATTGATAAAGCTTTACATCTTATTTTTAAAATCAGCTATCATGGTAAGTTCCACCCTTGACCTTGAAATAAACGTGACCGTTTTAGTACGATTTGATTCAAACTTGGCGGAAGAGTTTCCTTGGAAGAATTCCTTAACCACCGAAATTCGTTAAACAGTTTCAAAATGGCGGGCGTTTCAAATCTTTAAAAATCCGTAACTTTTTTCTCTTGAATTCTTTTTAAAATCCGATTTCACCGAAGTAATCAGCGATAAAAACTGCATACACTGGCATTCAATATTTTCAAAACCCGTTGAAATTAAGAAATTTAATTTGACGGCGGACAGGGTTCATGTTTTCATAATTTCTACGTAATTCGAAAGTTTAAAATACTAATATATGCATATTTTAATGCTGATTACGAATAGTGAAATCAAAATTTCAGATACTTTTGGAAATCCGCTTCTATCACGTCAACGAGACGGCTTACTTCAGTACACATTGCCGCCAGTTATCAACCTCTGTCCAATGTCTTTAACGGACTATATCGGTACCAGTTTATATCCACGTAGGCCACTTGTATCACGTGATCAAGTTTAAAACTTCGTCCTTGAAACTGTGATGTCAGTTTATTTAAGGACCTCATCCTGCGCAGGCCTACATCCGAGCTGAGCACTTAGTTGTGACCAAGGTTCAAGGATAACCGGTTGGCCCTCGCTCTGGGTACGCTGTATTTACTACCGTACATCGAAAATTAATAGTCGGTAGTTGGAAATAATACAATAACAGCACGCAGCTGTATCGCTGAAGTGATGGAAGCAAATTTCTCTTCATATTAACCATTTTGTCAAACCCTGATTACACCGCATTGAAATCTGCATGTACTAGCGTTTTAAACTTTCAAATTGAAATGAAAATCAAAAAAGAAACCTGACAGTCGTCAAATATATAAATTTCAACCGATTTCGAAATTTTAAAATGCAGATTGATGCAGTTTTTACCGCCGGTTACGATGGTGAAATATTTTTAAAAAAACACTCAAGACAGACGAGTTATGAAATTTTGAAGATTTTAAGTGGCCGCCATTTTGAAACTGTTGAACGATTTTTTCTGGTTAACGAAGTTGTTAGAGCTACTACAAACAAAAACTATTTTCGTGCCAAGTTTGAATCAAATCAGACTAGAACAGCCAACGTGAACTTGCTAATAAAAATAAATATTTATAAATTTTAACAAACTCAAAAAAAAAAAAATTGTGGGTGGAAGAAGTGTAGGCCTATAGGCTACATGCACGAGGAGAGTATTTTGAAGGAAAATAAAGTTAAAATATTATACGTACTTTCAATAAATTTTCATTGACCAATTCCGGGAACTTTTTGACCCTACCTCTTATTACTTCTCTTGACACAAACCCAAATTTGCAGTCTATAGCTTCACGTCGACTTAAGAAATTGATTATATTGGCATATACTTAATCCTGCATTATATCTAAATAGCCAGGACATAATCTTAAAAATTCTTTTCTTTGTAATGCGTGATTTGCAGTTCGATTTTAAATCCGAATTCATTCCCAAATATTAAACTTAATTTCTGTAAAATGAATACGGGTTGACTTGGAGCGCATAAGAAGTTTTATACGCCACCTTTAGGTTCATACATTAACTTGCAGGTAAAATTTGTTTTGCAACTTTAAGAGAAAAAATCAATTCTATAAACATAATTTTATTAAAAAGAAAAGAGCCGAGGATTAAAGTAATTTCAATCATTATGTCTATGAATAATTATAGTATTTGTATAGGCGTGTAAATTTAAGTCTACCGAGTACTTTTATTGATTGCGTCATTAATAATTGCTGTTACTATAATGGAAGCAAAACTGGTTCTAACGATTAATTATTGTTGAAAGGAAAATAACAGAACATAGTTGTATGATCAAGTAACCACTGTTTTAACCGTTTGCATTCATTTACTTATAAAAGTTTTACCTTATAACACAAAGTAAATTCACTTATTGTAATTTATACAACCCTGTAAAGTCATTAAACACTTATAATTACTAACAGAAAAAACTAATTTCTGTTACTGAACCAAAAATAAAAATCATGTATCATGTTTTCTCTTCCTTTTTGTTTTAATTACGATAATTTGTTCGAAAACACGACAAACTGACAGCTGTTTTTAACAACATAACCTAAAACTTATTTTAGCCTATCAGCTGTTGAATGAAACCGTTATGAATTAATATAAAACAAGTGATCTTTTACTACAATATAGCTAGTTTTTAACAACATAACCTAAAACGTATTATAGCCTATCAGCTGTTGAATGAAACCGTTATGAATTAATATAAAACAAGTGATCTTTTACTACAAAATAGCTAGTTTTTAACAACATAACCTAAAACGTATTATAGCCTATCAGCTGTTGAATGAAACCGTTATGAATTAATATAAAACAAGTGATCTTTTACTACAAAATAGCTAGTTTTTAACAACATAACCTAAAACTTATTATAGCCTATCAGCTGTTGAATGAAACCGTTATGAATTAATATAAAACAAGTGATCTTTTACTACAACATAGCTCGTTTTCAACAACATAATCTAAAACGTATTATAGCCTATCAGCTGTTGAATGAAACCGTTATGAATTAATATAAAACAAGTGATCTTTTACTACAACATAGCTAGTTTTTAACAACATAACTTAAAACGTATTATAGCCTATCAGCTGTTGAATGAAATCGTTATGAATTAATGTAAAACAATTTATTTTTTACTACAACATAGCTCGTTTTCAACAACATAATCTAAAACGTATTATAGCCTATCAGCTGTTGAATGAAACCATTATGAATGAATATAAAACAAGTGATCTTTTATTACAACATAGCTAGTTTTTTAACAACGTAACCTAAAACTTATTACAGCCTATCAGCTGTTGAATGAAATCGTTATAAATTAATATAAAACAATTTATTTTTTACTACAATATAGCTAGTTTTTAACAACATAACCTAAAACGTATTATAGCCTATCAGCTGTTGAATGAAACCATTATGAATTAATATAAAACAAGTGATCTTTTACTACAATATAGCTAGTTTTTAACAACATAACCTAAAACGTATTATAGCCTATCAGCTGTTGAATGAAACCGTTATGAATTAATATAAAACAATTTATTTTTTACTGCAAGATAGCTAGTTTTTAACAACATAACCTAAAACTTGCCTATCAGCTGTTGAATGAAATCGTTATGAATTAATATAAAACAATTTATTTTTTACTACAACATAGCTAGTTTTTAATAACATAACCTAAAATTATAGCATATCAGCTGTTGAATGAAATCGTTATGAATTAATATAAAACAAGTGATCTTTTACTACAACATAGCTAGTTTTTAACAACATAACCTAAAACCTATTATAGCCTATCAGCTATTCAATGAAATCAGCTGATCGTTACGAATTAATATAAAACAACTGATCTTCTACTATAATTACCAATATAAATTTGTGCACTCGCATCGCGCGACGCTCAAAATCCATCACAACCAGCCCTAAAACATGAGACATGTTAAAATAAGCTTCCATATCCTGAACATAATTTATTACTCTAGAATCCAGATTTGTTTATAACCCTAGCACGACAGTTTTTTATCCATTCAAATATTTATCTTTGACTTATTCAGTAGCTAATTTCAGGCTGTTTATCGTGACTTACAACTTACCTTACGTAAAGGCAGCCTAAGCTTCAGTTATCTACGACAGCTGATTTAAAATAGCCTCTGTACATGCTTGTATAACCGGGTGACTTTTTACTGGTGAATTTCCACGGGCTATTGGAGCTGTCATGGTAAGACCGAGATCCGGGACCGATTTGGTCGGATTTGATCCAAACTTGGTACAAAAATCTATTATAATAATTAGGTCAATGTTCGTTAACTGACAAAATTCGTTCAACACTTCGAAAATGGCGATCATTTCGATTATTTAAAAATTCAAAAATGCTAATATATACAGATTTTAACGCTGATTGTAATGGCGAAATCGGAATTTTAAAAAGGATGAAAAAATACTTTTGGAAATTCGCTTCTATCACGTCATCAGGTATTTGAATAGTGTATAGGCTATTAAGATACAAGAATAAATTGTGAACAAAAACTTAGGCTTTAGTCGAAGTATCGTGTCCGATTTTTGGAATGTTTCCGTTCCGCCACATATACGTAAGATTTTCGAAAACGCTTATGTATAAATAATTTTGATTTTAAATGACCGCTCCTCTGAACGTTTGAACGGTCGTTTATTCACATTTATCCAAGCTGTTGCTGAAATAAATTATTGTAACATGAAACCAGACCGATATTGCAAAAGTTAGAGTGCAGACACAATCGCATTTACACTGGACATTTAGAGGTTACTGGGTTTGGTAACCTCTGGACATCAAAGAGAAGCAAATAAGGCTCTTAAGTACTGGTTCAGTAAACTGGTTGCCTCAAAGTCTTCGAGCAGTCCACTGACTAGCTCATTCAATGCCTCCTGGAAGCCTAACATCCTCTGCCTCCTGCTGGCAAGAGACTCACAATCATAGATTACGTGACCTGCAGTTTGATAAACCACTGTTTCTCCGTGGTATACATTCCTACCCTGATCAAATGCATCCGCAAACCGCAGTGCCCCTTATTCAGCTCCATTTTTATTTTCAATTACCTTCTACTGAGCATCGCTGCCCCATAAGTCTGGCTTTCTTTCATTCTTGAAGTAAGATTTCCCGTTAGCTCTCTGTTGCAGCCCTAAAAGGGTTTGGTCTTGTGCTTCTTCTTTTGATTAGAAGCTCTTCTGCCCTCTCTCTTCTCAGTAAAGCAGACAACTCTGGCTTTACTGGTTTAACATATTCGACCCCATCTCTCACTTCTTCCATCACAGATTGTGTAGACCGGCCTAGCGTCCTCACAGACTCCTTCGATTCACTGCTTTTCCGTTCCTGGTGTTAGATACAGCTACAGTTTCCTTCAACTCATTGCTATTTTCACTCACAAGGTCCATTTTTGCTAGTTTCCCAAGGTGTTGTGGGTACTGATGTTTTCTTTCCGGCCATCAAGACCCGCAAGTAGCCGGGGGGAGGTCACCTGGTAACCAGAGTCAGCGTACTTAAACCTCCCCCCTTAGCCACGCAGCCTTCAGTATACACTGTTCAATCTTAGCTTGTGATGTGTTGGGAAAACGATGGGGGAATCCAGTAGGTTCTGATTCCCTCCGAGGTGTTGGAGATGGAAATGGACTAGTAGCTTACGTATCCACTAACGTCCCTCCTTAGTCACGCAACCTTCAGTATACACTGTTCAATCTTAGCTTGTGATGTGTTGGGAAAACGATGGGGGAATCCAGTAGGTTCTGATTCCCTCCGAGGTGTTGGAGATGGAAATGGACTAGTAGCTTACGTATCCACTAACGTCCCTCCTTAGTCACGCAACCTTCAATATACACTGTTCCATCTTAGCTTGTGGTGTGTTGGGAAAACGATGGGGGAATCCAGTAGGTTCTGATTCCCTCCGAGGTGTTGGAGATGGAAATGGACTAGTAGCTTACGTATCCACTAACGTCCCTCCTTAGCCACGCAAAATTCAGTATACACTGTTCAATCTTAGCTTGTGATGTGTTGGGAAAACGATGGGGGAATCCAGTAGGTTCTGATTCCCTCCGAGGTGTTGGACATGGAAATGGACTAGTAGCTTACGTATCCACTAACGTCCCTCCTTAGTCACGCAACCTTCAGTATACACTGTTCAATCTTAGCTTGTGATGTGTTGGGAAATGATGGGAGAATCAGTAGGTTCTGATTCCCTCCGAGGTGTTGGAGATGGAAATGGACCAGTAGCTTACGTATCCACTAAAGTCCCTCCCTAGCCACGCAACCTTCAGTATAGGCTATTCCATCTTAGCTTGTGATGTGTTGGGAAATGATGGGAGAATCAGTAGGTTCTGATTCCCTCCGAGGTGTTGGAGATGGAAATGGACCAGTAGCTTACGTATCCACTAAAGTCCCTCCCTAGCCACGCAACCTTCAGTATACGCTGTTCCACCTTAGCTTGTGGTGTGTTGGGAAATGATGGGAGAATCAGTAGGTTCTGATTCCCTCCGAGGTGTTGGAGATGGAAATGGACCAGTAGCTTACGTATCCACTAAAGTCCCTCCCTAGCCACGCAACCTTCAGAATACGCTGTTCCACCTTAGCTTGTGATGTGTTGGGAAATGATGGGAGAATCAGTAGGTTCTGATTCCCTCCGAGGTGTTGGAGATGGAAATGGACCAGTAGCTTACGTATCCACTAAAGTCCCTCCTAGCCACGCAACCTTCAGAATACGCTGTTCCACCTTAGCTTGTGATGTGTTGGGAAATGATGGGAGAATCAGTAGGTTCTGATTCCCTCCGAGGTGTTGGAGATGGAAATGGACCAGTAGCTTACGTATCCACTAAAGTCCCTCCCTAGCCACGCAACCTTCAGTATACGCTGTTCCACCTTAGCTTGTGATGTGTTGGGAAATGATGGGAGAATCAGTAGGTTCTGATTCCCTCCGAGGTGTTGGAGATGGAAATGGACCAGTAGCTTACGTATCCACTAAAGTCCCTCCTAGCCACGCAACCTTCAGTATACGCTGTTCCGCCTTAGCTTAGAATGTAGATATGGTTAAGGAAGAACTGTTAGAAAGTTGATGGGTTTAGGTTTTGATTCCTCAGAAGGTGTTGGATACAGAAGTGGATCAGCAGTTCAAGTAGGGCAGGTTTGGCTAAATCTTGTAGCAGCCTACGGAGCACTAAATCTCGTAGAAGAGTGTTGCCCGCTACTCGGGGAGGTATACTAACGAGCACCTCAATGGAAACGTGTTCCGGAGTGATCCTAGGTCTGGATCTATGGAGAGAAATCTAAGTACACATACACATAAACCACTTTTTGACTGGGATGCCTGATAAAAGAATTTATCAAAATGTCAGTCAATTTTTTCTCGATTACCATACTTCTTCTTTATTCTTCGTGTAGTGCGGAATTCAAACTAAAGCCTTTCAACAGTTCCTTATACTTTTTTAAATACTCTGTATTCGTACCGAGGCAACTTGCATGACACACTGAACAGTGCAGACTTACACAGGCCTCTACAGGCTGCACGTTGCCAATTCGTGCAAAGACGTGTCTCCACGGACACAACGTGTCGGTGTCGCGTAAACAACTTTTTTCTTCGTGATCACCTTCCCCCCTCTCCCCTCTATTTGCTCGCACTTAGTGTTGTACAATCTGTTTCACCTTTTATCAGTTCCTTTCATTTCACCTCAACTTTGTTTTTAGTTATCTTCGTTTTTTGAGCATTTATAACAATTTTAATCGTGTTGAAGAAGTCTATAGTATCCCGCATATATAAAATTATTTTAGTATATTGGACATTTCGTGACGAGTGTGTGAGTGAGTGGTGTTTGGATTTATATTTTGTGAACAAAATATTTATTTATTCTTATACATTGATGTTGTCGCCTTCAAAATAGTCCCCATTGGAGATTATGCACTTGTGCCAGCGCTTCTTCCAATCCTCGAAACAATTCTCAAACTCGATCTTTCAGATAGCATTTAGTTCTTTCAGCGATGTGTTTTTAATGTCATCTACGGCTGTAAAACGACGGCCATTTAAGGTTCTCTTTATTTTTGGAAATAGGAAAAAGTCACACGGAGCCATGTCTGGCGAATATGGAGGCTGGGGCATCGTTACAGTACTGTTTTTGGCAAAAAATTCACGAACAAGCAATGAAGTGTGAGCTGGTGCATTATAGTGGTGCAAAAGCCATTAATTGTTTTTCCACAGATCCGGGCGTTTTTTTCGGATTGCTTTACGCAAACGGCGTTGAACTTGTAGGTAGTACTCCTTATTGACCGTTTCACCTGTTGGCAGGAATTCATGATGCACTATGCCATTAATACCGAAGAACACAATAAGCATAACCTTCTCGTTCGACCGCACTTGTCTAGCCTTTTTCGATCTTGGCGAGCCAGAATGCCTCCACTGGGATGATTGAGACTTAGTTTCAACGTTATATCCGTAAACCCATGTTTCGTCACCTGTTATAATACGTTTCAGTAATTCTGCATCGTCGTTGACTTCATTTAGTGACTCCTGAGCAACTTCCATTCGCCGCTTTTTTTGTTCAAAATTCAACAATTTTGGAACGAATTTTCCTGCCACGCGTTTCGTACACAAAACATTGGAAACAATGTCATGACATGATCCAATCGATATGCCAACATAATCAGCGACCTCTCTAATTGTGGATCGGCGATTTTTCATAACCATTTCTTTCACTTTTCCACGTTTTCATCGGTTGTTGATGTGCTGGGGCGTCCAGGGCGTTCGTCATCTTCACGGCGTTCTTGGATACGCGTATACCACTCGTAAACTCTTGTTTTACTCATAGCAGACTCACCATAGGCCTTTGTTAACATTTCACACACTTTATTCCATCTTTTACGCAAAATTTGATACAAATTCTTTGATCCATTTCTTTTAACAAACGAAAATCGCCGAGCTCATAAAAACACGTCTAACCTTAGTGGCTGTCACAGACAAAGTCAACAATAAAAAACAGCTGAAAGTTTTATCATACTTCAAGGGCATGTATACCAACATAATAAAAAAAAATGTTTAACAATCGGACTCTCCAAGCCAGCGAAATTTAAAAATTCTCGTTACTTTCTGAACACACCTCGTGTATATTATTTTAAAACACAGCAAAACTATGTACAAAATGTAATTTTTTTGTGACATTTATTATGCCAGTTAGACTAATAAGGACGAGGGATCAGTGTTAACGGTGAAGAAAAAGCAACGTGAGCAACTGCGGCTAGAACCTTTAAGTGCGCAAATGAATAACGCGACTGACAGATGCTTTAGCCACTTCGACCACCGAGCTTCCCAAAATGTAAAAAATGAACTCACAACAATACTTTTAAAATGATTTATCAAACACAATTTTATCTTAACAAATAGCGGAGTAATCTGTATTGTTAATTAACATTTTTAGTCTTAAAAGACATTTTTAATCTATTAGTCTTGCAGGGAATACACTCACTGTGACCGATAGGTTCTCAAATCGTGATTGTAATATAATTTTAACGTTACTGTCAAACGTAAAAAATTTACTGCAAGCATCGGTTGATACGAACAAAAAAAGCGAAACTCAAAGCCAAGCGGTAATTTTCCGCTCGGTTGACTCACGAACACAACTCTGACTCTGAACAGAAGTTAGGCGTTGTTTTTGGCAGTCATAAATCATTATAAACACGCCGAAATTTTACTAAATAATTAATTAACGGACAAGCGATGATTAAACGTGCTGGAAGTACTTTCTTTTGGTTGAATCTAACGGCCGCTCTTAAAATGGTACACTTCTATCAAGTAGCCGACACCTTGTGGCATACCAGTCGCCATTAGTTGGTAAGGTTAATGGAATACATTACCCGTCGAGGTCAAATATAAAATGTCACATTAAGGTGAAAATCAGCTATTCAAGCATCCGATGTAATGAAACGTGCACTGATCCTGGCCTCTACAACACGTTTTGAGTAGTAAAAAGATCGCTTTTATTCTGATTTTATTCAAAATTAGGCATCAAAATTCAGTACGCTAATTGATAGACCTACCGATTTTGTCATACATACACAATCGGCTTAACAGCTTCAAAATGGCGGCCATTCAAAATCATAACTTTTACAGTTTTAAACTATCACAAACAAAATGTGTGTGCATGCGTGCGCGCGCCTAAAACTGCGCATTTCAAGGTCGTAGGTTCGAAATTGCTGTTACTATCGTACGGTTTAACACTCGTCTTTCTTAGTTTAACTGCATAAAGTACGGACGTTGAGAAAAAAGTATTCTGATTAGGATATGTACTCATTTCATGGTTTTTTATGCCAGTTGGTGAGGGATCATCGTTAAGAGTAAGGATAAATAATAGGGCGTAACAGCGTTTCGATCCGGCGGAGGCAGCTGATCGATTTCTTAGGAAACCCACAGTACCTGTAGCTCATACTGCTCTCACTCATCTACTCAAGAATACCCGTGCTGACGGAGTAAATGACACCGGGCTAATGGTGTATCAAACTGAGCACTGGAATACCTGACGAGCTCCCAGTGTACCTTAACCCTTACCATGCCTGCAGAGCTCTGTATTGGCGGACCTCATCACCTTAGCTGCTTGTACGTATTCCCATAAGTAAGAATGTAAAATAGAATGAGCGGTATCTCACCTTGCAATAAAAAGGTTGGCCAAATGGAGAAGAACCTCCGTAATAAGGGACAAGAGAAAGGAAAAATTAAAATCAGCAGAGCAAGAATCTGCAAGCACCTCAATAAAGAACTGAGAAGTCACCAATTAGAAGTGGAGGAGTTAGCAGATCCTAGACGTTTTAAAGAGACTAGACCTGGCGAAGGCGTTGTAACTGAGCAACCAGGAGTACAGACAGAAAGGGGGCACAATAGATCTGCAGAAGGCCGCAGTGCAATAGTATCCCTACAAAATCATTCATTAATTCAACGGCTTTTCGAACCCACAACCATGAGTTGCGCAGGAGACTTAGCTGCTTTAGTCAGTCACATGACCACAGCCCTTTTTCTTCACTTCATGGTCCCAGATCTGTCTGCCATGGTGAAATTTCGCTAATAACAATACACAATATACCTCTACTGCAAATGACTTCGTGAAACACAAAAATTTTAAATTCGTAGAAACGCAATCTCAGCAGCTCAAGAACATGGAGGACTCATTACAACAGCGTTGTGATAAAGAAGTGATAAGGTTATCAGCAGTGTAGCTACAGTTGTCCTGCTGTTTAGTATACATACAGTGCACACAGCTGGGCAGAAGTGTCAACATTAAATAAAATTATGTTGACGTTAGATTAGCCTGTATGCCCTGCGTTACAGAACGTTAACTCAGCGATAATAACCTAACCTGAAGCAGGAACCAGCACTAGAGGTGGGCGTTTCTGCTACTTTTACAAAACTTCAACTAACTGTTTGTTGAGGATAAAAGCTGTTTTTTAAAACAGTTGGAAAAAAACAGGTTTAGAAAACAGAAACTCAAAGATGTATTAGCAGCTAAAACATAAAGCACATACGTTCAGTTTTGTAAGACTACTTTTTCATTCCCATTACCACCATGTCCTTAACTGTTTTTGGGTGTAAAGCATTTAGAAAGGATAAAAATAATCCTTATAAGTGTAGTAATAATAAAATTACATTCTGAAAACGTAATAATTATGTATGCCATTTTATATTTACAAAATGCAATGAATTTCTAATAGAAGCATTCTTTTTTTTTACTTAAAAATTAAATAGTCCTTTGCATATTTACCAAAATGCAAACGATTTAGAATATTTTTAGTTGATTAAAAAATATTGATGATTGATAGTAAATATAAAAAATATGTTTAAATAAAATTAGGCTCTGTATTTACAAAATGTGAGAGGTTGTTACTACAACTCGCAACAAAATAAAGATAAACGTTGACATTGACCAAACAGTTCTTACTTCATTACAAGCAACAAGCAACTTTGAAATACAGGGAAAAAGCATAAAAGCAGGTAGAAGAAAAGCAGTTAGCAGGCAATCAGCAGGAAAACAGTTTTAGCGCTTGCGGCAACGTTCCTTGTTTAACAAATCATAAACCAGTCCAAATCAAACTGCTTGTTTCCGTTTGAAAAAGCAGTTTGTTGTCGTTTATAGAAAAGCAGTTTTTTTTAACAGTTTGGTGTTTTATGCCCCACCACTAACCAGCACACGGCACTACAGTAGAGGCACGTAGCTAGGCGCGTGACCTTGCCCGGGGGAAATACACGCATTTCCAAAAACATTGACTATTTTTGTAGCTACTGCATGGGATTTCGTTTAACGTGCCAAACGTTTACAGTCCGACCATCGAAAGAAAACACCTGAGTTTAGGACGTTATAACGTTTCAATCGGTTATTGGACAGAAGTTTCAGATACACCAAATTAAAGCGTGCTCTTTTGTCTATAATTCCGTTAATATATTTGCAAACGTCGATTTTATATTGTAATAAATTTACCGAAAATACGATTTTCACGCACACCAGCTACTTTGAAAGTTCATAACTTTGTCAATTTTTACTCCACAACAATACTGTTCAAATACGTTAGGATGCCGAATTTTAATACATTTTGAGAAAAACTGAAATTCTGATAAAGTTTTATTTACAAAAGTGGGACAGACGTCTGTAATTGTACAACAGTATTATAAAGATCAATGTTTTAATCAGATTTATAATTGTGTGTTGTGAGTGAACAAAAGTTCAATTAAATTCTGGGTACGGTATCAAAGTACAGTCGGGTGGTACACGCTATAGACCTATAAAGATGACAACCGTTCCATTTTAAAACGCCAGAGGTCTACAGTGCGTGTCACGTGACTGTACTCCTGGTGCGCAGTGTTCAGATTAATACTCAAATTTCTTTCAGTTAACTTAACTCATTAAAAATAATTATAAATCTGACAATAGATCTTGATAATAGGCTACAGTTGTAAAATTACAGACGTATGTTAAAGAATTATTTTATTAAAGTTACTGGTTAAAAAAAATTAGCCCTTTTTTAAAGACATTAAAGTATTTTCAATTTTTATCAAAAGTTGGTAAAATTCGGCAGAAACATTAACTAATGTCTGCACCGTAACGTACTTGAACAGCGTTGTTGTGGAGTAAAAACCGACAACATTATTGACCTTCAAATCAGCTGGTGGTGTTTTTCGATAAATTTATTGAAACGTGATATCGACTTTTGAAAATATATTAATGGACTTAACATAGATTTATTGGCAAAAGAACACGCTTTAATTTGGTGTAGCTTATCTCAAATTTCTGTACAACAACCCATTGGAACGTTATAACGTCCTAAAATCAGATATTTTCTTTCGTGTGCCAGATTATAATAAAATAGCTTACCTACTAATAATAAGAGATTTAATTATTTATCAGCTTTTAATTTTGCCATTTCAGAGCCTGTTTATGATTATAATTGCAAAGATCCTGCGTAAATATCAATTTAAATTTTCAAAATCCGTTTAAATTAAGAAATTTAATTTGAAGGCGATTCATTTTAGTGTTTTCAATGCGATTTAAATTTAAAATGTTAATATGCGCGTATCTTAATGCTGATTGTCACGGTGATATTAGAATTTAAAAAAAAGGTAAAATAAAGAAAAAAATACTTTTGGAAATTCGGTTCTATCACGTCAGCGAGCCGACTGCGTGTCGCATATTTTCTTTATATTTTAACGTCTTTTCTCTAAAACCTATTATAGCCTATCAGCTGATCGTTACGAATTAGTATAAAACAACTGATCTTTTACTATAACATAGTTAGTTTTAAACAACATAACCTAAAACGCATTAGCCTATACCCTATCAGCTGTTCAATGAAATCAGCTGATCGTTACGAATTAGTAGGCTATAAAACAACTAATCTTTTAACTCCATAAAAGATTAAAACATAAATAAGATAAGTATAAAACAAC
Organism: Callitettix versicolor; assembly: GCA_022606455.1. Classification (NCBI taxonomy): domain Eukaryota; kingdom Metazoa; phylum Arthropoda; class Insecta; order Hemiptera; family Cercopidae; genus Callitettix; species Callitettix versicolor. The sequence goes on along the minus strand of CM040184.1, from coordinate 75,964,480 downwards.
ACAGCTAGTTTTAAACACCATAACCTAAAACTTATTATACCCTATCAGTTGTTCAATGAAATCAGCTGATCGTTACGAATTGGTATAAAACAACTGATCTTTTACTATAACACAGCTAGTTTTAAAACACAATAACCTAAAACTTATTATACCCTATCAGTTGTTCAATGAAATCAGCTGATCGTTACGAATTGGTATAAAACAACTGATCTTTTACTATAACACAGCTAGTTTTAAACACAATAACCTAAAACTTATTATACCCTATCAGTTGTTCAATGAAATCAGCTGATCGTTACGAATTGGTATAAAACAACTGATCTTTTACTATAACACAGCTAGTTTTAAACACAATAACCTAAAACTTATTATACCCTATCAGTTGTTCAATGAAATCAGCTGATCGTTACGAATTGGTATAAAACAACTGATCTTTTACTATAACACAGCTAGTTTTAAACACAATAACCTAAAACTTATTATACCCTATCAGTTGTTCAATGAAATAAGCTGATCGTTACGAATTAGTATAAAACAACTGATCTTTTACTATAACATAGGCCTAGCTAGTTTTAAACAACATAAACTAAAACGCATTAGCCTATACCCTATCAGCTGTTCAATGAAATCAGCTGATCGTTAAGAATTACTATAAAACAACTGATCTTTTACCATAACATATCTAGTTTTAAACAACATAACCTAAAACTTATTATAGCTTATCAGCTGTTCAATGAAATCAACTGATCGTTACGAATTACTATAAAACAACTGATCTTTTACCATAACATAGCTAGTTTTAAACAACATAACCTAAAACTTATTATAGCCTATCAGCTGTTCAATGAAATCAGCTGATCGTTACGAATTAGTATAAAACATAGCTAGTTTTAAACAACATAACCTAAAACGCATTAGCCTATACCCTATCAGCTGTTCAATGAAATCAGCTGATCATTACAAATTACTGTAAAACAACTGATCTTTTACTATAACATATCTAGTTTTAAACAACATATCCTAAAACTTATTATAGCTTATCAGCTGTTCAATGAAATCGACTGATCGTTACGAATTAATATTAAATAATTAATGATCCTCAAAAGTAGAAGAAGGAATTCATAAAATTATTATCAAACGCGTAAGAAATTCTATTTGTTTTTCGTTTTATACGAAGTGTTTAAATACATTTGTCGAGTGATTTTTAAACAAAAGAAAACCAGTACAGACGAAGTGAAAATTCTTAGTCGATCGACTTCGAACAATCCAAACAAAATAATTTAAAATCGCTCCAACTGTTTACACGCTTTCTCGTGAAATTTTTGACAGTTGCTGACATCCACAAGATAAACAAAATGGAAAACCGTTCGCCTTTTAATACATTAAGTATTGCCTCTCGCGAATATTTCCACCCACTTGATTCAGCAATAGCACTGCGCGGACCAGTGAACAGTGAACGAAGACGAGGGGCTGTGCACATTTCATCGCATCCGGTTCCGCTTCTTTCCAGATATTTCCATATTCGCGGATAAGAAGCACTGATTTATACATTAGAAAGAGTGTTTAAGTTTCGGTGCGCAACGTTTTGCTGGGAAGGAAGCCAAACTGGCGCTGTTTTTAAGATAAGACAAACGTTTGTGTTTGTTTTGCTTTTTTTTAAACGTTCTTTGAAAACTTTCTTTTCTTAATACTTCTTTTAAACTCTAACTTAAAATACATAATAATAAATAACGCCCCGTAACGAGCGCAAACAGAAATTAAAGCGATGTTAATGTCGTGTTCGGTGTTCGCAATTTCTAACCAATAAAATAACAGAACGAGAAGCTCTGTTCTGTTCTGATTGAAATGTTTACGGTGTTGTTGCTGTTGGAGATAATGCGGTTATTTTCAACTTCAACAGTTAATTTTTGAAAACGCCGGTTTCTCTGCTGTGTGATGATCAACAAACAGATTTGTTAAGTTTTAGGTTATGTTTATTTACTTGCATAATAATAGCTGAGGACAGTGAATACAGCCTAAACGTATTGGAATTATTACTGATTGCTTTTTTCAATTATTTTACGTTATTGTGAGACCGTTCTATAAAACCTTGTCTTTTTCGCAGCTCTGAGTTTTTTTGGCGAAAAACCGTTAAGGTTATCATCGCCGTCACGCTAAATGAAAGTATTAAAAAAAATCAACAAAAAACTTAAATAAATTTTAAAATTAATATAAATAAAAATTAAATAAAAAAAAACAACAACAAACCATAATAGTAAAAATAAATTAAACAAAAATTTAAATAACAGGTATAACTATATAACAATAACGAATACTTAAGAACTAAATAACAATGAAAGTTTAATAACAATTCGTAAAAGTATATATCGCAGCTCTGAGTTCATGATATACAGTGCCGTGTGTTACGCGCGAGCTAGTGTGCCAACTCCTCTCAGAGGTCCGCACATTGTAAGTACGGGTTTGGCAATCCTAGCTGCATCTATCTGCTTTTAGAGAAGATTGCTTCACCCCAAGCCAAAGACGAAGGAAGCGCGGTATAAGTACGCGGACTCTTGGTACCAGGAGACCTCCAGTTGTAATATACACTTTCGGGGCTCTGTATAGGTAGTAATTTTACCTGGCTACTTGTGGGATTTTGACAATCCGTAAAGTCCAAAAAACCCTGAAGAACTGAGAGGGAACATTGGGAGATGGAGGTGAAGGAGACTGGTGCTGTGTCTAACTCCATCGAACCCACAAGCAGTGGATTACAGCAGACTGTGGGGATGCTAGGCAGACCTACCCGACAAGCAACGGAGAAGTGAGATAGGGTTGAACACCCTAAACTGTATAGGTGGACATTTTATTCCCTATCTACTTGTGGGATTTTCACAATCCGCAAAGTCCAAAAAAACCGCGAGGAACTGGCAAACGTTGACCTGGAGAAGGAAAATAGCACGCATAGATAGAGGAAACTGGTGCTGTTAGCCTCATGGAACCCTCAAGCAGTGAACCCACAAGACCGGAGCGACCTATCGACCTGCGATGGAAGAAGTGAGAGACAGGGTCGAACAACCTAAATTTCTATCGGAAGAGAAAAAACGCAAACTGAGAAGAGAAGGGTAGCAAAGGGGCTTCTAATGAAACCTAGAAGAAGAAGAAATCTCAAGGATCAAACCTTGTGGTGAGAAACAAAACATTTTTAGGCTTGAACCGACAAGACTGGAGGAGTATTATACCACGGAGAAATCGTACGAATACAGGATAAAAAAACTGCAAATGTCTGCAGAAGACAAAGTGTGTTTGGTTTACAAGGACCCTGAGGACCTCCAGCACAATGATATATAGTCAATGGAATGTGAATATAAACATCCTAGAATGTGAGCGCACGCATCTTGCGGAGTGTTCAACTATAGTTAAATAGATAAGAGTACTGTATGTTTTCACCAACGTCTCCAGCCTCCTTGTTCATGCAGCGTTCGTAGCGGCAGATATTCCAACTACTTGAACTTTATCCGCTGATATCGAGCGCGCTTTTTATAACGGTGGCTGTACTTCTAGTCCGTTTACATACAATGTTTGTTGCTTTCAGTTTCATACGGACTAATTAACAGCTATTATGTACACTGTGCTTTTTTCGTCCAATTTTCAAATACACTCTTTAGGGGATTTCATAAAGTCGAAATTTTCAAGACTGGTTAGGCCCTACGTTTATTGCAATTTTAATAACAATGTTATTAAATAAGCGGCGAAATTTCTGTACCCCTCCCCACCTAAAACTTAATAATCATGAAACTTTTGTACGGCGAATGAAATGTTCAGCTTGGGCATGACTTTAGTCGGTTTAGAACAATTAAAATAATCACATCACGCAGCTGTCTCGCTAACGAATTTCCGAACAGCAACAATCTCAAATCGCGTAACAATAATTTTTCTTACTTTAATACATTTTTGAAAATCTGATTTCACCAACGCAATCAGCGTCAAACTCTGCATACATCATCATTTCCCCTCAGATTGAAAGTGAATCCCCCCACTTTAGATTCAAATTACAATTTCAGATTTCGTTTTAAGCAGAACCAGTGGAACATTCGGCATCGATCCTTTGTTAATGATGCCATAGCCGGTTGTTCTGTTATCAATCAATATGTCACTGTGTGTAAGAGTGATTTGATAAGAAGCGGCCTTGTCAGGCGAAGACCACTCGAGACAGTTGATCAAATTAGTTTATTACTATCGCAGTCTGAGTGCTTCTATAAAAAGATTTCATTTCACAAAGAACAAATAAACGTCTAGGCCCTACTTTTCATCAAGGCTGCCGACTGTAGCACATATTACAGCATACGATGTAAATTTGTTCATATAAACACACACGAACTCTGTTACAACGGCTTCAAATTGTTTCGTGAGTCAGCCCAAAACGCATATTTATTATTATTATTACTTCTTCTTCTTCTTCTTCCTTCCTTTATGCCATTGGCGTCGGGGCCTCTGAAAATGCCTTCCATATTCGTCTGTCGGTTGTTGGACGTCTCATTTCCTTCTCCTTCTTCCCAGATCCTTTATTGTATTCATCCATTCCATTGCTTATTTCGCGTCCTGATGTCCGTCCTATTTCCGAGGCAGTTTTTTGTTCTACGAATCGGAAAAAATCCACCATTCAGATGGCTTCACCGGAGACCCGTTAGCCGTCCTTTTCACGGTTCCTGCCAAGCCTTCACAACTACCGTGGCGGAGCCAGAGACAAGTCTCCGTTGTACTTCACCTTGACAGGCATTCCCCTACTTTGTACTTTGCCCACATCCCACGGCGTGGACGAGGGGTTGAACTTTGGGAGGTTATTATTATTACAACCGAGTAAAAATATACATCCAGTAATTTACATTTCTTAGTTACAACACTTTGAGGAGACATAACCCATTGGTTATATTCCCTTATTGACTAAAAGCCATCAAGTCAAGTGGTTTTGTTCTTCGCAGCCTTCTGATTAAACCGGCTGTATGCAACAATCTGCATATCTTTGCGAGAACGCAATTTAGGTCTACTGTAACGGATGCTAGGAAACTATTACGTTTAAAAACAGTAACCTAGGTAACGAGAAATAATAAGTTTGGAGGGTGGTCAGCGTGGTGGGGGAAGCGGAGTCATCTTGAAAACCGAACCAAGACAGAGTCGAAGCTCCGTTTCGCGTTCAATGGCCACGCTTACATTAAAAAAACAGGTTAGGTTTTGAATGCTTAGTCCGTTCCGCTCAGCGCCACACCGGTAACCGTAATATTTGGGGAAAATGTTATTGGACCACTTGTATTGGAAATTGTATGCACTTTCTCCCTGAAGCATAAAAATAATGATAATAATAACAGGTCTTACCGTTACAGGAAACCGCCAGCTCGACATTGTTAAACCAGAGGCCGCCATCTTGAAATGGAAGTGAATGGGAAAAAATCTTACAAATAAGTCGTTTGAGTTTTATACGGGATACCTTCGTACCAAATTTCATAACAATCGGACAGTGCTTTTTACCAAAACTGCGTACACTCTTCATAGTTAAATCAGAGTCCGCCATTTTGAAACGGAAGCGAATGGGGAAATATCTTACACATACGTCTTTTAGGTCTATACAAGATTCTTTCGTACAAAATTTCAAAACAATCTGTTAATGCGTTTGGCCAACACTGCGTAAGAAAAAACACACAAACCAAATGGCGAACGGTCGAGTTGAAACAGAGACCTCGCTTTGTTGTACTTCCTTATCAAAATACAGTACATACATAATAAGCAACAGCCTATTTAACAAAATTGTATTTATACTCGATAAATTTGTAATTTGATAACTCGTAATCGATAACTCTGTAAATGATAGCTTAGAAAGTGCGATATTTGCAATACAATTAGACTCCCAGGTCTGCGTGGCTTGTTTGGCTATTTAAATGTAAACAACATTTTTTTTTAGCAACAAAATGAAAATAGTACACAGACAAACAACGCATAGATCACGTAAGCCTAGGCTGTCTGGAACAGGTGGGTCTGTTTACTGGTTTCATTGCTGGCACGAATAAGCCGCTCGATGTTTTGAGGCCGTCGTTTCGAGTGAACGTCGCCGAGCTTTTCGATCCGGTTTCTGCTGAAATGGTTTCGTCATGTCTTAATAATTTAACGTTAATTATTCACGCTAACAAAATTTTAACAAAGGACGATCAGACGTTCGATCATGTTTTCTTTGCCTTTACTTTTCAATACCATCGATTTAACTGAAATTTAAATGGAAATATTTAGGTTTTTGTTGCTTAACGTGCATACTTTATGCTAGACTAATGAGGACGAAGGATCATTGTTACCGGTAAAGGAAAAGCAAAGAGAATAACGGCGGCGGCTTTAACCACATCGACCACCGAGTCTCCTTATCATTTAGGGGTTTTTTTGTTGCTTAACGTGCATACTTTATGCTAGACTAATGAGGACGAGGGATCATTGTTACCGATAAAGGAAAAGCAAAGAGAATAACGGCGGCTAGAACTAAGAACCTTAAGGTGCGCAGTTCAGAGACGCAAACTGACTGGTGCTTTAGCCACATCGACCACCGAGTCTCCTTATCATTTAGGGTATTTTTTGTTGCTTAACGTGCATACTTTATGCTAGACTAATGAGGACGATGGATTATTGTTACCGGTAAAGGAAAAGCAAAGAGAATAACGGCGGCTAGAACTAAGAACCTTAAGGTGCACAGTTCAGAGACGCAAACTGACTGGTGCTTTAGCCACATCGACCACCGAGTCTCCTTATCATTTAGGGGTTTTTTTGTTGCTTAACGTGCATACTTTATGCTAGACTAATGAGGACGAGGGATCATTGTTACCGATAAAGGAAAAGCAAAGAGAATAATGGCGGTTAGAACTAAGAACCTTAAGGTGCGCAGTTCAGAGACGCAAACTGACTGGTGCTTTAACCGCATCGACCACCGAAGTCTCCTTATCATTTAGGGGTTTTTTTGTTGCTTAACGTGCATACTTTATGTTAGACTAATGAGGACGAGGGATCATTGTTACCGATAAAGGAAAAGCAAAGAGAATAATGGCGGCTAGAACTAAGAACCTTAAGGTGCGCAGTTCAGAGACGCAAACTGACTGGTGCTTTAGCCACATCGACCACCGAGCCTCCTTATCATTTAGGGTTTTTTTTTGTTGCTTAACGTGCATACTTTATGCTAGACTAATGAGGACGAGGGATCATTGTTACCGGTAAAGGAAAAGCAAAGAGAATAACGGCGGCTAGAACTAAGAACATTAAGGTGCGCAGTTCAGAGACGCAAACTGACTGGTGCTTTAGCCACATCGACCACCGAGTCTACTTATCATTTAGGGTTTTTTTTGTTGTTTAACGTGCATACTTTATGCTAGACTAATGAGGACGAGGGATCATTGTTACCGATAAAGGAAAAGCAAAGAGAATAACGGCGGCTAGAACTAAGAACCTTAAGGTGCGCAGTTCAGAGACGCAAACTGACTGGTGCTTTAGCCAAATCGACCACCGAGTCTCCTTATCATTTAGGGGTTTTTTTGTTGCTTAACGTGCATACTTTATGTTAGACTAATGAGGACGAGGGATCATTGTTACCGATAAAGGAAAAGCAAAGAGAATAACGGCGGCTAGAACTAAGAACCTTAAGGTGCGCAGTTCAGAGACGCAAACTGACTGGTGCTTTAGCCACATCGACCACCGAGTCTCCTTATCATTTAGGGTATTTTTTGTTGCTTAACGTGCATACTTTATGCTAGACTAATGAGGACGAGGGATCATTGTTACCGATAAAGGAAAAGCAAAGAGAATAACGGCGGCTAGAACTAAGAACCTTAAGGTGCGCAGTTCAGAGACGGAAACTGACTGGTGCTTTATCCACATCGACCACCGAGTCTCCCTATCATTTAGGGTTTTTTTTGTTGCTTAACGTGCATACTTTATGCTAGACTAATGAGGACGAGGGATCATTGTTACCGATAAAGGAAAAGCAAAGAGAATAACGGCGGCTAGAACTAAGAACCTTAAGGTGCGCAGTTCAGAGACGCAAACTGACTGGTGCTTTAGCCACATCGACCACCGAGTCTCCTAATTATTTACGCATACTTTGGATCTGCGATCGATCTGACAAGATTACTTAATTGTTTTAACTTCTAATGATTGTTTAGAGCCTATAATCTATATTTTCTTCCATTCCCCCCGTCAGTAGATTTTGAATTGTGTTCATTATGACTGTGACCAGGAGCTTTGGTTGCATGCATTTTATTGCAGTAGACAAAAACAGATACGAATTAATTTATTAAGAATTATTTCAAAGAAATTAATTTGTATTGTTTGATTCAAGTACAGCTTGAAGCTTCGTTTTTTCGAAATCAGCTCTAACGTGTGCGTGCGTAGCAAAACATTGAAGAGGACTTTTTAAACTGAAGCAAAGTGTTAAACGCAACGCTCACGCTAATTGAGAGCCTGCGTGCATTTGGTTGCGTTTAGAGTTCAGTTATTTAGAACAGTTTTTGAGGTTATGTCTGTCACTGCGTTCAAAGCACCTGTTGTACTAAGCTAAGTTCAGTAGACTGGTGTCCTTAATGAATTTTAGCAATCCATTGACTAGATCATTCTGCCGGAGGTACTCAGGGTCCTGAAAGTCATCACACTTTACCTCCTGCTGGCAAGAGCCCAAGAGCCTCACAATCGCAGGTCATGTGGTCTGCAGTTTCCTCTTCCTACACAACTTACCACAGTTCCTCCGCGGTACATTCCTATCCTGTTAATGTGCACCCTCAGACCACACTGCGTTTTAATAAATCCTGCGTTTGCCCTTTCCCGACAACTTTCCGTTTGAGTTCGGTTCCCATCAGCCCTATCATCGCAGCTCCATAAGAGTTGTGTTTCTCACGCCAAAGTTTTGATCCTGCGAGGTCTTCTGCTTCTAAATTTAGTTAGAAGTCCCTTTGCTACCGCCTCCTGTATTTCCAATTTGCGCTTTTGCAAAGTCGTCCCCGATAGACGTCTGCACGTCCACAGATGTCTGTCCTTGAAATAGACCGTCACCTTACTGATTTTAGATATTTAACCCATCTTCCACTGCAGATTTGGTAGGTCCAACTAGATCGTAGATTCCATGGGGTTAGATCTTCTCTTCCATGATATTTTCACCCTCAGATCCACTTTGTCCAGGGTTTTCTAAAGGTTTGTTTCCAGACTTCAAAATCCTTACAGCACTGTAAGGCTAGACTTAAACTGGAGACGTCCCCGATAGACGTCTGCACGTCCAGAGATGTCTGTCCTTGAAAATCACCTTACTGATTTTAGATGTTTAACCCCATCTTTCACTTCTTCCGCTGCAGATTTGGTAGGTCCAACTAGATCGTAGATTCCATGGGGTTAGATCTTCCCTCCATGATATTTTCACCCTCAGCTCCACTTTGTCCAGGGTTTTCTAAAGGTTTGTTTCCAAACTTCAAAATCCTTACAGCACTGTAAGGCTAGACTTAAACTGGAGACGTCCCCGATAGACGTCTGCACGTCCACAGATGTCTGTCCTTGAAAATCACCTTACTGATTTTAGATGTTTAACCCCATCTTTCACTTCTTCCGCTGCAGATTTGGTAGGTCCAACTAGATCGTAGATTCCATGGGGTTAGATCTTCCCTCCATGATATTTTCACCCCCAGATCCACTTTGTCCAGGGTTTTCTAAAGGTTTGTTTCCAAACTTCAAAATCCTTACAGCGCCGTAAGGTTAGACTTAAACTGGAGACGTCCCCGACAGACGTCTGCACGTCCACAGATGTCTGTCCTTGAAATAGACCGTCACCTTACTGATTTTAGATGTTTAACCCCATCTTTCACTGCAGATTTGGTAGGTCCAAATAGATCGTAGATTCCATGGGGTTAGATCTTCCCTCCATGATATTTTCACCCTCAGATCCACTTTGTCCAGGGTTTTCTAAAGGTTTGTTTCCAGACTTCAAAATCCTTACAGTGCTGTAAGGCTAGACTTAAACTGGAGGTCTTCCGGTATCCAGAGTCCGCTTACTGAAGCTAAGCTTCCCCTTACAAAGAAGGGATCTAACCCAAGAGTAGATAGAAGAAAGGTTAGATCCAGCTAGGGTACCTCGGGGTTGCCAAACCCGTACTCACAATGTGTGAGCCCCTGAGGAATTGGTTAGAGATAACGATATATGAGAACGATTAACAAGGCAGGAGTCAGGAAACGATCAGCAGCGAAATTCAGCGTCTCACGAATTCATAGTTCAGATAAACGGCTGTAGGGGAAAAACTTGATTCAGACATAATTGATCCTAGAAAACAATATAAATAAATCAATCGTACGATATGTCTATGATTAAAAAAAATAATGTTTTTTTTACAATACAACAAATATCGGGTTTAATGTTCAGTTTGTGCCTCGGCTAGCTTTCAAATTCATAATCTTTTAACGTTAAATCAGTCTTTATGGAATCTTATTTACAATACAATTACAATTACAAATAAATTCTAAAAATTTACTAACATTTCTTTTTTTTATCGAATAGCCCATTTAGAGGGCACGCTTAATCAACTTCTTAGCCCATGCTTCCTTCATTTTCCTTGAGTGGTTTTCTCTGTCCTCTTGCGTCCACTCTCTTCCTCTCCTTCACGTGGGTCTTTTATTCTCCCGCAACTCAAGTTGCCATATTGTACTTCTGAATATTGCTCTGTCTCCTATAATTTCTGAGTCTATTGCGTTGTTTGCCAGGTCCTTGTCTATCTCTGTGAACCAGGTTATCTTGTTCATGTGCTTGTAATATTGTGAAGATCTGTTTAGTTAGTCGGGTGTTCTCCATTCTGTATATGTGACCGTAAAATTGAAGTCTTCTTTTCCTGAATACGTCCGTTATTTTTTCTATTTTGGAATAAAGCTCTCCATTTGACCTCTGTTTATATTCTAACCCTGTGTTACTCTTTGGACCCAATATTTTCCGTAAAATCCTTCTCTCCATCTTTCCTATTTCCTCTACGTCCTGAGCTGTATGCAGTTTAAGTGTTTCCACCGCGTAGAGGACTGCTGGCCTAACTACCGTTTGGTAGTGCCTTAGTTTAGTGTTCCAGGATAGGGATTTTTTGTTGTATATGTTTTTCGTGAAAAGTACGCTTTTTCCAGTTTGAGTAATCTGTTTTCTAGTGCCATTTTATCGCTATTGTTTTGTGTTATCCACTCTCCCAGGTATTTAAAACTGTCGGTTTTGGTTATTGTATTCGTGTTTATCTTGAGATGGCTCTTGATGTTTGTCATGTATTGGGTCTTCTCAAACACAATCCGTAGTCCATACTATTAAACTGGAGACGTCCCGATAGACGTCTGCACGTCCAGAGATGTCTGTCCTTGAAAATCACCTTACTGATTTTAGATGTTTAACGCCATCTTTCACTGCAGATTTGGTAGGTCCAAATAGATCGTAGATTCCATGGGGTTAGATCTTCTCTTCCATGATATTTTCACCCTCAGATCCACTTTGTCCAGGGTTTTCAAAAGGTTTGTTTCCAGACTT
>CM040184.1:75922953-75947953 GCA_022606455.1 Callitettix versicolor | reverse complement strand
GAAGTAACAAATATTATTAACGTTATGGATGGTTGTAAATATTTGATAATTTGGGCATAATCTAATGAACCAATTTCGAGAAATTAAAAAAAATTACTGATTCCCCCCCAATAGTTCCGAATTGTTTTTTTCACGCATTACGTTAAATTTCTTAAATTTACATTTGAGTGGAATTCGATTAAAATTGTTTAAGCAGATTTTGAGAAAATCCAATAATTTTTGCACCGTTTAGCTTATATATTTTCTAGTAGAAAGTACGAGATTGTAATAGATATAGAAATCTCAAAATCGATATAATTTTTGCGCGTGTTAGCAAGCCCTCGTTCGAGATTTCAGTTCGATTTAAATTTGGCACGCAAAATCGATTTAGTTAGAAATACGATTTCATCAACGTTAAAATCTGCATTGACAATTTAAATTTTTTTAAATCAGCTGACATTAACAGCGGTCAAGGTTCATGTTCGTATTTCCAATACACTTTAATGCGTTTAGTACGCGAGTACGTGCAGATATTTAATGCTGCTTATGACGGTGAAATCAGAATTTCGAAAAGGCTAAGAAAAATACTTACGGAAATTCGTTTGAATCACGTCAGCGAGACAGCTGCGTGCAGCGATTTCATATTACGTAGGCCTACTTAGCATAGTAAAAAGTAAAACCAGTCTAGATTGCTGTCGCTCTAAGTGGAGGTGGGTAATTACCTTTTGTTCACCAGCTTCTCAAATTTCACAAGTTTTTTCTAGAAACAACAATCCAACCCAACGATACCACCATCCCACCACCTATAATCTATATGCACATCTGTCCCCTACCAAAACTAACCCTCCCTGCCCCTGCCCCTGCCGCAGCCGAGTTCTTTAAAAAGGAACGGAAAAGTACTGGCATGCGTTAAGTTAGGTTAGGTTAGTTTACGCTCAGTGCATATTGTGATTGTGGCATTACCGCCTACTGTAGTGTGTGTGTGTGTGTGTGTGTGTGTGTGTGTGTGTGTGTGTGTGTGTGTGTGTGTGTGTGTGTGTGTGTGTGTGTGTGTGTGTGTGTGTGTGTGTGTGTGTGTGTGTGTGTGTGTGTGTGTGTGTGTGTGTGTGTGTGTGTGTGTGTGTGTGTGTGTGTGTGTGTGTGTGTGTGTGTGTGTGTGTGTGTGTGTGTGTGTGTGTGTGTGTGTGTGTGTGTGTGTTTGTGGGGGTGCGTGTGTTTGTGTGTGTGAGTGTGTGTGTGTGTTTGTTGTGTGTGTGTGTGTGTGTGTGTGTGTGTGTGTGTGTTGTGTGTGTTGTGTGTGTGTGTGTGTGTGTGTGTTTGTGTGTGTGTGTGTGTGTGTTTGTGTGTGTGTGTGTGTGTGTGTGTGTGTGTGTTTTGTTTGTTGTGTGTGTGTGTGTGTGTGTGTGTGTGTGTGTGTGTGTGTTGTGTGTGTGTGTGTGTGTGTTTTATAATTGAATTAAATTTTTGAGTTCCTATTTAATTTTGTCGCTTCGTTAATCACAGTTAATTAAAGGTTACAAATAAATGCTCGAACGAATAATCACATGTAGGCCTAATTGTTGTGTACGATAATCCTCGCGTAATTTCAATCCAATAAAGTGAATTCTACTTCAGTGATGGTGTAAGCCTATACAAAGTTATTTGTTGTAAAATGGCGTCCAACGGTTACAGACCGAGCGTACAAATTACACAAAGTTAAAATCTACAGAAAATAAAGAGTCGTTTGGAAAAATTCAGAAACTCGAAGACACAATATCTAACAGGCTTTGCCCTGCAGTGCACACTTTTGTTATCTTAACGCTGTATTTAATAACAGTTAATAAAACAAATTAGCATCAACAACACTACGTAAGCAGGCGTAACTGCACAAACAAAATAATTCACAATGCTTTATCAACAATGCGATTGTGAAAATAACAGGCCTACTGACAAGTGTTCGCGATTAGCGTGGATCTTACTGAAACAAAACTTGTAACAATTATTACAAATTGAAATTAAATCCAAACACTTTTAGGATAATTAGGCGTGATAACGCAAATGTGTATTGTCTCGTTAAGGAACGAAATCCAAGGTATTAACCAAAACCGAACCGGCTTGTTCGGATACATCCGGTTTAAAAAGGACTGACCCAAGATAAACCCGGCAATCATAAAATGTTATAGGCCTAGTGCATGTATGTATTCCATATGGGCATAAGTACATTCTTTATCTGTTTTAGTATAACTTCTATCTTTACGATGAACTCTAAAAAATAATATCTGCATGGTTTATTTGGAGAGTTAATAATCAGGCCTAAAGACATCGAAATTATAAAATAAATAAAAATACATTTTATAACCAAGTATTTCTTTCAGTTTCGCGAATTCAACAATTTTGTTTGCTATTTCTCAGTACACACTCATGTCCGCTTTAAATGAATACAGAATCTATAGATTCTGTATTCATTGCCTCTTCTAACAAATGTGTGCGCGTATTTGTTCCTCCCCCCCCTTTCCTTTCAAGGATAACTTTAACCTGTCCCGCTGTAGGCCTTACCTGCGAATGCAGGATTCAGAGAACTCCAGTTTTAATGGGAGTACAATTATGGCAATAGTTGGAATTTTTATTTTACTTAATTAGGTAACTGATTCATATTTCTTCAAATTGTTACCAATTCAAAATTTATTTCTTGGAATCGCCAATGATCGAACGTGAACGTGCTCACAATCACGCACGCACGTTGTACCGTATAGATATAATTTGTCCTATCCTATATTTCTTCTAATGTCGGTTTCAAATCACCGTCGTTGGTTAGGTAGTGTTGTAGGCCTACTTAATCTTGACAAAGTTGGTAAGTAAGTAATCATCTTGGAATTGCGAAATTTGTTCAAATGTGCCCGTGACGATTTCTGATCGCTGTTTAACATTTTTGTTTCAGATGTTTCCGAGAACAAAAGATCCCAAAACGTTAATTAATGATCGAGCCTAACGTTTTCAGGTTGGTTAGTTTCGCAGTTTATGCGCGAAATACGGCGATAAACCAGTCACACAAGTGTTCGACACTAACCACATTGCCTCGCCTCTCGCGTCTTCGGCGTTTGGAAACAGTCCAATGTTAACGTGACAAATAGATTTCCACAAATATTTTACTTCCCCTCACCTCGAGAGCACTTCCCCGTTCCCCGGCCTGCGTAATTTATAACTTACGTTCGCAGGATCACAGGCGGTGAATTCACCTATTTAATCAAGCAGAAACAATTAAGGCAAAGCCAGAGAACTGTCAAATAATCGTCAAAGCGGAGTAGATAATTTACCGGCGTGCAATTACGTGTGCCTCTATAATTAGACGCTAATTAATGCACGAATAAATTAAGTTAATTAATTACAAATAAAAACCGCCTCATCTGTAATTAAAAAAAGGAATGAATTATATTCAGTTAACTTTCGATGTTGGAATAAACCTAACCTAAAACAGATGCAGGTATACAATGTAGCCTAAACCTATCTTTTCTAAGCCTACAATATTTTATAGATTCTGAACTGGCCCCACACATTTTATAGATTTACACATTATGCCCCAACACTATTTTGTATGACCTACTGTTTGTATTTCTGTTATCTATGTACAGATGGTAGGCCTACTGCAAAGCATAAAAATTGGATATGCTAATTTTAACAGTTCATGTTTTAGAATTATAACCTATATTAATTTAAAGAAATCAGTATTTGTGGATTATGAACAAAATTGTTTGAAAATAATTATTTCTTGTAACATGATGTTTGTGCTAATTTTGAATCAAGGTAACCTAAGTTAATGTCAAGGTTCTGTATCTGGGTGTTGCCATAATGGCTCCATACCATAAAAATAGCTCATTTTGCAGTGAAAATTTTCTAATAAAAAAAAGTACCATCAGGCCTACTCAACTCTTCAATATCAATTACAAATTTATACACATGGAATTCTTTAATTATATCTTCGAAGTGAAAATAACAGGTTAGGTAGGCCTATATGGTAATTATTTTGAAGAACTAGAATTACCCATTTTAAAATGATGAAACTATAAACACAAGAATAAATAGGCAATGCACAATTTTTGCAGCAAACCACTGGGTGTTTTTAAATGTCTTTGCAATTTTATATACCTTCTTTACTGAAACATTTTTACCAAAGTAAAAAAAATACTTTGGGTAAAATGTTACTTCGTCAAATCAAAAACTTTCGAAACAACAATTCGTACGTTTTCTTACAAATTGTTGCTACGAAACTTTCGATTTTACGAAAAGGGCATGGGTGTTCTCATTCAAGCAAGTACAAAAGATTTAATAATTTTAATAATTTTTTTTATTGATTTTTAAAACATATTATATCTCTCATTTCTTAAAGTATAGATTTATTATAACAAAAAGTACAAAAATTGTTAACACATTTAGTTTAGATACTGGTTTTCACAGACACATACTTGGTGGATGAATGAACTAACACTGAGATATGAGTGAATATTGGAAACAACACATCTTAAAATATGAGATCAGAAAACAGCTCACTCATTCAGACACTTCAAAATATAATATATATTTATACAATCTATCACATTATACGTTTTACAACAAATATGAAACATCTTTAAGAATACCCACATAGGCTACTTTGCACAATTGAGAAATACTGACATACGTTAAAATTATATTAATACAAAAAAATGCATTTATACGAGGAATCGAGTGAAATTGGTCCGTTAAATTTGATATTGAAAAAGTATTAACCGGCTTGTCGCGAGGATTTAAAAATTTCAAAACCGACGTATGTAGGGCGTTAAAGATATTTCAAAATAAAAATACAATTAAAAGTTTAAATCACATATAAGAGAGGCTTCCGCTGCCCCTTGGTGATGCTCGACGTTGAAAGACTCAGTCCCTACCCAGGGATCACAACACTTTAACTTATAATTCCGAAATACAATAAAAAAATACTAAATTTTATTTCAATGTGAAAATATTGTTTTTATTCTAATTGTAATTATAAATCACATGGTCGTTAAATACGCTACTAGAAAAGCTTTGCGATGATATGGAGAGTGGAGCGGGGACTTGTACTTCAAAACTTAGGAAGACCTTAACTTAACAATATCATCCATATTATTAGTAAAAATCATTGGGAAAAATCACTTGAAATTTTTTCCATCATTAATTAAATTAATAAAATTTATGTACATTAAAAAATATCTAATACTACAAACTAAACTAAATTTGATAAAATAATTATTTTTTCATTAAACATTTTATAATATTTGTTTATAATCTTAAATACTTTCATTTTTAATATAAATCCTCGATGAATGACTATATGATAAATTGCAATTTGTCGAATTAAAAAAAAGACGATAACTTTTAAGCTCACAACACGTTTAACGTAAAAACAAATTTACAAGTTAAATGTCCGATGAGATGGATCACAATATGCTGCACCGCCCTGAGCACTCCGATTCAGTCTTGATTCTCGTAAGTCGCCTCCTGAGCTTCACTCGAGATAGGATCGGTATAATTTCTTCTTCTCGAGCAGGTAATGGGCGCTGATCATGATGGTCCCACCTTTGGTGAGGTTTTTGATGAATTGAGGCAAGATCGAATGCCACGTGCTGCGGGAGTCTTGGGTCAGAGTGAGAAAAAGCTCGAACGTCGATACAGTGTTCGGGTCACACCTGATCGTACCTATTCGACGGCATTCTTGTTCCGTTTGAAAGTTGATAAATAAAGTACAGCCTCTAAACAAACAGAAAAAACAAAAAATAAGTAACACAATCAAGTAATAATGCAACCTAACCTAACATACCTATTTGCTATAATTCCGGCTATTTATTGAATTCAAAATCATAAACACAGAATAACATGAATTTGAAATTGCTTTTTAATTTGTAGGGTCATAATGACAAATCATGATGTTAGAATTTGTTCATTAGCATAATGATATCCGAACATTGCAATCTGTAATTGTTCTTGAGAAGTAATTATAAAAATAACTTTCGCAATTGCACAAAACTATTATGCCTTTGGGATAGTATAACTGTGTAATTACCTTAATCCGCAAGGCTCATTCTCTGCCATCCTCAGGACATCTCGTGCAACGCGAGGAAGAAGATCAGCTGGCAGAAGTACTTCACCACAAGCGAGTTGTGCAGATTTTGCTGCTCGAAGCTCATCTTCAAGTCGACGAGCTAATGCCTGACAAGCTCCGCCATCTTCACTCTCATCATTCGAAAGTCCTGAACAAAGAAAAAATATTTTGTTTTTAATACAGTAAAAAAAAATTTTTTTAATGCAAACCTATCCAAATAAAAAATATATATTTTTTAAAATATAACAATCATTTTATAATATTAAAATTTATTATTATGAACATTTTAAACCCTAATTTACTTGATAACTATCATAACATGATTAAAAACTGTTCACAACAATAACAGGGTATTAAAACTGTCATCTACAGGTACAACAGCATAAATATACTAAAACAAATTATTAAATAAAATTTAAATAATTTTCAATAAAAAAAAACATTTTACACAAAACAATTTTATATCAACTTTTTGACAAAGCGAAAAATATTGCATCAGCTAAAATATAACCTGCCTAACAACAAAGACAAGGTAACAAGTAAAACAATTAACAGGCCTCCAGTGAAGCAATAGAAGTAAATTTAATTTTTGTGAACAAAAAACAAATTTTTTTCAACAATTTTTTATTAAAAAAAAGTTTATTCTTTGTTAATATTTAGTATATATTTTTTTAATATATTAGGTTATTTTTTTTACCAAATTTAATTTATATGTACAATTCAAACTATCCAATATTTTAAAATAAACTCGATTAATTATGCAAGAAATTATCTTTATTATAACAAGATTTATGAAATAAAAGAGTATCTTAGTTGTACGTTCCGCTGGCAAGCCGGCGAACGGACCCCACCAAACCGGCGTTTGCATAGAACGAGGTCGGTGAAATCGGCCCGTTGTGATATAATTTAGAAAGCGGCGTTCGATTTTACAAAAATCGATTTACAAAGAAAACACAAACGAAAAATACTAAACCGCTTTTAATAGTTATACGGTAAAATATATTTCTACAAAAAAAAAAATTTAATTCTCACCTCTAGTATAACTCGAAAAGTCCACAGAAACAGGACAAGGTAAAACCTCCATTTCTAATTTAGTATTTACTTGATAAAAGTTTTATAACTTTAAAATATTTTTTAAAAACCTACAGCGCACTGTTTCAACACAACCGCAAAAGAAAACTGAAACTAAGTTGAAAGAACCACTTGCGCCGGTAATTCAATGCTGCTAAGCCTGGTTAGACTCGCGTGTTGCTAACTCGACGGTCCGTTTAGAACTGATGCAACACATCAGCTGACGAACAAAGATACCGGTCGCGTTCCCCCCTCCACAGCTAGGCCTACGTGATCAACTGCTCGCTCGCTCTATCCGTGGAGGGGGCAACTCCGACAAGCCTTTGTGATCGCCCTCGGCTCAGGACTGTTTATATGATTTACAAAATGCAGTTCCCTTTCCACCCCTCACAGCCGAACAAAGGATTCCAACCACCCCACGTATACATTTCCATCAAACTTTTACCATAATTAAAGGCTTTTTTACATGTACATATAAAAGCGTTTTACACCCAACTTCCGATTTTTTACGGAAATAACTTTATTTCGCTAATCTGTGCTTGCTTATCTTTTGTTTCGATTTCATAACGTCTCTATACAGTATTATTATAATTACTGAATTCGTTTGTCAATCAAATTTCATTTTACAAAAAATCTATTCTATTATAACTTCTCACTGTTCGGAAACACCACAAAGTAAAGCAATTATCAAATTACAAACAATGGGATTTTTACGCGTAATATTATTATACAAAACATTATAAAATCGCTCGAAAGTTTTAAGCGAATTTCCAATGAACAATGGGCTTCAAAGCGTTCCTACCATTATAAAACCCAGGACAGGGCCAATTAAATGAACCAAAGATCATGACCAAGAAGCTTTTATGCAGATCGTCGAAAATTGATCGTTCGCTATTTTAATCTGAATTTATTATTTTAAACGCAGATTTTGCTAAAGGTAAAATTAAATTCAAAAAGTTACGGATTTTCAAAAGAATGCGTTTGGAAATTCGCCCGGCTCTTCTACCACATTAGTGAATAATTGACGCGATTATTTGAAATTATCTAAGACTGCCTAAGCGGATATAATTTTGTTTGCTATTTTAAGCAAATAACGCATTCAACACACACAATATTTTTAAAATACTCCAAATTTTGTGAAACGTTTACAGTCAGGCCTGCACTACAAATGTGTACATACATATGAACTTAATAATAAAAAAAAGATGTTAGTTTTTTCTAAATTATGAAAAGTTAATGGTAAACATTTTACTTTGTTACTTAAATACAAGCGTAATTACAAAACGTTACTTCTGGTAGCGAACTACAGGAACAAAAATTACAATTAACTGGCCTAAACCTAGACAAACGTTTCCTGAATTCAAAATACTGTTTAATTCTATCAAGTCAATAGTTTTGTATAAACTGATATGCTGAAAACATCACAGCATAATAATACTATATAAAATTAAGCTCTTTTAGGTAATTCAGTAATTAATTTTAGGTTATGTTTCAGTTCAACGCGACTGGATTAATTTTATCCAACAAGAGTTGAATGAAAGAAAGGTTAGAGTTGGAACCGGCGACCACAGCAGAGCGAGCATGCTGTGCGGCGTTGCCAAGTTTCATCTTTTTTTTTACAAAGTGAAACCGTTGTCGGAGTTCAACTACTAAACTACGCCTTGCAGCGATTTGTTTTTACAAGTAGCCTATACAATCAATGTCTGGGCGACTACACACATCCACAACACATTTTAACAAATATTAATTTTGCACAAGCCTAAATTAATACCGACGTTTTCAGAAACTGCCGGTATTACAGGCCGCAACCCATAACCTATACAAGAAATTTATATTTCAAATCTGTTTTGAAACGCGACACTATGTAAAAAGAAACAAACGTTTAAAACAATTTGTTCTTTATCTAAACTAAAACAGTGGATACAAATATTCAACAACTGGGTTGAATTTCCAAAATTTTGTATTAAGTAATTTGTCTTAGATTTGAATTACTTATCATGTGAAGTCAAATAGAGGTTATGTATTCAAATGATAAGGCTTTACAAACTAGAATAAACATACGATAATTCTATTTATAGCGAGTTACTTTGCATGGATTACCAACAAGAGGATCATGCGTTTAGGCCTAACGAGAACAGGAAATGTTCTAATAGAAGAAAAAATTACAGTGCCTCCTTAAATTTACCAATCGCTGATCACTAAATTACAGCAAATAAAACTTACGGATTACGACTTTTTTACTAAAAATCATAATACAGACTTATTGCCATTAATATAATAATTTGTTTATCCATAATAATGTAATCGGTAATATTTATAGCCTAAAGTTCTCTTTATAATTCTTAATACTAATTACATTTACTACAGGCCTACTATACAACATATTAAATTTAGGGTCTATCAAAGTACAAATAATTATTCAAAAGCTATATTTTTAAAGTGAAAGCATTCAGTTAAAAAGTGGAGATACACAATTATGTAAACATAAACCTTAATTTTACTAAGTATATTCGAATATACAAAAACGAAAATACAGAAAACAGTTCATATTTTTAAATAAAATGTAAGCATTTAAACAAAATTATTATGCTATCTATGTGGATATAAAATTTAATGTAGGCTAGCCATTAATAAGTTTTATTTAATAAGTAATATTAATAAATTTTAATATTTATTTAATTAAATATATTTAATAAATAAACTGTAATATTTAATAAGTTTTATCAAGAATATCAACAATTAATTATCCGTATTCAATCACGATATATACGCGTTAAAATAATACACATAACCTAAAATATTAATGTTTAATGCAAATAAATTTTATAGTTTAAAAATTATACTTTAGGATCAATAACCTTTCATTTCGTATGGATGTTCTCGTTACATTTCTACTAAATATATTTATTTTTATCAGACGAAAGGTTAAATAAAAATTTCATCAGAAACAAGCAGCCCATTAATCCTTAACAACTTGTCATTTTATTAACAAAAATCATAACCTTCAAAAGTAGTAAGGTTAAGTCAATCACCTTAAAGTTCGAAGGACACCGGCCGGTAAGCACATTTTGTTATTTTTACATTTTAAAAACAACTTATAATTGATTTGGCAGATGTCCCGAAGATAAACGGACAGAAAAAACAAAAAGGGGCCTACGAAACCTTGACAAAGAAAACTGTCAAACAGCTGTGAGGGAGAGGGCTCGCGAAAATCGTTATTCTCGAAATAAACGCGCCTGCGTACATCACTTTCCTTTGTTCCATTCATTTTCCGGCACATAATGTATATTTAGTTATTGTTATTTTCAGTGAATTAATAAACTCTTTCGTAATGACAACCAGTGGAAAATGTGTCATTACATTTGTACAGTCATTATTAACCGGCGTTCCAAATTTACATTTCGTGCACTCTAATTTAATTCTGTTATCAGGCTGGCGAAATACTTGTATATTTCGCACTTCTAAATTGCATTAGTAAAATTGTACTTTACACAATGTAAATCGGAATTACGCTTGATTAAAATCTTATTAAAGACTAAACATTAGGAAAATTAAATTAAGGACGTTAAGGTGATTGTTTAATTCTACCATGCATTGACGACAGGATAAGGTTATGTTCTTACCTTGGATTATTGGGATATTGTTATCGGGCAGAACTGATTCTATCACGTCACACGACATTTTTTGTTTAGCCGGCGAAACGTTCGTTTGTTGTAAAATATCGGTGATTTTATTAAATACTTCGTTCAGTTTAATTTCACGGTGGGGCGAATCCTCTAAGAAATGTTCTATGTGTTCCCCTTTCATCATTTTTTTGTATACAAAAAATATATATATACAAATTTTTTACTGACTGAACTTTTTAAAAAAAAATATTTTACTGTACACGCGGCCGTCGATTGAATTCGTCACACGAACCGAACGTATTATATTCACAGTAAATTATTTAATTTTACAATTACTATTGGAACAGAACAGAACGGTCGACATAGGCCGAAACTGATCACTCGACCCACGATCGCCGACTGACAAACACACAATGCACACCAACAGAACAGTGCTGACCCGAAACAGCTGATTGTAGAAGGAGTGTTCTCATTGGCCGACGTATAAGCCAATAGCAGACCGGCTTACAAAGCGGCAGCGCTAGCTCTGCTTGGCAACAGAATCCAGAAAGGCGAGTGTACTATTGCTTTGTTTTATTGCTCGTTATTATACCATTAGGCTTCTTTTTAGTCGAGTTAACCTACAAAATCTTTTCCTATTTAGAAAGTGCAGCTGTTATTGAAAGTAAACATTTCGTTTCGTATTGCTTTGTTGCCGAGTTGGGTTTTATAGCAAGATATTTGTGATTAAATTAAATTTTTAAATTCACCTAAAAAGTACCGGTGTATTAAGAAGATCTAATTAATTATTTGATCACTTTAGTTTTTCTGATGTTAAATCGAAACGCACTACATCGATAAAAACGTTTCCAGTAAATTATCGTTTCGCCTATTAATTTTAATTATCAACAATGTGTGTTGTTTTGTTTGCTTGCTGAATCTACTCTTCAGATTAAATAAATAAATCCGGTGATATAAAACTGATATATTTAAACAATATGACAGCATTGTAAACCCACTATTGACTTATTATCGAAAGTATTTTACCGAAAAAGACGCAAACAAACACGGCACGCAGCTGTCTCGCTGGTGCGATAGAAGCGAATTTCCAAAAATAACTTTTCTTATCTTACCCTCTTTTCGAAACACTGATTTCACCATCAGTTGAACAGCATTAAAACCTTCAAATTGCATTGAAAGTACAGAAGTGAACCCTGACAGCCGTCAGAGTAATTTTTTAATTTCAACGGATTTTGAAAATTTTGAATGTTGCATATGCAGTTTTTAACGCCGATTACGACGGTAAAATCACATTTTAAAAAAAACATTTAATACAAAAAATTTACGATTTTCTACATTTGAAATGACCGCCATTTTCAAAACTGTTGAACTGATTAACATTGTCCAAACACTAAAATCGATTTTTCTGCCAAGTTTGTGTCAAATCGGACTGCAATTGCGAAAGTAAGCGTGATCTCGGGTCTAGGTCTTACCACGATGGCCGCTCCACCCATAAAATAACTCATTTTCGCTAATATCCGGGAGAATTATTTAATTTTCACCTCACTTCCGGTCTGCAAAACAATCACTGACGCACTAATGTAATTTTAGTTATTCGTATAACAACGTAGACCTGATATTTTTGCACTCACTATAAACATATTTCGCAAAGGCCAAAAAAAAAGCTGTTTATTGTTGTTAATTGTTGATGGAAGAACAAAGAAAGGACCATCTAATTGTAGGACGGACAGGAACCAGGCCCAACTAATTGCCACAGCGCAGACAAACCAAACCCACGTCCGCAAAGGAAACCAGTTTCTTGGCTCTCTGCCCAAATTGTTTTTGACCCTTCCCTTTCCTCGAGTGTCAAAACAATTACGTTTACTATTAAACGTTACGTATTAAAAAAAGCCAAGTAACGTTATTTATTAAAGAAATAATCACAAGTATATTTGGCAAATACACACAGAAACACCGTATTCATTCTTACAATAATTTACACCAAAACTGTACCTGCATTAGGTTAGGTTAGGATACTATAGAAGAAAGAAGGTATAATTTCTCAAAAAACTGTTCGCCAGGTTTTGTCAAATTCAGTCATATTTGAAGATTCGTTACCTAAAGCAAACGTACCAAATCGAAAAAAATCAAAAAAAAATCTAAAAATCAATCAAGGTTCATTTTTAACGAATTTCAATTTTAGCTGCCATCGTGGTAAGACTTATACCCGGAACCTTCAAACAAGCGCCCTGACTTCTGGATCTCTTTTTTAGGGGTTAAAAATTATAGGCCTATATACATTGCGTGCGCAAATACATTATCAAGTCCACCATTTTGGTCCGATTTGATTCAAACTAGGCGCGAAAATCGATTTTGCCTTGGACAAGTTCGTTAACCAGCAAAATCCGTTCAAACGTTTCAAAATGGCGGCCATTTCTAATCTTAAAAACGTAAACATCTTTTCGGTCTTACACCGATTCCACCATCGTAATTAGCGATAAAAACTGCGTAAATTAGCGTTGTGAGTTTTGAAAATCGGACGAAATTAACAAATTGATTTTGACGGCGGTCAGGGTTCGTTTTCTTAACTTCAGTGTAATCTGCAATGCGGTTTTCAACTGTAACAGTGGTGGTGGAATAAGAATTTGGAAAACACCAATGTCTGCAGCTACGCCGGACAGAGCAGGACTTGTTCGAACAGGTTCAAGGACGCAAAGTATTGTAAGGAAGGAAGGAACAGAAGACAGTCGAACAGGCGGTGCAGTTTGTTTAAGATTGTAAGCTGTTATCACATTACTGTAAATAAAGATTACAGATAACGTGCCAGCTACAGCTAGGTGATAACAGAATAATAGGACGTGAGATAAGAAGACTGTATGCTTATAAGTTACACTGCATAAAACAGGAACAGGAGGAAGGGTTTGAACAGAATTTCTGTTCATCAACTAAAAATTGAAATCATGTATCACGCTTTCTCTTCCATTTTTATTTTAACTACGATAATTTGTTCGAAAACACGACAAATCAACATAGCTAGTTTTTAATAACATAACCTAAAACTTATTACAGCCTATCAGCTGTTCATTGAAATCAGCTGATTGTTACGAATTAAAATAAAACGACTGATGTTTTACTATAACATTGTTAGTTTTTAACAACATAACCAAAAACTTATTACAGCACATCAGCTGTTCATTGAAATCAGCTGAACGTTAGGAATTATAAAACAACTGATGTTTTACTATAGCATAGCTAGTTTTTAACAACATAACCTAAAACTTATTACAGCACATCGGCTGTTCATTGAAATCAGCTGATCGTTACGAATTACAAAATAACTGATGTTTTACTATGGCATAGCTAGTTTTTAACAACATAACCTAAAACTTATTACAGCACATCGGCTGTTCATTGAAATCAGCTGATCGTTAGGAATTATAAAACAACTGATGTTTTACTATA
The DNA here is from genome assembly GCA_022606455.1 of Callitettix versicolor. Classification (NCBI taxonomy): domain Eukaryota; kingdom Metazoa; phylum Arthropoda; class Insecta; order Hemiptera; family Cercopidae; genus Callitettix; species Callitettix versicolor. The sequence continues at coordinate 75,933,745 of CM040184.1, read as the reverse complement.
GCATAGCTAGTTTTTAACAACATAACCTAAAACTTATTACAGCACATCGGCTGTTCATTGAAATCAGCTGATCGTTACGAATTACAAAATAACTGATGTTTTACAATAACATAGCTAGTTTTTAACAACATAACCTAAAACGTATTATAGCTTATCAGCTGTTCAATGAAATCAGCTGATCCTTACGAATTAATACAAAACAACTGATCTTTTACTATAGCATAGCTAGTTTTTAACAACATAACCTAAAACGTATTATAGCTTATCAGCTGTTCAATGAAATCAGCTGATCCTTACGAATTAATACAAAACAACTGATCTTTTACTATAGCATAGCTAGTTTTTAACAACATAACCTAAAACGTATTATAGCCTATCAGTTGTTCAATGAAATCAGCTGATCCTTACGAATTAATACAAAACAACTGATCTTTTACTATAACTACCAATATAGACTACATTTGTGCACTCACATCACGCGAAGCGCAAAATCCAGCATCACAACGCCCCTAAGCCCTAAAATATACATGTTAAAAATCGTTTTGTTCGACATTAAAAACAGGAAAATACTTTGTAAAATTAACGTATTTCTAGATATTCAACGTTGAAAACTTAAAATGGCCGTCATTTTGAAATAAGCATACTGTCCGGTGCTTTACCACATCGGCCACCAATTTCAAATTGAACACTGAAAATACGAAAGTACATCCTGACTGCCGTCAAAAAAGAACAACTAAATTTCAACGTATTTTTGAAAATTCAAAACGCTAATTAACACAGTTTTTAACGCTGATTACGACGGTGAAACAAAAATTTCAATAAACTCTAGGACAAACACGATACGAGTTTTTTAAGGATTTGAAATGCCGCCATTTTGAAAACGTTAAACGAATGTTATTGGTTTTATCGAGCTTGTCCAAGCTATAACCGTAATCGATTTTCGTGCCAAATTTGGATCAAATCGGATCAAAATTGCCAACGCGATCGCGCGCGCGCGCACACACACACACACACACACACACACACACCGATTTCTCAAAAAAGTGATCCAGAGGTCAGGATCGGCGCTTATTTCCAAGTCCCTGGTCTTTCTAGCTCTATTTTTCGACGGAAATTCCCTAAAAACCTGACCCAGTACCTAAGTAGGCCTATACGTATGCAGCAGCTTAGATATCCATTTCGGACCAACACAGCCCTACATTACAGCCTACTTTTTATTTTAAAAATTAATTTTTTTTCTATGTAGCCTAGCAGCTGTTACTGGAAAGTTAAGTTAGGTTAGGTGGGCCAAGCCTGACCTGTAATCATCGTAGCCCGGGGTTCGTGTTAATGGTTAGGCGACCTCTTGGGTCTATAAATAGAATCACAAAATAAAACAAATATTAGGCCTACGTGACTTGCAGCACTTACGCATTCTATTCCAGCCGGTAAACAGTTATTGTAAGACGGACATTTTATCTCTTACCAAACGAACAGGTATAGCATTCAAAACGAAATGTTTTGAAACGTTTCACTCTGAAAACATCGATGTATCGATATATCAATATTGTAATTAAAACGCCTGGGTAGGGTTCCTTCTCTCCGATCTATTGGAGCACATTTTGATTCTGTTATCAGCAGTTCAGCTTATCACTTCAGAAGGTGACAATGGCAGTTGCACTCTGGCTGTCTGGAGTTCGATTCCCAATATCAAATTGCCAATGCTTCATTTTCTGTTTTCACATGTGTAGGCTTGTGGAATAACCGTGTTTGCTATGATTATTTTGTATGTTGTATGATTATGTTGTATTTTGCTATGAAGGAATTTATCGAGTGAAACTTTTGTTTTAATTCGTATATTTGTTCTATACGAATATATTCGTTAATATATTCTATATTCGTTAATATATTCTATATTCGTATATATTATATTCGTATATATATATATATATATATATATATATATATATATATATATATATATATATATATATATATATATTCGTATATATTAATTCTATACATTTTATCATTATATTAATTCATTCATATTCATTTAGATATAAATAAACACCTTTAGTTTCAATATGAAGTACTTGAAAGGTGCTCTCGATATAGGCAATGGATAATGTAACTATAATTTCCACGTTTCGTGATTACATAAATGGTTTTAATTATGTGCTTACCTGCTTTTAATTATAGTCTCATTTTTAAAAAATCTAAAGAATCATCGATGTTATCATCAAGATGTTCTTCAAACGATAAATCGATACACCAGAAATCGATGTTCTTCAAGCGATATATCGATACACCGGTACAACAATGTTTTAACGCCATCTATGTTCTTCAAACGGTATTTTGATACACCAGAACATCACTGCTTTAACGCCATCGATGTTCTTCAAACGATAGATCGATACAACAATACATAAATGCTTTAACGCCATGCTTAAACGGTATATTGATACACCAGAACATCAATGCTTTAACGCCATCTATGTTCTTCAAACGGTATATAGATACACCAGAACATAAATGTTTAACGCCATCTATGTTCTTCAAACGATATATCGATACACCAGAACATCAATGTTTTAGCGCCATCTATGTTCTTCAAACGATATATCGATACAGCAGAACATCAATGTTTTAGCGCCATCGATGTTCTTCAAACGATAGATCGATACACCAGAACATCACTGTTTTAAAATTGTTGCCATCCCAACAAACGAAGCATAGGGTCTGGCGATCGTGCAGAAAAACGACTACGAAATTTTTGTCAGATTGTCACGTTTTGAGGTCCAAACAATCGCTGAACGCAACAAATGTACTTAGAGTTGCCCTTTATCACACAACCAGCACTGAAAATTTAAACACGAACCCTGACCGCCGTCGAATTTATTTTCTCAATTTAAACGCATTTTGAAAACTCAATATACTAATTTGTACAGATTTTAGCGTTGATTTCACTGGAAAGAACTAATTTTAGGTTAAAAAACAGTTTTGATTTTTTTGTACATCTGAAATGGCCGCCATTTTGTAACTGTTGAACGGATCTTGCTGGTTAACGAACTTGCCAAACCTGTTACCGAATTTGATTTTTGTGACAGATGATTTAGGTTTATGTAATTTTTAACGAAAAAATGATTTAACAGAGCGAGATCGGCCATATGTCAAGGCCCGGGACACAATAGCGCGTATTCTAATGAAAATTCGCTTAACAGTTATTTTGTTTGAGCGCGCGCGTGCGTGCGAGAGTGCGTACAATACATTTTGAGGCCTACAATACAATATTTACTAAATTCACAGATTTCTCGCACGGTGAGCGGTTGAATATCAATTTTACAAGCAGAAACTTCTAGATTTAACGCCTAACCAGCGCCTACCAAATATTCAGTTCCCAGTTCTCCCCTTATATTCCCTCCCGTACGGCTCTATTCCCCACTGTGAGGGGTGAAGGGGGTTGTACCCCTCCCCTCTGCAGTAGGTTAACATCAAAACCATTATGCTTTACGCTTGAGTGTGGTAGCGGGTGGGCCTATCTCAACACGAAGGTTGGTACTGCCGAATTTCGTCAATAATCAATAAGCTAGGCGCGTAATGACCTAACAGTTGCTGGCATACAAATTTTATTTGATTTTGTTGTAGCCTACTTTATTAAAAAAAAAACTAATCTATCGAAAGAGAAAGTTAACACTAAATTACTGCAAGCAGCTATCTCGCTGACGTGATAGAAACGAATTTCCAAAAAAATTATTATCTAATCGAAATCCAATTTCATCTATCAGAACAGAATCAAATTCTGCATGTACTGGCGTTTTAAACTTTCAAATTGCATTGAAAATACGAACACGAACCCTGACCGCCGTCAAATTAAATTTCTTAATTATCGCAAAAAAGTTACGATTTTTTAAAAAATTTGAAATCACCGACATTTTGAAACTGTTGAACGCATTCCGACCGGTTAGCGGATTGTCCAAGCTATCACCAATATCGATTTTCGTGCCAAATTTGAATCGGTTTAACGAATTTAATGACCGTTCAAAAAATGATCCAAAAGTCAGAATCGAAGGTCGTTTCGATGGTAACGGTTTTAGGCTACACAATAATGGCGATATTTTCCAACGGCAAATTTACTAATAAATGTATTTTCAGTGGCCGCCATTTTGTTTCTAATGACCTGAAATTTCCTACAACACTGTCACACCTCCCTCGATATAACGATATAAAGTAGCCGCCTCGGTGGCCTACTTGATAACGTACTGTGCTTTCACCCCGAGGACCCGGGTTCGATTCCCGGCCAGGGCTTGGCATTTTCATACGCTATAAATCATCCCATCGTCTGCATTAGCCCAAGTGTGCACAATAGTCGAACGTTAAAACACAAAAAAAGCTCCATATAACAACGAAAAAAAGTTTCATCGATTTTTTTTTTTTTTTAACGTCATACTATTGTGCACACTGGGGCTAATGCAGACGATGGGATGATTTATAGCGTATGAAAATGCCAAGCCCTGGCCGGGAATCGAACCCGGGTCCTCGGGGTGAAAGCCTAGTACGCTATCCACTAGGCCACCGAGGCGGCTTAACGTTTCATCGAAATGCGTGAAGCCGTTTTTCTATGAAAACCGGGCAATTACTAAAAAAAACGAGATTTTCATTTTCTATACAGAAGACTATTAAAAGTAGAAGTGATCAAGCCTGTGGTATAGTAAAATGGTGATTCTTAAAATCACTGCGTATTCCGTTCTGGTGCCAAAGTGTCCTGTTTTGACCTCCCAAAATATTATGGTCACCAGTTAGGCATAATTTCATTGTGTTCGACAGCCAATACAAACGGCACACCAATGAGTACAGAGTACAGACGCCAATGAAAGGTTCTGTATATTTTTACTCAATCTGTATGTTAGGACACAATCTAACCTACAGAATGCAGCCATAAGGGCAGTCACCATGCAAAATTTCGGCCTTGTTCTTGAGAGATTCAAGTTGAATGAGTGAGCGTTTTGTGCTTTTACATAGACCTATAACCTAGGATCAACTAACTGTACCCGTGAAATTCAAACGTTTTCAATGTGAATTTATTTTATTAAAAAAAATAATAAATCTGCAATATTAAATATCCGTGAGCTCGATAGTAGACTACGATACAATTGTTCTGTTTTTTGTTTCTAATTTAAAATAGTTTTTAAAAAAAGGCGCTGACATCAGGCGTAACTTATAGTAAAATATTTAATTTAAAAAATTCTAATTAAAAATTCGAAAATCCTGTTTCCACGCGTTGTCCGACCTTCTTCTGTTCACAGTGATGGCAAATCATCACATCGATGTTTCGATGTATCGCTTAAAGAACATCGATGGCGTTAAAATATCGGGACAAAAACATCGATGTTTTTTATTATTTATGAATAAGACAGTTAAGCATATAGGCTAGCTAAAATCATTCAAAAAATCATGAACCTTAGAAACTGAAGTTATATTATCATGATATACCCGCGCGCGCGTGTGCGCGCGCGCGCAATTAAAATATGAATATCACTCGAAAATGTTTTCTATATCAAAATCCAACACTCACTTCACCAGCCAAGACAGTTTGTGCGTCGTAGATAACAGAATTGAAGCATTGACAAATTGAAATCAGGAATCGAGCTCCAGACAGCCAAAGTGCACCTTATCGTTGTCGCTCTCCGAAGTGATAAGCTGATATGCTGATAACAGAAGCAAAATATGCACCAGTAAATCAGTTACAAGGATCACGACCAGTCTTTATAATATATCGATATATCGATGTTTTTGGATTGAAACATCGATTTTTGTTTGCCATCCCTATCTATCTACGTTAAAAATTTCAAATCTCTGCTTGCAGTAGACTTGGCTTCGAATCACGCGCACAGAGGTAAACATTTAGGCCTAATTTAATTAATGAATACAGATATTCAATATTTGACATCGATTCCTCAGTTTGTTTCAATTAAAAGGCGGCACCATTCCGTCTGTTATCTCGGACTTAGGTATCGATATCTCGAATCCAATTAGTAGGCCTAGGCTATTCTAATTCTAAACTTAGCGTTAAAGTTTATGTCATCTGTTTAACACTTCGCCGATAACCTGGCCAGTTGGGCTTAAGCTGCGGTAATTGGATTTTTGTGTCGTCCAAGGTCGTTTGCTTTGTTAGTGTATTTACATTGGAAAACGAGCTGTTAAAACGGCCATCATAGTAAGAGCCTGACCTCTGATTCACTTTTGGAGTTTTGCACTCTCAGGTTCGATTTGATTCAAACTTTACACAAAAATAGATTTTTCAAGCGAAGCTTTTAATGTTAGCTTTGACGAGAACCAACGAATGAAAACGCCCGCCGAACGGAAGAATGCAAACGAATTTCGTCTCTGGATTTCTTTCTGTCTGTTTCTTTTTCTTCCTCCTTTTCGACAGCAATAAACGTGTATTATATAAAAACGTTGTGTTGCTTTGGTTGCGGTATTTTTCCTTAGTTAAAGAACACGTGTGCGTTTATAATACATTCGAAATTAATATAAACGTTTATAATAATTGTTAATATTGCTGGTTTTTAACAACATAACCTAAAACTTATTACAGCCTATCAGCTGTTCAATGAAATCAGCTGATCGTTACGAATTAATATAAAAACAGCTGATCGCTTACTATAACTACAGTAAATAATATCTAAGCTAGGTTCGCGTGTTTATTTATTTAAACAAAACAAGATATCTGTACACGTATCTTCATACTAATTATACATTCAGCAAAAATATCATTAACAAAAGCTTCGCTTCTATCTATAACTCCTCGAATTCCACACGTGTACTTTTTTTGTAGATTGCACAATTTTTGTTAACTGGCGAAATTCTTTCAACAGTTTCAAAATGGCGGTCATCTCAAATAGTGAGGGGTCGTTAAAACTTTTACATATAGGCTATCTTATGTACGCAATTTTGCTGCTGTTTGCTCAAACTTGCTACGAAAAAAGTATTTTTGTAATAAATTGGACAAGTTTGCTACCTAACGAAATCCGTTTAACAGTTTCAAAATGGCGGTCATCTCAAATAGTGAGGGGTCGTTAAAACTTTTACATATAGGCTATCTTATGTACACAATTTTGCTGCTATTCGAACAAACTTGTCACGAAAAAGTATTTTTGTAATAAATTGGACAAGTTTGCTACCTAACGAAATCCGTTTAACAGTTTCAAAATGGCGGTCATCTCAAATAGTGAGGGGTCGTTAAAACTTTTACATATAGGCTATCTTATGTACGCAATTTTGCTGCTGTTTGCTCAAACTTGCTACGAAAAAGTATTTTTGTAATAAATTGGACAAGTTCGCTACCTAACGAAATCCGTTTAACAGTTTCAAAATGGCGGTCGTTTAAAAATTTAAAAAATCTTAACATTCGCCATAAATATTTCTGAAGGCGCCAGCGTGGTAAGCGCTGAAAATTAGTATTTCCAATTTCCAAAATCCGATGTAATTACAAAATTTAATTTGACGTCGGTCGGAGTTAATTTTTTTGTATTTTCAATGCACAAATTATTGCAGATTTTAATAGTGATTTATGACGACGAAGTCGGAATTTAAAAAGAAATGGTAATATACAAAAAAATACTTTTGAGATTTTTTTGCACCAGTAATGACATTTCCCCCTCCAGGTTTTTATGGAATATAATTGAATTTGAGAGAGTGATTGTAATGTTCACACACACACACACGCGCGCGCGCGCACACGCGCACACGCGCGCACACGCGCACACGCGCGCACGCGCGCACACGCGCGCACGCGCGCACACGCGCGCACGCGCGCACACACGCGCGCACACGCGCGAGCACACGCGCACACACGCGCACACGCGCGCACACACACGCGCGCGCACACGCACATACGCGCGCGCGCGCACACACGCGCGCGCGCGCGCACACGCACACACACACACACACACACACACACACACACACACACACACACACACACACACACACACACACACACATATATATATGTTCCTCGCATCTGGACAAAATACGAAAAGGAAAGTCCGAAGGGCAGAGCCGAAAATTTACCCAGTCAAGCGGAACTGTGAGGAAACATTTTGACATTTTTATTGGCGTTCACGAGGGTCTGAAAGGGCTCGGAAGGATTGAGGCGTCTTTCGCCTTGTAAAACCATTATTCACGCTGAGTTGGGAAGTTGGGTTCTTTTATCCTCTTTACAACCTTTAAAAGTACAAAATCTGTTAGGGTCACTTCGTACGATGCAAGTCTCAACTTGAAGCGGTCATAAAATAATCACGGCACGCAGCTGCTCGCTGCTGGTATTTTTTAATGTGTAAACGAACCCTGACCGCCGTCAAATTAAAACTTAATTACTACTGATTTTGAAATTTCTAAATGTTATTATTTTAACGCTGTTCACGTGGGTGAAATCAGAACACCGAAAACATTTAACACAAAAAAGTTAAGAATTTTTTAATATTTGAGATGACCGCCATTTTGAAACTGTTAAACGGATTTCGTTAGGCAGCGAACTTGTCCAAGTTAATACAAAAATACTTTTTCGTGGCAAGTTTGACCAAATTGCAGCAAAATAGCGTACATAAGATAGCCTATATGTAAACGTTTTAACGACCCCTCACTATTTGAGATGACCGCCATTTTGAAACTGTTAAACGGATTTCGATAGGCAGCGAACTTGTCCAAGTTAATACAAAAATACTTTTTCGTGGCAAGTTTGACCAAATAACAGCAAAATAGCGTACATAATTCAGTCTATATGTAAACGTTTTAACGACCCCTCACTATTTGAGATGACCGCCATTTTGAAACTGTTAAACGGATTTCGTTAGGTAGCGAACTTGTCCAAGCTATTACAAAAATAGTTTTTTGTGGCAAGATCAAATAGCAGCAAAATAGCGTACGTGAGATAGCCTATATGTAAACGTTTTAACGACCCCTCACTATTTGAGATGACCGCCATCTTGAAACTGTTAAACGGATTTCGTTAGGTAGCGAACTTGTCCAAGCTATTACAAAAATACTTTTTCGTAGCAAGTTTGAGCAAACAGCAACAAAATTGCGTACGTGAGATAGCCTATGTGTAAAAGTTTTAACGACACCTCACTATTTGAGATGACCGCCATTTTGAAACTGTTAAACGGATTTCGTTAGGTAGCGAACTTGTCCAATTTATTACAAAAATACTTTTTCGTAGCAAGTTTGAGCAAACAGCAACAAAATTGCGTACGTGAGATAGCCTATGTGTAAAAGTTTTAACGACACCTCACTATTTGAGATGACCGCCATTTTGAAACTGTTAAACGGATTTCGTTAGGTAGCGAACTTGTCCAATTTATTACAAAATACTTTTTCGTAGCAAGTTTGAGCAAACAGCAACAAAATTGCGTACGTGAGATAGCCTATGTGTAAAAGTTTTAACGACACCTCACTATTTGAGATGACCGCCATTTTGAAACTGTTAAACGGATTTCGTTAGGTAGCGAACTTGTCCAATTTATTACAAAAATACTTTTTCGTAGCAAGTTTGAGCAAACAGCAACAAAATTACGTACGTGAGATAGCCTATGTGTAAAAGTTTTAACGACACCTCACTATTTGAGATGACCGCCATTTTGAAACTGTTAAACGGATTTCGTTAGGTAGCGAACTTGTCCAATTTATTACAAAAATACTTTTTCGTAGCAAGTTTGAGCAAACAGCAACAAAATTGCGTACGTGAGATAGCCTATGTGTAAAAGTTTTAACGACCCCCTCACAAATTGATTAAATGATCAGAATCGGATTTCAAGATCCCAAATCTGCGTCCGTTTACTTTCTCAAAAGAAAAATAGCGGAGAGGAGTTGTGCTGAGCAGAACGGATTTAATGTAAGAGCGGCTCCGCTCCACACAGCTTCGACTCTATCTATGTTCGGTTTTGAAACTGATTCCGCTTCCCTCACCACGCCTACACACTTATTATTTCTTACGGTTTTTAAATGTATTAGTATCCGTTAAAGTACGTCTAAATATTCAGATTTAAAAGATAGAAACGCGTTCTTTAAACTGACAGAACTCGCTTCGCTGTGCTTTTGATGGCCGCCCGACCTTAGAGGCATGAATTCTTAAAATCAGTACATGTTTTGTTCAGTTGCCAATACGTCCTGTTCTTTGCTCTAAACATTATGATCTCCTATTAGACATAACTTATTGCAGTCAACAGCCAATACAAACAGCCCGCCAATTAACACAGAATAGAAACACCAATGCAGTCTGTATAGCTGACCATGTGTACGTTAATTGCAGATACAAAACCAAGTTGAAAGTTTTTCTTAGAACCAGGGGAATTCAAGCAAATATTATACCACTTAAATTTGAAAATCATATTTTTAAAGGCCGCAATTCTTTCTGTATTACATACAATGTATTATACTGGATTTAATGTCGACAGTAACCTGTCATTTAAAGAGAAAATAAAATTATCAGTTGTTAATATATAAATAACATTTAAAAATATTTTGTTCCGAAACACTTCTATACGAGGTGTGTTCAGAAAGTAACGAGAATTTTAATTTTTTGAACAAAATATTTATTTATTCTTCTACATTGATGTTGTCGCCTTCAAAATAGTTCCCATTGGAGATTATGCACTTGTGCCAGCGCCTCTTCCAATCCTCGAAACACTTTTCAAACTCTATCTTTGAGATAGCCTTTAGTTCTTTCAGCGATGCGCTTTTAATGTCATCTACGGCTGTAAAACGACGGCCCTTTAAGGTTCTCTTTATTTTTGGAAATAGGAAAAAGTCA
>CM040184.1:75790453-75917953 GCA_022606455.1 Callitettix versicolor | reverse complement strand
AAAATACTTTTGGAAATTCGCTCTTATCGCGTCAGCGAGACAGATGCGTGCCGCATTTATTTATGTTGTTTAATTAATTTATTATTATTAGGACAGTTGTCAAAAATGAGTAAACCAGTAGCCTAAAAAAAAACCTAAGTAGGCTTAATGTTATATCATCGATCAATATCACAATAATGCTACTAAAGACCGTAAATATTTATTATAATTTAATTTAGGTGAATATAGGCTATGCAAAACCATGAATAGGCATGTACATTTGGTATTTACGCAGTGCAGATTATTTTTTTTACAAATAGAGCCGCCTCGGTGGCCTACTAGATAGTGCTTTCACCCCGAGGACCCGGGTTCGATTCCCGGTCAGGGCTTGGCATTTTCATACGCTATAAGTCATCCCATCGTCTGCATTACCCCAAGTGTGCACAATAATCGGACGTTAAAAAAAAAAATTACAAATAGTGATTTTTGAATATTTTCTTCTTTTATTACATACCCTTGTATCAAATTAGCACATGTTCATCCGCGTAAAACATTTTTTTTAAAAAGATTACTTACGATTTTAAGCTGTTTTTTTACGAAACTATTTTGTGATGTAACTGCTGTTTACATTGCATGTATCATACACAGACTTACTGTTCATGCGCGTTATCCCATTCTAATAGGCATTACCTACTACGTAGTGAAAACGTTCTTAAAATGGCGTCCGATTAATTAAATAGGTTTTTCACCCAAAAAACGTGTCAGATTTGAGTATTTAAAAATAAAGTTCTTTATCTTTTTAGTGATCAAAAACACGTTACCTACTTTCGGGCGATAGATTTTTAGGTTATACGGGTCACTTTTATTTTCCATTTTTATCGTACTTCCCGCGCTTTTGGGCATGTAATAAAGCGTTTTAGCGAAAAAATCGCCGAAAAATGGAAAACAACATACACCGCATATTTAGGCCTACCTATTATTATATTTTTAAAGAGATCTGTAGACCTAATTTCACAGACTATCAGGTTTAGGCCCTACTCTATTCAATATAAGGTGGTGTACGTAGAACTAACTAGGCTACATCTTAGCTCGTCAACTTAAATTACAATCTAGGTCAAAGCATGGTTTAAAATTAACCCGACTAATTTCATGTTTGTCAAAACTATAGTGACCTTTTGGTAGTGTTTCTGGAACAAGTTACTGCTATTATTTATCACTGTAATATTTTCTCATTAGTTAGGCCTAGGCTTATAAATCCGTTCAAAATTAACAGCCTGTTGCATTTCGTGCATAACCTAACCTAACATTGTATTGATTTTATTTTCTATTCAATTATTTCTCGAGAAATACTGTTAAAAAACAAAATCAGGAACGACCTAATTTCTCAAAATCTGATAATTTTTCTCGAAATTTTGTCACTCTGAAGGAAATAACTACGTTTTTAGGCCTATTGTGTATGTTAAATGTGTCACTTTAAACTTGGAATTATTATGTAGGCCTAACAAAGATGAATGACAATCTGGTATTTCGTTTTATACTGCAAATTGTGACCGTGGATAATAAAGAGAAAAAAAAGATTCAGTGTATCAAATTAGAAATAAAATTAATTTACTATTTCAATAAACATATTAACTTACTTCAGTCATTGAATCAATAATACACAGATATCTCACTGCATAGGAAATAGTATGACTGAAAATGGAGAACGCTACCTATCAGAAGGGAAATGAACCACGCAATTTTTGTTTAGCTTTTGCCTTGAGACCATAATACACAGATATCTCACTGCATAGGAAATTGTATGACTGAAAATGGAGAACGCTACCTATCAGAAAGGAAATGAACCACGCAATTTTTGTTTAGCTTTTGCCTTGAGACCATAATACACAGTTATCTCACTGCATAGGAAATTGTATGACTGAAAATGGAGAACGCTACCTATCAGAAGGGAAATGAACCACGCAATTTTTGTTTAGCTTTTGCCTTGAGACCATAATACACAGATATCTCACTGCATAGGAAATTGTATGACTGAAAATGGAGAACGCTACCTATCAGAAAGGAAATGAACCACGCAATTTTTGTTTAGCTTTTGCCTTGAGACCATAATACACAGATATCTCACTGCATAGGAAATTGTATGACTGAAAATGGAGAACGCTACCTATCAGAAGGAAATGAACCACGCAATTTTGTTTAGCTTTTGCCTTGAGACCATAATACACAGATATCTCACTGCATAGGAAATTGTATGACTGAAAATGGAGAACGCTACCTATCAGAAGGGAAATGAACCACGCAATTTTTGTTTAGCTTTTGCCTTGAGACCATAATACACAGATATCTCACTGCATAGGAAATTGTATGACTGAAAATGGAGAACGCTACCTATCAGAAGGGAAATGAACCACGCAATTTTTGTTTAGCTTTTGCCTTGAGACCATAATACATAGATATCTCACTGCATAGGAAATTGTATGACTGAAAATGGAGAACGCTACCTATCAGAAGGGAAATGAACCACGCAATTTTTGTTTAGCTTTTGCCTTGAGACCATAATACATAGATATCTCACTGCATAGGAAATTGTATGACTGAAAATGGAGAACGCTACCTATCAGAAGGAAATGAACCACGCAATTTTTGTTTAGCTTTTGCCTTGAGACCATAATACACAGATATCTCACTGCATAGGAAATTGTATGACTGAAAATGGAGAACGCTACCTATCAGAAGGGAAATGAACCACGCAATTTTTGTTTAGCTTTTGCCTTGAGACCATAATACACAGTTATCTCACTGCATAGGAAATTGTATGACCGAAAATGGAGAACGCTACCTATCAGAAGGGAAATGAACCACGCAATTTTTGTTTAGCTTTTGCCTTGAGACCATAATACACAGATATCTCACTGCATAGGAAATTGTATGACTGAAAATGGAGAACGCTACCTATCAGAAGGAAATGAACCACGCAATTTTTGTTTAGCTTTTGCCTTGAGACCATAATACACAGATATCTCACTGCATAGGAAATTGTATGACTGAAAATGGAGAACGCTACCTATCAGAAGGGAAATGAACCACGCAATTTTTGTTTAGCTTTTGCCTTGAGACCATAATACACAGATATCTCACTGCATAGGAAATTGTATGACTGAAAATGGAGAACGCTACCTATCAGAAGGGAAATGAACCACGCAATTTTTGTTTAGCTTTTGCCTTGAGACCATAATACACAGATATCTCACTGCATAGGAAATTGTATGACTGAAAATGGAGAACGCTATCTACCAGGAGGGGATTGAACCACGCAATTTTAGTTTAGCTTTTGCCTTGAGACCATAATACGCAGATACCTCATTGCATAGGAAATTGTGTGACAGAAAATGGAGAACGCTATCTACCAGAAGGGAAATGAACCATTTATTTTTAGGTTAGCTTTTGCCTTGAGTCTATAATACATAGTTATTTCACTGAGTAGAAAATTATATGACTGAAAACGGAGAACGCTATCTACCAGGAGGGGATTGAACCACGCAATTTTAGTTTAGCTTTTGCCTTGAGACCATAATACGCAGATACCTCATTGCATAGGAAATTGTGTGACAGAAAATGGAGAACGCTATCTACCAGAAGGGAAATGAACCATTTATTTTTAGGTTAGCTTTTGCCTTGAGTCTATAATACATAGTTATTTCACTGAGTAGAAAATTATATGACTGAAAACGGAGAACGCTATCTACCAGGAGGGGATTGAACCACGCAATTTTAGTTTAGCTTTTGCCTTGAGACCATAATACGCAGATACCTCATTGCATAGGAAATTGTGTGACAGAAAATGGAGAACGCTATCTACCAGAAGGGAAATGAACCATTTATTTTTAGGTTAGCTTTTGCATTGAGACCATAATACACAGATACCTCACTGCATAGGAAATTGTGTGACAGAAAATGGAGAACGCTATCTACCAGAAGGGAAATGAACCACGCAATTTTAGGTTAGTTTTTGCCTTGAGACCATAATACACAGATATCTCACTGCATAGGAAATTGTGTGACAGAAAATGGAGAACGCTATCTACCCGAAGGAGAATGAACCACGCAATTCTTGGTTAGCTTTTGCCTTGAGACCATAATACACAGATATCTCACTGCATAGGAAATTGTGTGACAGAAAATGGAGAACGCTATCTACCAGAAGGGAAATGAACCACGCAATTTTAGGTTAGTTTTTGCCTTGAGACCATAATACACAGATATCTCACTGCATAGGAAATTGTGTGACAGAAAATGGAGAACGCTATCTACCAGAAGGAGAATGAACCACGCAATTTTTGGTTAGCTTTTGCCTTGAGACCATAATACACAGATATCTCACTGCATAGGAAATTGTGTGACAGAAAATGGAGAACGCTATCTACCAGAAGGGAAATGAACCACGCAATTTTAGGTTAGCTTTTGCCTTGAGACCATAATACACAGATATCTCACTGCATAGGAAATTGTGTGACAGAAAATGGAGAACGCTATCTACCAGAAGGGAAATGAACCACGCAATTTTTGGTTAGCTTTTGCCTTGAGACCATAATACACAGATATCTCACTGCATAGGAAATTGTGTGACAGAAAATGGAGAACGCTATCTACCAGAAGGAGAATGAACCACGCAATTTTTGGTTAGCTTTTGCCTTGAGACCATAAAACACAGATATCTCACTGCATAGGAAATTGTGTGACAGAAAATGGAGAACGCTATCTACCAGAAGGGAAATGAACCACGCAATTTTAGGTTAGCTTTTGCCTTGAGACCATAATACACAGATATCTCACTGCATAGGAAATTGTATGACTGAAAATGGAGAACGCTACCTATCAGAAGGGAAATGAACCACGCAATTTTAGGTTAGCTTTTGCCTTGAGACCATAATACACAGATATCTCACTGCATAGGAAATTGTGTGACAGAAAACGGAGAACGCTATCTACCAGAAGGGAAATGAACCACGCAATTTTAGGTTAGCTTTTGCCTTGAGACCATAATACACAGATATCTCACTGCATAGGAAATTGTGTGACAGAAAACGGAGAACGCTATCTACCAGAAGGGGAATGAACCACACAATTTTAGGTTAGTTTTTGCCTTGAGACCATAATACACACATATCTCACTGCATAGGAAATTGTGTGACAGAAAATGGAGAACGCTATCTACCAGAAGGGAAATGAACCACGCAATTTTAAGTTAGCTTTTAAGACTACAGTTATGTTCTCTGTTAATACATGAATCACTAAGGACATTAATTAGACATCTTAATCGAGCATAAGATAAATTCACGTCATCGCAGTAATTTATAGACTCAAGGATTGGGCAGGTAGTAGAAAAACGAGTTCAGAACGCTCTGGTGTCGGGTTTTGGTACTACTTCCATTTAACCTTTCAATTTTAACACTGGGTAAGAGCTATGTGTATTACAGGCTTAAAGGCTTCCATTTATTAAAATAAAAAATAAGAATACTACTTTACAAGGTGTTTCCAAAAAAAGTTCAAACAAATGAAAGAAGTTGTTCTGAAGATCAAAACTAATATATAAGTACATGTAAACATATGTTTAGAAACGCTTCATTTTCCCACTAGCAGCCATTTTGTATTTTAAGAAAATAATTTACATCTCTAGAACGGTTTGATCAATAACATTTAAAATTAGCGTGATTCATTAACTGATAGAGGGCTTATTGGGAAAAAATAATCAACTTCATACGTTGACCCTGATGGACTTATTTGTTGTTTAACTTGCTTCATAGTTTTGAAAGTTACACCATTCGGAAAAAGCGCTACGAAAAAGTTACGCCATTAAAATTTACCGTTATCGCTTTATTTTGGTTACAATCTTGTACGCGTCCGCCATTTTAAAACGGGTCGATGTATGAAGTTGGTTATTTTTTTTCAATTAGGCCTCTATCGCTTAAAGAAAAATGCTACGTTTGAATTTTATTGATCTAATCGTTTCAGAGATAACAATTATTTTGTTAAAAACACAAAATGCTAGTGTGAAAATGAAGTAATTTGTTATTACTTTTGATCCGGGGAATCATAGCCACCATTTTTTGGAACATTTTTTCTTTGTGTTAAGAGTGAGCTAAATAAATGTTTTTGATTGCGGTAAATTCAAACATAAAATTTTCAAATTGAACTCGCTATAAATAGTATAAAAGTAAATTGTCTAATTAGGCCTAACTTAAGATTTTTTTTTTTTTACTTTGATTTACTTCACCTAAATTGTGCAAACAGTGCAAAACGGAAAAGAAGTTAATACAAACAGGCTGAACAGTTGTGCCAACTTAGCGGTTTGTATGCCTACACAATAACGTCTCCTTGCTTTGGGCTATATCTTATAACAAAACATTTAGGCCTCTACCATTCTGTGAGCCGCCTCGGTGGCCTAGTTGATAGCGTACTGGGCCTTCACCCCGAGGACCCGGGTTCGATTCCCGGTCAGGGCTTGACATTTTAATAGCTATAAATCATTCCATCCCTGCATTAGCCCAAGTGTGCACAATAGTCGGACGTAAAAAAAAAAAAAAAAATTACGCCATTGATGTTCTTCAAACACTAGATCGATACACCAGAACATCAATGGCGGTGGCCTAGTTAATAGCGTACTGGGCTTTCACCCCGAGGATCCGGGTTCAATTCCCGGCCAGGGCTTGGCATTTTCATAGCTATAAATCATCCCATCGTCTGCATTAGCCCAAGTGTACACAATAGTCGGACGTTAAACATAAAAAAAGATCTACCATTCTGTAATCCAATAGAACTTCATCATTTGCGAGAAAAACCTATACGTGACGATTAAAATGCATTATTGTATTAAATAACCTATTTCTTGAAGAAGATTGTAAGTGGCATAACGTCCATAAGGTTTTTCCGTTACTTGAAGGCTGTACAGGATGTCCCGTAAGTAAACTTTAATAAATGATTCTGTAGATCAGAATAAAGAAACAATTCAGTGGGTTCATACAGTTTTTTTTTAGAAAAACGAGATTTTCGAAATATTCATTATTTTGTTTTTGTTTTACAAAAATTCATTATAGAAAAGATATTGAGTTCAAATGTTGGTATACACCTAAGAGTACCGCATATGAAAACTTTATTTTGTATATTTTAAAAATAGCGGCCTTTTAAAAGTACTATTGCATTTTGTTTCTAAATCAAAGGATGACTGAGTTATTAACAAAAAACGAGAAAAAAGCAACTGCCACATAAATTTCTTGGCAGTTGTCCACAACACGCAAGATTAGGTTAGGTTTTCCGTTATTGGTAAATAACTCGATTATTATTTCACGTATAGAAAAACTGAACACATAATTTTATTTACATTTACAAGAGAAAACTATTTTGTTTCTTGTGAATGTTTTATAAAGTTAAGATTACGAAAAAGTTATTATTTTCCGTGAACTTCTAAAAACGTAATGCAGAAAACGAGTGCGTACCAAATCTGAACTCAATAGCTTTTATATTAAGCCACAGATTAATATCCGAAAATGTGACAACTTACGAGACACCCTGTAGATATTAAATTCACTATTGACAAAAAAGTTTGCGCGATTTTCCTGCACTATTTATTTGCGTCTATAAATAAATTCATTTTAGTACAGTGTAAAAATTATACTAACAATTTTATAACAATAAAATTGTTCAGTAAAATAATAATTATTGTCAATTCGCTACTTGCATTCTGCAGTCCGACCTGATAACCTAAAAGCATAGGTCCTAAATATTAATTTTGATTTTTACAACCAAGTTAAAACGTGTCACACACGCCCAACTTGTACGTGCACACAATCGCCATAAAATTTCTCTTTTAAATTGAAAACAACCTAAACGATTAAACATAACCTACAAAAATAGAACGCTAAATAGCCTACATTGGATTCGTATTTTTAATTTAGCGATAGGCCTAATATTCCGGTTACTTCGGTTTCGCAACGTCTGAAATCCGTTAGTAAAATTTTGAAAAGTCAGTGAATGAGTCAGGACTACTGACTTCAGCAACCTGACTTGAAGCTGACGCAACAATACATCAGCTGATGCAAGGTTGAGTGGAAGGGGAACTCACCTGATACCGTATCGTGTTCTACGGCTACGTTCTGTAGACGTCACGAATTGGCTCGGGTCGGTTACTCATTTCAATTTGTTTTAAATTGACAAGGTTAGTTTAAAAACTGATTCATAACGGAGGTAATGATTCAGAACAAAGAACTGGGTAAAAAGAATACGGACAATCATTATGAGTAGGCGCATATGAATTTAATAGGTTATAACGTCACAAAACACGTTTTAACGGTTATAATTATGATGCAACATTGTACTAGCCTATAATGTAATGAATCTCTATATATTATTTCTAAAAGGTGTTTTTTGTCGGTATGAAATGTCTCACTTAATACTGTTTCAAAATTAACGTTTGATAGGCCATTTTGAAGATTATTTCCCCTGCTAACGACGAAAAATAAGTAGATACATTAAAATTAATGTTTTTGTTAAAAAAAATACATTATAAACAGATGGAAGGTTCTGTTTTTTCACATACGTGGCTTCCTCACGAATTTAAAGATATCTTTGATCGTGTTGAAGATGTCCAACATTGTTTTTAAAGAGGTTTTGTAAAATTCATTTTAAAAAAGGAAAACAAAATACTGGTTATAATGTTAATGTGATTTACAATACCTGTTTTGTTACTATTTTTGATAGTAAAATATTTTCAATTGACAAATATTAATATTTATTTACTTAACATCCACGATAATGAAATGCAAAAAATGTATTTATTAAAGAATTTTCATTGGAAAAACGAGCTATTGGAGCGACCGTCATGGTACGACCCAGACCCGGGACTTTGAAAATGAATACCAATCCTGACCTTTTTTTTGAGGGGGTCGATGTGTGCACGCGCGCGTGTGTTAGCACGCTCACGTTCGCAATTGTAGTCCGAATTGGGCAGAGCACAACTCAGGATAAGCACTGGGCATTGTGGTCTGAGGGTGCACATGAACAGGTTAGGTATGTACCGTGGAAAAACCGTGTGTAGGTTGTGCGGGAAAGAGGAGGAAACTGCAGGACATATAATCCTTGATTGTGAAGCTCTTGCTGGTAGGAGGCTAGGGATTTTTTGTTTCCAGGACCCTAGGGACCTTCAGCAGAATGAGCTAGTCAGTGGATTGTTAGAACTTACTAAACTAGTACTCAAGAGGTTTACTTGATCGCAGTGCCTGTGGTTTTATTATCACCTCCTAGTTTGAATCTAGTAATCTAGTAGGAGACTCTAACCAGAAGGAGGCAAAGGTGTTTGGCGTCCAGGACCCTGAGGACATCCAGCAGAATGAGCTAGTCAGTGGATTGTTAGAACTTACTAAGGGCATCAATCTGCTAAACTACTACTCAAGAGGTTTAGTTGCGCAATAGATCTAGAATCTAGTAATCTAGTAGGAGACTCTAACCAGAAGGAGGCAAAGGTGTTTGGCGTCCAGGACCCTGAGGACATCCAGCAGAATGAGCTAGTCAGTGGATTGTTAGAACTTACTAAGGGCATCAATCTGCTAAACTAGTACTCAAGAGGTTTAGTTGCGCAATAGATCTGTTGATCGCAGTGCCTGTGGTTTTATTATCACCTCCTCTAGTTTGAATCTAGTAATCTAGTAGGAGACTCTAACCAGCAGGAGGCAAAGGTGTTTGGCGTCCAGGACCCTGAGGACATCCAGCAGAATGAGCTAGTCAGTGGATTGTTAGAACTTACTAAGGGCACCAATCTGCTAAACTAGTACTCAAGAGGTTTAGTTGCGCAATAGATCTAGAATCTAGTAATCTAGTAGGAGACTCTAACCAGCAGGAGGCAAAGGTGTTTGGCGTCCAGGACCCTGAGCACATCCAGCAGAATGAGCTAGTCAGTGGATTGTTGGAACTTACTAAGGTCACCAATCTGCTAAACCCGTACTCAAGAGGTTTAGTTGCGCAATAGATCTAGAATCTAGTAATCTAGTAGGAGACTCTAACCAGCAGGAAGCAAAGGTGTTTGGCGTCCAGGACCCTGAGCACATCCAGCAGAATGAGCTAGTCAGTGGATTGTTGGAACTTACTAAGGTCACCAATCTGCTAAACTAGTACTCAAGAGGTTTAGTTGCGCAATAGATCTAGAATCTAGTAATCTAGTAGGAGACTCTAACCAGCAGGAGGCAAAGGTGTTTGGCGTCCAGGACCCTGAGGACATCCAGCAGAGTGCGCTATCAGTGGGCTGCTAAAACTAATTGTACTTAGATAAATAGATCCTTTGATCGCTGTGTCAAGTGCCACAAAACCCCATAACCTCAAAACGTTAATCTAACCTAATATACTTGATAAAAAACTCTTGTATGATTTCTAAGTTACCGTTATTACAAGTAGACTGCGCCGTTCACAAATCGACAGAAACGGTAAAATCTCAATGAAAAAGTTTTCCCCTCAAAAGCGCCTGTTCGGATTCTGATGGTATAATAAAGGTTTGAAATGCTAAACAAAGTGTGGCAGTCGGGCGCTGGTCCATAGAAGTGGAAACTTAATTAAACGCTACCACATTGGTTTCTATTGCTTCCAAGAAGTTATTGACCTCAAAAATTGAAGTAATGACTGTTCTTTATTGGTTCTACATTGATCCAGTTAAATTACCGATCTCAATGCAACAGTGAAATTAGAGATACACACAACCGATATAAAAGAAAGTAGACACTTATCTACAAATATAAAATATAAATCTTGTATAACGTATCCAAATATTAATGCTCTAATAATTTTTTTTTTTTTTTTTTTTTTTTTTTTAACTTCCGACTATTGTGCACACTTGGGATAATGCAGACGATGGGATGATTTATAGCATATAAAATGCCAAGCCCTGGCCGGGAATCAAACCTGGGTCCTCGGGGTGAAAGCCCAGTACGCTATCAACTAGGCCACCGAGGCGGCTTCTAATAATTCTAATGGCTGGGTATGCACTACAATGGCATTAATTATAATTTAAATATATATTATTGAAAAACAATTTTTCCAGCTTATTGAAATATAATAGTCTACTAATAATACAAAAAATTTCTCTTACCGAACCAAAAATATAAATCATCACATTTTTTTCGCTTCCTCGTTTTTGTTATTAATTAGTTCGTGTTGGTCATCAGTCTCTATTTATTAACTGTAACATTTTCATCGTTAACTTTCAATTTTTTCGTTTTGATTTATTTTCTAATCGTCCTAGTCCTTCTCGTTTTTTAAAAATAATTTTATTTTGAAATAACCTCAATTGAAATGATATCGAAGCAACAGCTGTTGTGCTAAATCAGCTGTTTAGACGTAGTCGCCATTATATTTTTATATATACAATAGCACGCAAAGCGCTAAATATACTGTTATAATCAATATGGCATTGGCACGCATGACAACCAGCCCTAAAACATGGTACATATTAATAATAATAATATACGATCGACTATGTCCATCGGTTCAGTATCTCGCTCGGCTATATTTGACTGTTCTTCCAAAAATGCCCGACTTCTTCCGAAAATACCCGAATGAGCTTTTCACCTCCGAACGTGACGGATGTTTTAACAAGAAATCTTCCCCCAAATATAAATTCAAAATCTAATAGTAGTTCAAAGAATAAACCTCGCCAATTTTTATAAGTTTGTGTGTGTGTGTGTGTGTGTGTGTGCGCCCCCAATAGGTCCTTATTTAAAAGGAATTTAGTAATAAATAAAGAAATACTACTTAACCTGTAACCTTAATATTTACGAAAGATTTTACTAGACCAGATTTATCGGAAATTGTATGCTCTTTCTCCATTAAGCGGTCAAAATTACGATAGGTCTTGCCGTTCAGCCAGTATTACAGGTAGTAACCAGAAACTACACTCTTAACGTTAAACCAGAGTCCGCCATCTTGAAACAGAAGTGAATGGTAAAAATCGTACGCATACGTTTTTCGGGTTTTATACAACGTACTTACGTACCAAATTTCAAAACAATCGGCCGTGTTTGTTTTGACCAAAACTGCGTACACTTTAGAGACCGCCATCTTGAAACGGAAGTTAATGGGAAAAACTATTTCACATAGATCGTACGGGCTTTATACAAGGTACCTGCGTAACAAATTTCAAAACGGCCAATGCGTTTCACCAAACATCATAGTTAAAACAGAGGCCGCCATCTTGAAACGGAAGTGAATGGAAAAATATCTTTTACATACGTTGTTCGGGCTTTATAAAAATTACTTACGTGCCAAATTTCAAAATAATAGGTCGATGCGCTTGGTCAAAACTGCGTACAATTGTCACCTGTAAACCAGAGGCCGCCATTTTGAAACGGAACTTAATGGAAACATATCTTTTACATATGTCGTTCGGATTTTATAAAAAGTACTTTCGTGCCAAATTTCAAAACAGTCGGTCAATGCGTTTGGTCAACACTGCGTAACAAACACACAAACCAAATGCCGAAAGGTCGAGTTGAAACTACTTCGCTTCGCTCGAACAGTAAAGCCGATTTCGAAAAATAACAACCTTAAATTTAAGACGATTAACAATTTCGTTAAATTAGTTCTACACAACTGACTTTGTGGACGAGACACATTTATTCTGCGAGGCCTAAAGGCTTGCATGTCCGTGTGTGTAGGTTAGCACAACAACCACGTGACTGCACTCGGCGAGTTATTTAATTTTTTCACCATATAAAAGTATTATAAGGGCTTAAACACGTGACGTCACAGCAGCAGTGTTGTGTGCCACACATGTAAGGATTCAAAACCAAGGCAATGCATTACACATGAGAGGGAAAGTGAATCCATCAGGATTCCTCAGCTATTCCTATCTGTGATCGCAGTTAAAAATCTGCATTACGCATCTGTATATTAAAAGAGAATATGGAGCCTACTTCGCACCAGTCCAATCGTTTTATTCGACTGTTTTAGGGCTGATTGTGATGTTGGATTTTGCGTGATGCGAGTGAACAAATTCATACTGATATATAATAGTATAGTTTGCGCATCGCAAGTCTCATATGAAAAATTAATTGTAATTAAATTTTCCTGTGTTTCCGCCCAGGATCGAACCGGGAAACCTGCTTGTGTGGGGCGCACGTAATAACCACTACACTACGGAAATTACATAGATTTTTTTTTTTTTTTTTTTTGTTTAACGTCCGACTATTGTGCACACTTGGGCTAATGTAGACGGTGGGATGATTTAAAGCGTATGAAAATGCCAAGCCCTCGCCGGGAATCGAACCCGGATCCTCGGGGTGAAAGCCTAGTACGCTATCCACTAGACCACCGAGGCGACGGAAATTATATAGAATTTTATATTGGTAGTTACAGTACAAGATCAGTTGTTTTATATTAATTCGTAACGATCAGCTGATTTCATTGAACAGCTGATAGGCTGCAATAAGTTTCAAGGTTAAGCTGTTAAAAACTAGGTCTGTCGTGTTTTCGAACAAATTATCTTAATTAAAATAAAAATGAAGAGAAAATGTGATACACTATTTTTATTTTTGGTTCAATAACAGATTTTTTTATGGGTATTTATGCTCAGATATGACATCAGGCATTTAAACTATCATTTTCCCTTGAGGCGTCGCCCCACTGGCTTTCAAAGTTAACGTGTTAATCTTATGGAAGATATATTATTTGATCAGGTGATCATTTAAACATACCTTCATTAACCGAAATAGTTTATTAGGCTTCCACCAGAGTGCAGCACATACAACTGTTTTACTTCCGGGTGTTTACGTTCACGTTTAAGTAGATTTTCTACTACGATACTGTCGTTATATTAATACGTTTTCACAAACATTTTTGTAGACAAGAAATTGTTAAAAATATAATTTTCAAAATAAGTTTTAACGATGTCGAATACATTGTTAGGCACTTAGAACTTTTATTCACCAATTAGTGGCAGGAAAATAAAAATATCGCAATGACGAGATAGAATCCAATTTCCAAAATATTTTAACATGTAGCCCACCGTGTTTTAGGGCTGGTTTTGATGTTGAATTTTACGCGATGCATGCCAATGCCATATTGATTATAACAGTATACGAGGTGTATTCAGAAAGTAACGAGAATTTTTAAATTTCGCGGGCTTGGAGAGTCCGATTGTCAAACATTTTTTTTTTATTATGTTGGTATACATGCCCTTGAAGTATGATAGAACTTTCAGATGTTTTCATTGTTGACTTTGTCTGTGACAGCCACTAAAGTTAGACGTGTTTTTATGAGCTCGGCGATTTTCGTTTGTTAAAAGAAATGGATCAAAGAATTTGTATAAAATTTTGCGTAAAAAATGGAATAAGGTGTAACAAAGTGTGAGAAATGTTAACAAAGGCCTATGGTGAGTCTTCTATGAGTAAAGCAAAAGTTGACGAATGGTATAGGCGTTTCCAAGAAGGCCGGGAAGACGTTAAAGATGACGAACGCCCTGGACGCCCCAGCATATCAACAACCGATGAAAACGTGGAAAAGTGAAAGAAATGGTTATGAACAATCACCGAATCACAATTATAGAGGTCGCTGATGATGTTGGCATATCGATTGGATCATGTCATGACATTGTTTCCAGTGTTTTGTGTATGAAACGCGTGGCAGCAAAATTCGTTCCAGAATTGTTGAATTTTGAACAAAAACAGCGGCGAATGGAAGTTTCTCAGCAGTCACTAAATGAAGTCAACGACGATGCAGAATTGCTGAAACGTATTATAACAGGTGACGAAACA
Source organism: Callitettix versicolor (assembly GCA_022606455.1). Taxonomy (NCBI): domain Eukaryota; kingdom Metazoa; phylum Arthropoda; class Insecta; order Hemiptera; family Cercopidae; genus Callitettix; species Callitettix versicolor. The sequence goes on along the minus strand of CM040184.1, from coordinate 75,903,185 downwards.
TGGGTTTACGGATATGACGTCGAAACTAAGTCTCAATCATCCCAGTGGAGGCATTCTGGCCCGCCAAGACCGAAAAAGGCTCGACAAGTGCGGTCGAACGTGAAGGTTATGCTCACTGTTTTCTTCGGTATTAATGGCATAGTGCATCATGAATTCCTGTCACCAGGTGAAACAGTCAATAAGGAGTACTACCTACAAGTTCAACGCCGTTTGCGTGAAGCAATCCGAAAAAAACGCCCGGATCTGTGGAAAAACAATTAATTGCTTTTGCACCACGATAATGCACCAGCTCGCACTTTATCGCTTGTTCGTGAATTTTTGGCCAAAAACAGTACTGTAACGATGCCCCAGCCTCCATATTCGCCAGATATGGCTCCGTGTGACTTTTTCCTATTTCTAAATATAAAGAGAACCTTAAAGGGCCGTCGTTTTACAGCCGTAGATGACATTAAAAGCGCATCGCTGAAAGAACTAAAGACTATTTCAAAGATAGAGTTTGAGAAGTGTTTTGAGGATTGGAAGAAGCGCTGGCACAAGTGCATAATCTCCAATGGAGACTATTTTGAAGGCGACAATAACAATATAGAAGAATAAATAAATATTTTGTTCAAAAAATTTAAATTCTCGTTACTTTCTGAACACACCTCGTATTTAGCGCGTTGCGTGCTATTGTATATATAAAAATATAATTGTGACTACTTCTAAACAGCTGATTTCGCACAACAGCTGTTGCTTCGATATCATTTCAATTGAGGTTATGTTAAAAATTCAATTTCTAAATAAAATAAACAATAAAATAAAAGTTTTAAATAAAGTACAAAGATTACGAAAAAATGAACGAGAAAGACTACGACGATTAGAAAATAAATTAAAATGTAAAAATGAAATTAACGATGAAAACGTTACAATTAACAAGAGAAATGAAGGACAGCATCAACTAATTAATAACACAAACGAGGACTCGAGAAAAACATGATACACGTTTTATATTTTTGGTTTTATAACAGAAATTTGATTATTTACTTTTTGTCTTTTTGAAATCCTAATTTTCACCATCATTATCAGCACCAAAGTCTGCATATATTAGCGTTTTAAACTGTCAAACTAAATTGAAAATACGAAAATGAATCCTGACCATCTTAATTTCAACGGATTCTTAAAATGCCAATACATTAACGCTGAGTGCGACGGTGAAATCAGATTTTCAAAAATATTTTTAAGACAAAACTGTTATGAATTTTAAATGACCGCCATTTTGAAACTGTTGAAAAAATTTCACTCGTTAACGAACTTGTCAAAGCTATCGATTTTTGTTCCAAGCGTGAATCAAATCCGATCAAAATTGCAATCGTGAGCGTGCTAAAACACACACACGCGCGCGCGCGCGCGCGCACGTGATTGCCCTCGTAAATAAAAGATTACGCAGACTTTTCATGTAAATACAAGAAAGCGATAAGGTTTTAACATTAAGTATTTAATATTTTTTAAATTATGACGCCTATAAGGAAACATTACACTTTCCTGGTTTAGTCACATCCCGCGTTCAATATAACGGATTCAGTGACGTAGGCTAGGCTATCAGAGTCAATCTAATAGACGTGTAGGCCTAATGCATGCTCTGCTACAATGTTGGGTATTACACGAAACTTAACCCACTAAAACCAGTTCCAGATTAAACTGTTCATCACACAGCCCACAAAATTCCCTAACAATTTTGAAGGGTTATTATTTAAATTTTTAAATGCACTTATTTTGATGTAGCCTATAACCCTCAAGGTCGTAGGTTCGGGACAGCAGTTACTGCCGAAAGCTTTCACCTTTCCGTTAAAAGACCGCAGGGGTGCAGACTAGATGCGCCTATTGAGAGGATTTAGACGTCCCTCGCGGTACCCGAGTCTAACACACTTACAACACTACACTTACGACTTTAACACTTTACACGCACGCTTACATTTAGGCAGGCGATAATAGCCTCAATGAAGCCGCCTCGGTGGCCTAGTTGATAGCGTACTGGGCTTTCACCCCGAGGACCCGGGTTCGATTCCCTGCCAGGGCTTGGCATTTTTATAAGCTATAAATCATCCCATCGTCGGCATTAGCCCAAGTGTGCACAATAGTCGGACGTTAAAAAAAAAAAATGCCTCAATGTGCTTTTCGACAAAAAAAAACTCCGTTAAATCGATCTCTCGTAATGGACGTGAGGAAAAATGAATGTTTCAACTCGACCGTACGGCATTTGGTTTGTTTGTTACGCAGTTTCGGCCAAACGTATTGACCGATTGTTTTCAAATTTGGTAAAAAGGTATCTTGTATAAAGTGCAACTAAGTGTTTATACGAATTTTTCCATTCACTTCCGTTTCAAGATGGCGCTGTCTAATTTAACGATGACGAGTTCAGTTGCTACCTGTTTCCTGTAATACTGATTAAACGGCAATACCTATCATAATTTTAACCTCGATAAAGGTGAAAGAGCATAAAATATCCATTAAAAAATGGGCCTGTACTATTTCTAAATATTACGGTTATCGGTTTAATCGGTGGAAAAGGTAACGACTGTCGTGGAGGCGGTGGCCGGGTACTGCGAGGTCTGCTGACGAAGAAACACCCGCCGGGCAGGCGTAGGCCTATATCCAATCACTGCTTTCTGCACATAAAGGTAGGAAACAGGGTTGACAAAATTGCATCGTCCGTCAGCGGTCACGCCGTACAATGCAGTTGTTTTAGCGTAAAGGTCACAGGAAGTGGAAGTGACACTGACCCTACACCTTGTCCATTGTCCATTGGATTCGTTACTGTCGAAGAGGATGTGAGTTGGGGAAGGTCAAGCCCTTACTGTGGACTCGTTCATCGGGCACTAAAGCAGCGTTTACACACGTGTTTAAAACACAATGTTTGCAACTGTTTTTTTTTACGGAACTCGAGTTACAAAGAACTTTTGGGTTTATTTTTGTCTAACTTCAAGATGTCGAGGGGTTCGGTGGTCGGAGTGGCTAAAGCATCGGTCAGTCTACTGCGTCACTCAACTGAGCACCTAAAAGGTTCTCAGTTCGAGCCGCAGTTGCTTTTCCCTTACCGTTAATATTGATCCCTCGTTCTCATAGTCTAACTGGCATAAAGCATGAAAAAAAAGATGTTGGGAGTGGGAAGATCGCTGCAACAAGAGTGCGCTTTTAGCAGACTTAAATAAATAAATATATATATATATATATATATATATATATATATATATATATATTTTTTTTTTTTTTTTTTTTTAACGTCTGACTATTGTGCACGTTTGGGCTAATGCAGACGATGGGATGATTTATAGCGTATGAAAAAGCCAAGCCCTGACCGGGAATCGAACCCGGGTCCTCGGGGTGAAAGCCAAGTACGCTATCAACTAGGCCACCGAGGCGGCCGCAGACTTAAATAATAGCAGCACGCAGCTGTTTCGCTGAGTGATAGAAGCGAATTTCCAAAAGTATTTTTCTTTTTTCAAATTCCGATCTCACCATCATAAATCTGCATAAATTAGCATTTTACATTTCCAAATTACACTGAAAATACAAAAAAATGAACCCTGACCGCCGTTGAATTAATTTTTTAAATTTCAATTGATTTTGAAAATTCAAAACGCCGATTTATGCTGTTTTAACGGTGATTACAATGATTAAACCGCATTAAAAAAATTGAGACAAAAACCTTATGAATTTTTAAAGGTTTGAAACGGCCGCCATGTTGAAATTGTTTAACGAATTTTGCTGTATAACTGTATAACGAACTTGTCCAAGCTACTTTTCATAATCGATGCCAAGTTTGAATCAAATCGGACCGTAACGTGAGCGAACACACACACACACGCACGCACGCACGCACACACACATTTTAAAGTAATTATTCAACATGCAAGTTTGTATTACTTATAAAGAGTATTTGTTGTTTTGTGATTGCATTTCTAAGCTTTCGACTGTCTTGTGATTTTCCAACAGCATTGTGACTGACGTGTGCCTGTTTAGACTAAATACAAGTAGCACGCATATGTGATAAAACAATTACGCAATCACTCACATTTTAGCACCAACGTTTATGAGTCACCCTAACAGGAACAGACCTGCACTATCGCACAAGTACGGCCACCGTTACAAGGCTAAAGTCCAAGTAGTTACACTATTTGCCGCTACGAACGCTGCAAAGCTACAAGGACAGGTGTTGGGAGACTTTTGAGAAAATAGACAGTACTATTATCTATTTAACTAGTTGAACACTCTGTCGCAAGATGCCACCGGTAGCGAGCGTTCACATCGAGCATAAATAGGGAATGGCAAAACAATTTTAAACATCGATGTTCCGATGTATTCTTTTGAAGGACATCGACTTTGTTAAAATATCGGAACAATATATCGATGTTTTTAGGATTGTCAAAATAGTACACTACTATTCAGCGTATAATTAAAACCATTCGTGTAATCACGAATCAGCTGTTGAATGAAAACAGCTGATCGTTACGAATTAATATAAAACAACTGATGTTTTACTATAACATAGCTAGTTTTTAACAACGTAACCTAAAACTTATATCCTGTCAGCTGTTCAATTAAATCAGCTGATCGTTACGAATTAATATAAAACAGCTGAACTTTTACTATAACTACCAATATAAATTTGTGCACTCGCATCACGTGACGGGTAAAATCACAACAACCAGCCCGAAAACACGAAAAATTGTTAATTTCTTCTTTTTTTTTGCAGTTTAACGTCCGACTATTGTGCACACTTGGGCTAATGCAGACGGTGGGATGATTTATAGCGTATGAAAATGCCAAGCCCTGGCCGGGAATCGAACCCGGATCCTCGGGGTGAAAGCCTGGTACGCTATCAACTAGGCCACAGAGGCGGCTTAATTTCTTCTATTCTACGCATTGTAGCTCTCCCTGTGCTATCTCCCACGTAGTAAGGCTATGCATTACAATACTGAATTGTCTCCCCCAATAGATTTTGAGCGGAGATAACTTACAGCAACCTCAACTATCGTATTAAAAATGCTGTAATGGTTAATCGACCGAACAAAGCCAGGTCTCTGTTACAACTCGACTGTTCAGCATCTGGTGTGTGTCTGTTACGCAATTTCGTCCAAACGTGTTATCCGTTTACAAAACGGTACTAAGATACCTTATACAAAGCCTGATCGACGTTTGTGTAAAATTTTCCCCCGTTCACTTCCGTTTGAACAGGAAGTGCTCTGGTTTAACGATGACGAGTGTTGCTGGCTATTTTCTGTAACCGGCTGAACGGCAATACCTATCACAATGTTGACCGTTTCGCGGACAAAACGCATACATTTACCACTAAGTAAAGATGTTCAGTAACATGTTTACCTGAGCGGAACGGTGGCCAGGAGTTCTACTGTTCTTTGAACACTTCACGACTCATATCTAACATCCAGTATCAGATATACCAATATCTCCATCTCCAATTACATCAAGACATTTGTTTCAGATAGTTGTATCTAACGTTATCAAGTAATTACAAAAGCCTATCAAGTTAAAGGCTTAATAGTAGGGCGTACACATAAAAAAGCAAAAGTATTTCTATTTTTTTTTTTTATTTTAAGGCGAAAAGCACATTGAGGCTATTACCGCCTCCCTAAATGTAAGTGTGAGTGTAAAGTGTTAAAGTCGTAAGTGTAGTGTTGTAAGTGTAAGTGTTGGTTAGACTCTGGTACCGCAAGGGACGTCTAAATCCTCTCAATAGGTGCAGCTAGTCTGCTCCCCCTTGCGGTATAAGTACTTCTGTAACCAAGACGAACCAAATCGATGACCTTCGTAAAAAATATCTGTTCAAGATTGTTTTTTTATCAGTCCGGATATACACGAGTTCATTTGTGAACCTAACGACAGCTGGCATATACGCGGATGTGTGAGTTTTTAATAACAAGAAAAATGTCTGGTGCCACTAGGCCTAACGTGATACAAGTGATACTTTGGGTAAGTAGTGCATTGTCTGTGTCGGTCACTCTAAAGTCAGTCGTGTATAGCGCTAGTAGTTCAAAGAACAGTAGACTACTCAATTATTTACTTTATTGAAACTTTTATGCTATTTCCTTCAAGAAACGGTCAACATTATGTTGGTCGTTCAGCCAGTATTACAGGAAGTAGTTAGCAACTGCACTCGTCATCGTTAAATCACAAGCCGCCATCTTGAAATGAAATTGAATGCAAAAAATCGTTCGAGCTTTAAACATCATATCTTCGTACCGAAATTCAAAATAATCGATCAATGCGTTTGTCTAAAACTGCGTAACAAACAAGCGCGCGCGCGCAAACACACACACGCACAAGCACGCACGCGCGAGTACGCACGCGCCCACACACACACACACACAAACGCACCCCCCACACAAGCACGGACGCACACACACACGCGCACACAATCACGCACGCACACCCCCCACACACAGACACACACCACACAAGCACGCACGCACACACTCACACACTAAATGCCGGAAGTTGATTTGAAGCAGAGACTTAGTTTCGTTAGGTCAATAAAGAAATTCTAAAAAATACAATTTTGTTTAACTAGCTAGGTCTGAGAAACTGTAGCCTACCGAGTTTATGGACGTGTTGAAAAAAAAAAATCATTGATCCACTTAGCGTGCGTACAGTTTGCGATTTTCACTTCCAGCAACCGTGAATGCTGCAGCAGTACTGGCACAAACTTCTATTATTCCTCTTTAAACCGAAACTAAGATGACGGCATTATGTCCAGACCGAGTTGTTGACGTTTGAAACTATCGTTAATTTCGGCGCGACTGGCTGCTCACAACCGTCATCAATGTTAACAGCGAGTATTGATGTTGAATTGTTATTCAAGAAAGGTTGTAATCAATCCAACAAGAAATCGGAGTTTCTCGTATAGATTTGCAAACTGTCCGCTTTTCTCGTGATCTCTATTGAGACTGTGAGTCCAGTATCGCCTTCTTTGTTTTTTTTTTTTGTGTTTAACGTCCGACTATTGTGCATACTTAGGCTAATGCATATTTGGGCTATATGGGATGATTTATAGCGTATGAAATGCCAAGCCCTGGTCGGGAATCGAACCCGGGTCCTCGGGGTGAAAGCCCAGTACGCTATTAACTAGGCCACCGAGGCGGCTATGTCCCACATACTCATCATCAAGGTTGACGACATTATTATTACACTAAGTTGCAACTGACAGCCGGGAAGGATAAAAGCTTCTCTCACTGCAAGCTTAGAAAACCTACTGAGTAGAGGTGGGTAAGAAAACACCAAACTGTAAAAAAAAAACTGTTTTTCTATATACGACAAACTGTTTTTCCAAACGGAAACAAGTAGTTTGATGTGGACTGGTTCGTGATTTGTTAAAAGAGGAACAGCTGTTTGGACTTCCCCACCACCCACGTTCTATTCGAACGTTGCCGCAAGCGCTAAAACTGTTTTCCTGCTAACTGCTTTTCTTTAACCTGCTTTTATGCTTTTTCCCTTTATTTCAAAGTTGCTTGTTGCTTGTAGTGAAGTAAGAACTGTTTGGTCGTTGTCAACGTTTATCTCTATTTTGTTGCGAGTTGTTTGAAAGTTTTAAATGTAAAATTTGTTGTTTAAACATTTTTTAAACTGTAAAATCAGCCATAACTGTGTTTTATATTAGTTTTTCTCCGTAGTTTACTTTGTGTTTAGAAACTTAAAAATATTTAGTGGACAATTTTGAAAGTTTTCTTTTACTTTTTTTATGTTTTTAGGATTAAGTGCATAGTTTTTAATTATTTATTGGATGTGTGGACTTTTTAAAATTCACAATATCTACTCTTGTATATATCTTGAATAATTTTAGGTTAGAAAACTGAACGTTTGTGCTTTATGTTTTAGCTGCTAATACAACTTCGAGTTTCAGTTTTCTAAACCTGTTTTTTCCAACTGATTTAAAAAGCAGTTTTTTTTCTCAACAAGCAGTTTGTTGATATTTCGTAAAAATAGCAGAAACGCCCACCCCTACTACTGAGTGCGAAGCGGCTTCAGTGCGAACGCATCGCAGATTTTGGATCTGTTCTCGGCTCGGCTTTGGTCTGTAAGGCGCCTTAAAAGTGTGTACAGTTTCAAAATGACCAATGGAGGAACGACAAAGTAATGGAGCATCATAGGCTATACGTAAACCTCTTCGCGGCACACACTGCATATTATTTGTGTAACAATATGGTATTGTATGCCTTCAGATAGGCTGTATTCTGGAGTGTTTCTCTGACATATAACTTTCTCCAACTTTAAAACACTAGGCGGGCAATAAGAAAGTACCAATCGAAGTAAAAATCGTTGTCCTTTCCCCCTTATCAGCGCAGAGGACGCTGTATATTAGACTGTTAATTGTACCGAATGTTGACTCGACATAACGTCGGGTTGCACGCGGTGCGGGCAGGATGTAGTTATCGAAGTGTTCCGAAGTGACGCAATCAACAATAAACAGATTGCGTATCGAAGTATCGATTAATTAACAAACACATTGGATATAATCCAGCCACACTACTGGCTGGTCGAGCCCCCTTGATAAACACGTTTGCTGATAGGCCTACCGACTCGGTAAAATTCCACGTAGGCCTAGGCGTGCACGATGTGTCATCCGAGCTAATGAGGTATCGAGCCTACCTATTCGCTATGCAACAAACATTTTATCTTAAGAAAGGAAAAGTAGGAACAATTTCGAACGGACTTGTACAAAAATTCAGTACAGTAGCCTAGTTATTCTATTGGAAAATAAATTTAATGCCTTCTCACGTTCAACTCCCTTCCAAATATCAGTTTTGTTAAGTATCGAGAGAGTTTGGTTAGACACGAGGTGTGGCAATTCGGTACCCGGCAGGTTTGAACATGTCTGTGCCTGTGGATGTTTCTTCACCCTGAACTCGATGATCGCTCAGTAGTGATGGAAACAAAATTTTTAAACATCGATGTATCGATATATTTTTTGAAGAACATCGATGCTTTAAAATATATGGAAGAAACATCGATGTTTTTAGGATTTTTGAAATAGTACTATAAACCATTTAAGTAACCACGAAACGTGGAAATTATAGTTATATTACCATTATATACCCATATATATATATAATTTGTATATATATTGTTTATATATATATTTGTAGATTCAATATATTTGTATATATATTGTTATTTTAAAGCGAAAAGCACATTGAGGTTATTATCGCCTCCCTAAATGTAAGTGTGAATGTAAAGTGTCAAAGTCGTAAGTGTTGAAGTGTACGTGTGTGTTAAACTCGGGTACCGCGAGGGACGTCTAAATCCTCTTAATAGGTGCAGCTAGTCTGCACCCCCTGCGGAATATATATACAAACTATTTATACTATATATATATATATATATATATATATATATATATATATATATATATATATATATATATATATATATATATAGGCCTATATATAGTCTACGAATTAAAGCAAAAGTATAAGTCGAAAAATTCCTCAGTAGGAAAAACCGACACTCATTCCACCAGCGAAGACAGTCCATGCACATGTAGGCAACAGTCGCAGACAATAGGAAATGGAGCATTGGCAATTTGACATTGGGAATCGAGCTCCAGACAGCCAAAGTGCAACTATCTTTGTCACCTTCTGCAGTGATAAGCTGAAATGCTGATAACAGGAGCAAAGTGTGCTCCAATAGGTCAGTGAGAAGGAACCCTACCAGGAGTTTCAATTAAAATATTGATGTATCGATACATCGGGACAAAAATATCGATTTTTTGCCACCCCTATCGCTCAGTCTCGCTGTAGCAACGCCCGTTGAAGTCCTTGCGCTAGCGCCTCATTGAAAAAAATATAAAAAATGTTCAGGTGGAGCAATGATTGTAAAACTGGGGGAAACTGCTACATAAGCTCATGTAATGTTAAAAAAAAATATAGGAAAGTGGATGTTTATCGCGAACACACGTTTTTGAGTGGACGACCCTCAGTATAAAAAACGGACGACATGCAGAAAATTGGTATTCTTTTTATATTCTTCTTCTTTTCTGCTAGGATTATCGTCACTATGTTGAGTATAATGATTTGCCTTCCCTAGCTTCGTCAATTCTACTTTTGTTGACGCGTTTCGGAGAACCTCCATCTTCAAAAACTAATCTATACTGGTCACCAATATTATGGCCCGTCCTATTTATACTATCTCCACCCCTCCTCTATTCAACACGTGTACATTAAACCTGACGTGCTCGCTTCTGATTGGCTCTTCAAAATCATACGTTTTCGCTCGCTTCTGATTGGCTCCTTTCAAACTTTCTCTTCAACGGTTCTAAATTAAAGGGAGAAAACATAATAAATGAACAGATATCGTCGCAAGCAGATATTACGTTTAAAAATCTAAAGATTTTCAAAAATTAACTGGAGGGACGACCGTACTGAATTCTGGGAAAATAAAATAAGAACAAGCATCACTGTATTCGCCCGACCTGGCGCCTGTGACTTTTTTTATTTCCCAAGGTCAAATTGGAGCTTCAGGTTTTCACAGTGTAAAATCGGTGAAAGCGAAAGCGACGGAGGTTCTCAACAAGCTGACAGAAGCGGATTTACACCACTGCTTTGAAGGGGATAAACTTTGTAATGTAATTGGTGATCGATAAAAAGTTTTACAGCACCAGTCCGGTTATTTAATTGCCATGCGTCGTAAATCGAAAAAATACAGTGATCAGAGTTACTTCAAATGTAGGCCTACTCAATACTTATCCAGACAAAATGGCTGCTCACTAAATAGGACCTATTCAAAAGCCAATATCGGAAGTTATAAAAAACTGAAAAAATCGGCCTAATTTTTCAAAATCGGTTTATCAGATTTTGCTAAAATATTGTACATGATCATAACTCCAGTCAATTTGATTGAAGGCATTTGAAGCAAACAAAAGAGATTTACTGTTCGTGAATACAAATCGGGGGGGAAAAACATCTACAAGCGTTGTTCCTTGATCGTAAATTATTTCTTCTATTTCAATCTCCCGCCCCCGTAATTACCAATTATTTTTTCGTTAACTTCCAAACCCAGTATTGTTTGGAAATAATCGAAAGCGCGCAAGTGTGTTCATGTCTCCCCACCCACTAATATTTTGCACCATTTATTAGCGAATTTACATTAGAAAATGAGCTATTGGAGCGCCGTCATAGTAAGACCCAGGTCAGGGATCTTAAAATGAGCACTAAACCCGACCTCCAGAACACTTCTCGAGAGGTCGTTAAAATCGTGTGTGTTCGCTAATTCGGTTCGATTTGATTCAAACTTGTCACAAAAATCGATTTTGTTAGCAGCTTAGACAAGTTTTCTACCCAGCAAAATTCGTTCAGCAGTTTCAAAATGGCGGTAATTTCAAATCTACAAAAATTCATAAATCATTCATGTTCTGGTGTGTGTGTGTGCGCGCGCGCGCGCGCGGTAGTTTTAGTACTCTTACGTTCGCAATTTTGGTCCGATATGATTCAAACTTCGCACAAATCGGCTTGGACAAGTTCGTTAACCAGCAAAAATCGTTAAACTGTTAAAAAATTCGTAACTTTTTGTAAGAATTTTTTTTTGACAATTTGACTTTACCCGCGTAAACCAACGTTGGAAAATGCATTAAAAAGAATTAAAAAATTTCAAAATCCGTTATTTTTTTTTGGTATTTAACGTCCGACTATTGTGCACACTTGGGCTAATGCAGACGATGGGATGATTTATAGCGTATGAAAATGCCAAGCCCTGGCCGGGAATCGAACCCGGGTCCTCGGGGCGAAAGCCCAGTACGCTAATTGAAATCGACGTCGCTCAGGGTTAACTTTCGTATTTGCATTGCAATTTGAAAGTTTAAAATGCTAATATATGCAGATTTTAATGCCGTTTATGTTGGTGAAATCAAAATTGGTAAGTTTTTAAAAAGTCGCTTCAAATCGCGCCAGCGAGACAGCTGCGTGCTGCGATTATTTCCTTTAATACAGAGATTGCGTGAGAATTGTGCAAAACTAAAACGAATTCGTACGGCCTAGCCCAATAAATAGTGCAATTATTTATAAATAATTACACTATTACACTTTCTGTTTCAATTTCAAGAATGAATCATATTAGCTAAACGTTCGGTACAGAACCAGTTGGAACCGGTAAATCGTCGACCTTGCACTGAGTCAGCACCCAGTACCCCAGCACTCAGCAGTAGCTGAAGCAAGTAAACGTACGAAAACTGATGACTCACCAGGAACCGGAACTGCTAATCACAGTTTGTGCAATAGCAAAGGTGCTACAGATAGGGATGTTCCTATGCGATATTTGGTATCGATACTTACGATATCGAATAACTTCGTTTTGTTTTTATAAAATATTTACACTAATAATAACAATAATTAAACGGTTATGACGTAATATCGGTTGACAACCGCGATGTTTTAATGAGAAAAAATTGTTTAGGCCTAAGTAACGGGTTTAAGAATTTTAACCTAAAATTCGTGAAAATTACATTTCACCAATGTGAAAAAAACTGAAAACTTTATGTAGGCCTAACACTTGTAAAACTAATTCTTACGAATTCTACTCTAATAATGATAAAAAGTTAAATACACACGTAATTAATACAACAAAGTATACAAAAAGAACGATAACGTAGGCTATTATAGTGTGAAACTATTTTGTGAAAATTATTACACTTTATTACTGATAATGAACTAAGTATGCATTTTATAATCACTGAAATCAACAAACACATTTTTTGTTTTTGTTTTTGTTTTTTTTTTTTTTGAGTTTAACGTCCGACTATTGTGCACACTTGGGCTAATGCAGATGATGGGATGATTTATAGCGTATGAAAATGCCAAGCCCTCGCCGGGAATCGAACCCAGGTTCTCGGGGTGAAAGTCTAGTATGCTATCCACTAGGCCACCGCGGCTATCAACAAATACAACAACGTATCAAAGTATAACCTTACAGCCAAGTATTTCGAAAAAAAAGTACTTCTGACTCAGATACAAATGGTTACTGATATTAGACAAAGATTACACGATAACACAACAAAACGATCAGAAAACGCAAACAGACGAAAGCAAACAGCTGCATAGTCAGTTGTTTGTTTCCTGCTTTTTGAGTAACCGATAAGTACATAAAATGCAACACAAAAGACGGATATCTGCATAAGATATTTAAGATACCTCGAAATTACCGAAACACTAATATCGATATCGATATTGTCAGTATCGAAAGAAAAATATCGATACAAATTAGTATTAGAAACATCCCTGTACTTTTGTAATCAAAATGTAAACTATAATTTGAAAGACTGTACAATTTGTAGCCTACATTTATTATATAGAAGATGTACTTTTTAAGAAGGTCAGATTTTGTTAATAAATTTAAATACAAATTAGCGTTTTTTGAAGTAAACTATTTAAACTTTTTTACAATAAATATAACCTACAATAAACATGTTATTGAAACATTCTCTTACAATCACATATCCTTGTATATTTTGTCATTACATTACACAGTGGTGACTTGCAAATGTAGGCTTCCATTCAATACATATTTAATTTTATAAGTCACCAAAACATTATCGCCCTCTTCACTTTTTCAAAATATCCTATTCTGGACTTCTGAATCAAATTTATAGCGCAAAAATATATCCGTGCAGTCTTTCGAGCTACGATATGCTTAGTAAATTTCGGTGTCCTAGTCTGCTGTAATATTTCAATGTAGATGTTTTGAAAACAGCCCAATTTTTGATCCCTAATCGAAACTTAGGGGTATAAATACATCTGTACCTCTTCTGAAAAGCACCCATTTTGTTGCACACTGAATTTTAGCAATATTTCTAATGATTGTCAAAATCTGCTTAGCAAATTTGAGCCTCCTAGTCCACTGTAATACTTCGGTGTTGATGTTCTGAAAAGCACCCATTTTGTTGCACACTGAATTTTAGCAATATTTCTAATGATTGTCAAAATCTGCTTAGCAAATTTGAGCCTCCTAGTCCACTGTAATACTTTGGTGTTGATGTTCTGAAAAGCACCCATTTTGTTGCACACTGAATTTTAGCAATATTTCTAATGATTGTCAAGATCTGCTTAGCAAATTTAAGCTTCCTAGTCCACTGTAATACTTCGGTGTTGATGTTCTGAAAAGCACCCATTTTGTTGCACACTGAATTTTAGCAATATATCTAATGATTGTCAAAATCTGCTTAGCAAATTTGAGCTTCCTAGTCCACTGTAATACTTCGGTGTTGATGTTCTGAAAAGCACCCATTTTGTTGCACACTGAATTTTAGCAATATTTCTAATGATTGTCAAGATCTGCTTAGCAAATTTGAGCTTCCTAGTCCACTGTAATACTTCGGTGTTGATGTTCTGAAAAGCACCCATTTTGTTGCACACTGAATTTTAGCAATATATCTAATGATTGTCAAAATCTGCTTAGCAAATTTGAGCTTCCTAGTCCACTGTAATACTTCGGTGTTGATGTTTTGAAAAAGCCCCATTTTTGGTCCCTAATCGAAACTTATGGGTTTAATTACATGCCCTATTTTCAGATACGTTCAATCTGCACACCAAATTTGAATTTTCTGTCTCTAATGGTCATGGAGATATCTTTGCATGGGCCATCTTATAAGTGGAAGAGGACAAAGGAATAACTGATAAAATATTAGATTAATCTAAAACACTGGTTTCACTTTGTTTATTAATGAATGAAAGGTAATAGTCACAAAACAAATACATAACACTATTGTAATAAGACGTTTATACTTTTCACTTTAAAACTGGAATACAAACATTACGAAGCAAAGTTAGGCTATTAAATAGGTTAATCCTAAAACGTTTCCACAAATAACATACGATAATGTACGATGTATGAGTGTAACTAATACATAAAGTCTGTTCACTGCTCCATGCCATGCCTCTGCATAAATCAAGCACTAAAAATACAACCAGACTGAAAATATTTTAACACCCATGTCATATTTTCCACAATTACTGACTCACTGAAAATAGAACTTAAACCCTTAAATGAACCTGTTTCAGGCACCAGTGTGTTTGATTTAGTTAACACATTTATTTTTTCAAAAGATATTTTTCAAGTGCGGACTAAACAAAAATAGAACTTCAGATTTTAAGCATGTTTGTCATAAACTCCGATACTGTAATATTCATTTATTAACTTTATTTTATTAAATTAAAAATTTAAGTGTTGATAACTACTGTTTTGTCTGAAAAATCTATAAAAATTACAAATTCTGGAGAAGAGCACATTTAACTACTGTATATAAATAATTAAGAAAACTTTTAGCTAGATAGATGATTAGAAGTTACCATAGATGGGGTGTTGTGCAAATAGTACTAATTCAGAAGACTGCTGAGTTTGAGCAATCTAATGACTAGCTCATTCAGCCGAAGGTCCTCCAAGTCCTGGAAGCCTAACACCCTTCGCCTCCTGCTGGCTAGAACCTTAAGATTAAGATTATTTACTAGAGGAAGGGATAGTTCAACCCCAGGCACTGCGATCGACTGACCTATTGTGCAACTTACCTCTTAAAATACCTAGTTCAGCAGATTGGTGCCCCTAATAAGTTCCAACAATCTACAGACTAGCTCACTCTGCTGAAGATTCCTAGGGTCTTGGAAACCAAAAACCCGTAGCCTCCTACTAGCAAGAGCCTCACAATCATAAATTATGTGACCTGCAGTTTCCTCTTCCTTCCTGCACAATCTACACATGGTTTCTCTGTGGTATACACCTATCCTGTTCATGTGCACCCTCAGACCACAGTGCCCTGTTATGAGCCCCATGATCCTCCTGAGTTGTGCTCTGCCCAGGACATCTGCTGCCCCTTTGATTCCTCCAGAAGGAACTTTGCTTAAGAGACGTTTACTATGGGAATGCTCATGAAGGTTGTCCCATCTTACCTGGTGTTGACATGTAATCCACCCATTAATAGCAGACCTGGCCAACAATAGAGAAATCCCTAAAGCCGGCTCAGGTCCGATAAACTCAGATGCAGATCCAAGTCCAGCCAGTCGGTCTGCCTCCTCATTACCCTCAACTCCCCTATGCCCCAGAACCCAGTGAAGAGTTATCCGGTTATCTCGGGACAGAACGGCAAGGTTCTTCCAACACTCTGGCAAGAACCTTACTATCGTATATTATGTGACATGCAGTTTCCTTAATTGTCCTTTGTATATTTACAAATGTCTGAGGTGTTACAGATTGTGCAGATCCCTCTAGCGTCCTCACAGGCTCCTGTAATGCACTGTTTTTTGATTCCATGGTATGGAGAGAGCTCCAGTTTCCTCCAAATCCAAACAGTTTTCATTCCCCAGATCCATTTTTGTCAGCTCCCCAGGATCTTGTGGGCTTTGTAGGAAATAACAGTTTGTTTCCAGCCATCGAAATATCACAAGTAGCCAGGGAAATAAAGCCATTCAGACAGAGCCCCATAAGCATAGATAAGGTTAAGTTAAAATTGGAGGGCTCATGGTATCCAGAATCCGCATACTTAAAGCTAAGTTCCCCCTTAGCCACACAGCCTTCTGTATAGACTGTTACAGCTTGGCTTAGGATATGGATAGGGATAAGGAAGCACTGTTAGAAAGATGGTGGCTGACGTTCTGGTTCCTTCAGAGTAGGGTTATTTCGATACTATTAAAGTATCGATACCAGTACTCATATCGGTATTGAAAGAAAAGTATCAGTACTACGAAAGAATCGATCCCCGAATGTATCGAGTACATAAAATATCAGTATAGAAACACTTTTCATTTCATTTCAAAACAAACAAATTATATGCCACTGTTGGATACTGAATTCTGTATAGTTTATTTAAAAGAAAAGAGTTGAATATGACACCAACAAATGTACAAAAATAAAAAAGGAATTGAATATACAGTATTAAGCACAATGAAACTTTTCATAATTAAAATCTAATATGCAATGAATGTTAAATAAGGTATTATGTTGTCACCTGGACTATGATCATGACATAAATAATTAAATTAGGTTATGGGCTACAGAGTTACATTCATATCAATAGCATACTATTAATATTTTGAAAGACAAATAAAGTACAAAACAGAATAACAAACCTAAGGATTACCATAGCATAAAAATATAGTAGGCCTGTTTTAAACATCTTTTTAAAATTATTTCATTTAAACAGACCTAACCTGGGCAACATAAACCCAAGAGATTTATCTAAATCTACTTAAACCATTGGTTATCTGGCAACCTTCCCAGATACAAAAGCATTTCAAGTTTCCAACAGTAACAGACAACGAGACTGTGGCACACAGAGTAATAAAATAAGTACTAAGAGTAAGCAGAGTACATGATACTATGTTTTACTTGATTTGCCACTCTACCAGTACATTTAATTTTACTCTTACGATACAAGTACTTTTCTTTTCTTCCATTAACAAGTCAGTATTGGAACAAATGTATCGACAGCAAGAGTATTTGGTATCAAAATGAAAGAATCGATACTAAACTTGTATTTACTATTATTGAAACAACTCTAATTACGAGGTGTTGGAGATGTAAGTGGATCAGTGTATGGGTAGTAATCGCCAACTCCTATACCGACTTATTCTGTACCGGGATTGTACTGGAGTGCTGCCATCCACTCTAAGAAGAATCCGTTTAGTAACAATTATGTTTGGTTAGCAACAAAACTATTGATTTTAAAAAAAGAAATTGAAATGTTTTGTGAATATTTTAAAAGCCAGTTAACATATTGTTACAGAATAACGCAGTGTTCTGACTTTGTTGTTGGTGATCTAAAACGAAAATGTTTTTTATTCATGGATTGCTGTATCGTGTTTCCACTCAACACTGAAAGCTTCAACAAACGAATGCATTAGATATGAGAGTAGGTAAGATAATAGTTTCAGGTTAATGTAACTTAAAATTTATTTTGGAAACAAAACTTTCTTTTACAAACTTTAATTACAAAATTATAATTTGTGCTTTAACATATAAATTGGTTTTTTTTAAGTTAGAAAGTTTTTAAAAATTATATAAAATTATAAAATGGTGCAAGTTAACTAGTATGACCAATGGTGTTCACCATTTAAGATTCGAAATATTTTCTCCTGCAGTCAATGAATTGATATCAGCAATAAAAAATCTTCATTAAAGCAAAAAGTTGATTAACAATCTTCAAGGACAAGCTGCCTGGAAAGCATCTTCTTCCGGAAATTATCCTGATGAGGAATGGGGAATCTGGATTTTGGATGAACTTTACTATATATAACAAGGAGATAAGGAGAGAGATGTCGTCATAGCCGAATTTGACGATGAGGAGGTCTTAATAATATGAAAAGCGAAGTAAGTATTTTAGAACCCTAAAACATGGCAGAACTAAATTTCATCAGGGCTCAGTAATACTACAATTTACCCACATTGCACAAATTTGGAGATGCAAAGAACTTTATTACTATAAGCTGTTGGAGCTCGAACAGGCAGGGAAGAAAAAAGCACCTTGAAAAAAGGGAGAGGTTTTGTTGAGAACCTCAAATGGAGTGAATATAAATGGACTAGAAATACATCCACCATTATAAAAAGTATTAGAGCCTGAAGTCTAAGTAATTGGACTATTTGCCACTATGTGCACTGCAAGCTGCAAGGACAAGGAGAAAGACGTTTGAGAAAATAGACAGTACTGTAGATTTAACTGTAGTTGAACACTCTCCCGCAAGATACCACCAGCAGCGAGTGCTCATATATCTCTTGTAAAGGTTTTCATTCCAGTACATTTATATTAAGTGATGAAGCGCTTAAAGTGCACCAAGTGATATAAGGAGAAGATAACGGATATTAAGGGACTGTTTGTTTATAAGTTTTTGCACAAATTGTTTTTGCAAACATAGAGTTCTTTTTTTTAAGTACAATAGGCCCTTTATATAATTAACGATGCTACTCTTTAAAGTTACACAGCTTCTTTATATTACCCTTTATTTTAATATAACTAACAACTTCTATAAAATTTTGTTCAATAACAGCTTGTTAAAAGCAATGTTCAGGAGTGACATTTTTATGTAGTGATCACTAAACAAATATCGAACCATGTTTATACTACTTTTGGGTAGCTTAACTGATAAAACCATTAGAAAAAAGTTGAGAACAGCCAAGATGTGCAATAATCAATGACTAAATCCTGACACACTATCCAGTTAGAATGATTGGGAGTAGAAGGTCATTCAATGACGAAAGAGACAAACAACCACAGAGCATAAACTATTTACATCAGCTGTTTGTAACTTCCAGTACTGTTAGTTGGAAATCCCAGCTGTTCATCGTTGATATGAATTTATATTTTAACCTCCAAACATAACCTCTTTAGCCGTATATACTATGGCACTATGGCATCTCCTCTAGAAGAAAGCTCTGTTGAAGAACAACATTTTGTGATCCAATTTTTGTTTTCAGAAGGTGTATAACAATCAGAAATATTCTCATGCATGAACAAACAATATGGGAAGAGTTGCATGAACCATGCAAGTTTTTGTCTAGATGGAAAAGTTAAAAATCATAGATCACAGAACATGTGCATTATATTGGCCACTGGAAGTTCATTGCATGCTTGAAACTTCCATTGACTCAGCTTTTCAAAATGATCGAGTTATATTGCTAAGAAGAGTAATATAAGAGTTTACATTTGCTAAAGAATGTAATGTATAGTGTAGGTACAGTCTAGTCCATTATACATATGAAGTTAGAGCAAACTTACTATTGGGCTTGTAAAGAGCTTATTAATAATCATAAAGCCACCAGACTTTGCAGAACTCAAAAATCGTTATACAAATGAAGGTGATAGAAAAGATATTAACTTGCAATAAAACTTAGGTACATTAATTTGAACTTGAGTCAAATAGGAGAGTAATAAACCAATAAAATTAACCAATAAAAAATTCAAAACTCTACCATCAGTTGGTAAGTTAATGTTAATCATTTTTTAGGGCTCAAGAAGTCCAATTTTCTATTATTACTTTTTTTAGCCGCCTCGGTGGCCTAGTTGATAGCGTACTGGGCTTTCACCCCAAGGACCCGGGTTTGATTCCCGGCCAGGGCTTGGCATTTTCATACGCTATAAATCATCCCATCGTCTGCATTAGCCCAAGTGTGCACAATAGTCGGACGTTAAAAAAAAAAAAAAAAAATCTATGATTACTTTGAAGACCGGAGCATTAATAGTAATTAATACAGTTACAAACACTCTTACAAGTGAGATAAAGCCTGTACTGAGGAAGACATTTCCAGGACGGCAAAGAAAAGGTGTGATTCTTCTTCAGGCAATGCCCACCTACATACAGCAAGGTTGACCTTCAACACATAACAAAATTTAGGCTGGAAGATCCTACTTCAACCCCCCCCTGAGTAATCAAAGGGGTTTTCCCTCTCTGATTATTTCTTCTTCTTTGATCCTTTCAGGATTTTGTGTGTGGCACAAAATTCAACAGCAACGAAAATGTAAAGGAAAATGTTCAGAATTTCAAGACAACAAATTCTTTTTGGAGGGAATGAAAAATGAAATGGGACAAGTGCATCTAACTTGCTGTGGACAACATTAAAAAATAAAAAAAATTGTCATAATTTAATAAATCATTTTTCCCATAGCAGTTTGTCTGTTTACTTATTGAATGACCTTTATTCAAAGTAGAGTAGTCGGAATGGTTGCAGGGTTAGGGAAATGAGCTGCTCATATTTCAGTATTCCAAGGTAGTGTCATTCTCATACTGGTTGGTTAAGTTCTTTTATTTTACGATTAAAAGACAGTATTTTCCACAGATACAACCAAATGTTTTTTCAAAGGTTAATAACGATCTTAACTTGACTGTATTCAGTGTTACAATGATATTAATCCATCTGGCTAAAGCAAGAAAATAATGATTTAGTATTGAAAATCTTTTAGGGGCACTCTGTTTCCTGGAAGAATAAGAGGGAAGACAAGGACAAAACATACAGATTCAGTACAAGAGGTTACAAAAAGGTGGCCAGAATAAGAGGGAAGACAAGGACAAAACATACAGATTCAGTACAAGAGGTTACAAAAAGGTGGCCAGAATAAGAGGGAAGACAAGGACAAAACATACAGATTCAGTACAAGAGGTTACAAAAAGGTGGCCATAATAAGAGGGAAGACAAGGACAAAACATACAGATTCAGTACAAGAGGTTACAAAAAGGTGGCCAGAATAAGAGGGAAGACAAGGACAAAACATACAGATTCAGTACAAGAGGTTACAAAAAGGTGGCCATAATAAGAGGGAAGACAAGGACAAAACATACAGATTCAGTACAAGAGGTTACAAAAGGTGGCCAGAATAAGAGGGAAGACAAGGACAAAACATACAGATTCAGTACAAGAGGTTACAAAAGGTGGCCATAATAAGAGGGAAGACAAGGACAAAACATACAGATTCAGTACAAGAGGTTACAAAAAGGTGGCCAGAATAAGAGGGAAGACAAGGACAAAACATACAGATTCAGTACAAGAGGTTACAAAACGGTGGCCAGAATAAGAGGGAAGACAAGGACAAAACATACAGATTCAGTATAAGAGGTTACAAAAAGGTGGCCATAATAAGAGGGAAGACAAGGACAAAACATACAGATTCAGTACAAGAGGTTACAAAAAGGTGGCCAGAATAAGAGGGAAGACAAGGACAAAACATACAGATTCAGTACAAGAGGTTACAAAAAGGTGGCCAGAATAAGAGGGAAGACAAGGACAAAACATACAGATTCAGTACAAGAGGTTACAAAAGGTGGCCAGAATAAGAGGGAAGACAAGGACAAAACATACAGATTCAGTACAAGAGGTTACAAAAAGGTGGCCAGAATAAGAGGGAAGACAAGGACAAAACATACAGATTCAGTACAAGAGGTTATAAAAAGGTGGCCAGAATAAGAGGGAAGACAAGGACAAAACATACAGATTCAGTACAAGAGGTTACAAAAAGGTGGGCATTTCAAAAGACACAGCACATTGACAGCAGATTCTTGTAAAGGTCTTATTTTGTTTAACGTAAGGCCTTCATTCCAAGAAGAAGAAAAATAAAACAAATCTTTAAATTTATATACTCAGTTTAAAGTAGTTTTCAAAATTGCAGTAGCCCAGAAAAAGCCATATTTAGAACAAATGAATATGTTTTATTTTATTAAATAAAGATGTTCATAAGGATCTGAAGAATGCTCAGGGCTTAAACAGTGTTCGAAGACTTGTATTACAGACTATCTGGAGCTGAGTCGTGTGTGAGCTATTAAGTGCAACGAAAATTAAGTGATTTTAGTTACATTACTTCTTGCTTTTTAAAAAATAATATAAATGAGTTTAACTTGAAAAATAATTTTACATTCTTAGCACCAAAGACAATTTAATTAGTATATCATAAAAATTTAGGTTTTTTTGAAGTATCTTTGTTTATTACTGTAATCTGTTGTAAATAGAACAATTTGTATAATTTAGTTAATAAAGACAGAAAATGATTAACATTTTGTATTGTGACAGAAATTTCTGAATAGTACCTAGGGAAATTCATGCAAGTAAATGTAATAATAGGAAAACATTCTTTTACCTACACAAACCCTCTAAATAATCACAACAAAACTCCAAAATACAATGTATATACGCAACAGAAAGAGACAACTTCAATTTTTACAATTATATTTGTCTGCTTAAATGTAAAGCATATAACTTACAAGCACTGTATAACTGTAGAAGCAGTATATAACTGTAGAAGGTGCTTGTATACAGGTTTATTTTTATTTTGGAAAAAATAAAAAGTAATTTTTGTTTTTGAAAACTAGTTTATTGATACAATGACAACATAGGGTGATAATAAATGGTGCGTCCAGAAAGTATCGCTTTGATCTACCGCCAACACAGCGCTGCTATCCTGGTTCATTGCGTTTTCTCTGATGATACCATTACAGTTTTCTTTCTGCATTAAAAATGTTTCTGACAATTCATGAAATTGCCAACTGTGAGATTCGTTCTGTCATTTGGTTTTTGAATGCAAGAAACATTATGCCAGCCGAAATTCACCGTCAAATTCAACAGTGAAAATACAGTGAGTGATGGAATGGTGAGAAAGTAGGTTAGGAAGTTAAATGACGAACAAACCAACGTTCACATGAGGTATGGAGTGGGTGGCCTCCTGTTGCAATGATTTGGTAAGGAAATTTTATGAAAAAATTTGTGAAAACAGACAGTTCACGTTGACAATGTTTTCTGATAAATTTCTGCATGTCACATGATTTTTTTTTTTTTTTATTAGGATTATGACCTATTCTTCCTGTCAGTGGTCTATCCACTCACCCCATAAAGGCTACCGCGGTTTCAAAACTCTATCGTTTCATCTTCAGGCTGTTATACAAAATGTTAAATCCCTCTGTCGAGGTCGTCACAAAGTCAAACAAAACATCATAACATACATCACAAACACTGAGCACAATTACACGATTAAAATATTCATCATGAAATTCGGCTTGGCCAGGCTACACACGCGACTCGTACGTTGTTACATTCCAGACTCCACAGTCCGCTTTTTTTTTGCATGAGATTGTTTCACACCGCTTAGGTTATCACCAGCTGTGTTCCCACTTGATTCCAAAGATGCTTATTGGTATCCACAAATCCCAGTAACTTGGCAGTGCTTTGAACTTTCTTACTTGGTACGGAGATAAGGGAGTGGACTTTTAAAACCAAATCGTGACTGGTAATGAAATGGGTGATGGAATCTGGGTGGCTAAACGTTCTTTGCATTCAAAAAACATAGAATGAAACTCAGTCAGCGGATTTATGAATTGTTTTCAACATTTTAAATGCACACAGAAAACTGGTAACAGTAGACAAATAAACCATAATGTTGTCAGTGAATAAACCTGGAAGACAAGTGTACATATGTGAAGCCAGATAGCAGCACTGCAGCGGCCGTAGAACAAAACAATACTTTCTGGACGGGCCTCGTAGAAAACGTATATGAAAGGAAAATGAAATGACTTTTTATAATAAAAATGACATGTTATGAAAGGTAAGGAGAGTTGTTTTTACAAAAACATTTGTATATAGGAGTAAACCCTGTATACTTATGTACATTCCTCCAGCCTTGCAGCCAAGTTAAGGTCCATATAGGAGACATTGCCCGCTTCAAACCACATCACTCTCCTGCCTGCAGTGTTGTGCAACTCAGTGCAGGGTTAAAAACTGTTTCATTTGACAAACGGATAACACTTCATTCCTGTTTATTTACTTAACAGCTAATAAAGTTTTCCATTTATGTATTTACTACTATCAAGTTAGTCATACATTCTTTTTAAATATTTTGGTGGGGATAACAAACTCACACACTCAAATTGAATAACCGCCACTGACAAACAGATCATCTTTATTACAATTGGAATAGTAGAAGTATAAATTTAATAGTATGGACAGTACCTCTAATATACGCCTACTATTTTTGAGTCAGTCATCTTGGTTACAGAGCATCTACCTTCTCAATGTATTTAGTAGATCGTATAAATAGCTTTTATTGGTGTTATCGTACTCCAAAACTTGAAAAAAAAAAACAGATCAAAAGTTAACACTAGGATTGGCAGCAATATATACCGGTACTCACAATGAAGATATTTTTTCCCGGCAATTATACGTTAAAATATAATAATACAAATTTGTTATAAATTTTAATACAAGCTGGGTTTCTATGAAATCCTTCGACACTTCATATACCTCACAACACATCACATTGCGTAGGTTACTAATAATTAGTAATCAAATTTAACTAAGTAAGTTAAATGCCTTTGGGCATTTTATCTTATCAAAGACAGACATAAGGTAATTAGGTAATCACTAATCTGTTCAAAGGAAAGCAATAAGCGAAGTTAAAAAATAAAGTTGACCCTGCGATAATAAACTAAAAAAATCAACAAAACTGTTTGTATGACACAAACCTACCATTTACAAAACATACAGTTTGTGATATTTTAATATTTTTCAGTAGCTTTGAATAAATAAATTCAAATATTCTGCATCATCTGGTTGTAAGATTATCATTGCATCAGCTGATTACTTTCATTCTCACAGATTTGTTGGTGTAAAGTTTTGTTTTATGCACAGTCGCAATAAAACTAAAAGTGCCGACTTCAGCAAAAGATATTGCAAACAGCAAACTGAATCATATCTGTTCTAGTTTTTGATTACCTTTCTATTCATTCTCCTTTGCTTCTTCACATTTTATTTCGATTGCATCATCTTTGGAAAAAATATTACGTACTCTTACTTTAACTCTATTTATATAAACGTTATCTCAAAATCATTTAATTTCTTTCTATTCTAATACCATTCATTGAACCCAAAGTTTTTAAAAACTGTCTTCAAATATTGTACGTGCCAAAATAAATTATTAAATTTTTAATAGTTGTGGCTATATTTTTGATCAGCTGTTTCTATTTTTGATTATTTCCACTTAAAAGTGTTTATATTTATATTCTATTTGTTTATTTTATATTGAAATAATTTGTTGTTCTGATGGTAAATTTTTAGCACAAACTGTTAATGGTT
This sequence comes from Callitettix versicolor, assembly GCA_022606455.1. Classification (NCBI taxonomy): domain Eukaryota; kingdom Metazoa; phylum Arthropoda; class Insecta; order Hemiptera; family Cercopidae; genus Callitettix; species Callitettix versicolor. The sequence goes on along the minus strand of CM040184.1, from coordinate 75,877,616 downwards.
TTCAAAAAGAATTTCATAAGCTGTAGTCAATTGATGTAATGTTGACTATTGTTGAAAGGTTCTGTTTTAACAGATCTCAAACTGTGGTAACAAACGAGAATCACGGTAGGGTTCTCGAACAAGTCTTAACATCTCAAAAACTAAAGTCTATCTCGGGAAAACAGATACAAGTTGTATATCTACAAGAAGAATTTGTCAGAATATTGGTGGATTTGTGTGTAAAATGTTTGAATGTCGGGGACAAGCAAGTTATAGTTTTTTTATTATGTTTCAATGTTAGCACATGTTTGCCAAACCTGAGATCCTTACCAATGTATGATTTTCAAGTGGAAAGTCATATTCATACAAACAGTTTCATCAAATGGCAGAACATATTTTCTTCAATTGCAGTTTCAAAATAACTACAACACGTTGAGCATGTAACCATAGTCAGTAATTATAGGCAATTTTGTTATGCTTCCAATGGACATATTTGGCATAATATGGAGAAACAACATTACAGTGGTGAAGAGATAAATGATAACCTTCCAATGGCAGTGGTGAAGGTTGATGCCACAAGTTCAGTATTTGTTTTGTGATTTATGCTTATTTTAACTATGGCCTAATATTACATTGTAGTAAATGTTATGCTTTTTTGCCTTTGCTGAAGTTTACAAGATTTTTGGCTATTTAATATTGATTTGAAGCAAACATACATAAATAAATACATGAACAAATTTACTGTGTGGCATAATTATCCCTTTTGTTTTCTAGTTTTTAAGTGTTAGTTTATAAGTTTTAGCTCCTGAACACAGAGCGGTATACCTCTCTCTTCCGGGATATATTGTATCTCCAAGGAGTGATGTATTTATAGCTAAATAAATTGAAATTGAAATTTATACTATTAGGAAAGTAATAGTTCATTTAAAAAAATTATACATGATTTTTTTTTAGGCAAAAGTCATACGAGCTATCATTGAGTATGAAGTATGACCCACGTTAAAATTAAAATATTGAATTTGTACTATACATAATTGCAAAATACTTTCACTGTTTGCAATATTGGAATCAAAAGCAATTTTGGAGAAAAGCTACTTATTTATGTTACATTAAATTAAACCTTTTGGTTTTTAAATAGCTGCTGAAGATGCATGTTGTATGCTACAGTCTTGTAAAGTGCCATACTTACAAAGGTAAAACGTTTTTGTAACCAAATTGATGACACAAGTGCTGAATAAAGAACAGAAGATCGATTGTATTTTTATCTGTACGGAACTGAAACAAAAAGTCAGAAAAAACCACACACAACTTTATCTCCCATAACACAAGCAGTTGTAAAACATGGAAGAGTGGAATTTACTTAGTTTACCACCCCAAAACTGTATAATTGTCACAATCGTGTTAATTATTTTGTCATATATATTGTGTATTGATAAGATTTTCAACAAACTATTTTAAACTCCAAGTTAATTAGTAATTTCAATGCTAAGTTCACTATGAGGTTTTAAAGCAATTGAAGGACATCATCTACTCATTACTGATTGATCAATATTAATTAGTAAATAAAAAAATGTTATTAATAAAAAATAAAAATTCTCTTTTACAAACAGGAAAATTAAAACATCTCACTGACACCCTCAAAAGCCACAATATCATCATAACAGCTCTACAGGAAACACGATTCTTGGATGAAAACGGTTTTGATTCTGAGGGATTCAGAATTTACAAAGGAAAAACAGGCAAAAGAATTATGAAAAACACCTCCCACCTGGGAACGGGCTTCATAATAGCCAAAAACATTTTGGACTCTATTATTAGCTTTGAATCACAATCTGAAAGACTTTCAACTCTTACTTTTAAATCTGCTAATAGAATATATTCAGTGGTAAATGCATATGCCCCCATAAACGAAGATAATAAAAAGAATAGAGAAAAGGTGGAAATCTTTTGGGACCAATTAGATGATGTTATCCAAAATATTCCAGACAGAAATAATGTCATACTTGTGGGGGACTTCAATGCACAGGTAGGGAAAGAGAAGAAGTATAAAAACATTGTCGGGAATTACCCAGCGAATAACAGAACGAACCAAAATGGCGTTAGACTCATAGAACTTTGTAGAGCACATGACATGATCTTAAAATCCACAGCTTTCAAGAAATTGCCTAGGAAACAGAAAATGTGGATTTCACCAAACCCACTCTTAGATGAATTTCAAATAGATCATGTGGTGGTTAAAAGGAAATTCAATAAAGAAATACAGAATGTTAAAGTACTTAGGGGTGCAAACTTAAATTCTGATCATTACCTTTCTAAAATAAAACTTAAAATTATCCCTAATAGGAAAATACGCACCAACAGACTAAAACATAGAAATTATGATCCAAAGAAGATAATTAACTCAAAAGAGTTTCACATTGCCACTGCTGATTTACAAGATCAAGACTGGGATCAAATAAAAGAAAGTCTAATAACTAAAGCCGAACAACTTGCTCCACTAACTAAAATAAAAAAACATGCGTGGTGGACGGAAGAATGTGACAGTCTCATTGAACTAAGAAGAAAAGTATGGCACCAGTGGCAATCACAGAAAAATGAACATAACAGACAAAACTTCTTAAGCATTAGAACATTTGTGATTAAAAATCTTAAAAGAATCAAAAAAGCTCAAGTGATCAGATTAATGAAGACTTCTCCAAAAACAATGTAAGAAATTTTTATAAAGAATTTTAAGAAGAAATTGACTAAGTACAATCCACCAACTCTACAATTTCAGGACAGAGATGGGAAATTTGCCCATAATAACAGGGATATTTGTAGAATATTGGCAGAATATTTCGGAAATCTCCTTAATTGTGAGGAACCATCAGTAGAGATGGACTTTCATATATCTCCATCAACTAAACCTGACTCAGAATCTCCACTAGTCGAGGCACTCCAATCAATAACATTGAATCTCAAGAATTATAAGGCTTCGAGAGAAAATCAAATCACAGCTGAACTTTGGAAAAATGTCAACGAAGGAGCTATACGGTCTCTCAGAAGCATCCTTGAAGAAATTTGGATGAGTGAAAGAATCCCCCATGATTGGAAGACAGCCCTCATACATCCACTTCATAAGAAAGAATCCAAATCTGACCCTAACAACTACAGAGGGATATCTCTCCTTGATGTAACATACAAGATATTTTCAACAGTCCTACTACATAGGGCAGAACCTCAATTGGACCATCAACTTGGAGAATACCAGGCGGGTTTCCGGAAAAGGAGATCCTGTCTGGAACAAATCCTTAACCTCAAACACATCATGAACTACCAAAAGTCAAGGGCTAAATCGTATGTTATCACTTTTATTGACTTTCAAAAAGCATACGACTCTTTAGATAGGGAATCCTTATTCTCGGTTCTGAAGGAACTAGACCCTGAAAACAAAACCACAAATCTTATCAGGGAAACATTAACTAATACATTCTCCAAAATTCAATTCATGGGAGAACTCTCCACCCCTTTTGAGATTAAAATAGGAGTCCGACAAGGAGATGGACTCTCTCCATTGTTATTTAATTGTGCTCTAGAAAAAGTAGTTAGAGGGTGGAATGTGAATATGCATAGTGGAATCAGACTAGGAACTAAGAACAAAGGCATTAAGGTAAATTGTTTGGCTTTTGCGGATAACATGACCTTACTAGCTGAGACATTGGAAGAAGCTAAGGAACAGACTCTTGAACTCCACAAGCAAGCGTTAAAAATGGGTCTCAAAGTTTCATTTGAAAAGACTAAAATATTGACAAACATACAAAAACCACCAAAAAAGCTACAAGTGGGAGAACAATACATTGAGATAGTCAAAGAATTCAAATATCTTGGGGAATGGATCAGCTGGAACGCCCTAGAGAAAAAAGCTATGGAATCTAGGAGAAATAAAGTTGAATTAGCATTCCAACTTACCAAGGATACATACAACAAGAAGTCCCTCTCCTGGAATACAAAGATAAGGCATTATCATATGGTAATTAAACGAGAAGCCTTATATGCAGCTGAAACATTATCTCTCACAACCCAGGGCCCACTTGAAAGGCTGGAGATCAAAGAAAGAAAGATATTACGAAAAATCTTAGGCCCCAAATTCTGTAACAACCAATTACTCCACATCAGTAATGAAACTCTTTACCAAAAAACTGAAACACTATCAGACACAATAAGAAAAAGGAGAATTGATTTTTATGGGCACATCCTCCGAATGGACAAAAATAGACTAACCAAAAAAATATTTGACTACTTTCGCAATAGAAGAGCCAAACCACTTTGATTTAGAGAAACAGAGAAAGACATAACAGAACTACAAATCACTGACACTATGCTCATGGACAGAACAGCCAAAACAATAACCAAGGACAAGAAGCAACGGTTCCAAGGCAAAGTCAAATTCAAGCGAACAATCCAAATCTCTGACGAAGAAAGAAAAGCAAGATCACAACGAATGAAGCAATACTGGGCTACGAGGAAGGCACAGAACATTAAAAAGTGATTGATTTAGTGTACCCCAAAGTTGGGTGGAACAAATAAAGAAGAAAAAAATAAAAATAAAACACACTTTTTAAAAACCTGTCTTCTTTTAAAAATGCACTAAAAAGGTTCTAGCTAACATTGTAAGAGCTGCAATCTTACCGCCAGCTATAAGGAACACCTTGATGCAAACATGATTGAAGGTCACTCTATCTATGAGCACAACAGAACTCTAACAAAAGAAGGATCCAAATGCTATGAGAATTGGCGCCGATGGCTACTTGGAAGTAAGACACTTCATTGTTATCAGCAATGAGTTCAGCATGTACCATCACGAGTTTGGTCTCGAGCATGCACCAGATTCACCCTACTTTGGTAGCTGAAGAGATAACATGAATCTGCCCGACTTCGGAAGCACATTAAGAGCTGCTCTTGAGAATCTATTCCAGCATCACAACGGCGGAGTGTTAATTGCACAATCCAAGTCTCTAGGTGACACGCACTATGATGATAAATACTACTTCACAGACTCTCATTCCTGTGGAGCACATGGATCAACTGCAGCCAATGGAAAAGCTTGTGTGATAGAGTGTGACACATTGGATGAATTGGTTTGAGTTTGCAAGAGAGCTACTGGATCGCAAAATATTCAGTTTACTTTAGACTACATGGATGTGGTAATCAGAGGAGAAATTGTCGATAAACAAATTGATGAGGCTGTGCCTTGCATCAATCAACAAATGCCGGTAGATAGAAAAATGCTAGCGGACCAACAAATTAATTAATTGTTATTAATTGATTGTTTAATTGATTCATTCATCTATTGGCATCAGGAGTAAGTATGTATGCAAGATTTCAAGTATGTATGACTGAATCATGGGAAATTGTTGAAATATCGATTATTATTAATTAATTAATTTTTCCATTGATTCATGAATTGTCACCGGAAATAAGCCTGTATTCAAAATTTCAGAGCAATTGGATCACGGGAAGAGGTTCAAAATAAGGAAATTCAAATCCACCCAAACACAGGAAGACAAGTAATAAGTGTTAGTTGGTTTTCTTCAATACTGATGCTGCAGATTTAAAGCACAAACTCTAAAATCATTGAAACCCTTAAATCATTTTTGTAATTCTTTAACAATAATTAAATATTAAAATCTTCAAAATAAGCTACTAATAATGAACTACTAATTACTTCTATGATGTTTTAGTACCATCAATATTTTAGTTTTGAGACATGTTTATGTTCCTTGAATCTCAACATAATTTAGAAATATAAACCAAACATCTTAATATTTTATTTCATTAAGGCAATAAGACCTATTATATAAATTTAAAAATCATAGCTTATAAATTGCACATTGTTACTTTTCAAAATAAATTACTCCAATGACCAATTCAACAATGCAAAAAAAATAAAAAATAGAATGTTTAGACAAGGGCATTATTCATTAAAATACCCTGTGAATAAATAAAATTGTTTTGAAAGAATAAAATTATATTCTGAAACAAACAGAAACAGTATTTATGTAATTAAGCCGTCAATAACGTATTCATTAGCTCATATAATCAATCAAATGAATGACTATAATTTTCAGGAAAACCCATGTTCTAAAAATATAAACTACACTACATTAGGTAGGTAATTATGTTTATTTTTAATGTTACCTTGTACGAAGATAACGTCTTTATCCATTAAAGAATAACATGGCAGCGACATTTTTGTAAACAATTTCAAGAAAATAGAAAACAGATATTGTTGACCGTCCCGAGTATACAAAATTTTAGTTTAAGTTTTGAAAACGTGATAAATGTCAGACATTTAGATTTGCCGCCAGAAATATGTTTAGTTTCACGAACATATGATTTTTAGTAGCAGTTTATAACTTGTATTATACAAAAGTACAATGCTTGAATCACATTTTATTGCATTACATATTTTTTTACGATAATTATATTGTTTTACAAATATCTTTAGACATAATTTATTAAAACATATATTATATTTATATACGGAATTTTTTAGTTTTATTATTTGAAGTGCGGGAATATAGATTATAATGTTTGTAGGTTGGTACACCTTGTAATCGCAAAGTAGTGACGTGTGATGACTGTTACGAGATAGCGATAGCATAGCAATGTTTTTATTCTTAGCAGAACATAAAACATTAGGCCTATTAAGTAAAATCGTTTAGTTTTAGTAAAATAGTAGGTTACAATATGGAATACTTCAAAAGCGGATTAAAATCAGTGCTAGGTACTCCTCAACCAGGAGGAGTGCCTTCTGGCGCTGAAACAGTACGTACAAGTATTTTTGTGTAAAAAAAATCTGATTGTTAAGTGGTTAGAATTGTGTTAAACGTCAAATTCTAATCATAACCTAAGTTTTGTTTAGTAATCACTTTATAAAAACTTTGCAGTGAGTTTTAATTGTAGTTTATACTACCTGATAGTATATATCTATTTTTGAATTCCAAAAGAGACCTATGTAATAACTATTAATTTAGGCCTACTCATTACACTTCTCTTAATAAAACTTTATGGTAGGAATTTGAACAAAAGTTTTTTCGCTTTAATATTTTATATGAATATAATGACAATTCTAGGGTAGAAGACCTTATCCCAGCACTACCTAAACCATCCTGTTTACTTCCTAACAAATATTTGAATTAAATTTTGTTGAATGATGACAACCTTCTATAATGGACTCAACATAATTGCTTAAAAGTGACAAGCATAACCTCAAAAATGAGTAGTGCACGAAAGTAGGAAATATGTTTTTCATCATGAAAAGTATTTTTTTTTTAAAAGACGAACCTAACAAACATGGTTGTTCGGTGAAAAACTTTAATGATACAGTTTTTGGGTGGAAAACCAAACTGACACAGTTATGCGTTATAATGCAGTTATAGTGCATTTGTGGTAGTAGTAATGATATTTTCTTATTTAAAAAAAGATTTAAGAACCTGACACAGCTTTGGGGTAAAAACTTAACACGGTTGTACATGAAAAACATGTCATGGTTTTTTATGGAACTAGACTAGTATTTCATAAAAGTTATTAACCTTGTAATGACAGGTTATATCATACTAAGCATGGATTAATAGTTGGTTATTTCTCCCAACAATCTGGTTCTGAAGCAGCATCGAAAAAACAAAATAAAATTTGTTTTTACTCATTTTTGCAAAAATTTTAATCTTATGAAGATTTGTGTTATAAATCATAACTCAAGGTATAAAAAAATAATTTTTGGTTCAAGAATAAATGAAAAAACAACAATAAATTTCAACAGGGGTCAGGGTGTATTTTCTCTGAAACAATAAATTTTATTTTATTTTGAATTTGCTGCACTGAAGTGAGTTATGAATTTTCATTTATGAGCAAAAACCAATAAACCAGTTTCGAGAAATTAGGCCTTCGATCGATAATTCTCAAAATTTAATTTTTTTAGGAGATAATTATCAATAAGTTTTGTTTGGATACATGGTGAGCAAATAGATTATGCTACCTGATTTAAAATCAGTCTCAACAAAAATAAGATCATTAGAAAACAGATAAAAAATGCGCATTAAAATATCCTGTTTTAATTGTTACTATAAGTTTTACACTTCGTAAATGTTTAGGTCGAACGTCTGGTTGATCGAGTGCAGTCATCAACACTTCTTGATGACAGAAGAGATGCATGTCGAGCCCTCAAAGCACTCTCTCGGAAATACAGAGTTGAAGTCGGAGCCCATGGAATGAATGCTATGCAACAAGTATTAGAAACAGATCATAATGACTGTGAAATTGTTGGTTATGCTTTGGATACATTATGCAATGTGTGTGCACCCGAAATCTTTGAAGAAGAAGGTTAGATAGGTGTAAATTAGTTCAGTAAATTAGAGATATTTGTTAAACTTTATGTTACAAAGAAGTAAGAATTATTTTTATTTTTTATAAATTAAACATCCTATGTATGTAGTTTAATATCTTATATTATTAAAATAATATATTTATATATTAATAGTCGTAAAAGTTTAGGCCTTAAACTTTTTTCTAATATACATGCCAAGTGAATTGTATATTTGTTCATTAATGTGGGACTACAAAATTTGTGTATACTCATCAAAGAAGTTGGTTTGAATCCATCACACTATGGTATTTATGAAGGTCAGTGTTGAATGAAAGAAATTCTAGAGTTAAGATTATACAGGGACTTTCAGAGATGTGTTGTCTCCCCTTTCCATATTCCTGAGATGCTCAGGGATATTACGGCACCTTATTCAACCCTAATCTCTTGATAAAGTCTAGAATTCAGCCTTAATCCTTGACAAAGTCTAGAATTTGGGAGGATTCAACATGGGTAGGGTTCATTATTATTGCTTGCTCTGCTAATTCATTTTGTTTTTCTCTTAGCCGCCTCGGTGGCCTAGTGGATAGCGTACTAGGCTTTCACCCTGAGGACCCGGGTTTGATTCCCGACGAGGGCTTGGCATTTTCACATGCTATAAATCATCCCATCGTCTGCATTAGCCCAAGTGTGCACAATAGTCGGACGTTAAACACACAAAAAAAAAATTGTTTTTCTCTTGACCCTTATTATAGACGTTTCACTCTATTTGGCTAGATTTTTGTTATGCAGTGAGATTGCGCTCATTGTATTTTACATTTTTACTCATTGGAACACCGATAAGTAGCTAAGGAAATGCAAGACCTGCTTGTTTGGATAAGTCTAAGGTAACACTAGGAGGTCACCAAGTACCCCAGGGCTCTGTTGATACACCATTGGGCCGGTGTCATTCACTCCATCAGCACGGGTCGTTACTTTACATTAGAGTTAGCCAAGCTATGTAGTGTAGTGAATGTGTGAGTCTTTGAGTAGATGAGTGAGATTAGCAGTATGAGCTAGAGGTACGGTGGGGTCACTAAGCCCATCAGCTGCTCACTTCAGCTGCCTCCGCCGGAAACGACAATGTTAAAAGTGCCAACGTCATTTCAAAATAGATTTGACTGATCCTGAAACTTAAGATAGTTAAAGTTAAATTGCTAAGATAGTTAAATTGCTTGGTTATTTTTATAAAAATACTTTGAATCTTAAATCGTAAAGCTTACATACAGTATCATTTTTGCAGTGTATGGAATGTTGTTCTATAATATGGATCTAGTTAATAATATGCACTTATTGACACTGTCATATTGCCTATTAATTTATTTTAGTCTCCTGTACTATAAACTAGTAAAAGTATACAGAAGATGTTAAGAAAGTAAATTCAGTTTCTATTTGATGTCAAAAAGAGTAGAGCTAGTTATGTGATCTTTTTATAGCCTGGTTCAGTAAACCATCTTCTTTATAAAGGTGTTTTCTCATACCGTTATTGTAAAAAATAGTCTCTGTATGATTTGAATCAGTAACAAAGGTTTTTTGTGTCTTATATTATTGAAGATGATGATTTTCTTCATCATATTGTGAGGCAATTAGCCTTGGTTCTTGTATATGAGGGCTAGTATCCAGATTGTTATCTTGGGTCTGGGCTAAGTATTATAGCAGGATTGGATCCCTAGTTCTATTCAAAGTAGGACCCTTATCACACACTTAGCCTACCAATTCTTCCACTTCCGAAAATATGTCTGAAAAGCTTCTTTTGAAATGACGTTAAACTCCACCCTCTTTCCAATGCTCCTACTTACATTATATTGATAACACTTTTATTTTTAATTCTCATGAAAATGTACTTTAATTTACCATAAAAATGATGAACGATTTTTCAGAAAGACCAGAACTAAAACATGAATCTCTCCTTCACGTTGGTGAACAATTTACAGAGATCTTCATCAAACAGCCAGATAATGTAGGCCTCGTACTGGGTTTTCTGGAAGAGTATGATTTCAGAGTACGTTGGCCTGCAGTCAAACTTCTTACAACACTTCTAGCTAATAGGTAAGTCATCAGTTTTATTATTAAATTCATTGCAAAAGCTTTATAATTGTTGTTGTTGTTTGTTGTTGTTTTCCAATGGCTTCCGCTGGCTCACGCCATCTTTGATCTTGCTTCCCAGTAAAGGCCAGGGAGGTCTCCTCTTCTCTGCTTCTCTTCATCTAATTTTCTGCTATTTCATCTATTTTTCATCTATCTGCTTTTCATCTATTTTAAGTTATTTATTCTTGTTATGTAGTTTGTAAGTAATGTTACGTTTTATCGCTCTGTTGTTTCTTTTCTTTAATAGTTGTATTTAGGCGATGATAGCCTTAATGTGCTTTTTGCCTTAAAAAAAAAAAAAAATTTTCTGCAGACCAGGAGATGGTCCTTGTTCATGATGGTGTCTGGGCATTCACACAATGTGCAGTTGTCATAGTTTAGTATCTTAATTTTCTTCAGGTGTTCATTCAGACAGTCGTGTCCAGTTGTCAGCCGAAAGACCGCGACAGAAGTCCTCCTTTGGAGGTCCTTGACCTTCCCATACAAGTTGAATACATTCTCATAAGGCTTGTTCTTTATGTCTTCCTTGACTTTGTTTATAAATTCAAGATAAGGTGTTCGCTTCAGTGTACTAATCCGAGTCTCCAGTGTGAGCATTCTTTTTGGTTTCTGCACTATAAGGGTTCCTTGTATGCCTACATGTGACGGGATCCACTGCAGAACCAATTCCTTGGTAATGTGTTTAACTACTTTGTATTTCTTCTGGATCGATTCTATCATAGAGCCTGCAGATGTGTTGTCAGCAATCGCTTGTAATGCCGATTTAGAGTCAACTAATATCACTATGTTATTATTCAACCATGGCCTCGTTATTATTTGCCTCAATGCCTCATCGATTGCAAATAACTCCGCCTCAAAAACGGTGGCGTCCGAGCTTAATGCAAAATAGTGAGAAAAATGCTCACAGAATATTCCCGCCCCTGTTTCACCTCTGATTTTAGATCCGTCAGTATATATTCGCAACCAGTCGTCTGATGGGTATAGGTTGTTTATAGTCTCCAAAGTAATTTGTGCAACTGTGACTGGGTTGTCCTTGGCTTTATTTATAGTTTCCACAAGTTGAGTGCTTATGTTTTACCTGTCGTAGTCCAGAGAACTCTTCAGCTGTGTAGGCTCCTCAATCACCACACCACTTGATCTCCATTTAAGCATCAGGTGTTTGAAACTTGTTTGTGTTTTTAATGTTTGTTCTACTGGTGGTTCTAGGATCCATGGGTTATTGTACTTCCTGTACAGGAAGCTTTATAATTGTAAAACAGTTATTAGATGTGTACGTTGGAAATTAAAAAGTGTACAGAAAGTTTATTCAAAACGCAGACTTACTATTTGATTCAGTGCAACCAATTTTATTGATAAAAGCAAGTGAATTTCATTTTAAGACATGGTCTTGTTTTTAGTTAATAGTTCTATTTGAGTTATGATTGGGAAGTTTCAAGACAGCTGGTGCTGAAAAACGCAATAGAAGGGCTTAGAGATATCTACCTACGGATTTGGAACAGGAAGCCTGTTTTGTTCATGATATTGTACTGTCTTGATTAGATCACCACAATATCAATGGTTAGTAAAGAGTGGCAGCCTAGTATACATGTGTTATCAATGGAATAATGGTTGAAAAAAAATGGGATATAAGTTATTGCTTAAAATTTTACTTTAAAAGTGTGAAATTAGGTTCAGAGACTTTATAAAAAAATCTCCACCATTTAGCAGATTCAAAAATGGCTGTGACAAGAGCTGTGATTGAAACAGTTGACAAGAGCCCCTGGTCTGACCAGATTTCTATTTAAAAAAAAAATACCACAAAAACAATACAAAATTTTATGATTTGGTCCATTCTGACCAAAGTCTCAAAATTGGGTAGATACCAAATGAATCGATTAAAATCTACTAGTTCAGTTAATTTTAACTGAAAATTTGAACATGCGTCAATTATCTTCATAATTTATTCTGCTATTGTTGCCAGACTCAAAAACAATACATATTTTATTTATCACAAGAACTGATCCAGATTTGTTAAATAGCGTACTGACGTGTGATGAAATATGAGTTTATAATTTTATCCAGAAATGTAGGCATAATCATCTCATTTGTAATGTCCGAGTTTTCCATTACCCAAAAAAGCGCCACAAAGTTAGTCGAATGGTGAAACAATGTTGGTGCTTTTTGTATTCTGGTATATAAGGGTAGAGTGTCAAACAGGAATACTATAAAAGTATTGTTCACTGTTTGTGCAAAAATGTACAGAAGAAAATACCAGTAGTCTGGCCCGAACCAGCTTTCTTTTCTTCATAACATCATTTTTGGCCGAATTCCCGTAGTTCTGCAACCCCCCCACTGCTTTGGTATAACCCCTGTTGACTTCTGCTTGTTTTTGTAACTGAAATTTTTTTACTGAAAAGCAACAAATTTGGCTCAGTTGATGATATCCAAGCAAATGTGGAGGAAGTCTTTAACACTATAGTAGGCTATAGGTGAATTTATATACCACAGACCAGAATTTAAAATTGTATTACTTTGATCATGTTATTGATGTAAAGCTTAATGAATGTAATGTGTTATCTGTGAACGTTTATTAATATGTATATGGATTATGTTTTGTTGTGAACTTTTTATATGTGTGAAGTTATTATCTATGTTGTGTGGTCAGCCATCTGGCACAGTATTTTATATTGTACTAGCTGTGTACATGTGATTCGCTATGCTATTTTTCAGGGAAGTTTTTTTAAAACCGTCTTATAAGTAAAAAGTCGTCAATTATCTTTGAACTTATGTTTTGGTCTAAATAGTTTATGGAGAAATTATATCACTTTATAAAAGTCAGAATGTAATTAAATCCAATTGTCTAAACTGTAGCATTGTCCAATTGCCTATCATTTAATTCAATCCACTTTATATATTTTTTTTTTGGTGTTTAACGTCCGACTATTGTGCACACTTGGGTTAATGCAGACGATGGGATGATTTATAGCGTATGAAAATGCCAAGCCCTGGCCGGGAATCGAACCCGGGTCCTCGGGGTGAAAGCCCAGTACGCTATCAACTAGGCCACCGAGGCGGCTAATCCATTTTATAAACTCAGTATTCGGTGAAAAATAAATTTTTAATGAAAAGAGATATGGCGGTGAAATAACTCTCTAAACACTCCTGGCACTAATAAGATCATACCATAAAATTTTCAGCGAAATCGGTTTAGTAGTTTTTGTGACTATAGAGGACACATTCGAACAATGCCTTATATATATTTCTAAATTTTATTTGTATATATGTTTTACATTTTTTTGGGCATGTTTTCACTTTTGTCTGTGTTTGTAGAGTTATAAAAAAATATTTAAACTGTAAGTAGAAATATTTAAGTTGTAACGATAACCCAGTTTTAAATTGCTGATAAAAAAGTCGGACCATAAGTTTTAATCTGTTCTATTATAGTGTTTGTATTGTTCGAAACATATCAGTGTTTACTTTTGTCACCCCACTTTTATCTGGTCAGTGTTAGATGTAAGCAAACAGAGTTTTTGATTTTACTTTAACAGGCCAAAAAACTTTTGCAATAAATAAATGTATCAGTTTGTTTAACATATAAATCAAAGTAGCCTATTAACACGGTAACACGTTTCACCATTTAACAATGAAATATAAAGGCTGACTGCCGATATTAAATGAAACACACACATTCTCATCACAGTTCAACAATTACAGATTAAATAGTACAAAGTACGGATCAGTTGTCAACATTTGTTTAAAAGTGGTTTTAATTAACAGTATATGATTGTACTAGTTACACAGCTACCTCGGTGGCCTAGTTGATAGCATACTAGACTTTCATCCGGGTTCGATTCCCGGCCAAGGCTTGGCATTTTCATAGGCTATAAATCATCCCATCGTCTGCATTAGCCCAAATGTGTACAATAGTCAGACGTTAAAAAAAAAAATCTACAAGTTACATATTTTATATTAAATATCAGGTCTACCATGTCGGTCTGTCGTCCTGTTGCCTGCCGTTGTAACAGAGTCGTTGCCCACATTCAACGATAAAAAATAATCTTTGTGGGAACTGGAAATAATACCTTTTTCACTGTTCACGTTTGAAAACTTTGAACAGAAATATTCTGCATTAATTTTTACCCTAAAACATACTCTTACTCCATATAGGTTTATAAAAGTGATATATTCAATATATGTGTATATCGCAAGGAAATGATGAAAATGGAGGTTTGTTCAAATCCCTAAGGTAGATGATCAATTGACATAAGATGTTAAAATAACTATGTGGGTGATGTCTATAGAAAATAAATGTTGATCAAATCCCTTAACTGTTTTAATGAAAAGATGAAGTAATATTGTTTAGATATTAAAAGTATTTACTTAGTAAACCATGCATTATAAAATGTGATTTCCCTAAAGAAAGTAAGATGAAATAAACAAGTCAGGACTCGCACAGCTCTATGCTTCCAAAAAACAGTTTTAGTCAGGTAGATAGAGACGCATTAAATGGAAATAACATTGTGAGGATCGTATTAGATATAGAAAATAATTTATACCAAATTGCTACCTCAGTTGGAATTATAAAAGATTGGCTACCTAGAAACACTCTTCAAAAGTGTTCCTGTGAACAATCCCAAATACAATGTAAAAAAAGTAACGTACTTTGTAACTCCAGAAATCAAGAACGGTTTTAATAAAAATGAATGGACATTATTATTTATTAATTACATTCACTAAACATGTTTAAAACATCACTAAAAATATTCTTTTTGATTTAAAAAACTATCAGTATCTATTTCTTTTGTTAATTACTTCAAATAAATAATTTCTGTTCCAATAACCATTGTTGTATTACCTACTCTACAGTTAATAAGTATTTACTAAATAAATACTTTTAATATCTAAACAATATTATATCATCTTTTCACTAAAACAGTTACAAGATTTGATCAAATCACTTACTTTAGGGAAATAACATTTAATAATGCATAGTTTACTAAGTACTTTTAATATCTAAACAATATTACTTCATCATTTCACTAAAACAGTTAAGGGATTTGATCAACACTAATTTTCTTTAGGGACATCACCCACGGAGTTGTTATTTTAGTAACATCTTCCGTCAATTGATCATCTACCTTAGGGATTTGATCAACACTAATTTTCTTTAGGGACATCACCCACAGAGTTGCTATTTTAACATCTTCCATCAATTGATCATCTACCTTAGGGATTTGATCAAATCTCCGTTTTTGTCATCTCCCTGCGACCTATATACCGTATTACAACAAGAAAGCAAGATGTTTAGGTAAAAGTTATATGACACAAATATCTCTTCATACAGGGGATTATGAGAGGGGCATGAGAGAGGAAAACTAAAGTAAATATTGGTCATCGATCTTCAGACTGAGAGGGTGAGGATCCAGTATATCATTGTGTCTGTAGAGTGATTAAAATTTCAATGAAGTATATTTTTATTGACCTTGAGAAGTAATTATTCAGTTGTTATTTGTTGAATAGTAATTCCAGATGTTTAAATGATTACAGACCGAAGGACATCCAAGAAATAATCCTAGTGAGTCCGATGGGTGTTTCAAAGTTAATGGATCTGCTCGGTGACAGTAGAGAAGTAATCAGAAATGATGTGAGTTGCAATGTTTAAACAGATGTTTTCATAAGCTGTATTGAAAATTTAATCAGCTGTACATTGAACAGTTGTTTGTAAAAAATGTTTTATATACAGTGAAACATGTAGACTGTTAGTTTCTGAAACATAATGGTCCATAGTGCAAGTTGCGCAATGAGAAATTTTTTCTGGAGGTGTGTGTGTGTGTGTGTGTGAGAGAGAGAGAGAGAACGCTTTTGTGAGAACGGCACAATTTACATTGTTTGTTTAGCTTGCAACAAAATTCTAAGAAAGGGACCATTTCTATTCTGAACCTTTAATTCTAAAAATAGAATACAAATTGTATTTAAGTGAGAGTGTTTATAGGTTAGCAGCTTAGAAAACTGCTAGGAGCACCACGGTGAGACAGAGAGAGGAAAATGTGCGAGTGAGAGGTCATATCCCCACTCTGTCACTATAGCTCCTCCATTTTCCTTCTGTATCGCTTAATAGTAACAGTTTGTAGACTCAGATTGGCTGACTGTGTCCCTGAACTGTTGGAGGGGAATTCTCCTGCGAGAAATTCTCATGCAGGCCGTTTACTAAGTGGCTGGACTTTAACAGAAGCATGACAGCGTTGTATCCGAGTTCTCAAAGCATTGTAACCGAGCCTAAAATACACGTAAACTTAATACAGAATATTGGGGACTTTATAAAAATAGCGCTATAAAAGCGTTAGTGTTCTAACCAAGAGCATTATAACCAAGGTCGACTATAAATTTTTCAATTGGAATATGCTTTACAGACTCAAAATTATGTATTCCGCTATTAAAATTTTTTTAAAAATATAGCTGGTGGGTTAAAACATATAAATAAAACCAAAAATTTTTATAAAAATATGTGATTTAAACTGTAGTTTTTAGAGCTAGAATTATATAAATCATATAAAAGTTTTGGACATTATATTAAACCCTCCTGGTAGGTAAGTCATGGGGGATTTGTTGTGCATTGAGCCCTGGGGAATGGGCATCACTGTTGTGATATACAGTACACACAGTCTCTATAATTCATAAAACTTTTTAATTCAGACTGGGATACCCAAACCTTGAAAAACTCAATAAATTGTACGAAAACATGCAATTTAGTCCCTTCCTTATATCATACTGAAGAAGCTCTGTGTCCACTCTAAAATTCGTCTGGCCTTCCTAACTGGGTAGATTTCTTGTTTTTACTGTGTAAACAAAATTTTGTTTATTTATTGGATTATAAATCTGTACTGTAATCAACAACTGTACAACCCATTTTAAACAGATTTACTTACTGATAATATGTGGCTCGGCTGTCATTATGAAATGGCAAAGCAGTGTCTTAAGAATGTCAGGCATCTGGCCACAGAACTCTTGTACAAACAAACTGTGGTGTTAAACAGAAACTACATTATATTTGGCTGCACAGACCAAACTGGGTGAGACAGTAAATGTTTAGATATAAATGATAATAGAGGCCTATTTATTGGATAGTGTCAGTCAATTCTTATAGAAACTGTTCAACAGCAGTAGTGTTTATGTAGAACTGTTGTTACTTGTTAATCATGATAATGAGTGCATCAAATTATAAATCTCTCTTGCAGGCAAAAATCCCCGCAGGGGAGTGCAGACTAGTTGCACCTATTGAGAGTATTTAGACGTCCCTCATGGTACCCGAGTCTAACACACACTTACACGTGCAACACTACACTTACGACTTTAACACTTCACACTCACACTTTAATTTAGGGAAGTGATAATAGCCTCAATGTGATTTTCGCCTTAAAAAAAAAAAAAAAATCGGGTAAAAAACGTATTGTAGGTATCAACTTTACTGTACATTGTGAAGTGCACACTTGCTTTTTATCAACCTCTATATTTTGAATTTTCTATATTTTTCCACTCTCGATAATTCAGGTTTTCTTGTGATTCGTTTAAGTATTTCAAGTATGAAATGTCGAGTTGTGAATGTGTGTGTGTGTTTAAAACAACCCCTAAAATTCACTGCCTACAGGACTATACCATGGTTGAAACGAAAAAAAGGTTGAATAACCTGAGGAAAAAAAGAAGTTTGTACAATTACAAAACTCCCATTTTACTACCTGTACAGCAACTATAGAATAAAATAGAGTGTGTTATTTGTTATTGTACTACAAATAAAATGGGCTTCTGTTGATTTGTTAATGATTGTATAAGGTTTTTTTAAGCAATACAAGTAAATGAAGCATAAAAATACAGTAAACAAAAACAGTTAGATGCTAGTTAGACTGGCAAGCTATTTGCGTACGTTAAGTTTATTTGATAAGGCCTTCTGAAAAAAAAATAGTATTTTAATTTTACATAATTCTTATAAAAGAATTAAAATATTATTTCAGCAAATTGAAATATTTTATTAATATTTTCAGGCTCTTCTTCTTCTGATTCAGCTTACAAAAGGGAATGCAAATATACAGAAAATTGTTGCTTTTGAAAATGCATTCGATCGTTTATTTGATGTGATCAGTGAAGAAGGCTATGCTGACGGAGGGATAGTTGTTGAAGATTGTCTGTTATTGATGTTGAATCTTCTTCGTAATAATACATCAAATCAAAATTTTTTTAAGGAAGGTAAGTTGTTACTTATAGTTCTGTGGTTTATTAACGAGTTCCTTATGAATGGACATCATGGTGTTGAAATGAGAGCACAATCATATTAAAATTTGGCGCAAAGTTTGCTAATAGTTTCGACAAGTTCTTTTCTCAGCGAAATATGTTCAACAGTTTCACAATGGTGGCTACTTCAGATCTTAAAAAAATCATAACTTTTTTGTCAGAAAATCTCATTTTACGATTGTAATTGATTCAGGTTAAAAACTAAATAAATGAGTACATCGAATTTCAAAATCCGATGAAATTAAGACATTAAATTTGACATTGGTTAGAGTTTGTTTCATATTGTAAATATAATTTAAAATTTTAAAATGTGCAATTAAAAGGTTTTCAAAGAAAATTTGATTGTATAGAAAAAAATATTTAACGAATCATTGAAAAGTAAGGAAAACATGTTACATTTTTTTGTGGAGATACGGCAGGTTATGTTTTTCTGGCGAAAAACCAAATATGGTTTTCATTATCATTGCCAATAATTACCAGTATTATCATCACCAATTTATTATCGATTTATCCTTTATAGCTGTAATTTAAATGCAATGTGAAACCAAAGGCTTACATTAATTTTTAGAATAGCGTCAGTTTTTTTTTTTTTTTTGGTGTTTAACGTCCGACCATTGTGCACACTTGGGTTAATGCAGACGATGGGATAATTTATAGCGTATGAAAATGCCAAGCCCTTGCCGGGAATTGAACTCGGGTCCTCGGGGTGAAAGCCCAGTACGCTATCGACTAGACCACTGAGGCGGCCAATAGCTTCATAAATTTATATGCTTTATTTATTTGTAAACAATCTACAATTTATTCCAAAACACGTACATATGTTTCAGGAAGCTACATCCAACGCCTGTCGCCAATGTTTGATTTACCTTCCGAAGGAGAAGTCACAGGATGGTTACCACAGAAAGTATCAAATATTCAGTGTGTTTTGCAAGTTAGTCACTTTCCATAAACTGTTTTTATTTGTAATCTTAAAAAAAGTAATATTAACAAAACATGTGTTACAGAATATAAAAATGAATGATGAAGTTCTGGTCGTAAAATTTTAAATTTAACCATAGAAAACAATTTTCATAAATATACTAAGCAAGCAAGTCCTCTGTTCTAATTAAGTGATAGAACTGACCAATGCGAAGTGAAGCATTGAATGACTCGTTGTAATAATAAAGTTAATTTAAATGATAGTACATATTTGTTAATAGTGAAATAATTGTAATGAACTGTCTTAGGTGATAAGGACTTTAGTAACTCCTGGCAATCCTGCGCAAGTAACATCCTCTTGCCAAAGAGCAATGAGGTCCAGTGGTATAGTGGAGGCATTGTGCGGTATCCTGATGGCGAGTGGTATTCCTGTCGATATCTTGACTGAAACAATCTGCGCGGTGGCTGAAACTATCAGAGGCTCTAACAACAATCAGGAGTACTTTGCTTCTGTATTAGCTCCGTCAACACCTCCGAGGTTTGTACAATATAATTTTCTGCCTCCTTGACATATGGTATTAATCTGTATTGGTTATCTTAGGTACTTTTGTATCAAGTCACTTCAAACGTTCTTTTCTTCACCATTCATCTTTCTTCTCAGAAGTCCTAGCTGAACAAAAATGTTCCACTTGCAAACAGAAAGTCCTCCCTGGACTTTCCTATTCTTCTAATATTAGCTCTGGTCTGACAACATCACTTAGAATGATTCTCCTGAAGTGTAAAGTGTAATTACGCTTGAAACAGTTAACAAATACTATGGAAACTGTTAAAACATTTTTACAGATGTTTCTTGGATCTGCTTAACTCAAGATCCGAATCAAGATATTTTGTAGGTGATACTGGTGAATCAGTATCTTTTGTACATTGATGATGTTCTTTGTGTCAGCTCCATTGACTTGGAACTGCTCAAGTTGTCCACATCGCAATTTTAGAAAAAGAAAAATTTATACCTTCAGCGACTTGAAATAAGTCATCAACCTACTATCATATGGTAAAATAATTCACTAATTACTGAGCAGGCTAAAGGTTAGAGAAGTTTGGTTTCAGTGGGTGCCTGGCACTGCGGATTCATGAATAGAAGTATGTAGAATAACTATATTGGCTACTGGATTAGGTCTGGTTTCTCTGAAAAGTCTGTCATTGAGTCATTCATCATTAGGTGGACTGCCTAGAGTGCAAAATTGTCAAAGGCGCAAACAGAAAAAAATCCCTATAATTAATTATTTATAAAGCAAAATAATTATAAAAAGTTTAAAAAATTGGTGAAAAATTATGGAATAAGTGATACAACAATTTTGAGTAACCAAGCAATCAGAAAAGGATAGGTATCACCACAGTAAATAGAATACATGGTATAGGGGCCACGCGCATGTCCCCCCCCACCGCTTGCCGACTATGGCAAACTCAGACGTAGTGTTTAGTAGAAAACAGTTTTTAATGTTAGTCTTAGTAACTATATTATAGTAATTATAATAATAATTCCTTTTGTCTAACATTAATAACGCTATTAATTACTTTACTTACTGAATTTGTTCATTGTCAAAACGGAAACTTTTTATTGTATACAATGTTACATAATATTAAAGTAAATTGTAGGTCCATTAGCTTGAAAAATTCCAGGGATATTTTTTATTTGAAAGTTAAAAGCACATCACATTATGAATTACGTATCTGAGGATGTTCCTTGACAATTATTTGGTTGACTGTGAAAAACATACAACCAATGTTTCTTGGTTTTCACATTTTTTAATCCTTGTAGCTCATTTAGAATCAACACATTTATTTTCAACGGTGTAAATGTTAAAACATGGAATGGCACCAGATTTCAGCTGTTTTTTAGGTTTTGTATTTAGTTATTCGGATTTAAAATCCCTTTCGAAATCATTGTCATTAAAGTGAAGTGAACAGAATTTAACATTATCAAAATTAAAATGATCTGCTCGTTTACATGCATGAACCCACGCTTTTCTCAGGCCTTCATCTTTTGGAATTCTATGAAATGTAATTCCTTTCCCTTTACAATTCTTATCATTATTATAGCAATTGGCAATAGCGCAACCAGGCATTGTTATGCATACACAATTATACAATACTAAACAAAATACATTATGTATTTTTTAGAATTCAAAACGTACTTAAATCTTTTCTTATACTTATTAAACCTTGAACACAAAACACAATTATCGTGCAGTATTGTTGACACCTTTTATTTAAAACACAACACCTACAGATTAAATAAACATACCGAATCTCCAACTACATTTACAGAACATCACATTGTTTAGTGGGAAACTACATACAGTAGCAATGAAGAGTTTGACCCAGTAATGTCACACGTGGTAATCGTCTACGCATACCCACTGTGGCCCATACCGTATATTCTATTTACTGTGGGTATCACTTTTCAAGAGATTTTAAAAAAACTTTAAAATTATTTTAAATTTTACCTATTAGTCTTTTCTTTCAAGTTCACATATTTCTGCTATGATTATTTGTGAATCACCATTGCATTATAAGTTTATGTCTGTTTGATGAATAATGTTAATGAATAATAATAAAACAAAAAATTCCAATATTATAATGCCTTATTTTTTATGATAATGTACAATAACTACACTTTTGCAACTACTACAGTACACAAACTACTGATAACGATATAGTACAAACTACACTTTTGTGTCTTCTGACCACGTAACACATGCTAGTTAAGTCAAAAGTTAACTTTTATGTTTTTAAAATTGTTACTCTATGATGGAATATTCTTGTTATTAATTAGTTACTGTTTATTTGCTATCATTTGTATGTAGAGAAACAATAATTTGAGAGAATCAATTTGAGAGGATCAACTCTCTTTAATAGCAATATATTTTATTAGTTTTAGCTTTATTTTGATTATGTAAGCGTATCAGCCCTCAATGTTTATTCTTAGTTTTCATTATTTTAACATAGGCCGAGATATTTATGCTTACATTCTAGTTCTTAAGCTTCGGTTTTAAGTAAGTCAGGTTTTTAAGAACGAGCATTGATACCCTTGAAACATCGTGTATTATTTTCAAATACACAACTGTTAGCAAATGGCCAAATAACGAGTAATATCATACTTCATCGATTCTAAGATGCATATTTTTTCTTATTCTTATAATCAAAAAAAAAAAAAATGTACATTTTAGAATGTACATGGTCAAAACAGTACTAGGTAATGGAAAAATATTCCGAGAAACGAACCCTTGTTAATTGAACAATAGAACAAAGGGATAAAGCCATTCACTATGATAACCCCTCCCAATCTATAAGTCTGTCATTTTATTCCTAGTAACTAGTGAGTAAGGAGTGTTTTAATTTCAAACTTGTGTTATAACAAGTGCTTTTCTTTAAACTTGTGTTGTTTGGTGAGAACTAGGTTGTTAAAAAAATATTGTGTATAAAAATGTCTTCAAAGAGGATTTTATTCATACATTATGATGCAGCACTGAAATGAAAAGTTACGTTATTTGCTGAACAAAATGGAAACAGAGCTGCAGAACAGGAATTATAAATATTACTGGTATTAAAATAAGTAGTTTCATTATCAACATAACCTTAATAACTATTTAGTACTAGATTTCATAACCCTGAGGTTTAGTTTAGTACATTTACGTGTTTGATCACGTACTTTCAAGTAAGTACAGTAGTATATATTTATCAAATTTGATTTTCTTAAATGTCTGTCACTTTGTAATGTTCCTTAAAAATTGTCTGTAAAATACAGTCCGTCTTAATCGATGAAACACGGTAATAATTAAAAGTTTTGTTACAGAGAAGCAATCGTTGTGCTGTTGATGTCGATGGTAAATGAGAAACAGCCTTTCCTGTTACGATGTGCAGTTCTCTACTGCTTTCAGTGTTTTTTATTTCAAAATGAAGTCGGCCAATCAGAACTTGTGCAGACACTACTTCCGTCAACAGCTGATGGTATGTTGTGGTTACTAGTGAGACAAACTAGTTTTGTATAACTTAATATATAAACTAGTTTTGTTTAAAGGAAAAATAAAACTGAATAAAATTGTGCAAACAATGCATCCACGTACAAAACGTATTCCTATGCATTGCTAACACATTGTTTCATATCTACACCAACAGTCTTTGTGAGCCGCCTCGGTGGCCTAGTTGATAGCGTACTAGGCTTTCACCCCTAGGACCCGGGTTCGATTCCCGGTGAGGGCTTGGCATTTTCATACACTATAAATCATCCCATCGTCTGCATTAACCCAATTGTGCACAGTAGTCGGATTAAAAAAAAAAAAAAAAAAATCACGCCTTCTATAAACACTCATGAACCGTGATAGTGGATGTTAGTAAACTGGCATGAGATATAATGGAAAGTAAAAAAACAAAAATATTGCCACGTTTCAGTGGACGAAGAGCCATAATTTATCTGTTAACTATTAGGGATTGATAAAATTCATTGACTTCAACCTTCTGGCCGCCAACCCTGATGTGCCCAGTAGCATGACCTACCTAAAACTGCTAGGCTGTTTATCTGAAAATTACTTGTGTAACTTTATTTTTAAATATGTTTACTATTTTTTGTTTCAAAAATCTGAAAAAATTTTTTTAATTGTAGGTAATGTGTAGGATTTATTGATACAGTAATTTCCTGCTTCAATAAATTTTTAATTAAAAAATGTTATTTTTTTATTTCTAATTAAAAAGAACAAATCTTAAAACATTTGAACTATAATAAACCGCTTTATTTGATTTAATATCCTAATTTGAATGGTATAGTCATATTCTCTGGTAAATACTGAGCATTTTTGTATAACATTTAACTGAATGTCATCATCAACACTAAACAAAAATGCATAATGATTGCCAATCAAATAACCAAATGTAGATTTAGACGCTATCTATCGGATTTATTTTCAATTATTACTGATTACAGTATAGCAATGATTGATCGCTGTGCAGCATTGCTTGCTAGAAAATTACGACGATGATAATTGCATAGCTGTCATAGGGTTAAATGGCCAGTCTTGAATCTTTTAAATCTGATTGCTAGATATGCTGAAATTGTTTGGGAAGGAGGTTAAAACATTTATGAACAGGAATGCAAATTAATAATTATAAAAGGTTGGATTTTTCTATCCAATAATCTAATTGGTCAAAACTGGAAAATAGTTTAATCACGCTGGGTAAAAAATTTGTTTAAATATTCAGACAAGAACGACTTTAAAAAAAGTAAACAATTCTGATTAAACATAACAAATATGGCACCCAAACAAATATAATTAAAGAAGAAAATGTACATTTTTAAATGTTAAAGTTAATACTTTTGCTTATTTCGCAGTAGCCACATTGTCTACAGGACAACTTCTTTGTGGTGGATTGTTTAGCCATGACCCTTTGTCTAACTGGTTCTCGTCCGTTGCTCTCTCACATTCTCTCATTGAGAATCCTGCTCAACGAGAACAGTTGCTCAGAGTGATGCTGGCCGCAGCGGCTGGTAATACCCCAGTTACACTCTTGCATCAAGTCACCATGCTTCTTCAACAGGTACAAGTTAGTTAATGTATACAAACCTAAAAGTACTTATTTTATTTTCCAAATCAATGTTAACATTAACTTTAAAAAGTACTGGTAGTTCAAAGAATAGTAGTAGACCTTTCAATGCATTCTTAATTGATCTATAGAGTGCTCCATTGACAGTGTTTGTAACCTTTTCCACCAGTAACCACTTTTTCCAATTTAACCGGTAATCGTAATATTTAGGAAAAATATTATTGGATCAATTTTGTAATTTTTTACCCTTTCTTCATGACATGGTTAAAATTATGATAGGTATAATAATGATAGGTATTATGATAGGTTGGTTCAGCAAGTACAACAGGAAATAGCCAACAACTAAACCAAGCTCATTGTTAAACCATTTTTAAAGAAAAGTGAATGGAAAAAAATCTTTATACATATGTCTTTCAAGCTTTATACGATGTATTTTTGTACCAAATTTCAAAACAGTCGGTCAGTGTATTTGGCCAAAACTGTGTATACTTGTCATCGTAAATCAGAGGCAGCCATCTTGAAATAGAAGTGAATGGGGAATAGTGCGTATATATCATTTGGGCTTGGTACAATTACCTTTGTACCAAATTTTAAAACAATTGGTCAGTGCATTTGGCCAAAACTGCATAACAAACACACAAACTAAATGTTGAATGGTCGAGTTAAAATAGGACCTCGCTTTGCTTGCTCAACTAACATTGTAGTCATCTTAGTATAATTATCTCTTAATAGATTAAGATATAAACATCAACATAATTAGTTTATATAAAGGCTTTTCTTATATGTTTCTAAAAGCTATTTTAGTCTTAAAAGTGTATGTACATATATCTACAAACAGCTGAGTTGAATAATCCTGAAAGTCAAAACCAAATTATTTACAGTGGATACTCAGTAAATGGTTGTTCAACTGTTTCAGAGTGGCAAAGTGCAAAGCAGGTTAGGTCTGTTGATGTTGCTCTGTACGTGGCTATCACATTGCCCGGCAGCGATCAAGCAATTCTTAGCTCTACCATCGAGTATTTCTTTTCTTATAGCCCAGGTTAGTAATTATTGTTAAGAAATTATTATGTAAAACTCTGTTTATATTTTTCAAGTGTCCAATTTTTCGTAATAATAATTAGGCTAGGTGACCACACAATGTAGACTGCCGTAAACAATTACCATCAATTAGTAAACAATTTTTACAATTAATTTTCTTTTCTGTTTAACAAAAAAATTAGGCCATTAAATTTTTTTTATTGTTGATTTTCTTATTTCTTGTTAAGCAGGATTTTAGAGAAAGAGCGAAAGTTTTGTTTGGGTGATCAAAGTTTATTACATTATATTTTTATGTATAGGCTGGAAGCAATGAACGAGATGATAATGAAGAACTTGTGCAAGGTGTCTGTGCATTTCTTATTGGAATCTGTGTGCATTTTAACGATGATTCTTTTCCTACATACACTAAGGTAAATACTTTCAAAGTAAATTATTAAAACTTGAAGTTTTACAAATTCAAAATGAATTTTGTTTAACGGTCCATTTATTGTTTAAAGGAAAGTTTACGGCAGCTCATTGACAAAAGAGTGGGGTTGGAAACTTTCTTAGCTAAACTGGGAGAAGTGTCAAAGCATGAATCGTACAGTAAGGCATCAAAACATCCTGAGCTTAGGCCTAGAGTACCGTCTGAATTGCTTCTTGACCATGAGTTCTGTCGGATGTTTAAAGTCCTTGAAGGTTAGTTTACTTACAGTGTATTTAAGTATTTTATCAATAAGTTTCTGCATGCAAAATTGTAGCTTAAACCAGTTTAAGTAAATATAACCTACAAACCTCTTGTGTACATAATTTACAATAAAATTAGTGTAACGAATTTTATTTTGAGTTGGTCTAATTATTCAAAGTGTTTTAGGTATGATAATAAAAGCAGTTTCTGCGAAATCGGCTTCAGAATTGTTAAATGGAAATATTGAGCTATCACCAACAGAGAGCGCGGTGCTGTTACAGTACAAAGATTTGATCAGAGAGCAAGACAAGCGATTGTATAACATGACAACGGCAAACGAGGCACTGAGGCATGAAAATAAAATGGCAGCAACTCAAATTGAGGAACTGAATACCAGTTTGGCTCAGTTACGGGATCAGAATATGATTCTCCGAGCACAGGTAAAATACTTGGGTATTCTGGATTTTGAAATGTGTCATATAATGTATTCAGGCGTGCACTGTATGTATTTCAGCCACAATGAAGATGGAACTTTTGTATTAGTCTTATCATCTGTGCCAGTGTGATAAATACAGGTTGGAGCAGAACCACTACATTTTTAAGGTTAATAAACCATCTGGGAAATATTGCTTATCATTTTATCAAATAGGGCTAGTATAAAATGACAATGCAGTTTTCTTTACATTGTTTCAAAAATCTTATTAGGTTGTTACATTAAGGTGTTTGACCTTGAGTAGTCCAACAAGGTTTCTGCTTGCTGTGCTATTTGTGAATGAATCAGTTCATTGAGCTCGTCTTATTTATACTATTGTGACGTTAACGTAATAATATTAGGCGAGTAGTGTTTATGTATACAATTCCCCCACAACAAGCCTGCCCACTTCTTTTTTAGGCGTTATGATAAAACAAATGACCTATAAGAGTATTTATTACAGAAACACATGCTGTATTTTACATTCTTTGAAAAAATTGCTACCAAAATTCAGGTGCGTCTTATACTTGAAATTAATATAAAAATGTATGGTGTTTGATTTGAAATTTCCACATCTTAAAAATGTTCAACTATTCGATGCTGCGGGAAACCTATCTCTATCTGGCACATTGAATTCAACTGGCAGCAGCAGTGCATCGATGCAATGAACATGAGTTGCAGGGATTCACAAGCTTGCTAACACTGTCTCCCCCTGACCTGCCATTGCAAACCCAGAACACTGTGTAGCCTATGATGTGTTATTGCAGTCTACGGTGTCAGTGAACTTTAATTGAAAGTGATTTGTATTATCGGTTACAGTACAATATTTTTGTTAGTAGCTAGTTTCGCAATGAAAAAATATTAAAAAAAAAATTGTTTAAAAATTAAGGTGCATCTTATAGTCTGTAAAATATAGTATGCAATTGAGATCTAAAGTTTCACATCATTCATTGGCTATATTTTGTCGATACAACTCCTAGATTTTTAACGTGTTACTGAATGGAATTCACTGCAACTGTTTGACTTTCTTCCTCAAAACAGTAAGGGTGAAAAGCAATATTTGCTACAGTGTATGAAATGGTCTTTCAGTTCAACAACAGTAATATTGCTTAATTACCACAAAATCCAATTATTCTTGAACAATCATCATTTTAAAAGGATGAAATAATATTGTCGCACGTATTGTTTGGCCTAACCAAATTTTTTTGTGTGTATTTTAGTCGTGTAATTGTGTTCAGTGTTTGTGACATATGTTTTTAATGTGTTGTTTAACTTTGTGACAACCTCAATGGAGGGATTTAACATTTTGTATTACGGCCTGAAGATGGAACAATAGAGTTTCGAAAGAGCGGTAGCCTTTACAAAGTGAGTAGATAGACCACTGACGGAAAGAATGGGTCATTATCCTAATTACTTATGAAATAATAGATCAAGTCTAAAATTCGCCTAACATTTTGATCTGATGTGGCCAAAGCAGTAATGTATTCATAGATTGATGTGCAGAATGCAAAGTGGACTGCCTTACAGCAACATGTTCTGGTGTTGTGTTCAGACACTGCTGATGTTACAGTTCTTTTCTTCTCGATTATAATAGAAAACCTGTAGCTAAAATTTTAACCAAAAGCAGATGTTTTTTGTGCAAGACAGAATCATCCTCAAAATATAAACAAAATGATCTGTGAGTGATCACAGATAAATGATTAAAAAACTAATATACTGTGAACACCAGTCCAAGCCATGCTCCCCTACAAATGCAAACTATTATGGTACTCTAATAATGCCATATAGGTTTTTGTGTTACTCACAATCCTTTACAATTCATGTATTCAAAAAGGTGATGTGAGTATTGCGGTGAGAAAATAAAATGAGACCAGAGGAATAATCTTGGATCCTTAGTTCACAGACAGTAAAATCTGAATTGGATGAAACTGGAAAAGAAGTTACTTTATAATTAGCTCAATGGATGTCATTGTTGTATATTTTTTCGGAAAAAATATTTTTTTACAGCATCTCAGATATTATAAACAAAAAGTATACACTGATTTAAATTAATCATTTTTTATAGGATACAGTGGTTTATTGAGTGATAAAATTCTTTAGTTTGAATGATATTGTGGTGTTTATTCTTATCAGTATCTAAACAATAATTTATAATTGCAGGTCAGTGCAGAAAGTGAAAGCGGAAGTGTCCAGCAGCACAGTGACCACAAAGATGCCATTATACAAAGACTGGTATGTAAAACTATTGAAATAGTTCATAAATACTGTTGAATGATAATTTTCACCTTTGAAACATTGATATTATTTTTAAGATTGAATATTTAATA
Source organism: Callitettix versicolor (assembly GCA_022606455.1). Lineage (NCBI taxonomy): Eukaryota > Metazoa > Arthropoda > Insecta > Hemiptera > Cercopidae > Callitettix > Callitettix versicolor. The sequence goes on along the minus strand of CM040184.1, from coordinate 75,847,887 downwards.
GGATAAATATTTATTTATTGTCTAGGTGCAAGAACATTACATACAGAACCCTTCTCATATTCAAATTATTTCCACAAAAATCTGGAAAAGCACAAAAAAACCACCCCATATGTCAGGTTTTTTCTTATTTACTCCTGAGCCAAAAGTTTCTTTCATTCAAATTTGCTACACTGACTTCAGTTACAAGTCTTCTTATGTGACCAAAATTTGACAAAAAACTGATTTTGAGAAACTAGACTAATTTTTTATTTTTTCATATAACTTATAAACTTTTTTTTTTTTTGAGGTGAAGTGACCCACATGTTTTGTTTGAGTATTTATTATGGCGGAGGATGCTGATGGTCTTATTGATCCCACTCTAGCTCATACTACTCAAGACACACACACACACACTACTCTACATTGCTTGGCTAACTCTAAAATGCAAAGCAACCCGTTTTGATTGAGTGTATGACACTGGCCTAATGGTGTGTCAAACAGAGCTCGGGATACCTGGCAACCACGCAGACTACCTTCGCTTTACCCATGCATATGAGGCTCTGTATAGGCGGACATAATTTCCCTAACTACTCATGTTCTCATGAGTAAGAATGTAAGTAGCTTTGGAACTCTCAACAGAAAGATGGCCAGATGGGATACAACCTCTGTCAAAATGGTTAAGAGTAAGGGGGAGGAATTGAAAGACAGTTAGCAGAGCAAGCATCTGCAAGAACTTCAATAATTAATTGGGAAATCACCAATTAGAAGTGGGGGGGGGGAGTTACCCAACCTTGAATCCTCTCCAAATTCTAGACTTTATGAAGAGACTAGGGCTGGAGAAGGCACTGTAACTGAGCATATCAGGAATATAGAAAGGGCCACAATAGATCTACAAGGTCACAGTGCAGTAGTAACCCTAGACAGTTATTCATTCATTTCATTGGGTATTTATAAACATTTGAGAAAAAATTATTGAAATCGTTATGGTTAGCATAAAAATAATCTGATATTTAACAGTTTTTTGATCAAGAAAGAGTTTCAAATCCTTTTTTTTCAAGATAAAGAACGGTCCAGACTAGACTAGATTCATATACTAATTTTTACATTTCAAAATTTACTACAACAATAATTTGAGATATGAAGCTTAATTTACAATTAAAATTTAATGATATAATATTTAGAAATTGTTAATTTTTTTTGATAGCGCCTTAACCAAATTGAGACTTAATCCTCTCTACACACATAAAGAAAATATAAAGATCCATAAAAACCTCAAGATCAATTTTTTCGTGACCATTAAACTGTTTTTTTAAAATTTTTCCATAAGAAATTAAAAATAGAACATAATAAATTAATTAAATTAAGAAACTGATAAATTAGTCAATTAAAGAAGCTGGTACATTGTGGAAAATGTTAAAAATCCATTAATTTCCATTGCTTTTTTATCAAATGATTAGTATTATGAGCTATTCTTCCCGTCAGTGGTCTATCCACTCACCTCATAAAGACTACCGCGATTTCGAAACTATCGTTTCATCTTCAGGTCGTTATACAAAATGTTAAATCTCTCTGTCGAGGTCATCACAAAGTCAAACAAAACATTAAACACACATCACAAATACTGAGCACAATTACACGTTTAAAATATTCGTAATGAAATTCGGTTTGGCCAAGCTACACTCGCGACTCGTACGTCGTTACATTCCAGACTGTGAAGTCTCCATCATTAGTAGCCCGTCATTGTTATCAGTTACGGTAAAAGCGTCTGTTGGTTTTTGTTACTTACTCAAATTGTGTCATATATTAAATTTGATTTAAATGAAAGTTTTTCATTTAGGATGTTGTGGGGGTCTGATTTTTTGCTCTTGTAAATCTCAAACTCTTCAATCGCATCCATATAACAAATTATATCTTTTATCATTTATAAATTCTACAATTAATTATTTTTATGTAGCTACTATTTCATATTTACTTGTTTCCTAATCATTCGGTTTAATTTCAGGAAGAAGAATTAAAACAAGCACAATTAGCAAGAATAGAAGCACAAATACAAAACACAACAATAGATACAAGTGATAAAAATGAACAGGTAAAATACATTTGCGTACATACCTATTGATTTTTCAAATGAGAAATTAAAAGTGAATTGTTTATTATACTTTGCTAAAGTATTGCCTTGCTATTCCCAACCAAAATATGGAATATACATAAATTGTAATTGTGTAGTTCTGAACCTTTCTTTGTTTTCCCCCTTGATATTGACAAAATAAATATAAAACATTTAGAAACAATTTCTTGTTGCTTACTAAAACGTACTACAGTATAAAGTATTTTTAAAAAGTAGCACTTTTATTGAGTGCCTATTAGATTTAAAAAAATTGGCAAAAACCAGTTACCAGATCTGCACATCAGTTAGTTTAATTTTTCTTAATGTAAGAATTTTAAGGGGAGGGATTGAAATCCTCTACTGCAGTTGTACATTTAACATTATATTTGAATTTATTTCTTTAAATTGTGCCTAGCCGCCTCGGTGGCCTAGTTGATAGCGTACTGGACTTTCACCCGAGGACCCGGTTCGATTCCCGGCCAGGGTTTAGCAGTTTCATACGCTATAAATCATCCCATCGTCTGCATTAGCCCAAGTGTGCACAATAGTCGGAAGTTAAAAAAAAAAAAAAGTTTGTGCCTTGTTATTAAATATTTTCCAAATATTAAATATGGTATGTTTTTTTAAAATTAGGCTTTTGGAAAAAATATTACTTTAACTCACAATTCTTGATCGTATAAATTTTGTACATTACATCGATCCAGGAGAGTGGGCAGGCCCCGACTGAGATGGGTGGATGGCTTGAATGTGGATGCTAAAGAAATGCTGAACACAAGGGACTGGAAGGTTGCTGCATTAAATAGAAAGAACTGGCGGAAACGAGTTCAGGAAGCCAAGGCCTAGACATGGGCTGTAGCGCTAGATATTATTACAAATTTTGTCTTTTAAAAAACATTACAGCTTAACACAAACCACATTACATAATGACAACATTTGTGTCGCTGGTTAACAGAAACAGGAACGGAGAATACTCTCTTATTCTTTCTGCACTTAAATTCTACTCTCACTAAATATGCAAGGAGGGAATAGATATGTGCCAATCAATTACTTTCTAATACTAATTACAGTTACATTTAGGTATCGAGTACTAATACCGATTACTTAGTAATCAAATGAGTACAAAGACCGGAAAACCATATTACTAGGTTAACTTAACAAATATCAGAATATAGATACAGTAAGGCATACTTACTTGAAGTAACGGTTTTATAAAGATAATACTTTTAGACCTATTCATTATTATTTATGACTTGTATTCACAGTTTATTTTAACATTAATCATGCAATTTTAATAATAAAATTCAATAACTATTAATAACTCATAATGGACTAAATTATATTTATCCTATTTCACGAAATTCGAAGTACAATAAAATGAGTTAAGAAATTGTATATTACGCTAATCATCGCAGCACACAGAACTAACATTTTTGGAAAATAAAACAAGTAGGCTACTCACACAGTATATGTCGTGTAATTATTCACCAAATAAGTAGGCTTACAGTATCCAGTATCTGGAAGTAATCGTTTCTATACCGAATACTGACAGTACTAGTGTTAATACATTCACTACAGATAAGCTTGGGGCGTTGTAGGCACTGTAATCGCATACTAGCATTTTTGATGCCAATTATTTTCAATTCTTCCCAGGTATCGATACAAATACCTGATACTCAAATACCATCTCATCTCTAGTAGGAAGTATGGTGTTGTTTCTCTCTAACTGTATATAAAAAAAAACAAATTTGATTTAACGTGATTCCAGATAAAAAGGTTACAGAGAGAGTTAAACGAGGCGCAGAAACAAATTGAAGATCTACATTATAAAGCTGAGGAATTAGAAAGACTGAAAAGAGACCAGGAGGACTTGTTGGAGTTGTTAGCCGACCAAGATGTCAAACTTGGAAATTTTAAATTGAGGTTGATAGCTTTAGGAGAAAAGGTATAATTACTATATCTATAAAATTAATAGTATGTATGTTTCTCAAGAATAGAAATTTAAACTATTGTGTATATTGTTGTGACATTATGCATACACACTTCAGAATCTGGATCAGTTTTTTTACAACATTAATCGTTAGATCAATATAATAATTACCATATTTCATCAATTTCAAAAAGCACAATTTTTTCTTATTCTGATACTCAAAAAAACGAGGCATGTCTTAAAATCGATGGTGTCTTACATTTAATGTCAAAACGGTATTAGGTAATCCAAAAATATTGTTTTGATACCTATTTTGAAGAAATGAAACCTTGTTAACTGAACAATAGAACAAAGTGCACAGCCACAAGGTCGTTATCTATGATAGCCCCTCCCTACTTTACAATTCTGTAATTTTTTTTCCAGTAGCTAGTTAGTAACAAGTGTTTTCGTTTCATCTTGTATTGTAATGAGTGTTTTTATTTAAACTAGGTTGTTAAAACAAATATTGCATATAAAATGTCTTTAAAAAAATACATTACAATGCAGCAATGAAATGAAAATTTATGTTATTTGCCGAACAAAATGTAAACAGAGCTGCAGAACAGGAATACAGAGATATTACCTGTGTTAAAATATGTAGTTTTATTGTCTGAAGAATAACATGTAACAATTCATAATTCAAATAGCAGGATAGGTTAGGAACAGCTCTAATATAAACAACATAAATAAACATATGCAATGACCTCAGAGCATCAGGCCTAGTCTAAGCAAATTTCACTTTATTAAAATAATCACTTAATGGCATGGATAACAAATTACATTAACGAACCAACACTTTGGGAACAAAAACAACATTCTAGTCGAATGTTCAAGTACAAAGCTAAGATAGGAATATGCTATAACTTAATAGACAAAGGGAAGACATATTGGATGACATCATTACCAGGAAAAAAATGAGCGTATATATGGAACGCAGAACTACGTTAACCAGTTTAGGCACGAAACGAGAGAAATAGATTTAGGGAATGTATTTTAATGAAATTTAAATTATGAAAAATAAATTCTTTAAAAATCATAAAATAATTAAATCAGTCACGATGAAAAATTATCCAAAATTACGTTACCAAAATAATTTCACTAAAAATACGAAACTTGGACATCCGGTTAAGTCATGACATGACTTCCGATAACAAAGGCGCCACATTTTTTAGAAAAATGTAAATTGTTAGAAGAAAAAGCGAGAAAAGAAGTTTGTAGAGAAAAGGGAAGGATGCTTGTAGTCTAGTATAAAATCTAATAACATACGCAGTGTGTGGTGTGGAGAAAAAGAAGCGAGATGAACATGAGTTGTCCGTCACTAACAAAGTGCAAAAAGTTGTGATCCAAAGTGATAATTTATTAAGTTCTGTGACAATATCAATTAATATTAGCTACTACAATATATTTAAAATGATAATGAGTGTGATTCAAGACAAATTTAAACAAATTTTGGAAACGAATTGGGGAAGATTTGACTTGAAAATCTCATTGATACAATTGTGACTTTATTATACCATTTAAAAAACAAAAATTTTTTAAAATAATAATACATATAGTGAACATTTTGAATATCAGACTATGAAATTTTAAACATCCATGATAGGACTTTTTTTAAAATTTCAAACAAACTTGAATGAGACTAAAACGTTAAGACCCCTCTCAAAATTAATTTAATAAGACATCTCAAAGATTAAAATCCCTTTACTGTAAACGTATTGTTATATGTGTAAACCTATTGTTATGTTGTCAAGGACCTATGGGCAATTTAAATTTGATTTTAATATAGATATAAAATAATTTCATTGAGGTTGTAAGGCATACAATTGTAGAGGATATAAGAACAAAACAACTGGTTTGGTATGGGCATGTACAAAGAATGCCGGATGAGCGAATTCCCAAAAAAATCATGCAATGGCAAACATCTGGAAGAAGAAAATGAGGAAGGCCGAGACTGAGCTGGAGAGAGGGAGTCGAAAAGGAAATAAAAAAAAGGGATCTACCAGAAGACCTGTGGTGGGACTGCGATCGGTGGAGGTTGGAGATCAGAAGACGGTGTAGAATGTTGTAGACCGAATTATAGATATAGAATAATTTCATGTTGTTAGATTACGGATAGTTTTAAGGTTTTATGTTAAGGATTTAGTTATATATTTTCCCCTCTGTAGCGAAACGGATTGTTCCTGAATGTTTGTTTGTTTTCATTTGATTTATTTTCCAAAATTAACCTGAACAAAGCTTGATCGATCAAGACCGTAGAATCAGTTTGAGTCCCTAATTTAATTTAAATAAATGTAGTAATAGTAATGAAATATTTGTATCTTCGTCTTGAATTATTATGTGTTATGTGCCAATATCAGTTGAATAAGAAGATAGAAATTAAGGTTATCCCTGTATTGGAATGAATTGATTCAATGATTTATCGAATTAAAGCAGTTTGTTAATTCTGTATCTTGTTTTGTTATTGTTTTATGTGTGTAATTTTAAGAGATATCAGTTCTAGTAAATACTATCAATAATAATAGTAATGGTAATAATCATCAGTTTTAATAATAAGAGTTAAATTTAAAGTGAAAGTTAAACAAACCCATTTGTGTGTGTGTGTGTGCCTGAGTGGATCAGTGTATCAATAAGACCATCAGCATCCTCCACCATTAAATACTCAAACAGGGCGGGAATATTCTGTGAGGCATCCGGACGCCACTGTTTTTCGGAGATCGATGAGGCATTGAGGCAAATAATAACGAGGTCATGGTTGAATAATAACATAGTGATATTAGTTGACTCTAAATCGGCATTAAAGCAATTGCTGACAACACATCTGCAGGCTCTATGATAGAATCGATCCAGAAGAAATACAAAATAGTTAAACACATTACCAAGTAATTGGTTCTGCAGTGGATCCCGTCACATGTAGGCATACAAGAGAATGAGCGGGCAGACAAGCTTAGTGCACTGAAGCGAACATCTTATCTTGAATTTACAATCAAAGTCAAGGAAGACATAAAGAACAACAACAGACTTGTATGGGAAGGTCAAGGATCTCCAGGGGAGGACATGTGTCGCTGTCTTTCGGCTGACAACTGGACACGACTATCTGAATGAACACCTGAAGAAAATTAAGATACTAAACTATGACAACTGCATATTGTGTGAATGCCCAGACACCATCATGAACAAGGACCATCTACTGGTCTGCAGAAAATTAGATGAAGAGTGAGGAGACCTCCCTGGCCTCTACTGGGAAGCAAGATCAAAGATGGCGTGAGCCAAAATTGAAAACATAATAAATAGTTTTTGTTTACTTATTTTGTTTTGTTTTATTGGTTTATTTTTTTAAATTTTACAAACGATTTTCAGGTGGAAGAAGACGAAGATCTAGACGATGAACTCGACACACCGAGTGAAGAACACCCTGGCGTTAATAGTTAAATATCATAAGCTAATTGTTTTGTTTAAATGTTACACTCTTAAACATTCATAAAGTTTTGGTTTATTTTAATAATTTTATAAATCTCAAGACGATATATCTTGGAATAAAACCATTTGCTCATTCATTGTATACAGAATCCATTAATTTTGGTTGTTAATTCCCGTAAAAATTGTACAGAATAAATTAATTTGGGTTGCAATCAAGAATTAAATGAAGCTGTTATATTTCGTATAATTTACTTTGAACTTATAGTGAGTGATTCATTGCTTTAATTTAGCTTAATAAAAATAAATTGTTAAGCACTAAAATATTGTATAATAAAATAGAGTATAAATTATTTTTAACAAAATGATCTATATTAAAACAACCACTAATTCTGTAATAGTTTTGTATAATATATTTAGAGAATTTTGTATTAAAAAGTCAAATATATTTCATGTTAACATTATTCCTCTAGTGGCGAATGCACTTTTGTTATGTTTTTCGTAGAATATTGTTGATGAAATGTAAGTAACATATAGGGATATATATCCTTACATCCTATAAGGATATAATCTCATGTTAACACAAATTATCTATTTATAATCCTTTACAATGATATTATCAAGAAAGCAGTAATTCTAATTAGATTATGTGTTAAGCACTGTTCACATAATCTGTTTGTATAATTTTATGCACTAATGGCAAACCAGCTTAGTGATTCTGTGTTCCTGATCATGGGATATATATCCTTTAATCTCATGTTAACACAAATTATTTATAATCCTTTACAATGATATTATCAAGAAAGCAGTAATTCTAATTAGATTATGTGTTAAGCACTGTTCACATAAGCTGTTTGTATAATTTTATGCACTAATGGCAAACCAGCTTAGTGATTCTGTGTTCCTGATCCAAACAAAACCACAAAAGTACCCATGTTCTCACATTTGTAGTGATGGTTTCTTATAAACATGGATGACTGATGTATCCACTGATTTGTCTGATATGCACTGTTTAGTGACTGTAACAAGTACATTTTAATTACTGCTGAGCTAAATCTTTACAAAATATTATTCCTTAGTACAAATACTCTGGGCTGACATTTTGAAATATGTATTATATTTATGTTTCCCCCGTAATCAGCACATAAATTAAAGTGTGCTAACTTGAAAAGGAAAACTATCAGCTAAAAAAAAAAATATTTCAAGAGAAATACTTGATGAGAAAGAGAAACTTTGATAATACAAACACTGCTTTGACTAATCTACCAGCTGATCATTTTCTTGGCTACCCAAAAGCAGTTTGAATATCAACTTTATGGTGGTTTGGTTGGTCTTCTATAAATGCTACAAAATAACCGCTTATTTGTAAAAGGTCTCTTGTCAATCCCATACTACATAAAAAAGGTCTATTTTTTTACAAAGCAATGAAAATTATTATTTTTCTTCCAACAGGGCAATTGTCTACAACTTATAAAACATAATATGCGATTAAATTTCATTTAAATAGTATTAATAATGCATTAGAATTAGAATTTATTCATCAGTAAGATACAGAAAAGTAAACTTTTATATCAAAACTTAAGCAGTGATAAATTATTCGTACAAACTAAGACTGTGTTAAGATTGCATTAAACAAAATGTGAGAAAATGAATAATAAAATTAAAATTAAAAAAAAAACTTCGTAACAAATAAATATTACAAAAAATAAAAGTTCCCTCTTAAAACACATCCTGTGTGGGCACTAGAAAAAAGTGGTAATCTGCTATGTTAAATATTTATAAATTTAAATAAATAAATTTATAAATAAATATAAATTTAAAGAAAATCAAAATTAACTTCTGGTCTTCCTTCACACAATGAAATGTACGAATAATTCTATCTCTGAAATAAAAGAAGTACACTTACAAAATCATACCAAAACAACTCATCCACGTACAGAACTTATTTTCTTATGAATACGCCCATGTACATTCAAATTTAAGAAAGTTGCATTATTTAATGTACTTAATTCAAAATGGCCAGATACGTGACAAGAGGCCTTTCATAAATGATTCAAATTTGCAGCTGCACTTGAGTGGGCAGATATAAAAATTGTTTATGGTATACTGGTGGTAACATATTTTGGAAAACAAATGTGATTAACAGAGTAACAAATAGGTGAAGGGAGAAATAATACAGTATTAAAAAAGATTGTAAATATTAAATAATATTGTTTGATTTACTCTCAAAAACGAATTTATTAAAAGCGGCATGTAGTAATGCTTTCAGAATTTATTGCGTTATACTTCGGCTTGTGCTTCAAAGCATGTCACTTGTGTACATGTCAAGCATGTACATTACATAATTGTTTTTTAAAATTTGTTGGTAACTTTAATGCACACAATTTAGTACATATATTTGGATGCACAAAAACATATAATAAATAATTAACAGGATACATGAATAAAGAACGCCCCCCCCCCCAGTGGAGGTCTACTTTTTAAGAGAATGTTAATTTTTATACTGAATGATTTTTTTTTATAAGTTAGTACTGCATTCAGTTCGTAGTATTAAACTAATCTTGAGTGAGAAGATCTTTTTCGTTTGAATCTTCTTTCAGCTGTATCTGGTAGTAAATCTCCTGGGATTTGGTGAAGTAGTGTTATGTTGCAAAAATTACTTTATAATTTGAATTTCTAACATACAAATGTGCATTTGTATTCAGTTGAAAGAATCGACTTTAGATTCTTCTTACTTGTGAGTTGAAGGCAGATCCACACACACAACGTTCATATTGTCAAACCTGTCTTATACGTGATAGATAAATTAGTCTTTTGTAATTTAGTAAAAGAGACGAAGTATTCGATTATATACTTCTTGGAATATTCGTTTTCATATTTTCTTGACTTAGGTGATCATATGTAGATACGTAGTTTACATGTTAGTTTGCTGTCTAAAACTAGTCCTGAGATACTTGATTGAGTGTACTACTGGAATCGCAGTACTATTTAATACTGGATGATAGGTAATGTTCCTTTTATAAGTAAATTTGACTAGCTTTTATTTCTGAGCGTTCATCTGCACTTTCCATTTGTAGTTGGCATGTTGCTGATTCACATCACTTAAAATTTTGTTGTTGTGAAATTCATTTTGTGTGTTCCATAAATACTTCATCTTATGCTTGAAAACCATGTCAAAATGTACATTATAATAATAATTGCGCTTGACATTCATTTACTGACAATATTACAGTGTACTACGATAACTAGTCACTATTCAAATTACATTATTTTTTTTAAGTCTGTGTGGTAGGCAGGAAAAGTTCAGGAGCAAGGGTAACTTTCGTCTGGGTGTAGTGGCAGCACTTATAAAGTTGTATATGTCTACCTCACTGCTTGGACAGTCACGCACCAGCAACCATGGAGACTCCAATTGTGAAATTCATAATGTTACAAAATTCATTGTGAGTTGTACAGTGTGGATGAAGATGTTATGTCAAGGTCAATGGTTTCTTGTTGCACTTAAGGGAGAACAACAATACATGATAAACAAAACAAAAGGAAGTGAAGGTTGAGCAAAACAGTTTTTTTGTTCCACACACACCTACACGCTGCTTGTAACAATCAAATTCAAAGTCGCTCGATGCAAGGTCAGTAGTAAACTGGATGACTGAAAGCAGAGCTTGAGTGTCACAAGTAGCGTATCGTGGAATAAAAAACACTGTTTTACTCAACTTTCCCACCTTGTTTTGTTCAACGAGAAACCATTGGCATTGACATAATATCTTCAGCATACTTTAGAACTGTACAATCGGCAGAAGGAGCAAGGAATAGTTGCTGGCATGGGATTGTCCGAGCAGTAAAGTATAGAACTTTTTCATTTCTACCACTATTCCCAGAAGAAAGTTCCCTGTGATTCTCAGACTTTTCCTACCTACTGTAGATTAAAAAAAAAAAAAAAAAAATAGTGTAACCTACTTTTGAGACAGCCCTCATATAACTGCTTAAAATCAGCTTCTCAAGTTCCCAAACTCATTTATTTTCCAAAGTTTAAAATTTGCTTCATATTACTTATACGATCATAATTTTGAATTAAATTCATCAACATTTGTATGACAGTTTTTAGTTTCCGTTAGAGCGTGTATCATGTACGGTTTAGTGGTGTAATAGCTGGTGATGGGACGTTTTGAGGGTTTCTTCACTGGTTAAAGTAAAATATGTTTTCAAAATATCTGTAATGCTAAAAAACTCTTATAAGTAAATGTTTACTATTTATTTATATGAATTGTAATATATATAAATATTGGTAAAAGATTACAAATATTACAACATTGTATATATTTAATTCTGTTGAAACTGTGCTTAACTAAAACGTATTACATATTGTGTTGTATGTACCATCAGATATATACTGCTTAGCTACTCCATTCGCTGGTAAAGCTACCTGGCTTTAAAATAAGAAGAAGAACTTTTGTTTACATTTCGTTTTCATGTATATATGTTAGATATTACAGAAAAAATTACCAGTGTCTTGCAAAGCTGTCAATAAATTGTGCAGTTTATAAACAACAGTTATTTATTTATACTAACCTTTATTATCAATTCATTTTACATCATTTTTTATATATTATGGGTCAATGATTCACTTTAATAACCACTAGGTTTTCTACCTTAAACACATTTTATCAATGCTTAGTTTTTTATTGCCTGTAAAGTATTGCAATTCTATAATGTAAACTTATTTAAGTTTAAGTTAAAAATTCTTGTTTTTTTTTACAATTTTGTTGAACTTCCAAAAACTATTTCTAACATCCTAGGCTCATATCTAGTAAAACCTCCCAAATCAGGACTAAGAGTCTACTATATAGAGACTTCTGATAGTTCAGCAAATTCAGGATTATCGGGCGGTATCTCCTGCAATCTCTAAATGCCAAGTTATCGAGGAAAAGAAGGATAAATATTTAAACTCAAATATAGGCTGAAACTTTATTAAACAATGTAGGCTACACGTTCGCACAACAAACACTTCCGATTAGTCGCAGCCTGCACTAAACTAACGTAAGCAAGTTATTCTTGGACGTAAGCAAGCCACAAGAATAAGTGTGCTCCTGCTTGACGTACAGCATCGAATCCTAGCTTTACCTTATATTTTTACAGGTGCTGGGATAGCACAAGCGTTAGCAAAAATACGTTAGGCCATTGCCTATGTCTTCTGAACAGTATAAACGTTTCCGTTTGTCCAACATGCTAGTGCTGGCTTATCACATGTTCTGGACTACTGGAAGTCTGCTGTATCGATTTTAATAATTGTTGATGCTACCATTTACCTACCACTAACAGAAGGATTGAATATTTGAAGAGGACAAGTATGCTTACTTGGTCAAAGAGGTAAACCTAGACACAGCGGGGATGTGTAATAGCTTAGAGAATCGTGTTTCCTTCGACAGTACCGTGTTATAAGTTAGAGATCGACCTGTGTAATAAGATAGAGATTCCGTACTGTGTATTAACTTAGAGACTACAGTTCTGTCAAGTGTGTTGCACCGTGTGTTTATGTTGCCGACACCGCTGCTTGCAGGCGCTTCAGTATCTTTTATTTAACAAGTAGAACTCATAAAAAAACAGTTCTTATATTATTATATATAGTTTCAATATTAAATATCTAAATAATAAAACACGCCATCACACTACATAATTTGTTGTGTTTTCAACGTAATTTGAAAGTTGTAACTGCTGGTATGTGCAGCTTTTAATCTTGATTACGATGGCAGAATCAGAATGTCAAAAAGGGTGAGATAAAGAAAATTTGTTTTGGAAATTCACTCTATCACGTCAGCGAGACAGCTGCGTGCTGTGAATTTTTTCTCATATTATTTAAACGTTTCTAAGTGTATGTTAGAAAATAAAACAAACATTTCAGAAATATAACACAAAATTTCTTGCTTTTAATTATATTTTTCTACAAATCCGGTTTAGATCTTTAAAAAAAACTCTAAAAATTTCTTAATTTCATATCTTTTTCATTTGTCCTAGTATTTTTCTATAATAAAATACTTCAGAAATTATGTTTTTAAATTTTATTATTACTTTATTTTGCTATTCTGAAGGATAGTATAAGACATTTTTTTTTGTAAAAAGGATTTAACAAGAAAATCCCTAAAATAATAATCATTTGTATGGATTAAACATTAATAAAACCAAATTCATGGTAATGAGTAAAGAAACAGTTGGACTTAATGGACAACAACAGTGGACTGCAAGCAGCGGCGTCGGCAACACATACACACGGTACAACACACTTTACGGAACTGTAGTTTCTAAGTTAATACACAGTACGGAATCTCTATCTTATTACACAGGTCTATCTCCTAACGGGAATGTGTAATAGCTTAGAGAATTATTAATTTAGAGAATCGTTTTTCCTTGTACAGTACTGTGTTATAATTTAGAGACCGACCTGTGTAATAAGATAGCGAATCCGTACTGTGTATTAACTTAGAGATTACAGTTCCGTAAAGTGTGGTGTATGTTGCCGACACCGCTGTTTGAAGGCGCTTCAGTATCTTTCCGTAAAGTGTGTTGTATCGTGTTTTGCCGACGCCGCTGCTTGCAGGCGCTTTAGTATCTTGTATTTAACAAGTAGAACTCATAAAAACCAGTTCTTTTATTATTATATATAGTTTCAATATTAAATATCTAAATAATAAAACACGCCATCACACTACATACCCAGTCTAATCATCACTATATTTCTACAGAATTTACTGTTTTCAAATACATTTTAAAAATCAAATAATAAACATTAAAACTGTGAATAAGCACGAATTATGCTACATGTCAGCCACTGTTAGTTTTACAGTTGAATATATGGTATGTTAGAAAAAAGCACGTTGACGATGGTCCAAACCTCGATGTTGGTAATTATACTACTTACCCAGCACAACTTCATTATTTAGTATTCAAATGTTAATTGTATAACAGCGATGTTTTATACGTTTATTGGTAGGTGTGAATAATAAATGTTTAAATTATTTTAAACTCCATCATACTACTTACCCAGCCCAAATTCATTATTCAGTATTCATGTTAATTTTATAACAGTAATGTTTTATACGTTTATTACAGTATGGTCCAAACGATGATACTAATATACTTTAATGTTAAAAAAATGTTTTTATATGTTTATTACATATTGGTACGTGTTAATAATACTTGTTTAAATTATTTTAAAGCCATCATACTACTACCAAGCCCAACTTAAATTACTTAGCATTGTAAAACGGCGATGTTTTATACGTTTATTACGTATTAGTAGGTGACGTTAATACACCTTGATATAAATCCACCTAGACAATGATCCAAAACTATATGATAATACTGCACGAGGTAAATCCTCTTTGAAAATGGTCCAAACGTTGATGTTAACATTATTGTTAAATCTTTTTATACGTTTATTACATATTGGTAGGTGTAAATAATACATGTTTAAATTATTTTAAAGCCATCATGCTACTTATCCAGCCCAACTTCATTATTTAGTATTCAAATGTTAATTGTATAAGAGCGATGTTTTATTCGTTTATTATATATTGGTAGGTGTGTATAATAAATGTTTATATTATTTTAAACACCATCATACTACTTACCTAGCCTAGTTTCATTATTTAGTATTCTAGTTGTAAATGTGTAACAGCGATGTTTTATACGTGGAGGTAAATCCAATTTGAAAATGGTCCAAAGCTTGATGTTAATATACATTAATGTTAAAAAAATCTGTTCTTACGTTTATTACATATTGGTATGTGTGAATAATACTTGTTTAAATTATTTTAAAACCATCATATTATTTACGCAGCCCAACTGCATTATTTGGTATTCAAGTGTCAATTGTATAAGGGTGACGTTTTATACATGCCAGTAGGTGTAAATAATACATGTTAAAAATATTTTAATGCCATCATAATATTTAATATTCCTGTTAATTGTAACGTTTTAACATTAACAATATATTGGTGTTATTAATAAATGTTTAAATTATTTTGCATCCATAATACTACTTTCCCAGCCTAACAAGTATTTCGTATTCAGGTGTAAATTGTACAGCTGTTTTGTACACTTATTACATATTGGTACAGATTATGGTAGCATATAGCAACTGTCACGTCATAATTTATGGTAAAAGTTGTAGTGGGATATTGCAACATTAAACTTGATTATCAAAAGGCATAACATTTTAGATACTACATTATTTATTTACTACAAAGAAATTTGTTAAATCACAAAATAAAAAGTATAGAATTATCTACTTTAAATTGAAGAAAAAGTTAGGTCAAAGAAATATAGCACATATTGAGTTTATGCGGGTCACATACATTTGATTTTCAATCATACTGGTCTTTTGCTTTTTAGCACGTAATGAAGCGGTTTAATGAAAATGTACCAAAAGGACCTATATTCCATATTAGCCTTGTTACACAAGGTTTCTGTACTCTGACATTAAAGTTAAATACTGCTTATAAGTCAATAAAAAAAAAAAAATATTCTAGAATGGGACATTTATAGTTACATCACACTAATAAGAACACCATGACCAAATGAATAGAAAAAGGAATTTTGAGGTTAGGCGAGTCACATATTTTGATTTTCATCATACTTAGTACTTTTGTTTTTAAGCATGTAATAAGGCGTTTTAGTGAAAAATTACCAAAAGATATTCCATATATACCTACCTTGCAATCAAATTACACAAAGTTCAGAATTATGACATTGAGAGCTGCTGTAAATCTTATAAGTAGATTTTAAAAATTAAAGGCTGTTTATAACAATAGTATGATGGCGTTAAAAATAATTTAAACATTTATTATTCACACCTACAAATATATAATAAACGTATAAAACATCGCCGTTTTACAATTAACACTAGAATACTAAATAATTAAGTTGGGCTAGGTAAGTAGTATGATGGCGTTAAAAATAATTTAAACATTTATTATTCACACCTACAAATATATAATAAACGTATAAAACATCGCCGTTTTACAATTAACACTAGAATACTAAATAATTAAGTTGGGCTGGGTAAGTAGTATGATGGCGTTAAAAATAATTTAAACATTTATTATTCACACCTACAAATATATAAGGAACGTTATAAAACATCGCTGTTATACAATTTAACACTTGAATACTAAATAATTATGTTGGCCTGGGTAAGTAGTATAATGGCGTTTAAAATAATTTAATTCACACCTACGAATATATAGTCAGCGTATAAACAGATTTTTTTACATTTATATATATTACATCGTTTGGTCCAAAACCTATCCACATCAACTTTATATATTTCTTTAACTGAGCGAGTTCTACTTGTTAGATAAAAGATATTGAAGCGCCTTCAAACAGCGGCATCGGCAACATATACACACGGTACAACAAACTTTACGGAACTGTAATCTCTAAATTAATACACAGTACGGATTCTCTATCTTATTACACAGGTCGGTCTCTAAATTATAACACAGTACTGTACAAGGAAAAACGATTCTCTAAGTTAATAAATCTCTAAGCTATTACACCTTTCCGACACAGCGTCCTAGGTATTAAGTTACAGTACAACTAATACCAGGACCTTGATATTAGAAAACCATTTGTGGAAGCATCTGTATCATTGGCCTTTAGGAATGGTGACTTGCCATGAAACATTTACTAATTATTTAGTTTTATTTTAAATGGAAAATCACCAAACATCTGGAAGAGGGATGAAAATTTACGAGTGTGGAAGGAGAAATGAAGTCCGCAATTGTTCAATGTTTACATTTATTTACAAAGAATACCACTAGGAAATAAAAGTTAACTGATTATAAATTGTATTTATTGCAAGTAACACTATACAATTTTAATATAAAAATATACTTTTTATTCACTTTTATATCCCATATAATATTTATACATTATTTATCGCATCTCCTGACGACAAAAATCTGGAAAAAATAAACTAACTTCTAATTTTAAGAAATTATTATTTACTCATTTCAGAAAGTCCTATAACACTGCCCAATTTCCAGTTTAATCCATATAATCCTCGTCACATTGATAGACTAAATATTTGTATCGTTGATTTAATTATAAAATAAGAGTTGATTATAAAATAATGACCCAAGTAGCCTGCAAAAAAAAAAAACAACTTGCAATACATCAGTTAATGTGGATTGCACATCAGGATTGAAATAACAAAATTAACATTTTCTATTTAAAGTATTTTAAAGTAAAAATTGAACAAAATAATATTTACTTCATTCATAATACTTTATTTGTAAAGTTTATAAAATATAAAAATTATATGTAAAAATTAATATATAAAGATTGTGTGTGTGTGTGTGTGTGTGTGTGTGTGTGTGTGTGTGTGTGTGTGTGTGTGTGTGTGTGTGTGTGTGTGTGTGTGTGTGTGTGTGTGTGTGTGTGTGTGTGTGTGTGTGTGTGTGTGTGTGTGTGTGTGTGTGTGTGTGTGTGTGTGTGTGTGTGTGTGTGTGTGTGTGTGTGTGTGTGTGTGTGTGTGTGTGTGTGTGTGTGTATAGGACCAAATCTATGTATGGGCACTTATGCCCCCTACAGGTCCTTTTTTGTATATTTTTATGTACAAGGAATTATTTGGTAATAAATGTAGGCTAATATACAAAAATACTTATTCATTCTTTAGCAAAATACGTTCACTAACTTTAAAAGAGCAACCGTTCAAATTTTAAGAAAATATTTTTTCCAATTTCATCATCGTAATCAGAATTACAACATAGATTTAAAATTTGTTTGAAAATATGAAAACGATCCTTGACAACAATTTAAAATGCTAATCTTTACAGTTACTAATGTCGGTTATGGGCATGAAATTAGATTTTCTAAAAAAAAATGTGATACACAACTTTTGAATATTTTAAAGGTTTTTAAATCGTTTACATTTTAAAACTGATTTTTGTTGGGTAAGAAATATGTTTTATTAATAATTTTTTTTACTGAATTTAAATTCATTCGAAACAAAACTGCGAACGCTATGTACTAACACACACATACTAATTCACTTTAAATAACCTCTCAAAATAAATGCTAGTAGATAAATGCTCATCACAATGATTGCTTTAATTGAAATTCTCTAATAACAGTGACAAATGCGTACTAATATGCTGGGTTGTGTATTCTATCAGTGATACAACTTGAAACAACATGAACTGCATATAACAATTGCCCGTATCACCAAAAACATATCTGCAATGAAAAAATTAATTACTTTATGCAAAGTCAAGAATAAAACCAAATCAGTGTTTTATTACTACCTTTGCTTTAGTTCGCTGCAACAGACGTTCCCCTCACTGTGTTCTCAATCCAGGTTAAATAATTTTTTCGAGCATCCATATCATCAGCAGGTCGGTTATGGGGTGTCCATACAGGTTCTCCAACAAAAAACCTCTTTGCTCTGACATAATTCTAAAAAATATGGAAAATGTCTTTTAAACAACAACAAGGTAAAAAAAAAAACATATGATTTAAAATGTATGTGTTCATCCTTGGGACCACCAGGGAAAACACTTGTAAAAGGGGTCCTTAAAGTATGTAACCATCTGAATTTAATAATAAATATTTATTTTAAACTGTAATAAAAGTAATATACCTTAGAATCCAAAGTAAATCTATGGTATATGCCGGCAGGAATAATAAGCAAATCCCCAGGGACCACTTCAATGCGTATCCACTTGTCGTTTATATCACGCACATCAAAATATCCTGATCCTTCTAAAACTAAGCGAATTTCTTCATCTGTGTGAAGATGTTCTTTGTAAAATGTTTTTAACTAGAAAAAAAGGTGCAAATGGAAATTCTATACTGAAAATAGAACACATTTTATTGTGTACACACCCATACACACATGCGCATGCGCGTGCACACACACACACAAATTATTATTATTATCTAAAAATAACCAGTGTTGACAATATTTGTTAGTAATAAATTTGTTTAAAAATAAAAAAAACTTATGACTACAATACTGTATTGGGTAGGTTTCAATTAATTTCCCCCACTACTTTCTCCAACATTTCTGATATTAAAAATCAACCAATGACGGTAATGCTTAATTCCCTCAATTATTATTTTCAGCCACCATTTTGGAATAAATTATTTTTTCAAACATGAATACTGTTTTACGGCACAAGATTTCACACTTTTTTTTTTATTAAACACCTATTTTAAAAGTATTTATAAGTATGTCAATATTTTAAAATCTATATTAGGCCTAATGAAGAAAAGACATGTCTCCTCACCCAATTTTTTCATAATTTTATAAAGATAATGTTTCCAAAATATAACCAATCATTTTTCAGTAGTTTGTACTTAAAATTTACAATTCATATTTTCTGCATCCTACAAGGTATTATCATAATAAAAAGCCCTAAAAATGAACAGAAAATTAATTGATTGGCTATAATGAAATTAAAGGGATGCTGCAAGAAGTCTAAGTGAAACATAACATAATAAAACAAAAGAACTTTCTAACAGAAGCTTGTAGAGTGTTTTGAACAGTTTACAAATATTAGGACAAGTCTGTCAGATAGGAAAGGAGTCTATTAGGAATCCATAAGATTCAAACGTTGTGAGATAAATTAAATAATTTAACAATATCAATTACAGGAACATTTGACTATACACTGTGTGGTTATAAGAATAAAAAGCCCTAAACAGAAATGAATTAATTTTTCAATTTCTTGGCTACAGTGAAATTAAAGCGATGCTGCAAGAAATTCCAAGTGAAACAAAATATAATAAAACAAAAGAACTTCAGACAGAAGCTTGTAGGAGTGTTACGAACAGTTCTAT
This sequence comes from Callitettix versicolor, assembly GCA_022606455.1. Classification (NCBI taxonomy): domain Eukaryota; kingdom Metazoa; phylum Arthropoda; class Insecta; order Hemiptera; family Cercopidae; genus Callitettix; species Callitettix versicolor. The sequence goes on along the minus strand of CM040184.1, from coordinate 75,827,581 downwards.
GAATATTAGGGCCAGTCTATGAGATGGGAAGCGAGTTATTAAAAGTCAAACAGGTTCAAACGTTGTGAGATCAATGAATTGATTTAAGAGGATATTTTTATCTTAAACAATTTCTTATAATCTACTTGAATTTTACCTTCTCTTCGTAGTTTGGTAAACATTCTTTAGAACAATTAATTTCATCTTCAAACGCATAATTCCGTTCCTTCTTAATTTTCTGCAGGAAATCAATGTCTAATGAGTTCTCATCTCCAATCTAAATACAATTCATAATTTTTTGAAATACAATAATAAACATTAATTAATAGTTTAACACTAACTGTCTGATCGTTAAAACTATTCTATTAATTAACGAATAAAGCCTAGACCTTTAAAAATATTTACCACAGATTCTCTCCCTTGTAATAACACCAGGTTCTGTTCGCTAGTGATTTTTGAATTCACAATCCAAACCCAATATAGGTAAAAATAATTTTTGCTACATAACTGAAAATTTTGCAATGAGCTTCTTTGTTGCAAACAAATTAAAAAAAAACTTTTTTGAATAATAATTTCAAATCAAGTTATTGTATAAAGTCCTACTTACATTCACAACATTCAAAAGTTTTTACTTTTTCGTCTTATTTGTATGTTTGCACATAAAAACATATTTTTTTTTTAATTTCAATTTTTCTATCTATGTTAGTGTTTAATTTGTGGCCAATCTCGCAACAAATCAACAAGAAAAACTTGTGCAAAATGCCAGCAGTGGGTATGCACAGATCACAAGAAATACGTGTGTTACGACTGCTTTGATTAACTAAACATTAAATCTCGGCATTTGTTTTATTTATTTTATTGTTATTACTTTTTATTGTCAATATGTAACCTAAAATATACTTGTTCATTTTTTTTTTATTATTCTTGCATTACACAAATAAAATTACAAAAACCTATTTTAAAATATGTATAATAGTTTGTGCTAATATACCCAATACCAAATGTATCATTAAAACCAATAACATACTTGAAAAAAAAATGCTGATGTTCTACAATGGTAGAACACACGACAAGTCATGTAATGGCGGAAAGCACGACCAATTAATTACATGTCAGTTAAAATGAATTTCAAAATACTTCATAAAGAAATGGCTAAGCAAAAGAAAAAAACCAACACATTTACTTCAAATTATGCATTATACTAATATATATATATATACATATATTTACTTATTATTAGCCATAGGCCTTATATGTATCACGATTCTGGATACAGCATGTATTAATACAAAGTTTATTTATAGTCATATATATATATATATATATATATATATATATATATATATATATATATATATAGTTAATTATTTATATAATTTTTTCTCAAAGGGGTTTGTAGTGCTGGGGAACTCATTCAAGATTTACTTTTACTAAAATAAATAAGATTGTTAAATATAAATCATTTTTTTAAATTTACTTAAAGTTGTTAAAGTCACAAACTGATAGTAAGGTAGAGTAAATTTAAGTTCAGATTAGTTCTTCGTATTTTAATAAATTTGATATTTCAAAAAAAAAGCAAAATATTTTAAGTTGATTGTTACAGAAAATATAGTTGTATCCCACCCAAATTTTTAAGTCAATTTAATTAAAATTCACTCTACTTGATATCTTTTCTCTATTGGCACTGTTGTTTGAAGGTAATTTTCACTTTTAACTTTAAAACAAACTTATGACGCTGGAGCACTATTAAAAACGAAATGAACTCGCCGGCAGCTTGAAAGTGTTTCCCCTTTCTTCAAATCACAATCCAAAATGTCCTTGATTGTATCCCCCTGCTGGGGAGGTGGAAACTGCCGGTCACATAATTTATGATTGTGAGGCTCTTGCTAATAGGAGACTAGGGGTTTTTTGTTTCCAAGACCCTAGGGATCTTCAGCAGAGTGAGCTAGTCAGTGGGTTGCTGGAACTTATTAGGGGCACTAATCTGCTGAACTAGTTATTTTAAGAGGTCAAGTTACACAATAGGTCAATCGATCACAGTGCCTGGGGTTGAATTATCCCTTCCTCTAGTATATAATCTTAATCTCCCTGCTGGTTTTTTGTCACTACTTTGAACAAATTTAAAAAAAAATTTAATTTAGTGAGTCTGTGCAATTAAAAATAAAAATGTATTTAAAAAATTACTTACCATTTTCTAAACTAAAAGTCAGAATAACTTCTTTATTTGGGTTGCATTACATTACTATGCAAATTAATTTCATACAACAAATATATTTTAGAAATTCATTCTGCATTGTTTGCTCTAACAAATAGCAAAGTCACCTATGCTAGGCAACATGAGAAGTCCTACGTTCAACAGTAATGTTTTAAAATATGTTAAACATGGCCGACCTTTCGTGTTTACATTTAAATATTTAATTATTCCAGCTTATTTCTAAATATCTCATATGTACAAAATGGAAGTATATTTATAGCTAAATATGCCTGTATACGCTGTTTACTTAAATTCTCACAGATTAAATCATTATCTTTGAGAATAGCTATTCTGCCTTTAAGCTAATTGAAGTGACATCTATTAGAAATTCCGGTAGCAACGATTAATACTGTATACTGTTTACAGGAAAATCAGTTGATATACATTAATTATTTATTCTGAATTATGATTTATTGCATGCTTTACAATTAACCTGTTACTAGCTGCATTTATATCTATGTTCGATAATCCGAACCATCTCCAGTCCCAATTATTTTGGATTATCAAGGTTCTACATATTAAATTAATCAAATTTACACAAAGTTTTATGTTAATAAGATTTAGTTTTAGGTCTGATTTTCTCTTCAGAAGTAGATCTAAATATCTATACTTATCTGTTTGAAAGAGAAGATTTAACAAAATTTATTTGGTCTATAGACAAAGACTGCTCTTACAGTTAGAAACATTTTTCAAACTGGAAGGACTTCAGAACAAGCAGAACCAATAAAAGCCCTGTATTTATTACATTTTTCGGCCAATATAACTGTCTATTAGGCTATGCATTTTAAATTCCACGTGAAAAACTATAAGGATTTCAGGCCTGCGTGCCTGAAATTCCGTAACTACTGAATTCAGTTGAAATTTTTAAAGCTGGAGACCAGTTCCAAACACATTTCTGATATTGTTACCATTAACAATACATGAAAGTGGTTATTTTATTATTAGTGTACAAACAAACCATATGTTTTATTTGCTCATACAAGAAATAATTAGTAAATAGTTTACTTTTACCCCAAGGACCCGGGTTCGATTCCTGACCAGGGCTTGGCATTTCCATACGCTATAAATCATCCCATCGTCTGCATTAGCCCAAATGTGTATAGTCGGGGGAAAAAAAATATATATATATAAAATGACTACCTTAAAGTATTCAACTCCACTGTCCTTGTATAGTTTATTCAATTCAAGAAATTGTGGAGGATTCAAATGATGTTCCAATCGTTGATCTTCATCAGAACTATCCATATACCAGGCACGGACCATTATTACTAAAATAAACTTGATATATCCTTTATGTAACTGGAAATAAATAAACACACAATAAAGTTAGCTTGTTTCACAAAATGTAATAAAAAAGAAACCAACATTAATGTAATATAATATAGAATAAATAGTTATTTTTAATACAGAATGTAGCCTAAAATATGCAAAACAATTTTGTTCTGCATCATAATTTGGTAACACATAAGGAAAATGATTTATTTACTTGTAAAGTGTTTTAGAAACTTAAATTTTAAAAACATAGTACTTAGGTAGGCTACTAAGCTCATTGTTATATAACAAGTTATTAAATTTATAACAAGACACAATTAAAATTAGGCTCTAAACTTAAGTGAAGTGAAGAATTTGTAAATTAATATTTATAGTACTGTTCTACTTTTTAATTCAACAATGTATTAATACAGTGCTAGATCAGGTAACCAGCTTATCGGGTTAACAAATAAAACACTTAACAAAATTATAGAAGTAGTTGTAATCTAAAAAAATAATATTAAATGTTAAGGATTTACAGATTAAAAAATATTCTGTGAAAATAGTTAAAACACAATAAAATGTGTAAAGCCACTGTGCAGATGCTAAATACATTTTTTAATAATATTTCAATAATTTTTCTATATCTTTATAAGGTAAATTTGACTTTTCAGTACTTTTAGCCATTTTCATAATTTTTGTGCTAAAACACTTTATTACATGCTCTTTTGTAATGATACAGAATATAAGTGTGAAAATACGGGAAGTTAGAAAAAATTTCTTCCATAATTTAACAATTACTATTGCACAAAAGTAGCAAAAGTGTTTTTCATTGAAAAAACAATTTATTTAATGAGTGTAACTAATAATTACAACAGAAACTCTTTTGGTATTTATGTGGTATAAATAAGACTTCTGCAATGAGCCTTTCAAACAGTGATTTCTGATTTTTTTACCATCCAATCAACACATATTCACTCATGGTAAATAATTTAAAAAAAAATTTAATTACGATTTTAGACTGTTTTTTACAGAACTATATTGCAATGTCATTGCTCTTTACATTCCATGAAACTAGTTTTCCTATAGGGATAGTTTAATGCATACATGCGCTATCATTTGCTACACTGACTTACTGCTCAAATGGCATTACTTTGTTCTTGTAGTAAAAATGTTGTTAAAACAGTATCCCTTTAACTAAATGGTTTTCCCAACCACCGTGTCAGTTAGGTTCTTATTCTAACAGTCGTGTCAGGTTAATAAGATTTTTTTTAATAGAGGTTTATTTAATTGTTTTAGCGATTAAAAATATTTTACCTACTTTCATTCTACAGCAATTTTGGTTACATAGGTCACTTTTACTTTAGATTTTTATCGTACTTCCCACACTTTTATACTTTGGACTATTGCTTTTGGACATGTAATAAGGTTAGGTTTTAATGAAAAAATTACCCAAAACCGAAAAAAACCTACACTGCATATTTACAACTTTTTAAAAATTACGTTAAGAACCTGAAATAGTTTTGTATGAAATCAATATTATGTGAAAGGTACTATCCTTGTATTTCATTGTAAGAACTAGCAGTATACTGATAATGTAGATGAATACTAATTCAGTATGTCACCGTGGCACAGTAAATCTAACATGCTATATGCAATGTAAATGTTAATGATGTCAAAATACAGTTTCATTAAAAACTGCATAAAATCATAACTTATAAAAAATTTAATCTTCCATAGGTGAATATCCCTTAATTGAATAATAAATTATGTAATTACAGAAAGTGATTAAAAATCATTTATTGTATAAGACGCTTGAAATGGCATTAACATCTTTTATAATTTCATTTATCTTCTCTGAAATACATCTTTTCTGAATATATATTCAGAAAAAACATCATTTCAGAAGAAAAATTGTTTCCCTGGACAACATTGTGCCAAGTAAACACTCCTGTTAAAAAGGAGCCAAAAAATTCTACTAGATCACATAAAATATGCAGTTAAAGATCACTTTACCAACTAAAAATTAACAAAAACTGCTTAAATTACATATAATCAACTATGCTGCTAGGTATAGGCTTATCCACTTTAGGTTAGGTCATGTAAAGAGGTATTTTTATCATTTCATAAGTAAGATTGAAACAATAAATTTTAGCAACAATAAAAATCTTCAAAATTGCATTTATCTTAGTGGTTATAATACAATATCATTGTTACATAACTAAATTAGACAAAATATTTACTGATAGCCTATTATAGCCTCAGGCTACATTAACTCAGTATCTCATAACTTACATGCTGCCAGTGTGGAAATGTAAGTAAATTATAAAATAAAATTTGTTAAAAGAGGCTTTATTACAATTTTATACACTTATTGCATGCTGTTATATAAACTATGACTTATGACCTGTAATCAGTCAAAAGCTATTAACTTTTTATCACTTTATCAAACTTTGTGTAGGCCTACATTAGTCTATCCAGGAGATTGAAATGAAAACGAAATGATTTCACAAGATTCAGCGACCTAGCGGTTATGTATGAAGTCATTTCACTGAAATTATTGTTAAATGCAGTACGTTGTATAGCATTTTTACCCACTTCAGTGTAAATTAATAAAATTTTACCTACTACAGATAAAATAAAGTATTTTTTTATTATAAACATTTGAACAACATAATTTTATTCTGATAAATTTTGTACTTTGCACGATTATGACTGATAATTTCTTCTGAACAATTTTTAATACTACCTTTCTATATCTATTTATTTATTTACAATTACAAAACTAATTAATTTAAACACCATTTTTACACTATATATTTCATATTATAACTTTTGTAAATTGTTGTTGTTTTTCAATGGCTTCCACTGGCTCACGCCATCTTTGATCTTGCTTCCCAGTAGAGGCCAGGGAGGAAAAAAGTTTGGGGGACAAAGTTGATCCCGTCCGCAGCACACTTTAAGCTGTACGTGTTCCCTGGGTAGTGCTAAATGATCAAACAATGATGGCAAATGTTTCCCCCCTTTTGTAAATTGTTATTTGGGCCGTTTGATTAGCTGACCTGGTGGCCACTGAATGCGGAGCAGAGCTGACCATGCATTCAAAATCTAATCTATTGTTTTTAACATAAGTGCAGCCACTGAAAGTGAAATGGAACTGAGCAGAGTCAAGCAGCATCACACAGTTCTGCTTCATTTTCAAGTGGTCACACTTATGTTAAAACAATAGGTTAGATTTTTGAAGTGTAGTCAGCTCCGTTCCGTATTTGGTTGTTACCTGACCTACATATATTGATTTAAAGTTTATTTTAGTTGCCAACTATAACCAAACAAAGACTATAATAAAAAAAAAAATCATGGAGGTGAGGCCAACAGGCTTTTATTTCTATAATCGATGTTGGTCTTGCTAAATTTGGTTTTTTTTTTTTTTAACTGTTTGTTTAATTGTGCACACTTGGGCTAATGCAGACAATGGGATGATTTATAGCGTATGAAAATGCCAAGCCCTCGCCGTTGTTTTTTATAAATTTATGAAAATATTTGTAGACTCAACAACTAATTCAAGTAAGGCTCGTTAAAAAATAACGACCAGGACTCTAGTGGGGTTTGAACATTTCTAGCCTCTCTTATGTTTCCAGGTAAATGTGTTCCCATACTATATTATGAAACTGGGTCCTAACATTTTGTACAGGTGCATTTTTCCGCCACTTAGTTTTTTTATCTTTTCCAAGGAAATGAAGTTCTCTGCCTGTTGATGACGTTGAACCGGATTCATCAGATGCATTGAGACCAGGTTTGTTATCGCATTCTTCACTGGATTCTCTCAAATCAACAACCGAATTATTCACACATTCATCTTTTTCTTCATCAATTTCGCTAATTGTTTTAGCGATTAAAAATATTTTACCTACTTTCATTCTACAGCAATTTTGGTTACATAGGTCACTTTTACTTTAGATTTTTATCGAACTAGCTTCCCACACTTTTATACTTTGGACTATTGCTTTTGGACATGTAATAAGGTTAGGTTTTAATTAAAAAATTACTTTCCCAAAACCATAGGTCAAAAAACCTACACTGCATATTTACAACTTTTTAAAAATTACGTTAAGAACCTGAAATAGTTTTGTATGAAATCAAGTTATTATGTGAAAGGTATACTATCCTTGTATTTCATTGTAAGAACTAGCAGTATACTGATAATGTAGATGAATACTAATTCAGTATGTCACCGTGGCACAGTAAATCTAACATGCTATATGCAATGTAAATGTTAATGATGTCAAAATACAGTTTCATTAAAAACTGCATAAAATCATAACTTATAAAAATTTAATCTTCCATAGGTGAATATCCCTTAATTGAATAATAAATTATGTAATTACAGAAAGTGATTAAAAATCATTTATTGTATAAGACGCTTGAAATGGCATTAACATCTTTTATAATTTCATTTATCTTCTCTGAAATACATCTTTTCTGAATATATATTCAGAAAAACATCATTTCAGAAGAAAATTGTTTCCCTGGACAACATTGTGCCAAGTAAACACTCCTGTTAAAAAGGAGCCAAAAATTCTACTAGATCACATAAAATATGCAGTTAAAGATCACTTTACCAACTAAAAATTAACAAAACTGCTTAAATTACATATAATCAACTATGCTGCTAGGTATAGGCTTATCCACTTTAGGTTAGGTCATGTAAAGAGGTATTTTTATCATTTCATAAGTAAGATTGAAACAATAAATTTTAGCAACAATAAAAATCTTCAAAATTGCATTTATCTTAGTGGTTATAATACAATATCATTGTTACATAACTAAATTAGACAAAATATTTACTGATAGCCTATTATAGCCTCAGGCTACATTAACTCAGTATCTCATAACTTACATGCTGCCAGTGTGGAAAAGTAAGTAAATTATAAAATAAAATTTGTTAAAAGAGGCTTTATTACAATTTTATACACTTATTGCATGCTGTTATATAAACTATGACTTATGACCTGTAATCAGTCAAAAGCTATTAACTTTTTATCACTTTATCAAACTTTGTGTAGGCCTACGTTAGTCTATCAAGGAGATTGAAATGAAAACGAAATGATCTCACAAGATTCAGCGATCTAGCGGTTATGTATGAAGTCATTTCACTGAAATTATTGTTAAATGCAGTACGTTGTATAGCATTTTTACCCACTTCAGTGTAAATTAATAAAATTTTACCTACTGCAGATAAAATAAAGTATTTTTTTATTATAAACATTTGAACAACATAATTTTATTCTGATAAATTTTGTACTTTGCACGATTATGACTGATAATTTCTTCTGAACAATTTTTAATACTACCTTTCTATATCTATTTATTTATTTACAATTACAAAACTAATTAATTTAAACACCATTTTTACACTATATATTTCATATTATAACTTTTGTAAATTGTTGTTGTTTTTCAATGGCTTCCACTGGCTCACGCCATCTTTGATCTTGCTTCCCAGTAGAGGCCAGGGAGGAAAAAAGTTTGGGGGACAAAGTTGATCCCGTCCGCAGCACACTTTAAGCTGTACGTGTTCCCTGGGTAGTGCTAAATGATCAAACAATGATGGCAAATGTTTCCCCCCTTTTGTAAATTGTTATTTGGGCCGTTTGATTAGCTGACCTGGTGGCCACTGAATGCGGAGCAGAGCTGACCATGCATTCAAAATCTAATCTATTGTTTTTAACATAAGTGCAGCCACTGAAAGTGAAATGGAACTGAGCAGAGTCAAGCAGCATCACACAGTTCTGCTTCATTTTCAAGTGGTCACACTTATGTTAAAAACAATAGGTTAGATTTTGAAGTGTAGTCAGCTCCGTTCCGTATTTGGTTGTTACCTGACCTACATATATTGATTTAAAGTTTATTTTAGTTGCCAACTATAACCAAACAAAGACTATAATAAAAAAAAATCATGGAGGTGAGGCCTGGTGTCAATGGTGGTAGTACAGTTATACCTGTGGCACTGCCCTAAGGACAGTTCTGCAATTTATCGTAAGTTGTTAAAAATTATGTAAATAAGAGGAAAGTTTATGTATTCCATGTTTATATGTATGTGTTTTTACTTGTTGCTTCCAGTGTGGATGTCTGCAATGGTCTGTAGGCTGATTTATTGTTTTCTTTTTGTGTTAAGACATTGTAAAGTACTTAAAAACAAAAGACATTTTGTACTTACTGCCACACACTACACTTTCCAGGAATTATAGTGAGCAAAGTCGAACCAATCAAGTTTTTAAATTTATTCTCTAACAAGTTGGCCAGTGTTTAAGATTTAAAACTTTACAAATACCATTATATCCAACTTTCTCATTTATCATACAAGTTTTAATTATTAACAAGTTAATCAAAGAAATTGAAAAAATATTTAACATGTAGCAAAATGTGTTATGAGAAAATGGGATATCATTTATAAAAAATTAATGTTTACAAGGTAAACAAGATTTAAAAAAAAAATCTGTATTTAAAAAAGGAGGAACTAGTAATTTTTCTGACTACAAATTAAAGAATGTAGGTGAACTTAATTTCAAAAAAGAAGAGTTTTTAAGTAACTATTTTGAGAGCTATATGGCTATTACTGCAATACCATTTGTTCAACAGTAGGCTTAATTATTTCATCAGTTCTCAACGACAGATCAGTACAAGTAACTCCAGTTAGGCTAAAATTAATGTTAAAGCAAATAAATAATATTGTACAGTTTACTGATATACACCGAGATGTAAACTTTACTTTAAACCAAGACATCTAAATAAGACCACTTTGGACTTCCGGTTATTTCGATGTGTCATGGAATAAATATTGTGTAACATAACTGGAGTGGGTTCATTATTAGACACTGTTATAAGTGGTCATGTTAATGGCATCTAAGCAGATAACAAGGACTCTATGTCTTGTAATTCAGGCACAGCCTCCTTTCTAGTTAGTGACAATTCAATCATATCATGTACATTAGGAATATCAGAATTAGTCTTAGATATTATCCATTACTTTGTCCTTATATTAAGTAGAAATTAATTATGTTTATGAAAATTAAAAACATTATCTTTTACAATTTCAATTTTATATTCCGCTTGCAAATTTATCACCTGGGGATCATAGACCACTGGGCAAGAAATTCTGATGTAGCTTTACTAACCAAATATTTATAACTATAAAACAAGTTGATTAAATTTAAAGGCTGGTTTTTCCACTTAACAACTAATTTAAAAATATAAAACGATAATGACTAGACAAAGAATACATACCAAATACTATTTAAAATTAATTGATTGTATTTTTAATTTAATTATTTAATATAAATTTAATAATTTAATGAAAATTTAATTATTGATTGTATTTTTACCTTATTGTTTTGAGACGGAGAATCTGGTCTCATGTTGGACGTTCAGCGTTACCCAGGGTGCACCACGAGGAGGCGCCCAACTTCACACCCCCTGCAAAAACAGCAAATTTTTATAATACCTGATGTCATGTATTATAATTTATAATACAAAATTAAATAAAATATTATGATTTTTTGCTTCAATAATAATATTTATAAACCAATCGCTGTAATGGCATCGTCTTCAACTACTTTAATAATAGTGAGTAAACTACTTTACCCTTTAGCGAGTAAAGACATCATATGAAGCTGAGATCAGAGGAGTAGCATATTACATCAAAACTGTCGCAACGGAATTAAAAAAATATTTTGTTTAATTAATCAAAACTCTTTCATTTTATTGTAAAAATAAATAAAAATAATTTTTGTTGTTGTTGTAACTTTAAAGTAAAAAGCACATTGAGGCTATTATCGCCTCCCTAAATGTAAGTGTAAGTGAAAAGTATTAAAGTTGTAAGTGTAAGTGTGTATTAGACTTGGGCACCACGAGGGACGTCTAAATCCTCTCAATAGTGCAGCTAGTCTGCACCTCTGAAATAAAAATAAAATAAAATAAAAATAAAAAAAATTGTTTTAGCATATTTTCTTTGTGTGAAAATCCTCAAAACATGTATATAGGCCATAAACACAGTGCAACGCTACACTGTAATAATTCAAAGGAAGTGACTTTCCTTTTTTGTTCCTTTGTTTTCGTATTGTAACAAACATAACACTTTCTTTGAATTTTTCTTTTCCGTTCACTACTTGTTGGTAGAGGTCGGAGGAATTGTCATCCCGTGAACCGCAACAGATGTCTATCGGTACTCGGATGTGGACTGTATGTTGACGAACTTGATCTTCTTTAGGCGTGTAATGTCCTTCTACAAATTGGCTAATTAGGTCAAAGCGATAACATATTAGCAATTCTTTTTTTTACCAGTAAGTAAATTGAACATGTGATTCATTTAATTAAACAATATCAAGTAAATGTAAATTGTAAGAAAAAGCAATAATCACAAAACTACAATAAATATTTTTAACGTCTCGAGAATATAAGAAAAATAAAATCAAACGCACGTGTTATCACTGAATATAAACTGTATACTATTAAACTGTTGCTGCTGGCAATATACACAACATCATTACATGAGCGTGCGACGAGAACATAAGAAGAAGAAAAGTGGAGAGAAAGAGTGAGTGAGTGAGTGAGTGAGTGAGTGAGTGAGTGAGTGAGAGAGAGAGTGAGTGAGAGAGAGAGAGAGTGAGAGAGAGAGAGAGAGAGAGAGAGAGAGAGAGAGAGAGAGAGAGAGTGAGAGAGAGAGAGAGAGAGAGAGAGAGAGAGAGAGAGAGAGAGAGAGAGAGAGAGGGGGGGCATGCATGTTGTATGTACATACAGGCACAAAACATACAAACATGCACAACCAACTCAATTGGAACCAGCAGATGAAAGAAAGGAGAAGAGCTGAGAACTTGAGGGCGTCTGTGCGATACTGCCTCTACTCACCTTACTTACGATTTGTAAGCCTACTCAATGAAACCGAATTACTGCATGGTGACAAATACAAAGTGCACAACAGGTTGTAAGAAGCTAACACTTCAAAAACAACCAGATAAATAATAAAAATTATAAAAAAAATTACTAATATTGAAATAAACTCTCTTACTAACACACATCTTACTTCGAATACCGTTAAAAGGATAATCAGTAACGCCAAGCTGCCAACATTTCACATGTCAAACTATACTGACCATCCCATTTTCCGAGAATGCCCAATTGTCATTAACCAATGAGTGTATTACTTTTATTATATTTAGTGAGAAAAAGTACCAATGTGAGACAGGTTTATAAAATGACTTCATATTATCTTCTTTTATTCCGTTTATACAATAATTTCAGTGAGTAAATATAAAAAATAACGAAGACATCATATGATGTCCTTACTTATTGTTGAATGTTTAGTGTACTCTTTAACCCTAGAATGGACTGGCTGGGTCTGTGAGACCCACACGTTTTTAAAAAAATGTTAGATTCAAGGTTATTGGTGTTGCAGACCGTTATTTCTCTCTGTACCTTCCTAAAAGAATCTACAGAATGCGCTACTGTTGCATGTTTGTCAATTCAGCTCTTAGTCATCAGTTGTCACGTGTTTGAATATCTTGTGGGTCTGTCAGACCCAGCCCGTCCGCTCACGTTACTTTTTCTGACATAGCAGGATTTGTGTTTTAGGACTGTTTTTAATTTTAACTTTTGTTCATTTTAATACTATTGTCAAGTTTAAACAAGTATAAGTGCAGTGCTTTTGTTGCTGACAAGAACTTGTCAAAAAGATGCTGCAACCCTACTTGACCATGCGAATTAAGCAAAACAACCCCCCACGAGAGATTCGGCAGTTAGTAACTAAATTTTCTGGATATGAAGCTCAACCTAAAGAGGACCCTGCTCCAGGAAAGCGTGGAAGATGCTCCATGTATAAAGACAGCAAAACAAAATACTTTTGCAAAGAGTGTAAAATTTGGTTATGTCTTAACCACAGTGTAATGTTGTGTAGCGATTGCTGTAAAAATTAAATTATTTGTCCTCTCAAAAAACATATTATTTTTGTATTTTAATTAATTCTTAATATTTTTTCCTTAAAATCATTCTTTATATACCAGGTAAAATCAAACCCAATCAAAATTTTAAAATTCTTACCTTATTAAAGTTATTTTTAAAAAATCATGTTATTTTTTGTTAAAAATGTACAAGATTACTTAGTTTTTTTTAATACCATTATTTGGGCGCAACATAATTTTGTTAAATAGTGTTATACTACTAAAAACATTTCTAGGTTTCATATAAAAACATTTTGTGATCAATAAAAATAATTTGAAATTATTTATAGATTCTTGGGTCTGTCAGACTCAGCCCGTCCACTTATGTAACTTTTTATTGCCCGTTCATTCTAGGGTTAAAGGGTAAAGTACACCTTAATATCTTGGCGGGATGATTACCCTTATTGTTATATTCACTGCTATCATCTAATAAAATTAACTTATAATTAAATATTAAAAAAGTAGCAACTATTACAATCTAAAGCAATATAACTTTGTACTCAATATAAAGGTTTGATTAGTACATATAGCTGCCTCTCCCATTTTCAAATATTTTATTTTCGTTTGATGCATTTTGGATATTTCCATCATCAAAACTCTTTGCAGTACAGCAAAAAGGTTTTGATAATGGACATATCTGAAATGGGTCAAAGAAAAGAAAATGTTTGAAGCTAGGGAAGGGCAGATGTACATACTCAACAAAATAACAACATTCCTACTGGAAAAATGATGATTACATTAAGAATATCATTATAAAGCATTTGAAGGAAATTCATACTTACTAGAGGGCTAGATGAGTGTCACTTTTAGTGTCGCACTAAAATGTGTAAGTGTGTAATGCAAGCAAAAGGTTCATGCGGAAGACATGCGTCTAGAAAGCAATTATAAAGTGCAAAGCATTAGTTTAGCATTCTTGTGTTATAAAACAAAGTTCAAAGTTGCATAAGCATAAAGTTAATGGGTAACAATAGTAATATTATACTTACATTTAAAGTAAATAATAGACCAGAAACTTCAATGACACCTGGATCCTTGATTGCAGCTTGCAATCATGTTACTTTCTGGATCTGGAATCAAACAATCAATAGGTTATGTAAGAATTGAAGTAGAATATAAAATGTTGTTCATGAAATAGTTTTTTGATAAAAAATACTGTGTGCTTTAAAAATATGAATTCAATTCATGTGCAAAATGATAATAAAAAGTCGTTCAATAATTTAATTACAGTAATTTTTGTTAATTTAAACCCTCTCCAACATATAATCAAAAGTAATCAATAATCTACTTCCCCCTTCCTACTAACACATAATAAAAGAATACATCTTTAGTAAGGAAAACATAACTGATTCTTATACCCCTACTAATCCTTTGTTGTAATAAAAAATTATGAATTCTTTAACACCACATCTGTTATGTTTATTATGTCATGTTTGAATGCCTCCTCAAACATTTTTAGTAAACTTAAGAATACCAGTTACAATAAAAAATTGTAGGTGGGCAGTTACTATCTGTGCGGTCAGTCGAGAATGGCAGTTTTAATAGTGTCCATACTTTATATGCTAAGGGATTGGCAATAACGTAAAGTTGCTTATGGCAGTAATTTAAAGTCCTGAACTCATGATCTTGAGGTATACAGTTCAGAGATGAAGCAGACTGACTGCTATTTTACTGTACACCTACCACTGAACCCTTATATCCCTTCTTGTTACTTGCAGGAGACCTGCTGGCCTAAAAGAGTCAGTGCCAACAACCATTGAATATTGAACAACTATATTCAATGCTATAACTGTTAATGGATCCTCTAGAATGTATTACTTTTTCATTAATTCTCATTTATAAAATTTAATCTGGTTTATAAAAACTGTTATGTTTCAAATATTAAAAACTGTAATGTTGTTTTTCATTTCTGTATACAAAATAAACAAAAGATTTTTTTTACAACTTAAAAAGAAAACAAATTTTAAAGTATGTATTTATTACTTTAGTTTTGAATTTTTCAGAAAAAAAATTCACAATTCTGATTTAGAGAAAACTCACATTATTTTTATAAATTATACTGTTGTTTTCTCAATTTAATGTCTGTTTTAAAGTAGAAATGTAATCACTGTTTTTTAGACAGGTTTTACGTTTAAAAATCTATCAGCTTTTAGACGCTGGAAACTTTTAGGCACCGACAAATTCATACAAAATATTGGTCTTAGTATCTTTAAAACTTGCACCGTTTTAGTATTAAACATAGTTTTATTGAAATACCTGAAGCAGAAAAAAAATTATACAGCACATGTTGAATATTAATTACAGTAGGTCTCAAGTTTGGAAAAATACTCATATAATATATATATATAGTACTGGAGAAATCAGGCTTTGCTCATTTTCAGGATTTCAATAAGAATCTTTTTTATAATGAAGTTATAAATTTGCCTTAAAATAAAACCTCGATAAATGAAAACTTGATTTTTCTCAAAAATAATATCTCGACCAATGAATTTTGAAAAACCCATACTGAAAAACCCATAATTCAAAAATCTCAAATCATTTCGGACAAAAGCTTATAATTAGGCAACTATACCTCTGAAAAAGTGGAAAAATTAATTTTTGCTGAAAAAGACCTTGGTTAATGAGTTTCTTGTACTGGAGAAACCTAATGGTAAAGCCTCAAGAAAATCCCTCAAGCCATTTTGGAAAAATGACAAATTGGTTAAGTACTTATTCAAAAAGCAGAAACATGAATTTTCCTAAAAATAAGAGTCTGATAAATGAATTTCTTGTATTAGAAAATTCCTAATGTCAAAGTTTCAAGAAAATCCTTGGAACGATTTTTGAGAAAAAATTTAGACACACTATTGCTAGTTTAATATTACAAAATATATTGTTCTCAGGTTCCCAAATCTGTGCATATGCGGATGATGTATGTTTGATCATGTAAAATAATTGGTCGCTTTGAGAGCCACTTCAAAACTTGACCTTGAAAGCAAAAAAATGGGTTTACATATAAATGAAAAGAAAACCAAATATATGTGTATTTTAAATGATAAAGCCACTAACATCATAGCACATGGTTACTTACACCTTTGAATGTGTTAGAAGTTTTACTAACTTGGGGTCAGAGTTAAACAACAGAAATGCGATGTTAAATTAAGTTAACCGAAGATAATTGCTGCAATTCGTGCATGATAAAGGTTTTTAAATCATCGGTTTTTGTCAAGAGCCACTAAGGTTAGATTGTATAAAACTCTGATTAGACCTATACGAACTTACGGAGCTGAAATTGGACTCTAACATCTGCAATTGAAACCAATCTCCAAATTTTTGAGCTTAAGATCTGAAGAAGAATATATGGTCCTGCTGTGTATGGTAGTGAAACTGAGAGTTGGAGAATTTGCAAAGTAGTAAGCTGTACATGCTATATAGGGATATCAGTGTCACCCATTTTATTAAAGTCTGCCGCATTGAGTGATTTGGGTTACTTGGTAAGGATGTTGGAAAATGGAATGTAGAGGAGAAGAGAAGAATGTGATGGCAGAAGAGAAGATGGCTACAGAATATTGAGGGTGACCTGTTGTGGACGTTGGGCATGAGCTGATGGAGGGAGAAGGCAAGAAATAGAGAAAATTTGAAGTGGCATTATTAAGGAAGCCAAGGCCCACCCCAGGCTGTAGAATCAATGAAGTGTGTGTGTGTGTGTGTGTGTGTGTGTGTGTGTGTGTGTGTGTGTGCATGCATGCGCGCTATGTGTGTGTGTGCGCGTGTGCGTGTGTGTGTGTGTGTGTGTGTGTGTGTGTGTGTGTGTGTGTGTGTGTGTGTGTGTGTGTGTGTGTGTGTGTGTGAATATTACAGAATAATGTGCCTTTTCTTACCCATCACTATCTAGCCCTCCTCAGTTTGTACTTCAAGGTCTACGCAGATTCTGTTGCCTGGAGTTGCCAGTTGAGCAGTTTGAACTTCAAGGTCTACAAAGATCCTGTTGCTTGAAGTTGCCAGTTGAGCAGTTTGTACTTCAAGGTCTACACAGATCCTGTTGCCTGGAGTTGCCAGTTGAGCAGTTTGTAGTTCAAAGTCTAAGCAGGTCCTGTAATCTCATATTTTTGTGTGATAAATGTAGTTTGTAGTTTAATGTAGTGAAATCCAAGAAATGTCCTAGTATATAAAGTGCTTAAACAGATTTTACAAACACATTACATCTTAAAACTTGTTAAACTTACTTACCATTAAATGTATCCATTGCTTATTATCCCCACTAATTCTTTTCTTCAAAATCTTCATTACATAAACCTTCTTCAAAATCTTCATTACATTAGATGATCAATATTTAGCATCTTGAAGACTTCAGTTATACAAATTTATTTTTAATAAACCAACGCAACACAACGCGACGCGACGCGACACAACAAACAAAAAGAACTTAAAACTAAAAGAGCCCAAAATGCTGAAACAGAACACATAGAATCAAATTGAAAATAATAAATTTAATACACCAAATAATAATCTTAGATTTTAATAAATTGAAAACAAATAAATATACCTATATTATAACTTATTCTAAGACCCTAACAGGGACCGCGGAACTAATATAACCCCCCAAAGCTAATCCAGACATAACAGCTTGACAGACACTAACTATTTGTTAGTGACATGACAAACTTGCTAAGCCTGGTGATGGACCCAACAGGGAAACTAGGCGCCCCTGTTGAGCCAACTCCTGAAAGAGAAACACATGTTATTAGTCACTCACCTTCAAAAATAAATTGTTACGGTGAAAGTCCATACTATGAAGATCAACCTGAAAATATATTCATATAAACGCATAATAAACCCCCTGATTATATCTTTTTCCAAATTTTTTCAATTTAAAAATTCAAACTATTTTTCTTTATTTTAAAAAATTACTTTACTTTATATCATTTAAACAAAATGTGAATAAATTTGAAAAACTATTAAAAATTTGACCTACAAGAATTAAATTTTGAATTACTTAGTCTCACTTAAATGAAAAGAATATGTGTATTAGTTTTTTTATGATAAGATTCTATCACTTTTAAAAAATATAATCAAATGTTAAGAAGTCTAAAAAATGTTATTCAAAAATGTTGACAAAAATTCCTACGCGCCTCCCCTGTCCCTAAAATTGTTTAGTCAGATCCAAGGCGATGAAGTGTTGCTGAAGAAAACATAGTTGTGGTGAAGGTTTCTACGATGAAGATCAACCTGTAATTTTACTCAAATAACGCATATAAAGCCCTCAATTTATACTTTACTGGAAAAATTATTAAATCTTTTAATAATTTTAAATTTAAAGTGTCTATTGTATTTAATCATATCTGTACATTACTTTAAAAATAATGAATGCTATTCAAAAAAAATAATTACCAAAAAAATTTTATTTTTGAAAAAAGATTATTTTTATATTATCTCTGACACAAAAAAATATACCTATTTGTTTAATAAAATATTCAAAATTTTGAAAAGAAATTTAATAAAATCTAATACATACTCTAACATTGAAATAAATTTTGAAAAAATGCCTGCGCGCCCTTCCCTTATCCTACATGTTGGTTAAGATGATGTACTTTTTCCGAAGTGAAGACCTGAAAGACATGACATATGCAATATTGGGTTAGTACACAAACAAAACAAAGGAACATGCCAGCTGAACTTGTAAAACTTAAACATTAATTTACTAAATCAGAAAGTAAACTATATTTTATGTTCTGTTAATCTTACAGAATTAAATCATGACAGAAATAATTGGCAGTATGATTAATGATTTCGATAATTTTGCTTCAACAATTTATTATAATTATTCTTTTATAATTTCATTTTTATTAATTTATTGCATTTTTCTTCAAGTTTGTGATTTTTTAAATATTATTTAATACTGAAGTGCAGCTTTTATGACCAATTTACATGTAGGCTCTATATAAATGCTGCACTTTGTTATATGAAAATATCATTATAACTTTCAAATTTTTCAAATTTATTTATAGGTTCATTTAATAAAGTTTTTTAAATGTTTAATCATCAGTCAAGTTTAAATATTATTGTGTAGATACTAAATTTAAATTTGATGCAAATTATATTTTTATTATAAATAAGTATGATTACAGCATTATAGTTATCAAGAACTTATTGATAGTGTAGAAACTCATAATGTGTACCTAAATTATATACCTTGTCTCATCATTGTTCTGTCCTCCCAGATTGGGCTCATGAAGTATATATTTTGATATAAAATAAAATTTTAAATTTCCCATACGCATTACTAGAATAATAATGACTATTTCTTCATAAAAATGTTTTTCCATTTGTCTGGTTGTAAGGCCAGCTCATTTCTTAGACTCTCTCATTTTATATTTTATTTATTTTTATTTTAAGAAATTAATATTTATTGTTTGTGGTACTTTGTAGACTATATGTTTATAGTCAGTTAATAAAACATTATTAAATAGAAAGTTAACGTAATTAATTATAAATTTTTCTGTTTATGATTATTTTCATTTAGTAAAAAAAACATTGTTTATTTATTAGTTTTTCTAATTAATTTTTATCTCATAGGTTCCTGTTACCAATCACTAAAGACACCACTGAACAATGTAAATTCTGCATAAGAACTGTAAAGAATGAACCTGTAAACAACAATACCGACAACAACAACCAAGAATGAACCCCTGTAAAAAATGAGCAACTATACAAAACAATCGAAAAACAAACAATCGACATTCCTTCAACAACAACACCGACAACAACAACCAAGAATGAATCCCTGCAAAAAATGAGCGACTACACAAAACAATCGAAAAACAAACAATCGACATTCCTTCAACAACAAAACGACAACCCTCCAAGACTGTAATGATGACCATAGAAGAAAACTGCCAAAGTTGAAGAATATACCTAAAACAAAACGATAAACCAACAGAATCCCATTAACACTAAAACAACCTATGAGAAATAAATTTATTTAAATAATTATTTATGTTACTTCAGTTTTTTTAAAGTATGAATTATTTTATATTTATAAAATTTATTTTAAACTGTTTATGTGGCCTACTGTTAATAAGAATAACAAATATTAATACAAATTTAAGAAAAAAATATTTATTTGTTTAAACTGAGACAAAGCCCAATGTGCTGAGTGGTACCAACATCAACCAAGACAAACAGATATAACAACAATTAGAGGGAGAAAAGTCATTAATATTTCATGGCAATACCAAAATTATAAAATAATTAATTAATTTAAAAATGTTAATCGATACTTAAAATTTTGTAGATTAAAAACAACCATTACTTAGAACAATGGAAGTCATCAACAAAACTGTCTAATGTACAGCACAATATACCGAGGATTTATTTTTTATATTATAAACTGATAATGTTTAATAAATTTGATTAACAAAAAAATGTTTTTAAACTGTTACAATTTTCGTGTTATATTTCTTTTATCTCTTTTATACTTTGTTGCTATTTGATTTATTTAGTTTTCAAAGGATAAATGTAAACAATATTAGACTAATTACAATAATTTGGGGTTTTAAATTTGTTATAATTCTTTACACTAACAATTTACATATATGTAACTTTTTTATATATGAAATTGGATATTAAATTTGAAAATTTGTATATTATATAATGTTAGAATAGTTGTTAGACTCAGGTTATCAATTTGTATAGATACAATTTTTTGTGTGTATATATGTTTTAGTTTGAAAGTACAAAAAACCCTATTTCAGTGATTGCGAATATTCAGTATTTATATATACAGTTTTTCAGCTGTATATATCATATATATAAGATGGTTAAAGTGTGTATTATTAATTTGAACCAAAAATAAAGTAATATTTTCAATTAATTCAATTTAAATTTCTTATGTGATGATATTTTGTTTTATTAAAACCACACACCAAATATCCCTTTATTTTTCCCATTTATTAATTCATATTTCTAAAGTTGTATATATTATGTTTTATTATTTATGGTTTTTTTAGTAAATTATAACAAAATTTATAAATTTTGTAGAAACATACTGCCAAAAACATTGTTGACAAACAAAAATGTTTTATACATAAAAGTAATGAAATAGAAGCTTATGGGCGATTACACCGATCATAAATTAGCGGTAATGACTGCGTACCGAGGCACCGACAGAAAATATCGAAGGCACAAATTATCAAAACCGGAAATTAAATATCGTAACCGGCAAATTAATAATATTACCGATGGCCGAACGGATAAACTTCCATTTCATCACAAAATAATGACAGTTCCCAGCATACCTTTGTGTTAGTGGGAAACAGAGACTGGGAGGCACTACTTGTGCTAAAATACAACATGCAAAATCTACCATGCAATGGGCTTCTCCAGACCTGAAATTTTTTTTAAATTAGTGACAAAAACCTGCCCAGCCTCTGTGAAGCATGCAGAGAGAAGCGAGCAAAGAGTATGCGGGACTCAAGGTCAGCTGACATGTTGGGCACTAACTAGCACTCACCCCACTGCAACAATAAAACTTGATACTGAAGTCTGTAGAGAAGTACAGATGATTGAAGTGATGAGTTGATTGTAGACTGATGAGTTGACTGTAGATTGATGGGTAGAATGTTGACTGAAGAGTTGATTGTTGACTTTTGAGTTGATGATGTTTGATGATCAGAGTATCCTCTTTTCTGGATTGTTTGAAGTTGATTAGGCGTTTCTATAAAAAAAGTTTGAATAAGCAATCAAGAATAAATCAACTTAAAAATAAAGTTATATTAATAGCGTTACAGTATATTAACCCTTTCCGTGCCAGTGTCTGGTTTTACCAAACTTCTGTTTTACATAAATCTAATCTTAATGTACTTTAGCTCTGAGAATTTTTTAAAAAATATCAAGCAGTAAACAGTTAATTGTTTAACATAACCAAACAAAAATAATACAATTACCAAAGATTTATGAAACTTGTTAAATGAAACAATATCAGACTGGTCAAATGGTCGAGCGGTCTAAGGCGCTACACCTTGCCTGTATAATGTGATAGATGTGAACTGGTTTGAACCCCCACATCAACCATTGCTTTTCTGTGCAAATCATTCAGAATTTGCCTGTCCGTGGCAGAGGGAGAGGCAAGGCTTACCTTAACTAAACAGTGGACAGTTCAGGTGGAAGCTGCCAGGGACAGGCGAGTTGCACAGCTGACTTGAGAGTTTTGCTACATTTTCATTATATACTACGTATACACTTGAAAATACAATTTTCAAAAAATATGTTCATTTAGCTTAAAATATATCAAAAATTAAAAAAGCAATACATTTTTGTCCATGTAAAAAAATCAAGTTGATATCCTTTAAAAACTGAAAGTGTTACAACTTTCTTATAATTAAATACATAACTAAATTTACTATTATTAAGTTATTATAGTTAAATACATAATTTAGAAAAAAATCTTTATTATGAGTATATCTCCATGCCAATCATAGAATTGTCTTTTTGACTTACTTTTAATTTGTTTTATTTTCATAAATTAACTAATATTTATAATTTTTAAAAGTGAACTAGGCCTTGGAGGTCGATGTGGAGGTCTAATGCATCTGTGAATTATGAATCTTAAGGTTATTAGTTCTGGCTGCAGTTACTGTAATTTCTTCACCCTTATGACGTTAATGCTGATCTCATGTCCTAATCAGTCTAACTGGCATAAATGTGGACATTAACAAAGCAAAAAATGAATAAATAAAAATGGACTTACTATAGGAACGCATCCAAAAAGATAGATAAAAATACAACACTAAGTTTCACAAAAAGATGAACTTGATGTACATTGCGAGTTGTTTCCGTAAAAAGAAAATAAAATAAGATTAAAAGTTTTGATATATATATATATATATATATATATATATATATATATATATAGAATATATATATATATATAAGTTTTATATATATAGCCACCTCAGTGGCTTAGTTGATAGTGTACTAGGCTTTCACCCAAAGGACCCGGGTTCGATTTTCGGCCAGGGTTTGGCATTTTCATACACTATAAATCATCCCATCGTCTGCATTAGCCCAAATGTGTACAATAGTCAAACATTAAACACCAAAAAAAAAAAAAAAAAAAAATATATATATATAAAACAAGAGACATGCAACCCCTAGCCATCTCAAGATAAACACGAATACAATAGCCAAAACCGACAGTTTTTAATACCTGGGAGAGTGGATAACACAAAACAATAGCAATAAAATGGCACTAGAAAACAGATTACTCAAACTGAAGAAGGCGTACTTTTTCACGAAAAACATATAAAACAAAAAATCCCTATCCTGGAACACTAAACTAAGGCACTACCAAACGGTAGTTAGGCCAGCAGTCCTCTACGCGGTGGAAACACTTAAACTGCATACAGCTCAGGACGTAGAGAAAATAGGAAAGATGGAGAGAATGATTTTACGGAAAATATTGGGTCCAAAGAGTAACACAAGGTTAGAATATAAACAGAGGTCAAATGGAGAGCCTTATTCCAAAATAGAAAAAATAACGGACGTATTCAGGAAAAGAAGACTTCAATTCTACGACACATATATAGAATCGAGAACACCCGACTAACTAAACAGATCTTCACAATGTTTAAAGAAGACTTCAATTCTACGACACATATATAGAATTGAGAACACCCAACTAACTAAACAGATCTTCACAATATTAAACAAGCACAGGAACAAGATAACTTGGTTCACAGAGATAGACAAGGACCTGGCAAACAACGCAATAGACTCAGAAATTATAGGAGACAGAGCAATATTCAGAAGTACAATATGGCAACTTGAGTTGTGGGAGAATAAAAGACCCACGTGCAGGAGAGGAAGAGAGTGGACGGAAGAGGACAGAGAAAACCACTCAAGGAAAATGAAGGAAGCATGGGCTAAGAAGTTGATTAAGCATGCCTTTAAGTTGATTAAGAAGTTTTACTAAATGGGCTATTCGAGAAAAAAAATATATAAAACAAGTGGTTTGGGCTGGGATAAGTCCATTGCAACTCATTTAGCTCGAAGTTCTGTTGACAGCTTTGACCATCTTTTCTTGTTTGGTATGTCAAACCCTTTTTTAAAAATATAAATTCCAACTATTGTAACAATCGTAAATTTTTGGTAATAATTGTTACTCATCAAAACAGTGATTAAAAACATTGTTTTCTTTCTTCACTCATCCTTTTTGATGCGCCTTGTAGTCACTCCACTTCCAAAAACTATCGATTAGTATGTTGATTTTTGAAAATGGACATACTTCGAAAAATATAAAAAATGATGGGTGAATACTAGGATTAACGGAAATATGTGTTCACAATGAAGTACATTTTAAAACAATTACACTATGAAAATAAGAACAATAGGTTTGGTGATACGTAATGTAACATATGAAGTTTAGTTTGGTTGCGTATGTCCAGTGCAATTCACTCAGCCCATTCGTTACAAAAACTTCTTATATTATAATACCATTTGTAAAAAAACAAAAATGTCAACTAATATGATAAACAATTGTCAATTTTTAAAACAACTCATTTAATACTAATAAATTGATAACATGTCTTGCTTTTCAAGCAATGACTATATAATAAAATTGTATAAGAATAATAAATCATAAAACAATAACAAAATGGAAACATTTTGTGAATAATGACAGTAAAACATGAAAAACTGATGCAGTTAAACTTACGTCAAAGTTGGGATCCCAATTTCGTTACGCATGATAATTTTGTTGCCAATGTTTTCTTTTTCAGTTTGTACATAATGAAGTACCTGTAAAGAAAATAAATATGTTAAATATCTTTTGTTATGACATAGGCATAGTTTTACTATGTTAAAGGACTAACAATTAGAAGACAAGCATTTAAAGCTACTCTAGTGAGTGTTGTTATCTTTTGTGTCTGTAAATAACAGATGACGCATCACCGCACGCAGTTGCTCTAACCTGTTGCTCAGTTCTGTGACAGGGGTTAATTGAAGACGGATTTGCCTTCAAACATTTTTGAACCGTACGAATTGTGTAAATCAAAAGGTGTATTTTGTTTTTGGAAAATGCTAATATCTTACCAAAAGAGAATTGTGTAATAATGGCCATGAAATGACTCTTATAATGACATATAATGGAATCAGAAGTTGTAACAAAGAATATGACAGACTGTCAACCACAGTCAAAATTTCATCGATCCGGTAACTGGTGAATGACTGTATCTCAACACAAATACATTTGAGAGGTTGTGGGGCGTAGCTAAATTAAAACTTCCAGCGACGTTTTGGAAACCATTCAAAATTGTTGGACAGCTATTTGTGTGACTTCACATGGAGCAAATGACTTCCAGAGAAAGTAAACCGTTTGAAGTGATACTG
The DNA here is from genome assembly GCA_022606455.1 of Callitettix versicolor. Lineage (NCBI taxonomy): Eukaryota > Metazoa > Arthropoda > Insecta > Hemiptera > Cercopidae > Callitettix > Callitettix versicolor. Next base: position 75,801,742 of record CM040184.1, on the reverse strand, counting down.
CAGGACAATGCTGCTTTTGGCCAGCATTTGGGTGAAATTTATATGTTGTTTATTATAAAACTAATCTGAACTACTAGTTTTCAACCATTTTTCACCTTCAGTTTTTTTCCCTTTAAAAAAAAAAATAATGCCCTCAATGGAGCACATTTAGTCAATTTTGGTTCTTTTGGGCTTTCAACTTTGGTTCTTTTAGGTTTTTGAGATTCTCCCAATACTTTTTCAGTCTTATAGATCTCTGTAGTCTAACTTCCTCCGAGTAAAAGGCAACTCTTTTTGTTCCTTCTTTAAATTTTAATCTAGTGTTTTTATCCCTAAGGATTGGTTTTTCCCTTCCTTCTTTCAGATGTTCTTCCATTATCCCATTCTTTCCCTTTACTGTACAAGTGAATAGAAAAAAGTTTAATCGTTGGGGGCATATGAGGAAATTGACCCAGGTTAGGTGTTATATTGGTTACAATTAAATCACATCAAACTAACAATGTTTATAAGTTGGTATTTACACACTTATTGCAGAATATTACAATATTTTTTAGCCTTTACATAGCTAACATTTTTATATTTAACATAAAAACAAACTTCATGCCAGTTATATTGAAGAGGACAAGGGATGAGTATAAACAGTAAGAACGAAGCAACAACAGTAACTGCGGCTAATGACCTTGAACTAATGACCTTGAAGTGCACAGTTCAGAGATGCAGCAGACTGAACCTGGTTAACAGCCTATTATGGGCTTAAGTATCCTAAACTGTATTACAGAATGATATTATAGAGAGGCACACATCAGGTCAGGTTATTCCAACTACCTACTTAATAAAAAACTGATTTTTGTTATATCCATTACCTCCATAGTAAAAATAGTTATATGGAATTATATGAAATAACAACATTTCATATAATACTGACACTTATTATAAAATACTAATTCATAATATTAGCTATAAAATAATGATTTTTAAAAGAACAAGTGATAATAACTTACAAAAATCAAAAACTGGCAAAAATATTAAACCATTTGCAAAATAATAACCAGTAAAACCCTAAATTTAACACTTACGTCAAAGTGCAGGATCCCAAAATTGTTATTATTCCTTATATTTTTTTTTATTAACATGTTCAATTTATTTACGAATTTTTTTGGCAATCTCGTGTTTTAATAATTGTGAATGTGTTCTTATTAGTTTGCATTTAATGAAGTCACCTGTAACAAAATATTACAGTTAGTTATATCTTGTACAGTAATTATTTTGTGGAATAGGTAACAGATTAAAATTAACATAGGTTTATTAAAATTTCTGTGTCCTAACCAAGATTGTCAAATGAAAACAGAACTATTTTTGCAAAAAATCTATGTATTCCTTATTCATAACCAAAAATTATTGTAATTTCACATGTTTTTTCTGAATGTTACAAGTTAATTAAGATGTTAATTACTGTTGGGTATCATCTCTTACATGTTAACAAAAAGTAATTTCCTTTTTTTGCTCAACATCCATACTTTAAGCCAGTCTGATTAATGAGGATGAGAAAACATTAATGATAAGGGTAAAGCAAGGTAGTAATTGTGTTTTGAACCCACAACCTTGAAGTGTGCAGTACACAAACACAGCAGACTGACCAGATGATTAGTCACCACCGAGCCTAACTAAAAGTAAAATGTAAAAGTGAAAAAATGTATACCATCTAAGGACAAATACTTTCATAAAAAATTTTTAAAACTTGTTTGAAAATCTTAATATATAAAATAAGAAGTCCTGACTGACTGACTGATTCATAATCAATGCAGAGCCAAAACTATTTTAGCTAGCGACTTGAAATTTTCAGGGTACATTTATGTTACCATATAGGCGTGCACTAAGAAAGGATTTTGCAAAAATTTGATTTTAACGCCATTAAACTACTTACCCAGTTCAAATTTAATAATCAATGTACAGTTGAGACTATTATAGCTAGAGACTTGGCATTTTCAGGGTACCTTCTTACAACAATGTCGAGATGTAAGAGAAGATTTTGCAAAAATTTGATTTTAACGCCATTAAACTAGTTACCCAGTCCAAATTTAATAATCAATGTACAGCCGAGACTATTATAGCTAGAGGCTTGAAATTTTCAAGATACCTTCTTACAAGATGTCGATGTGAACTAAGAAAGGATTTTGCAAAAATATGATTTTAACGCCATTAAACAATTTACCCAGTCCAAATTTAATAATCAACTTACAGCCAAGACTATTATAACTAGAGACGAAATTTTCAGGGTACCTTCTTACAACCATATCGAGGTGCACTAAGAGAGGATTTTGCAAAAATTTGATTTTAACGCCATTAAACTACTTACCCAGTCCAACTTAAATAATCAATGTATAGTCCAGACTATAATAGCTAAAGATTTGAAATTTTCAGGATTACCACCACATGTAGGGGTGCACTGCAAAACGATTTTCCAGTATTCAACCCCTAAAGAGGCAAAAATGAGGTACAACAATTTTTATTGGAAAAATATGTTTTTTGTCTGACCTTCCTAAAACATAACATAGTCACTCATAAATATAAGTAATGAAATATATTTTTCACAATTTCCCAAAACTCATCCCCTAAAGAGATTGAAAGGGGGTAGAAAATGTGAAAAAGGTGTATACAATTTTGCATATTTGTTTTGGATTGTATATTCTAGAAATATGCTATGAAACACAAATAATGAAACACATATTTCAACATTTTTCTGAATTCATTCCTTAAAAGAATAAAAATGTAAAAAGAGGTATAATGGGAGAAAAAAAATGTTTTCATTGGAGAAAAATATTTTTATCGGCTTTCTTAAAGGTAAACAAAATATTCTAAAACACAAATTATGATACACATAATTCAGCATTCCCCGAATTCACCCCATAAAAGGACAAAAATATAAAAGATCAAAAAGAAAAAAAGAAAAAAAGATATAAATGTTTGTATTGGAGAAAAATATCAGATTTTATCAGATTTTCTTAAATTCGAATGGAATATGTTTGAAGACAATAAAACAACATATTTAAGTTATTTATAATATTTTTTTTTATATTAATCACTGTAAAATAATCTTGAGTTTAGATGATCACACTTTTATTAATATATTGTTTTATGTTTCTAAATCAATAGGTCTGTTGATCGCAGTGCCTGGGGTTGAACAAATCCCTTCCTCTAGAATATAATGTTTCTAAATTATTACATTACTGAAACAGTTTAAGTTGTGTGGGAGAAGCCGTGACAGGTAATGCTAGTCATGTATATAAGACAAAAACTACAACTTACATAACTGTGTTCCAAGTTCTTGTTACAAAATGTTAACTCTTGAAGATTTTTTGGTTCTGTAGCTCATGATCACTGCTTATTTTATGTTGTAAAGTTCCTGAAAATCAAAGAAATTTTTGTCAAAATTTAAAATACTATACAAATTTGTTAATTTTAATTCATGTGAAAAGTAACGATCAATAAAAACATAAAAATAGTTAACAGTTATATCAATAGAAAGTATACGGTCTCAAAATTGTTACTGTTAGACATATATATTCCCCAAGACGCAAACCAGCAACAATAATTTACTTATTGTTAAAATTTTATAATCAATTTGTATTTAATGTAGTTATATAAAATAAAAGCCGCCTCAGTGGCCTAGTGGATAGAGTACTAGGCTTTCACCCCGTGGACCCGGGTTCGATTCCCGGCGAGGGCTTGGCATTTTGATATGCTATAAATCATCCCATCATCTGTATTAGTCCAAGTGTGCACAATAGTCAGACGTTAAACACAAAAAAAAAAAATACATAAAATAAAAAAAACATTAGTATACTAATTAGGTGAGTAATTTAAAAAACGGTAAAATGCAATGAGGAAGTTTTATTAGAAAAACAAGTAATACAAAAAAAAATGTAAGTCAACTCCTACTTAGGCTCTGTCATCCACTACAAGTTTAAAAACTTGTCATTAATACAAGTTTAAAAAATTGTATTTTTAACTTTGAGTAGATGAATAATAGTAGGAATTACCTAATGAAATCCTATTGTATAGTCTGTACAAATATGCGACATTAATATTTGACAAAAAACTGTATTAACATCAAGTGTCATCCAATACAAGTTAAAAAAAAATGTATTTGAACTTGAGTGGATGAATAATAGTAGGAATTACCTAAAAAATCCTATCGTATAGTCTGTAAAAAATGTATTTGAACTACAAATATGCGACATTAATATTTGACAAAAAACTGTATTAACATCAAGTGTCATCCAATACAAGTTAAAAAAAAATGTATTTGAACTTGAGTGGATGAATAATAGTAGGAATTACCTAAAAATCCTATCGTACAGTCTGCACAAATATGCGACATTAATATATGACAAAAAACTGTATTAATATCAAGTCTCATCCAATACAAGTTACAAAAATGTACTTGAACTTGAGAGGATGAATAATAATAGAAATTACCTAAGGAAATCCTATTGTATAGACTGTACAAATATGCGATATTAATATTTGACGAAAAACTGTATTAACATCAAGTGTCATCCAATACAAATTTTAAAAAATGTATTTTTAACTTGAGTGGATGAATAATAGTAGGAATTACCTAAGGAAATCCTATCGTATAGTCTGTACAAATATGTAACATTAATATTCGAAAAAAATGTATTAACATCAAGTGTCATCCACTACAAGTTTAAATAAATTTATTTGAACTTAAGAGAAAGTAAATACTTACTTAAGAGTAAAGTAATGGCGTGTGGTTGAAATTATTATGCAGAAACCTTTGTGGGAGAGTACTGAACAATTTTCTAAAGTTTCATTGCAATGTGACGAATGATATAGTAATGCATAGAAAGTAAATACTTTATATTAATTTTGGACCTGGGCAAGTATTGTAATGGTGTGTGGTTGAAAGTACTGTGCTAAAAACCTCTGCGGGAGTGTACTCAACAATTTCCCAAAGGTTCATTGCGATCTGATGAATGGTATAGTAATGCATAAAGTAAATACTTTATATCAATTTGGGCCTGGGCAAGTACTATAATGAATTAATATTTAAAAACAACTGTATTATCATCAATTGTCATCCACTACAAGTTTTAAAAAAAATATTTGAACTTAAAGGGTGAATAGAAAGTATTTTATTATTGATTTAAAATTTGAACTATATATATATATATATATATATATATATATATATATATATATATATATATATATATATATATACAGGTAGTAGCAGTCAGTCAAACATTACGATTCTAAGTATTAAAAAAACACACACAGAAACAGTTTTTAGTCATATATTGCAACAAATCTTAAGAAAATAAATGGAAATTTTAATTCAAACAGAAAAAAATGTTTATTTTTGAATATGACTCAGTAAGGTGGTGACCACCATTTTGAACACAATGTCTAAGTCTCATACTGAAATTCTCACGGACACGTCTTAGCATCGCTTTCTCATTCCAGAACTTCGACGATTTCCTGTGAATGAAAACACTTACTTCCAACATGATGGAGCAACCAGTGATACAGCCAGAGCGTCAATGGACCTTCTGAGAAACATTTTTCCGAACCGCTTGATCGGTAGGAATGGAGATATTCAATGGCCCGCACGATCGCCCGATCTGAGCTCTTGCGATTACTTTCTATGGGGACATATCAAGTCGAAGGTTTTTGAGACTCGTCCAACAACGGTTCAGGATTTGAAAGTTCGGACTGAACAAGAAGTTCGTTCGATAACACCGGCGATGCTAAGACGTGTCAGTGAGAATTTCAGTATGAGACTTAGACATTGTGTTCAATATGGTGGTCACCACCTTACTGGAGTCATATTCAAAAAATAAACATTTTTTTCTGTTTGAATTAAAATTTCCATTTATTTTCTTAAGATTTGTTGCAATATATGACTAAAAAACTGTTTCTGTTTGTGTTTTTTTAATACTTAGAATCGTGCGGTTTGACTGCCCCACCCTGTATATAGGAAGAGTGTGATCTAATAGTAGGAAATGAATAACTACCATAAAGTACTTTTAACATTGTTACTATTACTTAATAGTCAAGTTTTGAAACATGTGATATTAATATTTAAAAACAACACATCAGTCAATTTTGTTTTTTCATATTAGTTTTAATAATTGAAAGCTGGATCAAAACAAAACAAATATTTAAATAAAATTCTTATATTTCTTTATAAAATTATTTTATTATTTTTATACAACTATAGGAACAATGCTCCCAAACTCTCCTTATCTCTGTCCACGTTCACACATTACTTTTTTAACTGAGATTTAGAGGTTAATTGAGATTTATTATTGCCTATGGATGTTTCTATTCATGCGGGAAAAAAACAGGATAGTAAATAAATGTTATAAATACAAAATTTTATCTTCTAAGGGTAAATATTTTCATGAAAGTGTTTTAAAATTATGTAAATAAAACAAAAGCTAAGACTTACATAAACTGTGATCCAAATTTTCGCTAATATTCATTTCCATTTGAAGATTTTTGGTACTGCAGCACATGATCTAGTGGCCTACTCGCCAACCTTTAGTGTTATAATAAAAAATAATTGTGAAATGCCTGAAAATAAAAAACAGTTTGAAAATATTTTCTTATACTGCCCACAAGACACTTTCAACAAGACTAAACTTTGTCAATTTTAAACTAAAATTTGCAAAAACAATTAGGCCGAACAGTAAAAACACAGAAGTATTAACATGAAAATGCAAAACAATCGAATTGTTATTGTTGTTCATAATTTAGTTCGAGATTTCAAATTTGTTCTGGTTTTTAAGCAATATCTTATTTTAATAGTCTGTTGGTAATGTTTTGTTATTCAGTTCGTAAAGCTATTTAAAGATATCTGTAGGTGTAATTAAATACAAATTAAGTTTAATATATGTGAAATATACAAGTTACTTTTAGAAACATTTGATGAAATGATACAGCTATAAGCAGGTTGATATTTACTTAGGTTACAAATCATATTGAAATAATGTCTGTACTCTGCCTGTAACCAATGGGTATTTTTCATTTTTCTAGTTTATTAAAAAAACTCAAAATTGTAGGTTAACTTAAATTGATTATTACTGATTATTGTTGAGTCTTCGCCATATCAATCTTGTCTATTAGTCTACAATAGATAAAAAAGTAAGTGAATCAATGTTAAAAATGTATTTTAATCTTCTAAGCACACATCTTTTCATAAGAATATTTTAAAATTTGATTTTCTACATTTTTTAAGTACTGTATGTACTTCCTTATACTGATCCCAAAATTCTTCATCTAATATGGTGCACTTAACAAAGGTGTATTTTTCAAAATGTCTAATATACAGTATTTTATTATATGATGTTTTAAAATTGTTACTTTTGTTAGGCAAAGTATAATTTTGTAGAATCAAAGCCAACAAAACATAGCTTGGTATGTTCTATACCAAGCTTCAGCTGAAAACTTTAACAATAGGCTACACAAGCCTTCTTATATTCATAAAATGAAATTAATAGTCTATCAATTGTTTTACACATTATTTGTTTAAAACATTGTTGTTGGTTTAAACATAGTTTTAAACATGTTACCTGACTTTTTTATACATAAATTACAAACCTAAAGATATTAATACACGCAGTTTATTAATATTTTTTGTTTTTTAACACACATAGGCACATTTTTGTTTTCAACATGATATACAGTGTCCCTAAACTACTATAACGAAAAATTAAATAATTAAAATCATTTCTCTTTTATTAATTTTAAAATTTTTTCAGAACAATCTTCTTTGCAATATTTATATCTACATAATGAGTTCAATTTACACAACTTAATTTACTTTCTATGTAGCCTCTATTTCCTATAACTACTCTTCATCTCGGATTTCTGGTTTGAAAACCCAGATATATTTTCAATTAAAATTATAATCACAAATATTATTTATAAATACAAAATTTTCGAGGTATTCCATCTTCTAATCTAATACTTTAAAGTTTAAATTATGAAAATTCTTAATGTAATCATCTTTTCCTTGTTAGGAATGTTGTAATTTTGTAGATTACATTTTTTTTTCCTAGCTTTCATTTTATATTTGTTGATGTGTTTTGGAAAACTTCCATTTTCAAAATTTTTACTGTAATCTAAAGTTTTGACTTTTAAAAATGGAAGTATTCCAAAACATACCAAGTATTACAAAACAATACAAAGTGTTTCAGTAGGAAAGGCAGAGATATGTACTCTACTAAGTTATCAGAGTTTATTAATTTATGTCTAAAGTTTAAAATCTCACAAAACTTGTAAATCTTTTCAAAAAATTGATTGTTTTGTGAAAATTAATTTTGAAATGTTTTATATTATATTTAAAAAAAACTTCTGTTAAAATGTTCTTTCCTTGTTTATTTATAATTAAAATATATGGTTGATATTACCTTCTACTTGTAGCTCAGTTTATTTATGGTTAATTTTACTAATTTATTCTAATATACATTATTTGTGAGTTCCATTGACAATAAATTTGTTCTCAAATCTATTATTTTCTTGCTACATCTTCAGTAGACCATTCAAACACCTCAACTAAAGTATTTTAACAATTGTTAGTTTTCTCGATTGTTGTAGTAACATTGGCCTTCTGCATTTCATTATTTTTTACATAAATCTCAGTTTCAGTGGTCTATCTATGGCCTATATTTAACTCATGTAAATCATCAGTTCAATTTAATAGTCAGCTGTTATCCACTTTTTATTTGCTTCTGAATCACATGACAATTTGAAAATGTTGAATTACTTTTCCAACTGTACATTTTTATTACTCTACAAAGTTTTCAACTACCATGAATAATCTAGGGGCACATTTTTGTTACCTTATTACACTTGTGTTCTAACTCAAATTACTTCCTATCAACACATTAAGTCCCTTTAAAGAATACTAAGCTATTTTCATTATCTACACATTTATTATCTTATAACCTCAAACAAAACAAAATAAATAACTAAGGACTACAATCTTAAAAATCAATTTCTGTAACTAGTTAGTTCTAGAATGTCATTACACTACGTTCCAAAACTTTTAAGATATATTTTTGTTTTAGGTCAGGATAAAGAAAAAAATTCCAAGTAGTGTACAAGGTAAATGTGTAAACCATTAAAACCCTGTCAGGGTCTTAATATAAATTGGTCGTACTTAAATTTTATTTTTTTAATTTTCTGTAATTTGATTAAAATGTATAATTCCACTGATGGATTTATTTTCGATGTTTTCATAAATGTGCAGAATAAAATTTTAAATAAACATTTGACCTACTAAATTCCTGAAGTAGTACAAAATAAAATATATGCCTTATTGATTTTTTTTTTAGAAAAACTAATCTAAAAAAAATTATCCTATAATCATAAATTAGTAGTTTAGGTATACCTAAATTACAATAAAACTTAACGATAGCAACCATTTAAAATATTTAATATTGAATATCTTAAAAAATAATTAACTTTTTCAAAATATTCACAAGAAACAAAGAAGTTTCTTCTTCTAAATAAAAGTATGTTTTCAGTTTTTTCTGTAAATCAAAGGATATTCATATTATTAAGAAAAAACTGAAAACTTAGGATAATCTTAGGTGATGATAAAAAGTATTTTTTTTTTAAACAGCAAGAACTATTATCTAACCAGTTAAAACTGCCAAAATTTTTGCCGGATAGCAGATTTGTCTAGGCTATTACCAGAATTGATTTTTGTACCAATTTAGAATTGCGAATGAAGAATGTGAACATACAAATGCATACATAGCCTACATACATTCCTAATAGTTCAAATTCCATATCCATTTTGTTGACCCAATAACTAACCAAAAAGTGGAAATATTTTTGATAATTAGGTTATATGTGTCTAGTATTTTTTCAAAAATATAGGCCTCTATTTCTGATAGGCTAAATATCTTGAAGACCAAGATAATTTTTGTAGTACAACAAATAAAATATGAACACTAAGCTTTAAAGAAAACCAGCTAAGAAAACACTAAGCTTTAAAGAGGCCCTATACGTAAAAGGCCTATGAACCAAAATATTGGTTTTAGAAAGTAGCAATAAACTTTCCATAAAATTTCATTATTTTTTGACCCGTAAGATTTTTTATGATAATATTTTAGACTAGAAAAAACCCTATGAAAAATAGGCTAATGTAATTTTTTTATATAGAGGTAAAACTCATGTATAAAACTCATTTATAAAATTTGTTTAAAACACTAAGCTTTAAAGAGGCCCTATACGTAAAAGGCCTATGAACCAAAATATTGGTTTTAGAAAGTAGCAATAAACTTTCCATAAAATTTCATTATTTTTTGACCCGTAAGATTTTTTATGATAATATTTTAGACTAGAAAAAACCCTATGAAAAATAGGCTAATGTAATTTTTTTATATAGAGGTAAAACTCATGTATAAAACTCATTTATAAAATTTGTTTAAAACACTAAGCTTTAAAGAGACCCTATACGTAAAAAACCTATGAACCAAAATATTGGTTTTAGAAAGTTGCAATAAACTTTCCATAAAATTTCATTATTTTTTGACCCGTAAGATTTTTTATGATAATATTTTAGACTAGAAAAAACCCTATGAAAAATAGGCTAATGTAATTTTTTTATATAGAGGTAAAACTCATGTATAAAACTCATTTATAAAATTTGTTTAAAACACTAAGCTTTAAAGAGACCCTATACGTAAAAAACCTATGAACCAAAATATTGGTTTTAGAAAGTTGCAATAAACTTTCCATAAAATTTCATTATTTTTTGACCCGTAAGATTTTTTTATGATAATATTTTAGACTAGAAAAAACCCTATGAAAAATAGGCTAATGTAATTTTTTTATATAGAGGTAAAACTCATGTATAAAACTCATTTATAAAATTTGTTTAAAACACTAAGCTTTAAAGAGACCCTATACGTAAAAAACCTATGAACCAAAATATTGGTTTTAGAAAGTTGCAATAAACTTTCCATAAAATTTCATTATTTTTTGACCCGTACGATTTTTTATGATAATATTTTAGACTAGAAAAAACCCTCTGCAAAATAGGCTAATGTAATTTTTTTATATAGAGGTAAAACTCACGTATAAAACTCATTTATAAAATTTGTTTAATTTAAGCAAAATATTTAGGGGGCAACTGCTCTCTTATCTCTCTTAAACTGACCTTGTGTTTTTCTGATTTTAAATAAAAAATGACAGAGTAGCGAATTTTTGAAATCGTTAATCGTATCAGATAGACACGTTGATTTTATTAAAATTTTATTCAGAAAA